>CM048924.1:20217111-21420236 GCA_026686955.1 Epinephelus cyanopodus
ACTAATAAGAGCATAACATCAAAGCTTTATTTCTTGGAGACTTCAGAGCAAGACTATGAATAACAGATCACAAGGTACAAAGAGTGAACCAGAGAGCAGATTTTATGTTTCAGCTGTTGTTGGGATTCACAGGGAGCTCATTAAAATACATTGATTAGTAACAGTCCCAATTCTGTGATTGTTGACTGTGAAATGGCTCGACTAACCCAGCCTTTTTTTTTTTTTTTTTTTTTTTGATGCAATGATTTTCAGTGCTGGAATGAGCCACTTGGCTGATGCTCGTTTTGGTTTATTCAAAGCCAGTCATTTGATGTAGCGTTTTAGAGACGGTACTTGAATTGGAAATGTGTAACAGTGTGCTCCTCTCGCTGCGATACATTTGTTCCTTTCATATTCCAGCGGGGGCCTGTGTATGTTAAATCTCTTGCAGGTGTTGTCTGTGAATTTTATGTGCAAGGCATATTTTTATTTTCCTCACCCCGGTAGTTTTAGATGAGCAGCATTTGTGGATCCATTTGCTAAATGAGGCTGACCCCCATGTCCCAGACTGCAGGGCAGAGATTTCCCAGGTACCAGTGATTTTACAGCCGGCTCCACCTTTCAGTCCTCCAGTGACCGGGGCAGCTGTCAGCCCATACTCAGCCACCCACTACTCGGAGAGACTCTCAGTGAGGCCACCCAGTGTCTCTGCAGCTGTATGAAGCCCCCTTCCCACTGCATGAAAAACTCACTAACACCCGCTAACATCTGGCTTTTTAATGTAATGGAAAAGGCTACAATCTGCATTCACGGGGGTCAAATGACTCTGCCGGGGTATTTATCGGCTCCATCTCCAATCGGCTTCAATCGGCAGTGATGGAAATACAACACTCAAGGGGACGCGCTAATTTTGGCCCATTTACTGGCAAGATGCGATGACAGACGGCCAGAAAATACCATCTGATTCCGCCCAAGCAGCACCTGAACATCGCTTCCAATCTGTCAGCACCAAGTTTGAAAGAGAGACGGAATAAGTAACAGATAATAAAAAGATGTAACCACTGTAATGCTTTCACTGACCTCCATGCTGCTCTCTACTGTTTACTAACCCGGGGCACGTTCAGTGTAAAAATGGTGGGCACTGTTTCGGTGTTGGGGTTTTTGACATGTTTCTTTGAAACGGTGTGCAACGGGCATTTGTTGGGGGTGTCAGACGTGTGACCCAATCAGCAGCGACGTGTATATGTATAAACCAAATTTTGGTGGCTCTTTACTTATTGTACGTGCAGTTTTTGTTTTTATTTATTGAATTGAATTAAACCATGCCATATTAAAAGGCAGTGCCCATACGCCCCATTGTTTTCCTTAAAATTAACATAAAGGCAGAATGTAGCCCTCTTTTCCTGACATTGAATGCGACACACTAGAAAAAGAAAACAGACAGAAAGAGACACTCTTGTACTCCTCTGCGGCAGATGTGTGTACATGGCTCAGTCTGTTGGCAATGGGAAATGAGTCTATTGCTCTTTGTTAGCAGGTTTTCCTGTGTTACACGCGCTGATTTTGGTGGAAAAGGTATGAGTCTGTTTTCAGACAGAGCACGAATGTTTGGAAGCATTTGTGTGAAAGTCAGGAGACCCAGTGTGAGAGGGTCAAACGCAGGTCAGGCTGGGAGTAAAAAACTGCGGCCACATGATACATCCAGATCAGGTGTTTGGGACATCACGGGCAACTTCTGGATACCTCTGAGAACAAGGGACCGACCTGCAGGGCTCAGGCTGCGGGTCAGCTGTTACATGGAATTTAGCGGTTGTTTTATGTCGTGCCAAATGACTACAAGCAATAGGCTTGATTTGAAGACCTACTTTGTTTGCTACATTTTTGTGTTCTTTTTATTTTTTTTGCAGGGATTTGCATGTTAGCTGGCAGGTCCAATTAGGTCAAAAAAGCCCTGCTCTTGCTGGGTAGTTTGCGTAATCAGCAAACCCAAGGCTTCAAGCCAGGGAGTGCTGCAACCTGACGTTACAAACACCAAGACCAAAGGGCTTTTTGAGAATTGTTGTGTCTTCAGCTGGAGGGCAATCGGAGGAAGAATCTAAGTCTCCCTGGGTGACAGTCACTGCAAAAACAGCAGCAGGAGGAACAAGGCTTGGTTTAGGACAGCGTCTGTCTGATCAGGCTTGTCAGGCGGCGCTGGAGACGACAGGGTTGTTTATCCACCTCCATCTCGCAGGAACAGCAGAAGAGCAGATACTGTTATCTGTTTATGGCACAAGATAAGGTCGCTTCAATCGGATCACTGACCCTCTACTGCCACTCTCCATCCCCCAACACCAACCCCTCTGTAAAAAGAGTGTTGCCAAGCGAGTCCCATATCACTCTTAAGTAATCCTAATAGATGCCATTAGCATGTCCGTGGTTATTGCTGCAGTTTTCCAACAGCCATGCCAACTGTACATATCAGGGCATCATTAGCCACCACCAGAGAGGCTCAGAGTCTGACCCGGTCTGCGGGGTCAGAAAGAATGCCACAACAAAGCACCAGCAAAGCTGTAGGGGATATCAAGTGGAGGGGATAGAGGGAGAGTGAGCTCAAAGTGTCATAGTTGGCGCAGACATTAGATAAGGCTAAGCTACCAGAGGATTATAGAGGGAGGAGATGTAAAATGCTGTCGGCTAATTGGGCTTTATTTTTAATATTTCAGAGGGTTCATTAGAAACTAAATTGGTAGTGGATTTCAGCTCCGGCTGTAGTCTTAGTCTTTTTGGAACAAGCCTCACAACCTGAATAATACCACATCCTTTTTACCATCGAACACAGGGTGTCGTTTGTTTTAGAGGAATGCTACTTTTGATCACCAGAATCTGAGTTACGTGACATGGTTGCATTTGGCTAACAGTATGCCTAGTTATGTCACAATCTCTCTTGCAACAAGAATACACTGAGAGGTGAATTCCCAAAGAATGGATTGCGGCTGCAGATAGCACCATGCATCACCATGCAACTGCTGTCTCCTGTCTTAAGGGCTGATTCACCAATGATATTACTGTGCAAACACGCCCATTAAGTTTTGTAGCTGAATGCAGTTTGCCCTTATTTTGCATCTGATTGCAACTATCCATTTAGCAAAGCATAAATGTTGCCTTTGTGCCAAAACACAGACGGCAGAACAACAGAAGGAAAAAGAAAATCTTCAGACCATGAGCCACAGCTCCTGACCGGTCATCCTCAGAACTTAAGGCCAAGAATTTAAATGTAAGAGAAACTGCGCTTCAGTTCCGACCAACATGAAAACATGTAAATTAGATTTCAATGTTATTATTGTTCCCTGCTGATCTGCCTCAAACACAGAGTACAAGTCCATGTGGGTTCATGAGAACTTGTGGAAACAAATTAATATATAGCCTACAGTATATCAACATATTTCTCCTCCATTGTTGTTGTTCAGCGCTTGTACATGTAAGATGTGACAGCGATGGGTCTTTGTGGTAGGCTATTTGTCCCGCCCCTCCTCCACTGTGACCGGACAGCTGGGTTAAAAAATGACAGTGATGAGCAGTTGCTGCGTTTTACTAAAGTTGGTAATTTTGCAATTTTGACAACCAAAAAAAAAGGCAAACGTGCAGCGCTGAGCACAGAATAACCGCACAGTGCTTCGCCACGCAAAGTTTGTAGCATCGTGTAAATACACTGTGCTCTCATTTCAATGAATTAACACAATATGTCCACCTCAGGTAAAAAAGGTGGAGCTGTCATTGCAGCCACAGTCAACAGCGTCTTCCAAGTGTTGTTCTTCCGGCTGGTAGGCGTTTTTCTTCTTTGGCACTTTACAGCAGACTACAATACCTGTACCTGTCAGGTATGAAAGAACTGCATCCCTGGTATCTACTGCACTGAAGAAAAATGAGTACTGATGCAGTTTCAGAATTTTGGCATCAATTTGGTACAGAAGTATCGCTTCTCGTGACATCCCTCCTTTTCGCGCTGATCTTTGTGGACTGTTTTGCAATGAGGCTCATCTGTGGGTGCACTGAGACTTAAAGTTTCTTTCTGTCCCGTCTGTGCAGATTTAGAGGCTGCGAAAGCTGCGCAACCCTTTTGTGAATTTGCCCCTGAAAGTCATATATTTGAGTAAGGGCTTGGCAATATGGAGAAAATCAAATAGAACAATATTTTTGACCAAATTCCTTAATACTGATATCACGACCATGTTGCAGGGTTGACTGTTGGTGCTTTAACCAATTATTTACACAAGATTTTTGCTAATAATCATCAGCGATGCAAATATAAAGACTAAGTGGATAGATACAATTTAATAGAACAACTAGGACAGTCTGGTAAATTCAGAAAATTACATAACTGTACTGTAGTGTACCCTATAAAACCAGGAAAGTACAATATGATGAGATTCAAAATCTAAGATGGTATCTCGTCTCATATCATGATATTAATATTGTTTCAATATATTGCCCAGCTGTAGTGCAAATAGCACAGGAGCACCAAGACACTATTTGCTTTTCAGCACAGTTAGGTTAGGTTAGTTAGATGCTGTGCAATCCTTTTGTGAATTTGCCATTAAAGTTATGTATTCAAAGTATTTAAAATCCCAGTTTGTTATTTTCTTGCCAAGAGAGAAGCTCTGTAATAAACAAAATAGTGTTTTTTGCTCTTTGTAACCTTTGAAAAGACACGATAACCTGAAGGATGGAGTTAAGGGTGTCATATAGTTATATTCTCCAAAATGACAAAGCAGTGAATGAATCTGCAGCCCAGACAAAGCAGTCCATGCTCGGAGGCTCGGTTTGTTAAGAGCTTTGCTGGGGAGGGACCGAGGCTGAGGCAAGCGGTCAGTGCACGGCACTTTGCCATGACCCTTCCTCAGTTTATCATCGCTCACACCACTTCTCCAGGCCTCAGTGTGTGGGTGTGTTTTCTCTGTGTGCGTGCGGTGTACTGGAGATCGAGCGGCGCTTAGAATGGGGCCCTTCATAACCTCTTAACCCTCTGGTCCTGTTTGCAGCCATTGTTGGCCACAGTGAATGGTATCTCCGTGCCTTGAAAAGTAACCAGATGACATTCTTCCTGTTGTTCAAAAGGGCCCGGGGTTGTGTTGTGAAAAGCGGCTGAAAGGATAGGCGAAGACTGTGACCTTCAGAGGCTAATCTCTGGCATGTCATTCGGTGCCTGTTTGAATCAAATGCAGACCTTTCTCCCTGATAGCAAGTCAAACAAGGCAGAAATTCCTATTAGACTTTCAACAGTTACACTCCAAAAACAGTCGAGTTAGTTTTTTATCGAACCTTCACTATAAAGGAACCAGAGGGTGTTTTGTAACGGCTGAACTGAATCTTTATTCCAGACAGGCAGTGTGTCTGACACCTACATTGTCCAAACAGTCTCTCCAGCCTGTGACTGAGCCCTCTGTACACAGACCTGTGGCATCAGCAGCCCCTCTGTACCGCATGCTGAAATACCGCCGCTGCTGTGAAAGCAGTGGGGATGAAATGCACTTAGTGAGACAGTAAACATCAGCGTGGCTCTCAAACTAGCTTACGTTGTTTATGTCTCCTCCTCTCTGGTGTATTTGCTGTCTTCAGCTGGCTGCATTTCCTGGAATGTGCAGAGATGCAGTTGTCGCCCTGCGGGGGGATGTTGGCTGTAATCACAGTTCATAGTTCAACTCTGTAGTTGGACTCAGCTGAGCAGCAATCGTACAGAGGTTGCGTCATTCTCCTGAGCTGCAGGACACAAGCTTGACATGACAGTTTTTGTGCATTGGGATTATATTAACATGATTTTTTAATAGTTAAGATTGTTGGTCACCAATCGTACTTTTTTGTTCTTTGTAAAAAAAAAAAGAAAAGATGATGATGCCGGAAAGATGATCTTTTCATAAATCTAGGCTGTCTACGCCGCAGAAAGATGCAAAAACTTTTGACATTGGTGCTGCATGACCAGAGAAAATAGAGAAAAGAGGTTGTGACATTCACTTTTTCTCAAGAAGCAGAAAACCAGTAGCTTCCAAAATGCCCTGTAGAGCCCTGCGCAGATTTCTGACCATTGCCACCCATTCATGCAGTTTGCATGTTTGCTCCTGCCTGCAACTGCAGCCCTCAGGGCACAGTAAATGCTGATTACATATATACAGCATACGACAGTCAGTTATGGATGGTGGGGTTTAATGTAATTACAAGAACATTTATTGCCACCCTAACCTGCACAAATGCAAATGTTCATCACATTTGTGTCATGCTCGTAGGTAAACGACACTGCAGAAATGATTAGTCTTCCTTGTTTTATCATCTTTCATAGAATGGGCACAGCATTTGCAACAGCTGACTTCCACGAGCTGAGCAGGCTAATCTCCAAGTTAGCCCTATGCTAACTTGAATGGGGATAAAAGCTATCTGAATTTTATCAGACCGAAATGTTCAAATTCTAAAAATGAAACAAGTCGCCTTGCAAGTTGTTGTGATGCTCAAAATGATTTGTCCACTGTTTTACAGCCGCAACAGTAGCAACAGAGGCTACGGCTGAACCTGTGACGTGAGCACAAGTTTAACTAACGCGGTTTATTTTTTGACCACCCACTCACACCCAATCACCAACAGCAAAGTTAAATCTGTCTGCTCTGTGAGATTTGTGTTCAGTACAGCAGGATCTCAATCTCAATGCAGTCTTCTTCTGCACTTCGCTGGACCAATAAATGCTGCCGCTGGTGCGTGACGCAATGCGAGTTGCTTGTCCAAAAAAGAGTATGGTGGCTGGCTGGTAATAATCATCTCATATAACATTTAAACAGAAAGCTAAAATGTGTTTCTGAAAACATTTAAGGGAGAAATATGCAGCACAGTAACAGAGTGGTTTATATTTGATCAGCACAAACAAATTTTACCGTTTGATTTGCCTCCCCTTTTACACTGCCTGTTCAAGGTGGGAATTTTGCACTGTTATTCTGCCGCAATGTTCTTTATAAAAGGTACGATTGCGCAATGGGGATCACGATATGTGTGTGACCTAGTCTCGCTCACTAGACCTTTCTCAAGAAAAGAAAGGTCCAATCACCAACCAATCACAATCGTTCTTGGCGGCGCCACAGCAACGGTGCGCTTGAAAACTGCTACCAGAGATATTGGATATACTATCCAATATCTCTGCTGCTACACAACCGGAGGTGGTAGGGCGGGACTTCAGCAGGTGGCTCGTTCCGCCCATTGAGAGGCTGATCTATGCAGAGCGAACTTCCGCCCACTCAGACTATGTGTGACCCAACAGCCGGAGATTTAAAAAGCAGCAGTTAGCAGTTAATGGACAACAGAACATGTCCGCAAATTTGGGAGCTCCTCACCCACAGAGCAGAGGATGGGACCAGCCGCCCTATAACAGGGACAGTAAATGACTGTTATTGTCATGTTCATTTACACATACCAACATTGTTATGATATAAAGCTGGTTGAAAATCTGCAAAGTATCCCTTTAAAAGTTGTTATTTAAACTTTGAACCATTCTGCCAGCACTTGAAAATTAACAGCCTTCACAGAATAATAGTGTTGCTACGTAGTTGTAAAGTTTTATCTACCATCGTGACTCTCAAACCCCCTTATCCAAATGCTTTTAGTCTACAGAGCCTTTACCATTAATGTGTTGAAGGGGATTTGCTTTTCACCACGTTAGAATACACTTCACTGGCATTGAGCTGCCTTTGTGCCGGTCTAAATGATCTCTGAGAGCAGGTCTTTGGGTGAAAACGTTTTCTTCCTGTGTAACGTGAATAGCACTCCTGCTTCCTGTGTTGCCACCTGTATGGGGTTAAGACCGAGGTCAGACCTCTTGCAGGAGTCTGTTGTCTGGGGCCCCTTTTTCTAGGAGCTGACATGAGAAAGAAAAGCTGTCAGGTTTTTAGGGCCTCTTTTTGTCACACATCCTTCAACGATAAATGATTGGCATGTCTCCCGCCATTTCCCCCCTTTGTTTGACTTGGAGAGCATATAATGAAATTGACCATTCTGTGTGACGTGTTTGCAGCCTTCTTAAAAAACGACGAGGTTGTTTACAAAGGAAGCATTGAATTAGAAAAGGAAAATGTCAACTTTTATCATACTACCGCACAACCATTTTTGCATTAGTGGGAGAATATCCCCTGAAGTAGTGTAACATCCGCAGAATGTGATTGAGATGAGAGAGAGAGGGGGGTGGGGGCAGAGGAAGAAGGTTGGGCCACAGTTTGAAAGGCATACTTGAAAAGTGCTTGTGTGTAAAGAGTCCTGAGGCAGGTCGTGTTGCTGTGTGACAGAGACGCATTCGTCCTGCTGTGTATCTGACGTCCCAGGGTCTCATTGCGAGGGTTTGCCTGCGCTGCGTGTCGGCTTTCTGTAATTAATAGCCAGTAGCCCCCTCACCCCATCAAGGGACCAGGTGCTGCTTAGATCTGCTTTGGCATGGAAAGACAGCAGATACGCTGGTGGTGGGTTTCACTGTTATTAGGATAAAACTCACAGATGTCACCAACGTCTCTCTGCATCTCAGCTGACTGTGTGGTTCTCAACTGTGAGGAGAAAGAAAAAGTTGGCATTGTGCGTTTCTGCAAACCACAGATGCGTTACATTTGTACATTTCATAGGTATCATATCGATGTTTCTAAAGCAACGTAGCATATAAGCAGACTTTGACTTTGGGAGGCTGAGGAGATGGTGGATGGCAGCTGTTCGAGAACAACAAACAACAAAACCAGTTGTTCTTCAGCAAATTATGGCTGCGTTTCCAACAGCACTTAAGGCACCCAACATGGGTGTTTTTTTGTGACCCTTCAATGTGTTTCCATCAGGGATTGTGCTACGAAAACATACTGTTCCTTACTGAGACATCACTGCGTTTCCCATGACTTCTTAGCCACCAATCATGGGTGTTGTTAAGCAACACTGTTAAGTTAGCCTGAGTGTCAGACTGAAGCTCCCAGAACCTTCAGTCTGACATTGCCTCCATTGAAGGCGATTTACAAGGGGGAGGGAATTTGATTTTTCCCTAACCAATCAGTAGAGATCAACGACTCACCCAGAATCTGACATCATTAGTATCCATGCCTAGGGGTGCTGAAAACAAGCAAGCATTGCCCGTTTAAAATGTCTCCGTCGTTGTGCATGCCCAGCTGCATCGGCGTTAAATCCAGTTTAGCAGCTTCCTTAATTTGGTCCTCCATTAACGTGAGTAGTGGCGAAATACCTCGATAGCATCGTTAATGTGGTCTGTAGGATCTGCAGCGGTCGCCATTAGCGTAGCGCTGATTGGCTAATCACTAGACCCACTCCCACCCCCGGTGTTCATTGGTCCGTCCATCATTTGGACGAGATTAATTGCAAATTCATTGCAGTGTGCCAGACCAGAGATGCAAGCCTACTCAGTTGAGTGGGTGGGGTCTGTGGTCTGGAACCAGGCTACTGTTAAGTGGTTGTTTTTTACCAAGACATCACTGTGTATCCTGCTGGGAAAGTGCCATGAAAAACAGTTGTTTTTTTATAGAGACATTACTATGTATTCTGACGGCATTGTACCACATTAAGCGGTTATTTTTCAGCGAGACACCACTGCATTTCCTGCCATGGTTGTCCCATGAAAAGTGGACATCACTGCGTATCCTGCTGGGATAGTGCCACGAGAAGTGGTTTTTTTTTTTTTTACCAAAATATTGCTGCATTTCCAGCCAGGATTATGCTGAAAACAGTTGTTTTTTAAAGAGACATTGCTGTGTTTCCTGCCAGTCTAATGCCACTTTACGGGGTTGTTTTTTTACTGAGACATAACCATGTGTCCTGCTGGGATAGTACTACGAAAAGTGGTTCTTTTTTCTGCCAGCATTGTGCCACGTTACACGGTTGTTTTCCAGTGAAACATCACTGCATTTCCTGCCAGGATTGTGCTACGAAAAGTGGTTGTTTTTTTACTGAGGCTGTGATTCCAGCAGACTGTGTGACTACGTATAAAATCGCGAAACAAAAAGATGTTTCATCGTAACGGTGAATTTTAATGCTGATAGATTGCTTGTTGGTGAAAGATGTGGCTCATTTAGTCTACTTTGTGTCAAGCACCATTGTGCACTCATGTCCTGTGCTGTTTAGCAGGGCTCGCGGCCCTGACAGATTGCCATCCCGATGGGGAGATTTACCCAGCCAGCACTGCCAATGGCACTGACACCATCATTAGGCTTTGATCAGCTGCAGTCTGCAAGGGGAAGAAGAGAGAGTAATATTCTTGATCTAATTACTAGGAGACATTTCAGGCAGTGTGATGTGTGATTTAACCTCTTGTCAGAGGCTATAAAAGGAAGCTGGGTTAATCTTCCTGGCAACCTCTTTTCCACGCAGGGGAGAGTGCCTTTAAATTCCCTTTTCCCATGAAGCTGGTAAAACCCAGCATGGCAGTGCGGTATGCTGAAACACCGCAGCTGACTTTCTACTTGAAATCTCTCAAGGCAAGAGTTCTCTGACCTTTGAATGTTAGCAACAGCTGGTTCGCAGGAACTCATGTGCATTTGGAGAATTGCAAGTATAACAAAAAAGCTGTCCTTTTGACTTCTGTATGCTTCCTCCAAATGGATTGTTTTGCAGCCTCCTTTGTTTCTCTCTCTCTCTTTCTCTCTCTCTCTTTCTCTCTCTCTCTCTCTCTCTCTCTCTCTCTCTCTCTCTCTCGTTCTTTCTCTTTTTCTTTCTCTCCCTCACTATCACCACCCACACACTGCAGCATGATGAGTGCAGGAGATTTGATTGAACAAATAGATTGTAAGTGCAATCGAGGGGTTTGGGTTAATCAAGCCAAACATAGTTAAACAATTCTTTGGACATGAAGGGATTAGTCTTGCCTGCGTTGAGCTCATCGGAGCCCATTCTCCCCAGCGTTGGCCTGGCTTTTAGGGCCAAGGGCCGCGGCCTCTCTGGCTCCATGGAGAACCACACACGCACCCCTCAGCATGCTCCATTGCCTCTGAATGCCCCACCACTCTCCTCTCCCTTTGTTACTGAGCACAATTGGAATGATGGATTAGCAAATTAAATGCAGACCTTTCTATTCATGGCCACCCTTTGCTAAAAGTCTCATTCACTGGATCTATCAGTTTAAAATGGTTACCAGGTTCACTGTATGTCCTTTCATTCCTGCAGAAAAGTGTCTTTTACTCTTAAAGGGACAGCTCACCCTAAAATCATTTTTCTTTTTATCTGTAGTGCTATTTATTAGTGTAGATTGTTTTGGAGGGAGTTGCCAAGTGTTGGAGATATCCGGCGCAGAGATGTCTGCCTTCTCTACGGTATAATAGAACTAGATGGAACTCAGTTTATGGTCACAATCCACAGACCTAGTTGTGAGCAGTTACATGTAGGAACTATTTTATCTCTGCCGACCTACACCTAGCTTAAATGCATTCTTAAAAACCAGCTCTCAAACAACTTTGCCTAGATAAAGACTCTCAGTATCTTGTTTTTACAGGATGACTTCCTGTACATTTTCTTCCCCTTTTATTCTGAGTGCTGATCGCGCTGATAGGAAGTGGCCCTGATGTGATGATGTGTTGGCTCAGTGTACAGCT
Source organism: Epinephelus cyanopodus (assembly GCA_026686955.1). Lineage (NCBI taxonomy): Eukaryota > Metazoa > Chordata > Actinopteri > Perciformes > Serranidae > Epinephelus > Epinephelus cyanopodus. The sequence continues at coordinate 20,228,667 of CM048924.1, forward strand.
GCAGCAGGCCAAGCCGCCTCTAAATTACCTGAGAGCAGAGCACTGACCTGCCTGACCCACACTCCCTTTTACAAACCCATGATTCACTTTGTGGGCCTTTCCACTTCTTCAGATACCATCAGAATTTTTTCCCCAGGTGTAATTTATTATTTTCAATTGATATTCTCTCACTAATAGTAGCTGTATTTGGATTGCACCTTACTGTTATCTAGCTTTTATTCTTACTGTTATGTTGTTGTAGTCTTTTGTGTATTTGCACTCTTTGTATCCACACTCATCCAACTTTGTTTTGCAGCTGCTGCATGGCAGTTTCCCCCGGGATCTTATCTTATTTTAGCTACTATGAAGTTTACTTTTATTTGTTCTATATGATTTACTACATTGTCTCACCAGTCAGGGATGAACATTCACAGCATCTCTGCCACACGGTGGTTCATTACTTGATTAGTTCATCAACAAAAAATATTGACAACTATTTTAATAATTGATTATTCATTCAAGTACATTATATCTTTTTGCCGTTTGTCAGCTGTAACGTAAGTGAGGTATGGTCAATATATCAATTTATCTTCACTCGTTGTCAGTATTGGACTGGTGGAGGTTAGTGTTGCGTTTAAGGCCTCCCCCCCCAAAAAAACGGGGAAAAAACCACTGAAGCTTCGAATTTTTTTTTCACAATCAAATCCCGTGCCATCGAACGAAGCTTCGAATTTTTTGGGTCAGCCCTAATTTTTAGTCACCAATTCTGTTTTTTCTTAAGCCGTTGCTGTGTTTCCAGGATAGATATTGCCATGTTAGCTTATTTTTTACAGAGACATTGCTGCATTTCCTTCTGGAACAGTCCACAATAGTGTTTTTTAAGCAAGTAAGTCTTATTTAGCATTTACCTTTTAGCCACCAAACATGACTATGTTTTTTAAGTGGTCCATCTGCATTTCCTACTGGAATAGTTCCACAAAAAGCAGTTGTGTTTTACAGAGACCCCCAAAACAGGGTATTCTATGTCAAAACACGATCTTTTCCGAACCATAGCCAAGTGGTTTTTGTACCAAACCTAACCACATTTTTAAATAGTGTTGAAACCATAAAGATCCACTGCATCAGCATTTCCCAAATCTCTTGTGGAGCACCCCTTGTCCTGCATAGCACACAGCTGATTCAAAGGATCAGCTCATTATGAACTCCTGAAGCTGCTTAATAACAAGTTGTTCATTTGAATCAGCTGTGTTGAAACAGCCTTCAGACCAAAGATTCCACTTGCAGTGACTTGCAACTACGTGCACCCATTTGCAACTAAATGGCCTTGCAACAACTTTCAACAGTACAGTTCACACCGAAAGACTGGCTCTTGTCGTTTCTACAGCAACTGGTATGTTACGACGTAACGTAAAGCTGAACAGCACAACAAACCCCAGAGGGCACAGGGATGCATCAGCAGAGCACTCAACTCTTCTTACACACCACCACCAATTCTGTATTTGGAAGTTCAGTTTTTATGCCCAGGTTCCACTTTTTTGTCTGTTTCGCAGCAAGCAGATAACACAGGCCCCAGCTATCTATCTCCCCCCCTCCTTGAATCCCTCCTCCAGCGTAGTGTGTGGGGGGAGTATATTACTGTGCTCTGTAGAGACCCCAATTAGCAGGACTAGCAGGCCTCCTGAAGGTCACTCCTAGAGCTTTTGGTGTGAGAACAGAGGAGGGCTGGGCCGGTCAGGAGCAGCTCTTCTGAGAGTGACGAGGCTGAGACTCTCAGCTGGGCCCAGGAGTTTTCACACAATAACCCCACTTCCTTAACAGCAACAGCAGTTTGCATATATTCTCCATTTTTGCATTGCTCAGTGTTGGCAAAAAGTGGCTCAGGGTTTTTCACTAAAGGTCAAGTGTTCTCGGCGGACTGTCATAGTATACTGTGACCATATCTGAGAGATCCATTTGTCATTAGCTCCAAAGTCCCCTACTTCATCAGCTCGTGTCTGGTGTCTGCTATCTCGGCCTGATTGATGGCTCTGTCCTTATTGCAGGGAACGGGGGTCGATGGCAAAAAATTTGCTGCTGGGTGCATTAATGCTGTGCTCAATGGCATAGACCTTTGAGCATGCCTCATCAGTCTTGAATCATTGGACGGCCGCAGGAGATCTGTATGAGCAGGCGTGATGCAAGAAAGCAAGGGAGAGTGAGTGATAGGAAAAGGAGTTTTATCATCCGGCCTAACTCTATTACTCATATGACTCCATCTCACTGGTACAGGCCAGAAGAAGAGATTGAATATGTTGAGTTCAGATTTATTTTGATACAAATCATGATTTCATCGAAGAATAAGTAGCCAAGATTACAAATCTGACCAGACATTCGATGCCAGCTTTCGCTACTTGATAGTTTTTGATACTCACTTAAATAAACTCATTTTGGTCTGTACCACCAAAAACTATTAAGGGTTCGATACCTAGCCATTTAATCTCATACCACCTAAACAGATTGACAAAACAAACTTTAACATCCCGATTTATCAGAATTCCTGTGCTAAAGATGCAAACAAAGCTGCTATTTTTAAGGGAAAATCTACTTGATCTTGTGCAAAAACCACATCTGTTCTAGTGCAATAATTACATTTATTCTAGTTCAATAATTCAATTTATTATAGTGCAATAATGATTTATTCCAGTGCAATAGTTACGTTTAATCCAGTGCAATAAATACATTTAATCTAGTGTGATAATTACATTTATTCTACTTCAGTTATTATATTTCATCAAGTGCAATAAATACTCCAACTCTCATGAAAAATTGCATTTTATTTATTTAACTTATTGTAAAACCTATGTTGTGTCTTTGTTGTGTCTTTTTATTGCACCAATCAGGGTATCGCTCCTCGTTTCGTTGTCTTCTGTTCAACAGCAATAAAGGCCCTATACATTCTAAATTGGTAATTTAAAAATAGTAAATAGTGCTGTGGATGTTGCGTGACATTTGCCTTGTTTGCTTTGGTATTTTAGTGACTGTTTTTGTGTATACTAAACCAGTGTAGGAGTAAAAATCCTGGTGCCATGACAACACCGGTACACACCAGCAGCATGTGTAGGCTCACAGTCAGACAGGCAGACAGACGGAGGGTCCTGCGAGCCTGGGAGGGCCAGATGTTCCCATACAGACACAGAGGTGAGATGTTTGCCATGCTGGGCCTGTGTTTGCCTGGCTCTCCACAGAGTCACCAGCTGGCTGCCCAGTGCCCCGAGCCAGTGTCTGCTGGGGGAAGAACTGGGGGCAGTGAGGCTCTCACGTATACACAGGAGATGAAGGAGAGACCACAAATGTCTTGTGTGTCTCCACACAACCCTGTCTGGTGGAAAAAAGATCTTTTATTCCTCAGCTGGTCTGTAGGTGCGAGGGGGACTCGTTTGGTCTCGCTAGAGGCCAGACTGAATGTCAGAGCTGCCACGGAGGCGGCTGACCTTACCAACCTTGCATAGACACAGGATGGAGACAGATCAACTTTTATCGAACACGTACACAGCAGGGTTTGGAAGTCGGCATGTAGGCATTTGTTTTTGACTCGTGTGGCTGCAGCAGAATATTTTCAGTTCTGTACATCACACCAGACTGCATCTCAGTCATCCACTCTTTGAGATTTACCCAATGAGCCTCCATCAAATTATAAAGAAAGCTTTTTCTTTGGCCTGCTTTAAAAATATGCAATCTAACAATATCATATAAAACTATATAAATAAAACACGGTTAAAGGGAAAGTTTGTAATTTTTCAACCTGGCTCCTATTTTTCCATGTTTTTGAATCTGAGTGACTAAAAGGAGGAACAGTTCTTGAAATTGGTCCAGTATTGGTTGAGAGCACTGCAGGTGGCAGCCATGATACAGGCTGCAATGGTACAAATCAGGCATGTTCATACTGTGAATGTATGCCCACATAAGTGCTTGTTTTTTTGCCACTGACAGGCTCAGACTGTTATTCTAAGTGTCTAACAGCATTATGGAAAGGATCCCTACAGAGATAAACCTTTTTGTTGGAGAGTAGGATCCATTTTGTTTAACCATAAATAGCCCTGAAATTGCTATTAAAGTGGATTAAATTGCTTATAAAGTGGATGAATTAAGGGTTTATTTCAACCAAACCAGAGATGGCGATTGCTGCAACAGTGGAAAGATGAATTAAGATGTTTTTTGTTTTACTTTTTGTTTCTGCTGACTTTTAATTGAGTTTCTTTACAAGGATAAAATTACTGTTTCTCTAAATGGAGTATGGTGGGTTTAGCGATGGCGGTTTCAAGGCTGTTCCTGGTTTTCAAAAAAGGATCTTACTCTCTAACAGAAAGGTTTATCTCTGGTCCATGTGTTATCAGACACTCAGAACAACAATCTGAGCCTGTCAGTGGCAAAAGCAAACACTTTAAGTGGACTTAAATTCACGTTGTGAACATGCAGCCTGTTCCGTCTCGCTCAATAGTGGACCAATTTCAAAAACTGTTCCTATTAGTCACTTAGACACAAAAACATTGGGAGATAGGGTCCAGGTTGTAAAATACTGAACTTATCCTTTAAGACAAAGCTCTGGTTTTATAAAATTCATCGTTTATGAGTGACTGAGTGTCAGAAAGCATAAAAATTGATGTCAATTCCACAGATGTAGACTTTCATTATGTCAGAAGTCACAGTTAAGACGTTAAGGTGTTTAAACCAACAGTAAGTGAGCAATGTGTCAGCAATAAAACCGAAGACTTAAGGTAAACAAGATGATGTTTTTAATGTAGAATATTTAAAGGTTGAGTGAGTCCCTCTGCAGAGTTGGACCAGGCATAAGACTAATAAGGATTTTTTTCTTTATGTGCGTGTGAGTCGGTATATATGCAGCTCATATGGGAGAGAGAGGCCAGTTAGTATAATGGCAAAGTGGATAAATCTCTCACAGCAGGCCTGTGTAACACTGGAAGCTGTTTTTGTGCGTTAAGCCCTTTTAGGATGATTTGTGAGAGTCAGCGCTCGCACGGTTCTGCCGAGCAGAGCTGCTCTGACCCCGCTCTTAAATCAGCCTCGCAAACAGGCCAGGGCTGGTTAATGCTGGGTCAATAATATGGGTCTGGGTGGGACAAACACACAGAGGCTTAACTTTTTTCTCTGTTAAACACAGCGTACATGTCAATAAGAAGACACTGGAGATAGTAGAGGAGGTCATTATTCCTGCAGGGAGAATCACTGGTGTGTATGTAGGTTTGCCTGTGTAATTTCCTATGCATGTACTGTATATATATGTGTGAGAGAGTGAGATGGGAGAACAGCTGCATTGATTTGGTTTTGTTTGCTGAGTACTCGGAGCAGAAATGTAAGCCGTGGGAACACCTGGAGAGAGGGGAAAATGGGAGAAGAGGAGGTGGTGGTGTCAGCTCTGCTATTGGCTCTGAACCAAGCATACATGTGCACACACACGCACGCACACGCACACACACACACACACACACACACACACACACACACACACACACACACACACACACACGTCTGATGTGTGAGGGCAGCCTGGGATCCCAATCAGCAGCACTTAACAAAGCTTTCCTCTTTCTCCCTTTAATCGCAGGCTCAATTTGTCACTGGGGTGTCCAATTTCTGATAAGCGCTTTGACTGAGAGAGGCGAGGTGGGTGTGGGGAAGAACACAAAATGGATGCACCTGCTAACAAATGAAATCAAACCACTCCATCTTCATTTCCCCTTTTTTCCGCCAGCTGGAACAATGCTGCGGCGCTTTAGCTCTCAGCACATTGAGTTATTTCCCGCTAACCAGGGAAAAGGTCTGGCCGACTTACAGTCAAATAGTTAGGACGTGCTCAGAAGTCTGCTTTTAAACCTCTGATGGGCAACTGGGCTCATTTCTATTTCGGACCTGAGAGGAATTTAATGTAGAGGGCTAATTGCATAATTTCCTCTTAGCCAAAGTGTATTTTCAGAACATTTATTTTGTACGAGATGGGTGACATTAATCTGTTAACAGCTGCGAATATTTTTGACTGGTTACTCATGTCGGTCTATAGCAGTGATACTCAAGTCACGGAAAGGGTGCCAGATGGCCCACCGACCATTTTCTAATTCACGATAAAAACAAATTATTGCGCACTGGGAATTTTTGTTGTTCTTTGAATAACAGGCAATTAATTTATTATATATACTGGTATTATTATGGATTGTTTGTTTACTAACTGGCACTTTGCCTCCTGTCGTTTTGCAGCAGTGCCCCCGAGCAAAGTTTAGAATATAGGACTATAGGTTAGTTTTGCTACTCTTGAGATGACTGCACTATGCACCACCTGGGTCTGGTGGGAGCTATCGTTAGTTAGCAGCACCTGCTACTAATGGCAGCCTGACCCAACAACCTTGCTGGGGAAACATTGTGCCCACCCTCTGATCTCCACCCAGTGGCTCAATTTTGAGGCATAAAGCCCCTTCATCATTGTTAGCTATGTTCTGTTAGCACTGTTAGCAGTGTGCCAACATAGTTAACAATTAGTTTGATTAGTTAAAGGGGTTTTGCAGCACAAAATTAAGCTGCTAGATTGGGGGACACTGTATAACACTTGGAGCAAGCGTGCCGACTGCGCATGTTCCAGTCTCTTGCTCCACTCTGTAGTGTGCGGTCATGCCAGCTGCAGCCGCTGTACCCCGGTGAAGTTAGTTTTAAGGTAGATATTTGACACACATGCACTCCTGACCCAGAAGTTTCTTCTTAGTTTCACCTCCATCCAACGTTGGCACCAGGAGGATGGTAAGCTCACCTCCCAGCCCTCCTGTTTACTGCTGGGGGCGGATGCAGACCCTTGATTGTACCATGAATGGGACTGCTTGATCGGAGTTGTCTGCGGACGTTTAATGCAAAGAGTATATCCAAGCCTTGAAGCTCAACGAGTCAATGGTGCGCCGCACTAAAAGGAAAGGCCTCTTGTATTTCACTTCAGTTTGCTTTTTTCCCTTAAAAATTAACCAGTTACTTGCTGGTTAATGGGTTTCTGCCTATTGAAAGCAGAATTAATCAAAACTGACATTCCTGGTTCAGGCACAAAATTGCTGTCAGGATTACAAGGCTATTTTCATTTTTGTCTACTTCATATTAAATACATATTTCTTTGTCAGCTGAGAGTCTGCAGTGGATCAGTTCAACAAGGGCTCATCTGTTTGTTTAGGTTTCTTCATCCTGTCTGTCTGCGATTTATAACTGAGCGCAACTTGAAAAACCAGCTGCCTGGAGTTTCTTTCACACACACACAAACAGATAGTAGATTAACTAGTATCTGTATATCTGTGTTGTTCTAGCCATGCCATCCTAGTCCTGTACCAAACCCCTCAGTCTGGCATCTGACACGGCAGCATGTGACTCAGCACATTGTTGTCTGGTGTGATATGGGAATATGTGAAGATAACACAACGATGCAGTGGCACCACAGAGGACATGAAAGGGAGCAGTGTGTTGCTCTCATATGTATGAGCGACGTCTCTGAGTTGTGTGATCTGATGGTTACCAGAAGGCTGAAGTTTCTCCGGAGGATAAAAAAAAGTCTCTTCTGTGGTGTTTACTTGCATTCCTGCACTTCTCAGTGTTTCTGTTGTCACCAGGCATATCCAGTACACAAAGCTAGTGCAGCGTGCCTTGAACGATGGCAGTGTTTGTTCCTTTGGTCCATCAGTCAGCCCACCGCTTTGGTCAAATATCTCAACAGCTATTGACCAAAAAATTGTACATTAATGGTCCAATATGGATTAGCAACATTTTGTTCAGATATTGATTGACGGTATCCATCTGATGTGTCCTAATGACTTGATGATTCCCAGACTTTTCCATTAGTGCCATCCCCAGCTTCAAATTTGTGGTTTAAAGTGAAATATCTCTACAACAGTTGGATGGATTGCCACGAACGTGGGTACAGAAATTTTCGTTCCGTTTCTCTTCAGGATCAACTTAAATAAATAAATAACGTTACAATGTCAGATGTTTATATCAAATGTGGCCAAAGTTTAAATAATGAGGTAAAGGTATGTAAAAGTAATCCCTGTGAGCAAAAACCTCAGGATTCCAAACTGTTCTAAATACTCGGTGTTTACATTGCATACACTGCTACATGTAGCTACATGCTAATGTTAGGGAAACGTGTAAATGCCAATGTTGTAAATTTCTCACAGATTCGGATCATATTTCTGCTGGAACATGTCTGGTTGTGAAGATTTAAGTCAATAAGCTTGTGTTGGTGATGGTAAATGGTAGATTCTGCTGCTGTTCTCCGTTACAGTCATTTCCTGAATGCAGTGACAGCACAGAGACGCCAAGAGCGCAGATGCAGAAGACTCAGAAACACTTCTTTGGGAGGGGGAAGAAATGTCATTTACTGTTTGTAAATGATTACCAGTGAAAGTAAAAGTAAAGTTAAGCCAACCCAGCCTCTCGTTTTGTGTTTTTGCCTCACTATATTTGCATTTTTCGATGCTGTGACTCTAGAAGGCCTGCCGTTCACAGTCTGGCACCTAGTCTTAACCTTTTAAAAAATCTCCAGCCTCACCTGAGCACCGTGGGAGTACAAGGCCATAAACCTCCCAAACACAGTAAATAAGGAAATGCAGATAGAGAGCAGAGTCTCTGCATAAAAATACATAAGTGATGATTGAGAGGGCTTATTTGTGTAAGAGTCTACACATTGTTGTCCTGCATAGCACACCTTTAAAGAGACAGGCGCTAAAATGAAGCATTTCAGACAGAGGAGAAATACAGGTGTTCCAGCACAGACGATATGAGGAAAATAAAGTGGTTTTTGAAGATTAAAGCATGTAAATATGTTCTAGGAAAATCCCAAAATACAAGTATGAATCTGAAAATGAGCACATAAGGGCCCGTTCATCCTGTCATTCTGTCAAAAGTTTAATTTGCCAGATCCTTTGGTTCATGTTCAAATAACCTGCAAACGTAATCACATTCCCATCAACCTCAGCTGTACTTTGTGTTTTGTTTTGCCATTTAGCAAATGCTAGCATGCTACCATACTAGGGTAATGAACATGGTGAACCTGTTAAAGATCATGCATCATCAAAGCATGTTAGCACTGACATTGTGAGCATATTAGCTTTCTGATGTTAGCATTTAGTTGAGCCATTGCCTCACTATGGCATGGCTGCAAACTCTCAGTTCTGTCAACATTTGTTTCCAAGTCCCAGCTACCCCATCAAAGTGTTTTAAGTAAGTGCTACAGCCTCTAAACGTCATCATGGATGGTTTTAGACTCTGATTAATTCGACTCATTTCATGTGTTAATCATTAATTAGTGTGAGATGTATTAAGAGTGTGAGTAAATCAAATCTAAGCTCGGAGCTGCTTCATGAGATCAGTTCGCTTTCCTTTTCTTTTATTATATGTCATCTTTTTTTTCTTCTTTTCCTCATGTGGTTTAAGACTGTCATGTCTGAGAGCAGGCCAGCTTATTCCTCACTGAGGCATGCCCAGCTTCTGGCTGCACTCTGGATGGATTTGCAGCAGATAAATAAATAACTAGGCTGGCACCCCTCACTTTGGATCCCCTCTGTTTTGGCAGGCTGTCCACACTGCATTTTCTATCAGGTGTAAACATGTCTGTCAAACGGCACAGCCAGGGGCCGCAGCATTTTGGCATTCATGACGCCGCGCATGCGGCGCTGCCAGCACTTTCTGTCTGCCCGCCTGACCTTGGCCGGACTTGACATGACTGAGCACACTTAGCTCTACCTTCCACATTTGTAGGGCTCTTTGGAAAGGCAAGTGGGCTTAAGTGGCTGTTAGTGAAACTGACCCCAAGTTGAAGAATGGACCTTGGCTGGCTGTCCCTGCAGCGCTGACGTGGTGGACGGGTAATGGCCATGACATAGCTCCGGCATAGATAGCCAGGCCAGGCCAGGACACTCATATCTCCTCATCCTCTCATTTCACCACCATTACTGTCATCTTGTCCACAGTGAGGAGCAGTGGACATCACCCAAGCGGCAAGCTCCAAACCGCTGATGTAAAGACAAGAGTGGAGGAATGAGGTCACTCTGATAAGAGGAGGCCTCATGCTTTGGCATCTCAGTTTCATGGTACACAGCTCCTCTAAGAGCCCGTGTTCCTATCGTGAAACCAACTCTCCGTATCTGACACATATGCAAAGATTCTGCCGATCCAGCTGTGGACTGTGCATTATTCCAGGGGCATGCTGTCTCTCTCCGCTCCACATCCACCATCTCACCTCAGGGAACTGTCACTTTTTCATCAGTTAGTTACTGAGCTTTCATACAGCCTCCCAGTTGTTTCACAGACCCCTCCCCTCCCTCTAAAGAAGAGTAGTTTCAAGTAGCTGTCTTCCTCTCTCCCACACTACTGCAGCAGTTTCCTTGTTTGACAGTTTTATGCCTGACACTCCCGCAACTTGGAAACCACTATTTTACAGTCTCTCAATTTGTGTGCGAGTTTGGGATGGTTGTCTTCCCCTCGCTATCACGACCGTCTCTCACCCTTTCTCTTTCGGTGCGAGATAACAGTCCGCGTTGATGAGGGATCTTTGCTGGCTGAAAAAGCGTCCCGTCCCAAATGCCTCGGGATGTGCTGGAGTCATCAGGATCCATTGTGTGAGACCGTAAACCAGCCTGTCGTAGCCTAACATGCCCGTGGCCCTCTGCGAGCAAAATAAATCCTTTTCTACCTCTGTTGTTTATAAAGCCTGATGGGCTAATGAAGGCCGTACACACTGATGTGTCATTTCTTCCTAACGTTCTCAAGAGCCAAGGCTTTCTTTCCTCTTTCTTTTGACAGAACACTCTGGCTTGGTATTCAAGGGTAAAAAGCTATTCTCTATTTCCCGCTCCTTCTCTTTCTTTACCTCCTATTCAGAGACTCGGCTCGCAAAGAAAAGTAATTTCACTCTCTCTGTCCCTGAGAGAATCAACACAGTGAAGTTGCATTGAATTTCTACTGCAACATTTTTTTTTCTTGGCTCTATTTCAGACCTATAACCTGGGGGTAAACATGCAATTAGAATAACAGCAGCCTGCTCTTTCCTCCACTCTCCTCTCCTTCAGCCGTTAGCACAAGCAATGTACAACATGGTGACTTGGTTCTCCTAATTGCTTTAGCTTTTAATTGGTATAGAAAAGCTGTTAATATTCAACCAGCAACCAAACATATTTTCTCACCTGTTTTTTATAGTATTGTTTTTCTCCACTTATATCGCTGAACGCATCTCCTAATGAGCTTATTTTTGGTGCACAATCCTCGTGTTCCTTGCTGCTGGATATAATAATAGATGATTTCCAATGCAATTAGCCTGATGCAATTCCCAAATTTCTAACAAATGCAGATCGTAGTTGATGAGGAGGATATTGATCAAAAGATTCAGTATAAATGCAGTCAGCTGGTCTTAATTTTCTAAATGGCTTCCGTCTATCCTCTTCCTTCCTCTCTTCTTCGCATTTTTTTTTAACTTTCAGATGGCTTTCTTTTTCTCCTTCCCCACCGAGGAATGAAAAGAAAATATAGGTCAGCTTTTATGGGAGCAATTTGACACATGACACAAGCCATGCGCATCACTTGCTCAAGTCCTGCTTTGTCTGTTCGCCTTTATTTGTCTATAATGAAAGCCACACAGTTATTCTCACACTTTTATAACGGTTCTATAAGTAGCTGGTGGAGACTTGCCGAGTCACGGGGGCCCCCCTAATACTCTGAGAACCCCGTGGTGTCTGTCTGCATGGGGCTGATAGTGTGAGACGCCTGGCTAAACTCCACCAAGCCAATCCCCGCTCCACAGGCCGGCCCAGCTGGCTCAGCTCGGCCTTCACAGATGCAACTCTGTTTCCACTCAGGACAGGAGGGGCTGTGTCTCTATGTCACAAAGGCTACTAAGCCATCGGGGTAGACACCTATTTGCCTGGATGTGTGGATGGCTGGAGAGATGAGCCCGAGTACAGACCAGGCTAAACACCTCAATGGTTGTCAAAAGGGCGATTCAGCAGAAGCCACCAGCTGAGCCGAGTCACGTGTTGATTACGTCCTGCAGAGAGGCAACTTTAGCAAGCTCAGTCCATGCTTGGACTTGCAGCTCAGTGGCTAAAAGAAAGTATTGGCCATGTGCGTTTCTGCAAACCATGGCTACGTTACATTTGAATGTTTTATATGCATTGTATTAATATTTGTGAAGTGAATGTAACTTGACTTTGTAATTGGGAGGTGGAGGGGATGTCTGGATGACAAGCTGCAGACCACTGTTAGAGACCAACAAACAACATCAGTCATCGCTGTGTCTCCTGCAGCTTTTTAGCCCCAAATGCGGGTGTTTTTTAGGGACCTATGGCTATGTTTCCAGTAGGGCTGCCACGATTAGTCGACTAATCGATGACTTATTGACTATTAAAATAATCGGTGACTGTTTTAGTAGTCGACTAATCGGTTTGAGTCATTTTTCATAGAAAAGTACTATAAAAGTACCCCAAAATACATTAGACATTAGATGACGTAATTTTGGGGTTTGGGAGAGACAGACCAACATTTTTCAACATTGTAACACATTTTTCAATGAAATGATTAGTCGACTAATCGAAGAAATAATCGACAGATTAGTCGATGATGAAAATAATCGTTAGTGGCAGCCCTAGTTTCCAGCAGCTTTTTAGCCCCAAATGTGGGTGTTTTTAGGGACCAATGGCTGTGTTTCCTGCTGCTTTTCAGCCCCTAAATGAGGTTGTTTTTAGGGACCCATGGCTGTGTTTCCTGCTGAATTTCAGCTCCTACATGTGGGTGTGTTTTAGAGACCCATGGCTGTGTTTCCTGCTGCTTTTTAGCTCTTAAATGTGGGTGGTTTTTAGGGACCTATGGCTGTGTTTCCTGCAGCTTTTCAGCTCCCAAATGGTGTTTTTTAGGGACCCATAGCTGTGTTCCCTGATGCCTTTCAGCTCCTAAATGTGGGTGTTTTATAGGGACCTATGGCTGTGTTTCCTGCTGCTTTTCAGCTCTTAAATGTGGGTGTTTTTAGGGACCCATGGCTTTGTTTTCTGCTGCTTTTCAACTCCTAAATGTGTGGGGGGTTTTTAGGGACCCATCGCTGTTTATCCTGTAGCTTTGTCACCCCGAAATATGGATGTTTACTTAGGGACTTTTCCTCAGCTTTTTAGGCATCAAATGTGGGAATATTTTAACAATTTGTGGCTTTTTTTCCCAGCAGCTCTTCAGCTCACAAATGTAGGTGTTTTTTCGGGACCCATCGCTTTTTCCTATGGCATTTTCGGCTGAAAACATGGATGTCTTTCAATGACCCATTGCCGCATTTCCAGCAGGGATTGTTTCCTCAAAACTGGGTATTTTAAGCCAAAACACAATCTTTTTCTAACCATAACCAAGGTTTTTGTGCCTAAACCTAATCCGTATATGCTATATAATAATATGCAAATGTCACATACTTTTGTAATGTGGTTTGCAGAAAATAACAATGCCAGCATATTTTCTGGCGATTGGGTTGGGACTTGACACTATCAGGTGAAGTCATCCTGCTTGTGATACAAATAGTCCATGTGTTGGAAAAAGCCTCTATGGGGGCGGGCGCCTTTGTAGAAAGCGCCAGCGTTTGGCGTGTGATGTATATTTGAAGTCGCAGTGGCAGCGGTGTTGATAGGCGAGTCAGTAGACGTCAGGCTTCTGTCTGTTGGGTTTCATCTCTTCCTGCTCTGCTCTGTAAAGCAGATTGTCAGCTGGGGCATTACCATAGGCTGACCTTTGCCGCTGCACTCCCCACTGCACAGCTTTCTGACATTCAGGGGCGCTGTGGGGGAGGCAGGAAGGGGGCGGGTTGATGGCCCGTTGGCTGTTTTTTTGCCTGTAGTGCGTTGATGTGTGTGTTCTTATAACAAATGCACTGACAGTTAATGCTGGTGTCCCCCCTCCCTCCACACACACATCATATCAGTCTCTTGCCACCATTTGATATTTAGTTTCTCTCCACCCCGAACCTGTCTGTTGTCAAAGAGATTGCTGTTATCTTTGTGTGAAATCTTGGCACCCTGATAAATGAGAGAGAGCTGGAAATCTTGCCTGCTGCTGACATCAAGGCGCTATGTACCTAAAATCCTTCCAAGGCCGAGGGAAAAGAATAACATATCAGGCCAATTAAAGTTAATGCATGGTGACACGCTGAATCGAGGGCAGGGATTGCTGCCATATGGCGGTCCAGGCTGTAAATCAGAAAGCAGGGGAAAGGGTGGGGGGTGGGGGTTGGGGGGGTGTTGGCGCTGGGCAACAGAAAGGGTGACGCAGCATCAACGGCACAAAACATCCTCAGATCTGTCTCAAGACTGCAGCCTCGCCACCCACCAGTCTCCCTCTCTCTACCCTTTTCTCCCTGTCTCCCCCCCTGCCGCCCTACCCCTGCAGCACCCCAAGGTGCAACGCTCTCAGGTACCTGTGTAGAACTGGCAGCTTCATTAAGGCTTGTTTTTTTCTCCTCTCGCTGGGAGGATTTAAATGAGCTGTCATCCTGACCTTTTTGAGCTCCTGCTTTTTAAAGCAAGTTCAGCCCCCCCCACCACCACCACCCCAAACCCGCCACCCGTCTTTCCACCTTTCTCTCTCACTTTGTCACTCTTTCCTCCACTTGTCTCTTCTCCCTGCAGGGGGGAAGACACTTTTAAGCCATCACCCTGCGGCAGACAGGCATGCCAAGGTTGTTTTGTGGGTAATTGCCTCTCTCATAGACGCTGTTTGTCTGCGCACACTTGCCGCCCTCTTCTGATGCCACGCAGCAAAAGGGGGGAGGAGGGCACGGACTCTGTAGACTTAATTTGCTCCCTGACTGTTCTTCAGTGCTGATTAAGCAAGCATCTGTGGTGTTTTGAATACAGCAGTAAGCCAAATGGAGCATGGCTAACGTTTTCTCCCTCTCTATTACACAGGGTTATTGCACAAAGTGGCAGGCATTTATTGGAGCTGTAGCCCTGTTTATTCGTTTCTTTTCACCACATCCCGAGCCGGCCCCATTGTTTAACGTCCCCAAAATAAAGGCCTCTTTGAGGTGTAGAGGACTTCAGTATCGATCAGAGACTCACTAACTTGTCAGCGCCAGGCTCTCTCGAGTGTGTTCTTTTCGAGTGTACAGGAGTCATTAATTTCCTCCGCAATGGTCTGGTGGAGGCGGAGAGGTAAAGCGCAGGTAGCAGGGTCCAACTAGCTGACTAACATGCAGGGCGAAGAGGAGGAGGAGGGACGGAGTCGATTTAAAGCTGCCAGCCCCTCAGGCCCAGTCTGCCCGTTTTACTTCAGCTGTTTGATGTTTAATTGAAGTTGTTATTGGCATCAAATGTCACCTTACCTGATGCTCCAGGTGTGAATCAGTTTCTAATTGAAAGGTAACGATGTCTCCCTCAGCCCTGTGCCTCCGGGGATCGGCCACAGAGTTCTATTAGTCTGGACCCAGCCTCTGTATCACCACGCACCATGTGCTGCCTTGCAGTTATGTCTGACTACTGACCTCTCCCTCTCTCTTTCTCTCTCTGCAGTGTGAGGAGAAGTGTGTGTCCCATGTTGCATTAGTGTCTGTGTGAAATGCTGGCCTGTCTGCCAGGGCCAGGTGACCTCCCCCTCCAGCTTCTCCCCCACACGCAGATGAACACTGGACATCAGAAATGTAAGTATCTCGGGACACACACACACACAGACACACACACTATTAACAACCACCACCATCCCACACAACAAACCAAGCTGTTACAATCCGGCTGCCCGCCCCACGTCAGATGCCAACCCTGGCCTGGTTCTCTTCTGCAGCTCTGTGTTAAAACCATAGAAAAGGAATATATTTGTGCTCCAGGATCGTAGATCTATCTTCAAGGGAAATTAGGATGAACTGCACCATTAATTTTCTGATGAACAGAAAACCGACCCCCTCCCTCCCTCCTTCCTTCATCGGCCCTCAAGATCTGTCTGCCACAAGAGTGCGGTCCTGTGTGCGCTTTATCGCCACATTCATGTGTTAGATTTGACCATCTCGGATACTTTGCACCATCAGGGAGAGTCAGTCACTGTCAGACTGGCAGACAGATTGCGGCTGAGTGGTTTTTGCCCTGATGATCTTGTAATGAGAGTGAATTTAAGAAGCAATCTGCTGCCCCGGTTTTTAACGGCAGACTAGTCAGAGCTGGCCCACTTAATTCAATGTGTTTGATTTTCACAACTCAACTGCCAAAAAACTTGGACTCTTTACAGTGTGAGGGGCAGCGACTAACTGGCTCCGACTGGAGAGACTGGAGGAGATTAATATATGACAAACTGATGAATGGAAATAGTAATAAGAAGTCAGTGTTTCCTTTCTGTTTTTCGTTGGATTTTCACCAAAAACACATTTTTAACTTTTAACTTAAGAGTCAGTTCATATTTTTTAATTTCTTACATCATTCTGTAGCTTCCCTGTAGTTTTCTGTATGTATTCTAATCCAATTATTCAACTCCCCTGTGTGACTTGATGCAGATTTCTGCATGACGATGTTGCTACATATAAACCCCCTCACCTACCTTAGGTGCCTCTTCATGACTACGCATCGCCATATCAGCACTTTAACCTACATCCCTGCTTTGTGCGTACAGCTAAATTGGTGTTTCCGCTTGAAAAACCTGGACAACAAAACTTGCCCATTAAAAGTGTAACTGATCATTTATGACATTTTAGATGCATTTAAAACCACAGACTATAAAATAATGGACATAGCTACTGTGACATAACCAATTGTTTTGTGGATTCTCATATGAAGCCTCAAGTCTGACATTTTAGATGGTCTAAAGCGGACAGCGGAGGGCGCATAATCCATGTCGCAAGTGTCATTGGTATTTAAATGCAGGTGCAGTTTTCACGCCCTGTGCCCTCATCATCTAACTAGCAAATGAACTTGCGCTTCTCTGGGTGTGTTGGTTTAAAAATGAGGAGTGGTCAGGCGCAGTCATGGCGCGTTGCTAGTTAGATGACGTAAAAAGCAAATGCGCCAACAAAAACCTGGTCTAAAGTCAACGGCGCAGTATTTCGCAAATATAAATGTGATTACAATGTGAAAGGTTATTATTGTGCACATTAAAATATTTATCAGAAACACATCTTAATGGTCAGTCATTAATCAGAATGATCTAATCGCAGTAATAATGATCATTATAATTTGTAATAATGAAATTGTGAAATTATCTGACCAATCAATCATTCTGATTAAAAACCAAAGCCCACACATTGCATTTATTTTAACATGTTACTAGGCTACATTATGTTATTATATTGTTATCTGAGTGTAGAGAAGACACACATGCAAATAAGAGGCAGAACACAGCTCTAGGAAACATGTGAAAACAATTAACAAACGTGGGTGGGGAAAACGCTGAACGGTCCTAGCTGCAGGATCAGCACCTTGGGGAGCTCCGCAGCAGTCCTGACAGCTGTGCTCTGTTATATGATGAAAACAGGTTTGAATAATATTCCACAGATATTTAGTAAGATCTTTCTTGTATTAGTGATCCCACGCCTGCTTTACCTCGGGGAGCTTGGGTGCCTGTCTGCCGTCCCCGTAGATCTGGTTCTGACGGGCCTTGACCTCCCGCATGAGGAGATCCGTCTCCTCAGCAGTAAAAGGCTCACCGTTTCCAGTTGGTAGGTCCGCCATCTAACTAGCTCTCCACCATGCGCTCCAATTGTGCCTCTTTTAAAGAGAATGAGAGGTGATTGGCAGATTGGCTTATTGAATGATATGCCCAAAACATACCCATGACTAATCCACAGAGTAAGTCCAACCCTTTTAGACTCTTCGCCATGGCGCACAGTCTAAAAACACTTTGTCTAACAAGCAAGTGACTTGGACACGCCCATGCACTGCATACGCCTGGCGCTTCGCATTTCAGACCATCTAAATTGGGCCCTTCAGCTGTCGCCATCTTGGATTTTTGGAGCCAGAGGTGACCATATTTCGTAGACTGTAGCGACACCTCACAGACAGCCTGTCTTTTAAGCAGTAACGCACTTAAATATTCGTAACTATGGGTCTCAACATATAACTAGGTGATTTCTATAAAAATTCTAACCCAGTACAGTTGTCATGAAAGGGGAAATTGGCTATCGAGACCAAAACTTTTTTTTTTTTACCAGGCTGAAAACATGGACATTTTAACATGGGGGTCTATGGGGACTGACTGACTCTGGAGCCAGCCTCAAGTGGCCGTTCAAAGAACTGCAGTTTCTGGCAGTTGAGCACTGGCTTCATTTCTCGGCCTCGGAGGTTAACGCTTAATTTAACCCTACATTCACATTTTATCAAAACGGGTCCATGTAGAAGTTCCATTTTGCAATGATGCTCTCATTTTGTCTTGTGTCATAAACCCAGCACACCCCTTTCCTTCACAGGGGTGCATCAGTGTTGCCAACTGAATTTCTCACTAGATTTAGCAACTTTTCAGAGCTTCTAGTGACTTAATTGCCAAAAAGGGTCTAGCAACAAATTTAACGACTTGTTTAGACCATCAGGGAAAAAGCAAGGAATATATTAAAATATATTATATAGTAATCCATTCACATGCATGCTGCTCAGAGTAATTGCATCACAGCTCATCTGCCAGCAGTATGCAGTCTTTCCCTCTCTTCTTGCACCGTGTATATATTCATATATTATTTGAATTTATTTATTTGATAGGTACGATGCAATAGCTCCAACACAGAGCATGAAAATGATGTACTGCGCAGAGTTTATAGCTATTGTTAATTTTTAACTCTGATCCCTCATTTGGCTTTTTTATATTATAATTAACTTATTTATTTGTCTCTTTTTCTTTTATACATGTTTTTGAATTTGCTTTTCAATTGAATTATGCTCAAGTTCAAAGAAACACACTGTTAATAAGATTATATATTTTTTCTTAAAGTCCAACAAATGTACGACGTCTCTAAATTCAGTGAGTAATCTTGTTATAATAATAATTAATAATAATTATTATATAATGATTATGAGTATGATCTGATAATCAAGCAGCCCTACTGTATTGGTGTGTTTTTTTGTCCTTCCTACAGCGATCTTCACACATATATATATATATATATATATATATATATATATATATATATATATATATGTATATATACCCAAAAGATCATTCACTTCCCAGATATTATTTATGCAATCATATTAAGTGTCCTTTTCCTCCTGCCTGTTTCTGTCAGAGTAAAAACTCAGCTCTAGCTTGACCCATTTCTGCTGCAGTTTTTTTTTTTGGGTTGTAAAATGCTCCAGCTCATCAAGACTGTAATTTCAGAATCACAGTAATCAGCCAACCCCCAGGAGATCAGCGAGTGTGAGGGAGTCTGCTAAGTGCCAGCGTCTGTTGCCTCACTCAGGCAGTCTTGTGACATAGTGCAGCCATCAGCTTCACCGTTTCTCTGCTCTTCCTTTATGTGACACACTGAGACACATCAGAGCACGAGGCGCAAACTGGAGTTCAATTTGTTTTTCTGCCCAACGCTGTAATCCATTTTGGTGATGGAGCGTGCTTCCCACAGCACTAACGGTCCTAGAAGTGTAATTTCAATCTATTTTTTTCTCTCCTCGTCATTCTCTTATAATGCTTTTCCTTTTCATCCGCTCTTCAAAGTATCATTAACAGACACGGTGTTACATCAAAAGCACTGGAGCTGTTTTTCATTTTAGACTAAATCATTTTTTATCAAAGTGACACAGAAGAAAGGGAACTGAAAAATATCTGTACAGTCAAGCCTGCCCATTATTCAGACCCTCTAGATCACTTTTTGTCCGCAGTTTGAGTCGTTGTTGTTGTTGTTGTGTTCCGAGTTCCCCGTACGCTGCTTCACACAGCCAGAACCAGGCCTTAACCCCCAAGTTACACTCTGCCGTCTCCCCCCTGGCTGTCCACAGGACTCCGTGTCTCTGCAGAGCCCCCTCGTTTACCCAGCATGGAGGATAATTTGACAGCTTAACTCCATGAGAGGTGTGCTTGGCTGCTTTTAGGTGAAATTCATGGACTGGTTGTCACTTGAAATCTTTATTCTGACAAGTTCCCTCAGAAAAAAAAGAGGCTCAGATGGAGAGTTTACATAATTAGCTCCAAATTGTGTTCCTATTCGTCTCTCCTTGAGCACTATCCTTTTGAGTGCACTCTGACGCTCTGGTTTCACCATGAGCTCCAGGTCTGGCCGTGCACTGCCCCCTCTCCTGCAGGTGAATCTGTGCACAGGAGAGGAGTCGTTTAAAGTTACGAGCTTGCAGGTTGCTGTCGGTGGCAAGGCCAGAGCAGCTGCTCTATTTATCACCAGGGACTGACTGTTAACAGATGATGGCTGTCTGAAGGGAAGGTTAGGTATGCAAAGAGGCAATGGTGTTTTTTAACACAGAGATCCCGTAATAGGGCTGCAACAAGGACCTTTCATCACACTGGGTTTGCTTTTTATATAGAACTAAGCAACGCAGTCATCATGCCACTCCAGTGCGTGATTTTAGATAGCATGCCAGCATTCCAGAAGCAAAAGAGGTGTGACGTGCCTCACGTGTAACACAACAGTGTCGGCCTCTAGTGTGACACATAAGATACATATCGCGCGACACGTCTAAGCAGTAACACTGGCACAACATGGCAATAACAATCATTCACTGTCTGTGCTATATGGTAGCTGATCTGGTCTTCTGCGTGGAGGGTAAGGAGCTCCCAGGCCTCAATGTGTCCACCAACATTTTCTGTTGCTGTTCTTCCTCTTTGAGTTAGCTGCTGACTGCTACAAGCTGCTTTCTAAATCTCCCAGCAGTGGGTCGCACATACAACACGTCGACAGAATGTCATGCCAGTCCTGTTACTCCGGCTTTCCCTCGGAAAACCCAAACCAACATCGAAGAACTAGTGGTGACCAAGGCTGACCGTTGAATTGCCTCATGTCACCTGTGTCTCCGCCAAACTCGGCCAGATAGCACGTACGCTGCGTCTGCATGAGAGGAAATAACTCTCCATAGAAGCCGGCAGTGGTAGTCTGAATTCATCGTTCAAAAATGAAAACCAGAAGAACAACATGACAGATTCAAAATGCTATTTAGCCAGTTAGCATATTAAAATACAAATGATATTTACCATTCGCTGGCAAACAATAACACAAACAAATGCGAAGTGTTTCTGCTAAAGAGCTGAATGGCTAGAAAATGATTTAATCTAATATAACAAGTTTGTTTCAATCTCACTTCCTCTTGACTTTAGTCGTTTGTTTGCTTTCCTTACTTATGCTTCCCTTCTCGTGTGCTGAATTGAACTGCCAATCAGAGAGATTTCTCTCACCGGTCCAGGTCCAATGCCAACAAGGGCCGATTAGTGCCAATGATGCACACCACACCACAAAACCTAGAGCAACAGACGCTCACCAACAGCCTGACATTGACATACAGCCAACAGTGTGTCAGGGCCCTCACACAGACGTCAATATGATGCCGTTACTACCTCCGTTGCCATCCTAAAGGTGACAACTCTGTCCCTCCATTCTGTGATCATATCTTTTATACAGAATGTCAAGGTGGAATAATGCCACAATATTCCTGACTTGAACAGGCTGTGGAAAAGGGGCTAAAGGGTCAAAAAGAAAACAGCTCATACTCCAGGCAGGATGACTCAAGCACCACAAAGTGGTCGTCAGTCCTCAGTTCTTACAGGCAGAGCAAACAGCGAGTACAGCTGGGCCACTTGGCTGATTTTCACATCCCAATCCCTACTGAGATCAAAAGCAACCATCTTCTTCTCCTGATAATATTTTTCATTTTTTCAAAGGTCTTGCGGTCTTGATCTATCAGCATGGGAGGCTCTGCTCAAATATCTTTAAAAATGTAAGGAGGTGGCCTCGTGTGGGAAACCAAACTCACATGTCTAATTTGATGCCGAAGCTTCAGACCTAATTTCCTGCTCTTGTGTGAAAATTGCAATTTGCAGCAGCATGAGCCCCTGCCCCCTGCTGCGTAAACCTTGTTCAATAAAAACAGTAGTTTGAATAAAAGAAACCCTAATTAGTGCCTGCTGACTGTGCACTTGTGTTCCAGCAAGCTAGCTAGCAGCGGGGTAATTAACGCATGGCCAGACTGGTCTCTCTCCCCCGTTTCCTCCTTGGGAACGTGCTTAGTTGGAGATCTGAGAGATGATATGCTCGCAGCCACCAGCAGCCGCCTACAAACTTCACTCATATCCTCATTAACCCTCCCCTGATACTTTAAGCTGTTCAGCTAATCCAGGTTTCAGGTTAAGGTTGAAATGCTAATAAGCTACACTTGCTTGCTGGAACACATAATCAACAGCTGCCAGAACCCTTAAACAGTCGTAAACAGCAAGAGGTCGATTTTATCCACTGTTTGGAGAGACTACTCTAAACAGCAATTTACAGATTTCACTACACATTTATTTTACAGCAGTTCTGTTAAACCCTTCGTTCTGATTTGCCTTTTTTTATCTCAAAATGCCTGCCTAAGCTTTGTTAACAATGTATAATCCCTTTTCCAATTTAATGGATTGGTCAGTTTCCAGACATTGACATTGCTTTCTTTGCTACTTGCCTGAGTCTTACAACTTAAGTATAAAACTCATTACACAAGTGCCCGTGGCAAAGAAGTAACACTGTACACATGCTTGCTGCAGATTTCCTTCCTATATGTCTCAGTCTGACAGCGAGTAAAAGCTACAGTTCCAACACTGTTTATTATAAAATATACACACATTTATATTTATTTATCATACATTTCCATTATTATATTAAATACATTCTTCTCATTATTTAGAAAGTCCTCAGTTGTGGATTTTTCTGCTGGTCCATAATATTGAAGGGATAGTTAGGATTCTTTTAAGGGGGTTTGTATGAGGTACAAATACATGGTCAGTGTAGAACCTACAGTAGATGTCAGTATGCACGCCCCCAGTTTGGAGAAGCAGACAGGAGTACTGCTGTGAACAGGGGCAGCAGCAAAACGAATTTTTGCCACTTAAAAAAAATCAATAGCATTTTAAGTGTATGCTATATTTGAAACAATTTCACTGCTTTACCTTGCTGTCAGACAGCCTTTTCGTACAGGGGACTTAAACTGTTATCTATGCTCTCTTCAAATTGACAAAGACTACAACTAAAGACATTCCCTGTATTCTGTATTTTATTTTATTTTAATTACTTTTTTTTTAAATAAACAATATCATTTCAGTTAGTTTTTTTCCCCTTGAGTCTAGCTTTTATTTCATTTAACTCAAAATTTTCACACTTAGTTTTAGTTTTCATGTTAGTTTTGTTTAATTATAATCTACATGACTGGGAGTCAACCACTGTCACAAAGTGTTGTGTTTGTAATGTTATATGAACTTCTTGAATCTTGCCCTGACATCCTGACAGTACTGAAAGTACTAAAAACTAAACTAAAATGAGCAAACACACTCTGGAAACTAACTGAAAATAACAAATACATAAGTGTTTGGTGTTGTAGAGGGTTAGCGCAGATTCACCAAAGTCACACAATAACACAAACAAAATGATCAAAGCAGCGACACCAGCAGCTCCTGTGTTCTGTGAGGTAAAATTATTGTTTATGTCAAAGGAGTCTGGTGGCTTTAGATAGATAGCTGTTTAAATTCCTTGTCGAAAGGGCTGTCTGACAGCAAGGTAATGAAGTGAAAATATTATTAATACAGCGTACACTTCAACTGCTATTGATTTTTTTAGGTGGCTAAAATACGTTTTGCTGCTGCCCCCCTCCACAGCAGTATATTACTTAGCGTGGTGCAGACCACCATGTACTGCAGGTAATACACTGACTATGGATAAGAACCTCATACAACCCCACTCTAAAAACATCTGAACTATCCTTTTAAAGACTAATTTTCACTTTTTTTTACCCCAATTAGAAATTATACAGAAACCAAAAGTTGTCTCTCTTGAAGCTCTTTAAGTGTGGCTGTTTTTATCAACCGGTATTACATGCTTGTATTAATTATCCCCACTTCATCGTTCTGTGCTGGCTCAGTGTGAACCCTTATATCGCCATGCAGCTCGTCTGCACTCTGCACCCCTCTAAAATCTTCAGATGATGTTACACTTAAAGTTACTGTGGTCGTCAGCATTCATTCACGTTGTCTACAATCCAGGCTTCATCCAAAAGATCTTATTCCCCTGAAATGATGAAGATGTTTTATTCATTGCAACAGCTGATGGTACTCTTTCCCATCTACTAACAGCCTGTTCTACAGCTTCACTGACATCAGGTTTTGACAACAGTTGCAGACCAGAATTTCACAAGCTCTAGATTTATCTTGAATACTCATCACAAACAAGTTTCATTCATCAAAGGAATGACCTATTATGGTCATTTTCAGGTTTGTACTTGTATTTAGGTTTTTTACAAAACAAGTTTACATGCTTTAATGTTTAAAATGCACTATTTTCCTCATACTGACTGTGCTGGAACACCTGTATTCACCCTTTTATCTAAAATGCTCCTTTTTAGCACCTGTCTCTTTCAGCTCCCGTCCCAAAAACCCCAGTCTGCTCTGATTGGTCAGCATTTCAAGGAGAGTGTCCGCTGTCTGGTAATTACCAGCTTTCGACCAGGAAAATCAGTTGAAGTCAGACATGTTTGAATCTCTCCGATCATTATGTCCGGTGGAAATAATTCCCTCTGAAACACTGTGTCCTAACTGGCCATGAGCAACACAGCGTTACCATTTAACAGCAGCAGCTGCCTTGAGGTACATCGCCAGGGAGATTTAAGTTTCTGGTAAATACTAATTGCTAACCATCTTTTAAGTGGTTCTATCTGCAGTATGATCTTGAGTGCACAACTGATAAGTATGTGGTTTTGTTTTTACATAATGGAACAGGACTCTCCTTCTTTTTAGCTTGATAAACACAGACAATATTTGACTGTAATTTCTGCCATTTCTCAGGTACATTGAAATCTTTTAGGACAGGTGGACCAAATTTGGCACCATTTTTTTTCTCTAAAGAAAAACCTGGTTACTTCCACATCTATGCTCTCTGTGTCTTTGCACAGTCACTGCAGCTGGAGAATGCCTCTTTTTAATGGTCATACCCACAATATGCATTTACTTAAACACAATTATTACACAAGTCATTGGAAAATAACAAAAGAAAAAATATATATATTTACCAATCAGTCTCTAGATTTAAAGGTTCACGTAGACCCCAATTTCTTTCGGTCACCTCAATCACTGAGGTGAACTTCCTGTGTACAGCACCTAACATCCAGAGCTAGCTGATAGTTCTGCTCGTACCACTGTGGAACTAGAAATTGTTTCGTCCTACCGTGCTGTAGAATTTGTTGGTGTGTGTGGAGACACAGTCCTCGTAGTCTGGAGTCTCACTCTTCAGCACTCCGTTGGGCTGTAGCTCACCATCAGACATCCAACAATATCCAGGCTCAAACTCCAGGTGGGTCCAAAAAACCTGACCTACAGTGGGTAAGGTCAGAACTCACATTCAAGCTTATAATCTGGAAAAGTGGACCATAATGTGAAAGCTGGAGCATATCTTGTCAAATTATCTCACTTTATAATGTATTATCTAAAGGGTAGAAATGACAAATCCTCTCACTATACTCTACATTAAAGAGCATACATTAGCTAAAGGGCAGAAGTTGTAAGTATTGAAACATTTGTAATATTGTAAATTAGCAACAAGAATACAGTGGTCAAGTTTCAGGGAACTGTGGCTACCAAAATATTCCCTCCTTTGCATGGCAAGTGTCATAGTGAAACCAAACCAACAGCAAGAAATAAATGGTGCTTCCTGCCTTGCACCATATTATGGCAAAGTACAGTCACATGCAGAAAACATTATTGCCATTTAGCAGAGGTACAGGTAAGTGTACTGAATGCACAGATTAAGGTGCTTAAAACATTACAAATAAACACTCAGCGTGCAACAGTTATGTAAGGATTAAATACATTAGTTGAATGTGTAAATGATATTGCACAAAATCATGTTTCCTCTTTAAAATGGCATAGCTTACACTTTTAGCATATGCAAATGACATTTGCCTATGTGTTTGTTAGCATTACAGCTAGCGCCGCTTAGCAACTAGTGCTTCTCTGTTATTATTAATTAGCGTTTCTCTGTTGGTATTAGCAGCTACCGCTTATCTGTTAGCATTAGTTATTAGTGCTCCAACTGTCAAAATAAATCTCACCAATGCGGATATTCCTTGATAACCAGTGACAATAGGATCCTCTGGTCCCCTCACAGAGTGTGTATGAACTGTCAGAACTGCTTTAGCTGACTGTTAATCAACGTTGGTAGCTTTTTTAAAAACCAAGTTCAAGGTTATCAGTCTTATGGTGGCTGGTCCCTTTTCTTGCTGCAACTCAAAGATGAAGTTAAACCCTTTGAGCATTTTTATTTTTATTTTTTTATATTTGCCAGCTTACCAGGAGGGAATTTGTACTATGTTAGCCTTTCATGTTCACCATATTAAAATATTTAAAGCCATCTGTATTTCAATATTTATAAAGAAAAATGAATGATTAAGTTTTTTAGATTGTATTAGACATTTTTTTTCTTAATGTGCATTATATCTTTGTCCTTATCTTTGTAATACTGACAGGTTATTTTCTATGTAACACCTATTCCTATAGAGTAGCCCAGGAATGAGGCTTAAAACTCAGAAATGAGGAACATTATACCACTTGTGGTTCCCTGGAATAAGCTCTGTGGTCAACACAAGCTCTAGAGACTTTCACATTTTGTTCTACGACATAAGATATGTCAGTAAACACCCCACTTGTGAACTTTGAAGCCTTTGTGTGTCCTAAAAACAGCGATTGCTAACAAGTAGTTAAATGAGATTACAGAATGTCATCACACCGAGCTACGCCAAACACAGCTTTACAGTCTTGTTATGGTGGTGACGTTAGGTCATGTGACCATAGGGTAGTTCGTTTATAGCGCAACGTAAGCTTTTTACCTCTGGCAATTGCATTTAGGCTTAAAAAAATCATGAAAGAGGTCATTTGTGAATGTTTTCTTGCTGAACAAAACATGTCATAAACCTTTGTTTGTGATAGAGCTTATTTTCTGCAATAATCCAAAATCCAATGGAAAAATCCCATAGGCTTTTTTAACAAGAGAACCAGTGCAATGCAAGCATTGTTGCTAAAATCAGGGAGAAATTAACAACATGGGCAACCCAGATTACCTGTTTCCCTGATGCTAGCATGTAGCTACATGTAGCACTGTATGTATGTAAGTGTCCCTGGAGCAGATGACCATATAAAGAAATCCGCAATGACAGTGTCAGCTTGTCTCGTTGAAAACAGAGTATTCAGACCCGTCTGAAGCCTGAGGGTGTTGCTCACTTTTAGATAAATTTACATCATTATTTTAAAAAATTTGGTCACATTTAATATGAACATCTGACACTGCAATATTAGATAAGTGCAACAGAAAATAATAAAGCATAATAGGTCCTTTTTAAAATGTCATGTATACTAAATGTAACCTGATTTTTAGTCTGTTTTTCTGTCACTATATGAATCATCATTTCCAACAAGGTCATTAATCATAACGTGTGTTTGACAGGTGAAGTCCATCCACAGCATGTCTGTGAGCTAGTGTTAATTTATCTGTGTTTGCTTACCCTGGCATTTATTCAGCGACAGACATTAGGCCTCAGTGATGGCGGGTGTCGAGCTCCAGCTCCTTGGCCCAGACCCCTGCATTAATGAGGCTGCCATCAGCAGGCTGAACACTCGGTCACAGCAGCCCCCCTGTGTGCCGCCCCATACCGGCCCCGCACATTGCTGCCCATTGTTTCCTGTTCACAAATAAAGCGGGAATTAATTAGCCAGTTGGCACAACTCTTGGTGCCGCCGTGTCGGAGCTCGCAGTTCAGCTCTGTGCCTCATCCCTCAAGCCCGGTCTGCCTGCTGTGAGAGTGAGCATAACGGCCACGGCTGCATGAAACCACAGAACTCTGCCAGCAATTCAGACATTTCAAATTACTGCTCACTCAACAACACAGAGAAGTAATGCTGCAATGATGACATCTATTTTACCAAAACTCCTAAAAGACAATGAAGGACTAAATTAAATGTAGCTCAGTCAGACTCCCTCTCACAAATCAGCTTGACTCGTGTCCATCAGTCTGAAAGCTGCGGTGTAAGTAGGTCAGACTGACGGGACTGAGGTGATGGGGACAATGAGACACAGGAAAACGATTATCACTGATTTTCTTTATTGTAGAACTGCCTTAAAATGAAACTCGCAATCATGCCCATTATCTACACATTACCTGTCACCTGCAAGATCCTGTCGCACATTTTTAAACAGGCTTATGAATGAAACTCACACATGCACAAACACATAATCATGTTCACTTTGTCACCTCGACATTGTTAAATTTAGCCACAGTGCTAAGCAGGTGTAACAAATGTCTGTGAGCTGAGGCCTGCGAGGTGTTCCCGCAGATCAGAGACGCCGCTGCTGCTGCTGCTGCTGCTGCTGCTGCTGTGTCTGATTACTTGTCTGCCGTCATGGAGCTCTGCTCTCTGCGTCGATCTCTTTCTCTCCTTCTCCCCAAAGCAGCCACGGGGGACCACCACTGCCTAGCTCACTCTTTGTTTAGTTTGTGATTCAGTAGCGAGCCGCACAGCCGCCGTCGCCTCCCCCCTCCTCAGATGCATACTTATTGTTTGCCCGGATGCTGCGTCAATTAAGGCCACTAAAAGCTTCTGACCTCAAAGTCACAGACGCCACCACAAAATTGGATTTTAGACTGGGAATGTGTCAGCCACAATAACTCAGCTGAGAATGAGATTGGAGATCCTTCTCTCGCTGTCCTCATGAGACGGGAGCTGTGTTTTAGGAGAAAAACAGTTGAGTACGAAATATGAGAGCACTGCCAAAGCAGGTTCCTCTCAGCTGCTCAGATTTCAACACACATTTCTAATATTATCAGCCCATAAAATGGCCGTTATCAGTTCTTATCATTCCCATTATAATGTTTCAGACGGGGCTGCACTCACGAAAAGGCCAGAAGGTGCATATCTAACGTGTAACAGTCGCAGTTTCATTAGGTTTCACTTTCGTTGGGTTTAGGGCTGTTTATGATTATTTGGTACTTAAACTTTGCACATTAGCAGAGAAAAGCACTCACTATGAAATTCTCTATTTTCCTTTGAGACTTTTTCTTTTTTGGATTTGGAATCAATAGATAGCCTCACTAAGGACACTAAGCTGTTACTATTGAGATTTGGCAAATTTTGGGAAAAGGTGCCAGGTCCGTAGACGTACAACGCACATGGTTGATGAGATGTTAAAACATTTTTTAATTCAGTGTATAAGCTACACATTTATACAGTTGGGAAATGTAAGAATCACTTTAGGGCTTCAACAATGATAAATGACTTGCATGTAACTTCCATGTTACTCAGTGCATAAGTTGACAACGTGAATCTATCAACACACCTTAAATTTCAATATGATAACTTTGACCCTTAAATTTGTTTTTATTGGCTCTCTTGCATGACATACGCTTCAGTGATGGTTAAATCTTAACGCACTAGAAATGAATTTTTGAAAAAACAACAACACATATTTAACCAGATTATGCAAACTGCAAATATTCTGTTTATAATTTGGAGGTTAAAAAAGTGTTGAAGCGTCGTTTGACACCTGGCAGCACTGAAAAAGACAAACAGAAGCACTGATCATGCAAAGAAACTTTGGACACTCACAGGGTGTCTACAGATCCTTAAAAAGTCTTAAAAGTCTTAAATTCAGTGTCACAACAATAAGGCCTTGAGTCATTAAACAGTCTTAAATTTGAATTTGTGAGGTCTTAACTGCTACAAATATTTCGTCTAATTTCATTCATCCATTTTTTTATTTCTTTTTGTGAAAATGAGTGAAGCCTTTCAATGTAAAAGTCCACTGCACAAGACCACATATATACTACTTGCATTCAATGCTTGAATAATTAAAACATGATTTGTCCAAAAATCAGTCCTAAATTTGGTTTAAAGGTGTCTTAAACAGGTCTTATAAAGCATTACATTTAACTGTCTGATGCCTGTAGACACCCTGCACTCAGCGGCCATGACATTTTGCAGTGGTATGCAGCCATACAGCCACCAATGCGATGGCTAAACAATGAGGTAATGCATGTGACATAAAAGACAAGACTAGACAAAAGCTAATTGATATGCACACGACACCACCGGCACAGGGGTGTGAGTTTAAGTAACGATAAATCACTTTTATTGTTCCAATCCATCAAAATGGTGGATGGTCTTCAGATTTGTCCATTATTGTTAAAATAATTCAGTCACTGGCAGAAATTATTCGTTAAAATGACCTCTTTTCCTGATGAAAATTGATAACAACCATTTAATGGGCTGACAGTTGAACAGGACGGTTTACAACTGATATGCTCTTTTGTCTGATGTACCTGGATTAAGTCGTCTTTCTCATTGTGTCTCTCTTTTCTCGTCCCCTCAATCCCCTTCTTTCTCTCTCTGTCTCACCTCTGACCCGTCTTGTCCTCCACCTCAGGGGACACCACACAAAGGATGAGATCCGCTCCGTTTCCAACCCCTGCAGAATTGGACGCATATGCTAAGAAGGTTGCCAACAACCCCCTCACCATCAAGATCTTCCCCAACAGCGTCAAGGTCCCCCAGCGAAACCACGTGCGCCGTACTGTCAACGGGCTGGATACATCAGGCCAGCGCTACAGCCCTTACCCCTCTTCTCAGGCCAGCGCCAAGGCAGGCCTCCTCGCCATCATCAAGGTGCCCACAGTTAAAGGCATCCTTAAAGATTTTGACGGCAGCCGGGCTCGCTTGCACCCTGAAGTCATCATGAACCCCCCCGCCGGACCGTACCAAGTGGCTTCGACCAGCACTTTAAACCACCACCCACCTCTGCCGAACCTCACCCGGCTGCAGCAGAGCTTGCCGCTTCAACCACAGGACCCACCTCAGACTCTACAGATGCCCCTTCCTCAGCAGCAGGGTCACACCCAGAGCCTCAGACACCCTCCCCCCATGGCCCAGCACCCTCAGGGCCCACCCAGACTCCAGACTCTGTCTCAGCACCCAGCCCTCGGCCACCCACAGGGGCCCCCTGCCATCATGCTTCAGCAGCAGCACCTTCAGCAGCAGCCACCACCTGGCCTGCAGGGGAGCAGGAAGCTGCCAGATGGCGACGCACCGCCTAATGTTACCGTCTCTACCTCAACCATTCCACTCTCCATGGCCGCTGGGCTGCACCAGGGCCGCCAGGCTGACCTGAGCACCATCGTGCACCAGATCAACCAGTTCTGCCAAGCTCGGGCCCAGGGTGCAGGAGCCACCTCCATGTGCGAGGGCCAGATCGCCAACCCCAGCCCCATCAGCCGCAACCTGCTCATCAGCGCTTGCTCCAGGTGTCCATGCACAGCAACCCCGCCACCCCCGGCTTTCCCCCACCCAACTGCATCATCGGCCCTCAAGAGAAAGCCACCGCCCCGGTGGGAGCTCACCCGCCACACAGCGTGGCAATTATGAACCACTTGCCTTCCAACCACACTGATCTCAAGCAGCAGCACCACCTGCAGCAGCATCTGCACCAACAACAGAATCAGCAGCAACAGCAGCTGCAACATAACACACAGCAGCAGCAGAAGATGCGCTCTTGGAATCAGCACCAGTTGGCTCATGTACCCCACGTTCAGAACGGTGGGAGCCACCTCTGCAAGCAGCCTTCCAGGGACCCCGCCTTCCATTTTAAGGGCATGGGCTACCCTGCAGAGGTGTGTGTGGGTCAGCCTTACACACTCAAACCTCCCGTAGAGAGGCCCACCCCCTCTCCCCCCGTCAACAATGGCATGCCCGGCCCCATGGCCCACTACACTAATGGTCACTACTTCCAGTCCCACATTTGGAATAGCAGCATCCTCCCCACACCCAACAGTGACAGCTCCGGGTCTCAGGACATAGCCATGCCATTCCACGGTGCGGGCCCAGGGGGGTGCACCACGCTAGACTGTGGGCCCCCTGGGGCTCCCCATTACAGGCTAGGAGTGAGCTCCTCCACCTCATCCTCCTCCTCCGCCCAGACTAATCTGATGCAAACGGCAGATTACTTGGGTGGGGACTTCCAGACGCCCTACTTCCGCGATCAGAATCTAGGGTTGATGGGCAAGATGCACAGGCCTCCTCTGAGCAGGGGAGGTCCAGAGGTTGGGGATGGCAGAACCGCTCTCATCCAGCACCCAGGGTACAGATAAGCTATGGCCTTGTCTCCACAACAGTTATCAAAACCCCTTTGTTTAGTCTTAAGAAAGGAAACACATGAATAAAACTAAATTGATAACTTAAACAAATGACCGCTAATGTTAAAGAGG
Organism: Epinephelus cyanopodus; assembly: GCA_026686955.1. NCBI lineage: Eukaryota > Metazoa > Chordata > Actinopteri > Perciformes > Serranidae > Epinephelus > Epinephelus cyanopodus. Next base: position 20,261,066 of record CM048924.1, read on the forward strand.
GTAAATTAATATATTTAATGAAGAACAGTAGGGTTTTTTTGTTCTTTTTTTAATAAATCTTGCAAGTGATCAATTGCTACTTTTATTTTTGTTGATGAGTGCTTTTACCTGGCACTTTAGGGAACTTTTTCATGTGCGTGTGTATACACATCTGTACTGTGTGTGTGTGTGTGTGTGTGTGTGTGTGTGTGTGAGTGAGTGTGAGTGTGATTCCCTCCTTCCTCTACTGTACTATCTGTGTGCCTGGATCTTAACAGATCCTGTGTTATTACTACTTCAGACCTACCGGTAACATTTTCTTATGCATGTAAGAAAGAAAAAATACAGATAGATCCCTCACTGAGAGACTGCAACATCTACTGACAGATGTTTTTTTTTTACAGGGTCATGTCAGGAATTTTTGGCTCAGACTAGTTTGGTGTTAACGCTCCAATCTCATTGTAACTTCAAGATTAAACAATCATTTGAGGACAGAAGAGAGAGTAATAAACCAGACATGAACCAGACATTGGAGACTACAACGTACAGCTAGAAAAGCTTGCCGTATGCACATGTACACATTGGTTTTATCCTTTTTAATGTACTTATTTATTTGTAAAATAGGACTGTTCAAGATTGATTCCTCTCTGTCAGTTAAAGGGTGCGTTTGGTCATTTTCAATCTGGGCCTGATTTCTTGTGTTTTTGTGTCTAAGTGACGAATGAGAACAGTCATTTTTTAAATTGGTCCAGTATTGAGCGAGAAAGCTGCAGCCGACAGCCGCAAAACAGGCTGCAGTGTAACCACTTGGGGCGTGTTCGCAATATCAGTGTACACCACTAAAAGTGCTTGTTTTTGCCACTGACAGGTTATTATTTTAAGTGTCTGACAACGTTATGGAAAGGATCCCTGCAGAGATAGAGGTTTTGATTAACCCAAAACAGCCCTGAAATCATCATCACCAAACCCACCAGACTCCATTTAAAAAAACAATAATTTAAGCATGTATAGAGTTACAACCTAATATGCTACCATGTTACTGTTGTCTGCTATGTTTCTGCGTAATATGACATCAACTCAGCAAGTTGTGAGCCAAAACTTTTGCTAACTTTGCAAGTTGTTGTTCCGAGGTGGTGTTCATGTGAATTTTCCCAGGAGGGAACTATTTCTTTAGATTATTTCGACACCACATAAATGCAGGGTAATAACCTGAGCCTGTCAGTGGCAAAAACAAAAACTTTTAGTGGACGCATGTTGACGTGAACATGCCCCGAGTTGTCACATTACAGCCTGTTAAGCAGCTGCAGCGCTCTCGCTCCATACTGGACCAATTTTAAAAACTGTCGTCTCCATCGCTCACTTAGAAACAAAACACAGGGGGAAAGGGTCCATGTTGAAAAATACCGAACATACTTCTTTAAGGAAGCATGTAATCAGGTTGTTTGTACATAGTCAAGATCCAGCAGGGAGCAGGTATGTTGAAAAGGCGATGCTCTGTCCTGCGGAAAATGCTGCAATGAATTCAGGTGATTAAAAAAAAAAGAACTTTTGTGTCAGTGCCAGGAAGGTTTTGCTACAAGATTGTGAAATGTTTAGTGCAGATGAAGTCATGAAAGATTAACCTAAAAATGGCCAAAGTCATGTAAACAAGGACACACTGTTATGAAGATGTGCCATTTAATGTTTGTTTCCTTTTCAGATTTGTTTTTGTAACCATGACAAATGTATTACTTGAATGTTGAGATTATTTGTTTTGCAGTTATTGAAGAAGGTTAGTTACGAGAACGAAACTCTGGAGCAGAAGAAATAATCTAATGTTGCGTAGAGTCAAACTACGAGCCTCGCCAGAGTTTTGATCCTGACAGCAGGAACTTAAGTGAATTAAGTTGTGTGTAGTTGCTACTGATTCTGATGTGAAGTCTGCTTGAAAAAAGACCAAATTGATCACTTGCAAGATCACGTGGAGGTAAACAAAACTGACTTTTAAGTTTAAAGTGAAACAGCAAATGCATTGTTTATTTTATTGTACACTGGCTTACCTACTAGACTACTGTAACTTTAAAGTTTAACGATTGTGTGTGAATGTTGCCTGCTGATGTGGGTAGAGTTAAGAGTGTGTGTGTGTGTGTGTGTGTGTGTGTGTGTGTGTGTGTGTGAAAAAGGGAGAGTGTGTGTGCGTGCGTGTGTGTGTGTGTATAAACACAATGACGCCCATGTTTTGTTCACCTAACTCCCTAACAGCCCTTAAAAAGCCTTAAGTGTTTGGTCCTTGGACTTCCCTTGAAAATGAGCATGGTTTTAATGAAAACCCCAAATAGTAAGGAGAAAGAAACGGTGAGGAAACACAGAAACAGCAATTTTTGGTTTCTTTTTTTCTTGTCTTTTTGTTTTATTGAAGTTTTGTTGAATAGACAGAGCAATTCCTTAGAGATTCTTTATCATGGAAAGCAAGAAAACGGAGTAATATTTTGTAATTATACTATATTTTAGCAATGTGTAGTTACTGAGCTGTAACATTTTTTCCCCAAGTTTCAAAGCTTCAGTTTGCAGTTGTGACTATTTATAATACTTGATTTGCTTGTTATTTAAATTTTATTTTCTTCTTTTGTTTCTTGTACTATTGCTGTGAAATGGAAGAAGGTCCACGAGCCTTTCTTTGTGTCATTCTGTACGACAGATAAGAGGCAAGAGCGTGAGAGTTGTGCTACTCTTTTTGTAATATTGTAATAATAAAATAAAGTTCTAATTTATGCTTTGAAACGAGTCTGAACTGCAGTTTGGATTATCTGCAATGTTAACTGACACTGACAACACATGAACTTTGCTACTGCTCCCTTAGTTCTGCAGAGATACCGCCAGTGTTGCCGTATTATGCTGGTTTCCTCCCAGTCAAACCACTTTTGACCCGCAACTCGTCAAATATTGACGCTTTGTCAGTGGCTCTACACTCCAAACTGTGACACTTCAGGTACCCCTCCAGCATCAGTTTTAGATGCTAAGGGATGGCATGTCAATTTACACTCTTTACATGCATTGTGTCTTCTCAAAATAATCTTCAGTTTTCAGAGGAACAGTACAGTTTCCCCGCTTACATGCAGAGGAGGGACTGCCATTTTTAATTAGGTTGGATTTTAGGGGGTATGGGGTTCTCACTTCATGGCAGTATTTGATCACTTTACTGTGGTTGCAGCACGACACCAGAGGCGCATTTTGGGGGGGTATAATTCCTCAATTCAATATAATTCAGTAATTTTCAATATTTTCAAACGCAGAGGTGGTACTGTGATAGTCTGTGAGTAGCCTAATGTGACGCTGTACCCGCATCTGTATAAAAACACAGCCAAAGTTAGAGAGCAGAAACGGCGGACAGTCAGAGGACACTGACCTTCAGCTTCTCAAATAGCGACTCAAATTCAGCCAGCCCAGCTCAAACTCGAATGAAACTTTCTGTTGCTGCTGTTACACAGATTAGACCCAGCCTAATGTGAACCCTGGTGCTAAGGTTGGCTGAACTTAAGTTGCTACACCCGTTACAGAGTCCATCTCCGGGGCTTCCGCCTGCTCTTATCTCGGCAAATATTCTCCTTGTGGCAGGGAGTGAGACTTAACCCCAGTTTCCACCAAACACTTTCAGTATGGTACCTTTGGATAAGTGATCCTTCGGACATGGTACCTAGACCCTGGCGTTTCCACTGCAAACAGTTCTTTTAAATGTGGGCGGGGTTGTTGTCACTCACTGCTCTGTCCAGCACTCTCTGTATTTCCTCATTACCGGTGACACAGAGGGAAGTCTGCACCATTTTTGCAATATGTCTCATGATATACCGTCTCTCAAAACCGTATGATTCAACTTTTCCCTATGGTCTAGTGTTAAAAAAACTAAACAAAAAATATGTTGCAATACTTGAAAATGGCAATACATATATAAATTGGCAAGTGATAAGCAAATCTTCCCAGATTTATTAATTATCAGACATTTTATCTTTGTGTAACATTGACACATTTGACATAACATTGTGTATGTAATTGTTTTACATTGGTTTCTGACACAGTTATAATTTAGGCTGGTTTTCACTGAATTGGATTGAAGTCGTGATTGGAAACTGGAAACTCAAACACACAGCCTGATCCGGCAACACTGGATACAGCAACTTAACAATTGTCATCATGTCTGACATTTCAGGTAATGTACTACTCACAGATTCTTACATAATCAGCCTCAGACGCGGCTGAGCGGTTTAAAAGGCGCGCCATAACCATATATAATTTGTAACTGAGACAGCTCGTGCTGAAGGCAGCGATTGTTGCACCAATTGCTGTGCTTTCGTGCCATTTATCAGAGCCTGCCTCTGCCAAATGGAAACAGGAAGTAGAGTAGACGAAGCAAGCTGTGAAATCCACAGGACTATCTGGCTGCAGTAGATTTAGCTTGTCTGGCTGTGATGAAAATGGGACTCGTATAAAGGGCACACAGCAGGAGGGCGGGATCAGCACCTTCGTAATCAGTATTACTCCATGAAGGATTCTGAGCGATGTCAGAGGTGCCGGCAGGTTTTGGCCTTTGTGCAGAGAGGATGTGCATCCTGTTCAGGTGATGGCAGAAACAGCATGTGTAGAAACCTTTGGATTATATCTTTTAAAGGGACAGTTCAACCCCAAATCAAATATTCTTCATCTTACTGTAGAGCTATTTATCAGTCTATATTGTTTTGGTGTAAGCTGTCGAGTGTTGGAGAAATCGGTCTTATAGATGTCTGCCTTTTCTCAAATATAATGGAACTAGATGGCACTCAGCTTGTGGTGCTCAAAGCAGCAAAACATAAATTTGAAAAACTCAACAGTAATGTCTCTTTCCAAAAACTGTGACCTGGATACTCAAGACAATCCACAGACCTTGTTGTCACAAGTTCATGTTGGAACTATTTTCTTTCTACAGAACTACTACCAGCAACCGCATAACCATGCAGAGGGAAGCGTGCATCTACTGCTAGCACGTCTAGCACCAATGAGCTAGCTAACATTACAGAGGACGCCATTAATGTTTATATCTTGCACTGTCAGAAGCACATAGTATATTAAAAATTAATGTGCTTTCAGGGCACGTTATGAATGTCCGTGGCTCACACTGTTGGCTGTTTCACCAGCAGTTCTACTGAGTTAATGGCTTCTTTTACACTGCCTCTTCTAGAGGGGAATTTCATACCGTTGTGCCAGCCTCTCCGTTCCCTATAAAAGGTAAAAGTGAGGAATGGGTGCACAGAGTTGTCTCACCTTTAAGCCGGCATTGGAAGTCATAACAGCGCCAAAACAACTGTCTGTATAAATGGGACAACCAGCAGGATGAGACCATGGGTGGCACAGCACGTTTTGATGACATGTTTCGTGTACAAGCTACAGTGGGAGACTTAAAAAGCAACTACTAGCAGTTAGCAGCTAGCTCAGCTGAAAAAATCTGTGCCTTGGGAAAACAACAAAGTCCGGGAGCTCCTTACCCTCCAAACAGAGGAACAGATCAACCACCACATAACAGAGACGGTAAATGATTGTTATTATCATTATAAAAATACCAATTATATAAGTATCTGATTTGAGACACAACAAAAGTCTGTGGATTATTTTTGAGTAACTGGGTCATGATTTCTGGAAAGAGACAATGCTGTTACATTTTTTTAAATTCATTTTTTCTGCACTTTGAGCACCACAAGCCGAGTGCCGTCTAGTTCCATTATATTGGAGAGAAGGCAGACATCTCTATGGCCAGTATCTCCAACACTCGACAACTCACACCAAAAAAAAAAATCTAGATTGGTAAAAAGCACCAAAGGTGAGAGTTGAAATATGTATTTTTGGGCTGAACTGTCCCTTAAATGTATTCAAAATTCTACTATTTTACACCATTATATCAGTCGGATGAACAAATATCACTAATATAGTCCTCCTCACTACTCCTCTCAGTGAAATATTGCCTCAAATGCTGAATTTAAAATCAACCTGATATGAGAGTATCAGTCAGTCAGAGAGGCAGTTCACACACAGTTACATTTCTGAGGGAACTGAAACTGAATACTGTCTTTAGGTTTGAATGCCTCGATGCTCGGGTCAGTCAGGCTGAGCAGCCACAGTGGAAACTCTCTGTTGTCTCTTTAGACATGCGTGCTGCTCAGAGGAGTCATCTCTGTGGACTGCCGTGTCTGCCGCCGCCACAGACTGCCTTCCAAGGAAAAGTCTCTCCAGCTCCTCCCTGTGGATAAAGGAGGGAATGTTACTCGACGTGGATTACCTTCCTGTCACAGAGAGATGCTTGAAAAGCAATAAAAACATCTGAGGCTGCGTTCACATTTCTGCACCTCTGTTTAGTCTGTTGGAGAGGGTGTGTGAGGCAGGCTGGTGGGCTCGATCCCAGCACCCAGGATCCTCATCGATTTTGCCCAGGTTGCTGTTCCATTTGTTCCAGTTGACTTCCTCCACTCTGAGACGACAAGAGGACACATGCTCCAATTACTGTCTGCTGTGTGATGCATCAATCAGCTGTCAGAGAAAGCGCAAATTAGTGAAGAGCACACTGTGCCGCGCATCAATCGATGCTGCTCGCACAGCTGCATCTTTTGTTAAATCTTCAAGCCCAAACTCCTTTGTTTATGCCTGATTATTATTACATGCTAAACCTTGATTTTGTCGCTGTTCTGACGAGATTTTTACTCCTCGGTACTGAAAATCAGGTCAGATAACAACTTCACTACTACACCTGTCAAAGCATCCCCCCTAAAGTCACCTATACAAACCCTCTGAGATTCACATTGTGGACACACATGCATGAATATTATAGCCAATCACAAAATATGCCTCTCCTTGTTCCTTGTAACTAGTAACTGGGAAATTATTCAACCATCTTAATCATAGGAAACATGCTCTCTTCTCCAGCCCTGGATTAATCTGTTAGGGAGCCCTGGGCACTGAGAGTGTATCCTGTTGCCTTTAAGTACCTGTCAGGTGCAGTGCACATGGCAGACTGCATGTGAAGGGAGGGGGATTTTAGAAATACTATGTATGAGTATGAGTCAGCCAACGTTCTAGCTAATATTTTTATTTATTGGTCTAAAAGTAGTCAAATTCAAATATTAAGAGTCTACTTACATTGTCATCAAAACACCAACCATGTGCATGTTTTAATTGTGTAATATAACCACCACAAAAGTCGTCAAAATACCCAAATTCTCTCCCAAAATAGCCTGCCTACAAGTAATCAAATTTGAGTCTAAAGCCCCGTTTCCACCGAGCAGTACGGTACAGTTCGCTTCTGTGTGTGTTTTTCGTTTCCACTGTGAAAAGTTGTGGATGGTACCAAAGGAATTGTTCTGTACAGTCCCTATTTTTGTTCCTCCCTCTGTTGGGGTACCTAGCACACAGATCTGTTACTAAAAGGTGGAGCTGTGAACACTGCAGTCTGATTGGCCAATAGAGGACGGTCACTTTCCTCAGGGCTGAGTTGAGGCTGGATTTGAGGCTCGTGTAACCACTGTTCATACTGTGGAGAGTTCTATTGGTAAACTGTAACTATAAAATAAAGGATGTTTTGCTGCCTCTCGCAGCAGCTGGAGTCTGAGAAAAAATAACTTAATTCACTGGGCCGACTGCCGGCAAGGTGCAGACTTCCATCTGAGTTTCCTCCCAGAGCACAGACAGCTCCCACATGATCACCTGCTTGGTGGAATCTGAGATGATGGAGTCTGGGTGGAGTCTCGTGTGCGCAATATGATCAGGGAGCTTGAGTTGTTTTCCAGGATCCACTCTTAGCTGCCAGTCTGGGGCTGTGGACAGTCAGCATGGTCTTGTCTGTGGTTAGAAAAGAGGTCCTTCCTCTTTTCCTTGGGTGGTGTTTACTGGACTAAATGGCTTATGCAACTGCCTTGATCACCTGGGCACAGCACCAATGGTAACAACCATCAGCCAAGGCTTTGGGGCAGCTGCTGAGAAGATGTTAGAGGGATCCTCTTCCAGCACAGAGGGGGCAGGACGGTGTCTCAGCCTTGCCCCAAGTGTGAAGGTTTGCTTGACTTGGTAAGGTGTTATTATTTAATCAATGGTAGAAATTCCCCAGTTTTATAAAACGTCCTTAACGCAAAGACAAAATAGTACTGAGGACAAAGAGGTGTGGACTGTTGACTTGAACTCGAGTCCAACTCGAGTCACAAATCTGATGAATTTAAACTCGTCTTGACAAAATCAAAAAAGCACCCAGAGTGGACGTTCACACTCAGCTATTGATGAAGCCTTTCATATCACATAATTAACTGATTGTTTTGTTGCTGAAATGAAAGAAGCAAACCTGAAACACCGGCGACGGTCGTCTCCAAGAGCAGTGCCGAGGTTCTTCTCCACCCCACAGCGATACCTCTCCCTCAGACAGCAAGACAGTCTCCTCTCCATGTCCAGGATCGTGATGGCCCTCTGAAAACAGTCACAGCACTTCATAAACAACCCGCAGCTGCCTCGGATAGACACTCCCCTCGACCACAGAGCACGCCTCACCTGCAGCTTCCAGATGCTGGCGCTCTCGCTGGTGGTCCTGTCCACCGTGCGGTTCATGACGGCAATGAGCATGTTGAGCAGCAGGATGTACGTAAGAACGATGTAGCCAATGAGGAGCATGTAGAAAACCACCTTGTTCTCGCCTTCCTGGACGAATTCCATGTCGCCCATGCCGATGGTGAACTTGAAGAGCTCCAGCAGGGTGAAGGCAAAGTTTTCAAAGGTGGGTTTTACACACTCCTCGTCAGGTGCAAGGGGACCAAAGAGACGCCCCTTCTGTGGTGGCTGAGTCACAACAGTCATGTTTTTCGGAGGCTTTACAATCAGAGTGATCAACGCTGTGACAGGACAAGGGAAGAGAAATTTTAGGCAAATGTTTTGCCAAGAGGAAGTCAGCCATCTTGGATTTTTGGTGCATTAATTTTCATTTTACAAGCAAATGTTTGAGGGCTTTAGGATGCACAGAAACTCACGAAACTTTGCATGCTTGTTCAAACTAGAAATTATTTTGATTTGAGAGTGCAATAGGGTTTGTGTGTCACACATGGTCTCTGTAGCCTTCTGATTGATTTAGCCTTTGAATGCATTTTTGACTCCCTTGGGATACTCCCTTGGGAACTTTACAAAACTCCTCCCAGAGGATTCAATAGATCCATCTCAAATTTGGGCAGCAGAATCTCAAGACCTGTATGATGCCAAACTGGAAAGCGTTTGTGCTTTCATGGAACAGCGGTATATGGCAGCACAACGAATTTCGATGTCTTTACACGACAGAGGAAGCTACTGACTGCACACAATTCCATCTGCCCCAGATTTCACATGATGGATAGGAGTCTAAGCCTTAAGACATCTACAGGCCCACACTGACTCATATCACCACCTACAGACAACAGGAAGTCAGCCAGATGTGACAGAGATCACTAATTTACATTAAATTTACATGGTGTGGTCTACACATGATATACAGCAACATGACATGTAATTAGTGTGTGTCCTCTGACGCCACATAGAGGACACAGAAAGTTGTACAAAATACGCACTCCAAGCAGGAAATACCATCTACCTAAGGCCGCTTTTATGACAAGTTTATATCTCAATATGTGAAATCATTAAAGCAAAATGAGTAAATTATCAAGTGAAAATCTTGATAATATTACCCTTGGAGTTATATTTTAGCATCAGAGCATTTTAGGAGGGCATACCTGCTGCGAATCCAAAGAGGAAGACGAGGTAGACAACAATAAAGCGCAGGATATCACTGAGGATCATCTGCAAAGAAAGAAACAGGACAAAAGGCTTCAGGGTGGATCGTTCACTGGGATGTTCACTGTGGTGCGGTGCAGCCTGTGTGGACTACCTTCTGTATCATGATGCTGTAGATGCCCATGTGTCTGCTGCCCCTGGAGAAGTAGAGTGTGTTGATCCAGCTGAGAGCGAGACACAGCACCAGGAAGCCAATGTACTCCTGCCGTCTGAACAGATACAGCCCGGCTGTGACCAGGAAGAGGGCGCCCTGCACCAAACTATCAAGAGCAGAGAAGACAACTGAGACTCTGCACAGCTTTTTCATTTCAAATTATGACAATGCTGTAAAAGACGAGGTTTGATATTTTACTACATTGTATGTGTGCAAGTACAAAAACAAAATGACACATTTTTAAAAAAAAAAAAAATCCATCCCCTGATCATCTGAAGCCGTTACATGTCATCAGTCTGTGCTGTTCAGTAAATCCCTGTGATCATTTTGTATTTTTGAATATGCTGCCCCACAAAAATCTTGCTTGGCTGACCTCTGCTGGTGAAGGTGTACTCCAGCGTGTGTAAGTGCACCATTACATCACTGTCAGGTGTGGTCATGCGTCAACAGAGCACATTTCTGAATACACCCAGGTGGAACCCCAGAGACGCAGTTTAAAGGTGCGTTGACATCAAACACAATGCAGATTTTTGCGTTGTGTTACTCATGCGATTTTGAACGCTAGAATGATTTGTGTTTTTGATGAGTCGATGAATCAATGAGTGAACTTCTGCTGGTACGTCATCAGCATTAAATGTCTGCGGAGGATCTCAGTGCTGATTGGCTATCGCAGCATGAATTGGTCACTTCACTTTCTTTTTTTTAAATGGTGCAATTTGGTGCATTCTGGCTATGAATTTGGTCTCTGGCAAAGGCACCAATTTATGCTTTAAAAGGACAAAATAAAGTATTTCAACTTCAAAAACCACGTGGTCTTTAATCATGTAGCCCAGGGGCCAATATATAATATATATATAATTGCCATATCTATGATTATAATAAGCATCTCTTTCCTGAGCCGCGATCTACTGTTTACAATGTAAAGCAGTTACTCCATCTTATGCAAAGCATAAAGCAGAGATGCCACTGTGCCACCTCATTAGCGCATTATGCTTAGTGTGACGGACCTCCCATTGTCTTTAAGGATGTTCCAGCCAACCCCATCAGGCAGTTGTTTGACATGGGAGGTTTGTTGCCTCTGTTAATCTCACCTGGGCCGTCCAGGCCATAAAAGCTGCCTCATGTTTTTACTTGCTCTCTCTGCCAAAGAAGAAATGGTTTTGTTGTTTGTTGGTCTTGAACAGTTGTCTGCAGCTTGGTAGCTGTCTCAATTAGGTGTAACACCATCCACCATCCCCTCCACCTCCCTATGACAGTCATCTCATGCACAGTGCTTGTTATCAGAATGTGTGACTTTAGAAATGTTGATATGATACGTACAAATGTAACCTATCAGAAACAGACTATGCCAACATTTTCTTCTGGCGCCTAGGCTGCATACGTAGCAAGATGTCAATGACAATGAAGAAAAAGACTGCAAACGTAAATGTATATACGCACAATCAAACGTTTTAAGAAAATCTGCTTTGCAAATGTTGCATTCAGCACAAGGACAGTGTGTTCTGGTGAAAAACACTGAATGTAAATTCAGATCACATGAAATCTCTGAATTTTGACCACGTCTGGGAGATAAGTGTTACTACTTACAAAAGTATCTCATAATATCCATCAATCAGCAACGTCTGCAGCTTCGGCCGTTTCCTCTTCATCTCTGCGACCTATTGTTTTTTGATAAATCACATTACTGGAATGACAAGGTGGTGATACGAACCACTGAATTTTAATTCAACAACACCCAGGCACATACATACCCCTACGAGAAAGAAATAGCAGTTTGCCAGCACAATCACTAGCTGGCCTGAAAGATTCAGGTAACCCATTAAGTTGTTTTCGACAGGAAATTGCAGCTGTGGGGCAGAGAAGAAACATAACCAACATCAGCCTTTCTGAGATGGCTACACACATCAGTCACACAGTTTGTAGCAGCTCAGCCCACCTTTCCAAATTTCCTATTGTAGGCTACAAGAGTGAAGATGGCCAGGTACAGGATGTAGACCAAGAAGTTGAGGAAAAACATTCGGCCTGCAAATGTCCTCCACTTCTCCTCCAGCAGCTGGCCCAGAGGCTCCGTCTGCAGCATCTTGTGGCGGTTCTGAGAGGAGACACATGTTTGAGTGCAGAGTAACGACAGCAGCTGTTCTGACTGACCGGGCTCGTAACGCTGGGACTCACAGGGATGTCACTGCCGTACACCAGAATCTCCATCACAGATTTTTCCTCATATGAGTCCACGGAGGCCAGGTCATACAGGGAGCTGTGGACGGGCCCGTAAACCCACTCGGTGAATTTACGGGACAAATGTTTGGTGTTGCTCTCTTGGAATTCCCGTTGCAGGATGTGTGAAAAAAGCTGCAGACAAATGAAGAATGTTCAGTCACATCGAGACTAAAAATGTGTCCGTAGCTAACAAGACTGAAGACAGCAATCCAGGGGCTCACAGCTGAGTTAGAGGAGCTGGAGGCCTGGGAGGTCATTCGTATGACATGGGTAGTTTAGGGGACTAACATCATGACTCAGAGCAGTGATTCCCAACCTGTCTTTCTTAAGGGACCCCTTAACTATCATTGAGTAAACTGAAGACCCCTGACTAAGTGACATATTTAATAGCTATTTCATATTATATTCAATGAATAACAATAACAGCTAAACTGCTAAACTCTACGATTAACTCAAACAGTGAACGCAATATCTTCAGGAAGTTTGTGCAAAACAAGTGATTTGGATGAATTTTTAGCAGATCATTTCCTGTAAATTTTGCATCAAAGGTTAATTTCCTGATAGTTTTGAGAACTTTTTGTAACAGTCTCTGTCTGTATTACCTTGAACAATAATTTTAACAAAAAAAACCCCAATTTGATTCAGCTTTTCCCGCACATAAAATGAATAAAATGTATCTACATTATTCCCAGCCCCCATGATACCTTGCATAAATTTTGGGTGCAACTTCCGGCGTTGAAGCGAAACCAGCGATTTCCAATGGTCACAGTTTCTTTACAGTACTCTATTCTTCTTTCCAAGAGCAGATGAGAAATAAAACATGGAACACACCACGTGTTATAGCTCAAACAGGATTATGTGATCATACCTATTATTGTATGTTTTTGTATCTAAGTGACTAATGGGAGCAACAGTTTTTAAAATTGGAAGACTCCATTTAGAAACATTTAAAATTGGAAACGTACCCTTTTGCCAAGTGGATTTTTTAACCCTTTCCTGAAACCCAACCCAGCTATTTCTGTGCCTAAACCTTACAACACCATACAACAGGTTTGATTTTGGGAGGCACAGATAAATGATGTGTTGATAGGAGCATTAGATCAAAGCGACTAATTTTGTCATTTAGTTTAGAAGACTTGCTCCATAATTCCATGTCGCGAGATTTTATGAGCATTGCGTTTGTTTTTAGGGTAATAAGCTGTAAGACAAACTGGCTATTGGTCCAATAGGACATTATTCGGTCTACCTGGGTTATAGGATAATGGGCTGTCAGACAAATGGGCAGTCCCTTAAGGCCCATAGTACATTGTTGGCCCTGGGCCTCAGCACAAATCTACTCTGCTGTGTCTCTTTACCCCTATCTTTCCAGTCTTGGCAGCCATCTTGAGAGGTGTCAGCCCCTTGTGGTTCTCGATGTCCTCCAGCTTCAGCTTGGGGTGCAGGCGGGCGGTGGTCTTGAGGATGTGGTCGTACATGTTGGTAATGAACTCGGTGTTGTGCGTAGAGTTATCAGCCACCACCACCAGGGCGTGCAGCACCGTGTTTCCCTGAGAGTCGGTCAGCTTGGTGTCCGCTGACTGGTACCCGTTCTCCATGAGGAAGTCCACCACGTCAGGCTGGTTGGTGCAGGCTGCCAGAGACAGAGGCAGCTCACCTGAGGACACACACACAGAGAGAGAGACTCTGTTTGCTTTTCTTTCTGTCTAACTGATTCAAATGCATCTCTGTCTGAAGTGTCTACATCCAATCCATAAAAGTACAAACATGACCTTTCAAAGCCGAGCTTTGAGACTGACGCCAGACACTCCAATTCAAAAATGTGTTCTGCTCATTGTTACTTCACTTGGATGTTTAATGTACAGTGTGCAGACTGATGTACAGATTTTAATTGTTTCTAAACATTATTATTGTTGGAAAAGTCATGGAATTAGTCAAATTCATTGACAGTTTTGAAAAAAAGTCATGGAATTTTGTCTTGTATTATCATATTGTTACAATAATCTTCAATAGATAACCTTCTATGGGGCGGCAGTAGCTCAGTCTATAGGGACTTGGTCTGGGAACCAGAGGGTTGCCAGCTCATGTTCCTGTCTGGACCAAACATGGAGCATGGACTGGTAGCTGGAGAGGTGCCTCCTGGACACTAGGTGCGCTTGAGCAAAGCACCAAACCACTCGGGGCACCTGTCCATTGGCAGCCCCCTCACTCTGACATCTCTCCATTTAATGCATGTATAGGTCATGTTTGTGCATGTGTGTGTATTTCTGGACTGTGTGTGCATGACAACAGAGTGAAAAAATTGAATTTCCCCTCTGGGATTAATAAAATATATCTTCTTCATCTTTCCATGTAACGTAACCTAACTGTCAACTTAATGTAACTTTAACGTGTCAACTTGTGACAACGTTTTGTTTGAATCTGATATGTTTGGAATGATGCCAAGCAAGTGGGGCAAGGAAAAAAATCAGTCCTTATAATCCTTAAATCCTCAGAAAGTTATGAAAAAGTTTGGAAATCCAAATGAAAATGTGTGGGAGCCCTGATCTTGGAACGGGTCCCTGTATGAGGACACCTGTGCACAGATGCAGTATTACATATCAACAGCTGGTGGCGGTGTTGTTTTGAAAATATCTCACCTCTGCTTCAATCCTGTCACAATGTCACAAGCAGCGCTGTGCTGTCCCTTATTTTGTCTTAAATTAACACGAAGTAAAATGTAATAATTTGAAGGAAAACAATGAAATGCAATTTTAGATTTAAGTAAGAAATACTAAAAATGTCTTGCTTTAAGATCAGTGTCACACAAAAAGTTTAGCAACTAACAGTAGATGATCTTTGTGTGGGCGCTCCTCCCTGCAGCAGCATGCACTCACCAAAGTAGAAGTTGGGGCCATCGTGTGGCTGGAAGAATGTTCCACAGGCTTTGGCGTGGACGTCTGCTCCTTTACTGACCAGCAGCTTCACGTAGGAAATACTCCTCCTCTCAATGGCGATATGGAGAGCGGTCTGGCCTGTCAGTCACAACAGTCAGGGAATCAAAGAATGTTGCAAGAGTTTATTCTCACAGCAAATCTGCTTCTTATTATGGAGGAGCACTGGGGCCAGACATGACGGGACAATGAGAGGAGGAAGATCATTTTTATTTTGCATCAAAAATAAAGTTTAAATGTTGAGAGTAAAGCCGGATTTTCACATTGATGAAACATATCTTCTCATTATTGCACACATGTGTAACCATGGATACCCTTGCATCCGTCCATTTACCAGCTATGTCAGTTTACACGAAAAGGGCGACCTCGTCCATGTTTGTGTGGTTTCTCTTCTGATTTATTCTCAAAACTTTGACTTTAAACTTGAAACATGAAGTTCATTCTTGAAATTTCAACTTTAATCTCATAATGCAAAAAAAATCTTCCTCCTCCAATTTATTTTTTCTTATGCCTGGCACTAGTACTGGAAGTTTGATTTTTTTCCCTCAACATTTCAACTTAATGGGTGACATGTCAACTTTTTTCTCCATATTTGGACATCATTTTGTTGATATTTTGATATTCTCAATATTTAGACTTAATTTTTTCAACATTTTGACTTTATTTTCTCAACATTGACTTAAATCTCGACATTTTGACTTCATTCTTGACATCTTGACTTGATTTTCGACATATTTTGACTTTAATCTCATCATTTCGACTTTATTTTTTCCATATTTTGACTTTATTCTTGACATTGTGACTTGATTTTCTCAATATTTCTAACTTATTCTTGATATTTTAATTTTCTTGATATCTTCAACTTTATTCTTAAAATTTCAACTTGATCTCCTCTACAACTCTTCTCTATTTCAACTTTATTCTCTCAAAATTTCAATTTCATTCTGGACATTTCAACTTTATGTCACCATTCTGACTTTATTTTCTTGACATTTCAAATGTATTCTCAACAATTTGACCATATTTTCTCAATATTTCAACTTTATTCTTCACATTTCAACTTTTTCTCCAGATTTTAATATCATTCTCAATATTTTGACTTTATTGTCTCGATATTTTGACTTCATTCAAGACATTTCGACTCGTCATTTAGACTTTATTTCCAGGAAGATTAAAAAAATCTCCCTCCTCTCAGTTTTCCCTTACGCATGGCACTTATATTCTTCCATAGTGAGTTTACCTTTGTAGTAGGTGTTGGTGTATGCTGCATTCACAAACTCTTTAATGTCTCCCATCTTCTCTGAAATGTCGATTAACAGTTCCACTGTCTCGTTCTTGCCGTCCTTGAGGTGCAGCAGAGCCTTCATCAGGGCAGTTTTACCATACGACTGATCTGCAGGTGTAACCACACACACACATTCAGGGAGATAACACACAGGACTACATGCTCACTATTTGGTGCAGCTGTTGCATGATGGGTGTCACACTCACACAGAGAGTCAGACAGCTTCTTCATATTCTGGTGCAGGTACTGATGAAGGCCGTCCAGGTTTTGGGCGTCCCCGCTGGCTGCTGCTTCAAACAACCTTTCGATGCTGAATGTCTTGCTGTCTCTCTTTGTGCTGGGCTCCCCGACGCCTCGAATCCCTCTGTCAGCAAAACACATTTTACAGAACATGTGGGTCAAAGGTTGAGCAGCATCACACTCCACATGAATCAACACTGTGGGGCTTGATACTACGCAGCATCACGGTATAATGAGATCACTTCATTGCATGGTGAGGCTCACTTGTCAAAATTAAGATTGAATCTAATCTGAGGCTTGGGGTCCTCCATTTCCTCCTGGTAATCAGTGTCCATGGGAGCCTTGGGTGACTCCTGAAGGGCGGCCTTCTTTGTCTCTTTCTGCTGTGCTTTCTCCTCCTCCGTCCTGTCGTCTGACTCCAGAGAGAAGCCAAACATTTCTGCCTTGTCCATCTTCACCTTGTGCTCCAGCCGTCTGCAGACAGATACAGCACATCACTCAGACAACAAACAACAGATCCAGTTAATTTGACAGCAAGAGGTACAGAGGAAGTTCCATCAACCAATCCCCTGTCACAGATTTCCACTTTTAAAGAGCCATGTCTTCTTAAGTGTAGAAAAATATACTTTGTGTTGACCAGTGGTTTCAAACTTGTGAGTTAGGAGTTATGGAAACACAATGATAATAATACATTGCATTTGTATAGCACTGTAGAAGGCACTCAAAGACACTTAAAGGTAGAGGGGCTGATGGATAAGATTAAAGGAACACTTTAGCCTCTTAAGGCTCGAAGGTCGAGTGTTGCATCACCTCACGTTGCTTGTGTCTTGGCCTAAAAGATGCACTTGAACATACCCCAAAGGCTACAGCTAACGACCAACTTGCACGTACGTTCTGCGCCTGCATGAGAGGAAATAACTCTCTATCCACATTAGTCCTAGCTCCCATGATACCTGGTGTAAATTATGAGTGCAACTTCCGGTGCTGAACCGAAACCGGTGATTTCCAGTGGCAACAGTTTGTTTACAGTGGTATATCTTCAATTATAATGGAGAGAAGGCAGACATCTCTACGGCCAATGTCTCCAACACTCAGCAACTCACACCAAACCAACGCTCAGCTGCTTATCAATGTCAGGCTGTTGGTTGTTTCTGTGGGTGGGTTTTAAAAGAGAGGAG
Source organism: Epinephelus cyanopodus (assembly GCA_026686955.1). Lineage (NCBI taxonomy): Eukaryota > Metazoa > Chordata > Actinopteri > Perciformes > Serranidae > Epinephelus > Epinephelus cyanopodus. Next base: position 20,278,841 of record CM048924.1, read on the forward strand.
AGTTTCGGAGGCCGTGGCCACCCCAGGGTCTGGTGTTTGGACCGGGTGAGAGTGACAAGGAGGTTGGCGTCGGCGGATCAGAGGTTGCAGGTTGGAGTAGGCACTCAGAGAGGCCGGAGGAGGAGATTCTTCACTGAATGGTGAGGCTGGTGCGGGAGTGTGGGAGCAGACAGTCAGCTGAGTTTTGGGTGTATCAGTGTTAGGAAGTGAAGAGAAAAACACATTTCTGCCACACAGAATATTTTCTACTAATCTCTTCAAGCCTCAAACAGTTGAAAATTGCACACAACTCACAACTGTGTCATCGGGTCAACACGCGCTTGAGAGCCACCAGTGCAGGACAACGTGTTTAATGTTTGTGCTTTAAAATCGGTTACTATGTGTTTGTATCAGCAGGGGATCACTTCACGGCCTTCGAGGGCACAGACAGGACATGTGATGCTTCTTCCTGCAGTGACTAACAAAGGGGTGTATTTACAGGGAGAATTCCATGACAGCCAAACACACAGCACCAAGTCTGGTAGTCACTTCTTTGCAGAGTAAATAGATCATAGTACAGTATGGGTTAAACAGAAACAGAATCAGTGAGTGAATACACATTCCTGCAATGCTGATCACTATAAAATGACATTTTGATCTTAAGGGAACCACGTTCTGGATAACGGAGACCTAATCTTCACTGGTTCCCCTTTTCAGGCACGAAATGGGGAATTAGTGACTCGCCAGACACTGTAAGACTCCAGATCATCATAAAAGGAATATGCAGCGCAGCGACAAACAAAGGAAAAACAGAGAAGTATATGTCTTATTTTCAGAAAAGATGGTTTCCCAACAAAACCTGAGTGTATTCTTTACAATTCTTTAGTCTCATCGCATCTGAACGTGGATGAAAACATTTGTTTTCACTGACAAAGCAGTATTTAAAATCTGAAGACAATGAAGTAGAAGCGGTAAACTGTGATTATTCCAGCTTGTTAAGTGCTCTTTACACAGGTGGAATAGGGCCGTAATTAAAAAAAAAAAAAAAAAAAAAAAAAAAGAATACAAGTCTCCTTTAAAAACAATCCAGGGGACACTGTAGGATCTGGGAAAAATTAAAATGAGAGAGAGAGAGAGAGAGAGAGAGAGAGAGAGAGAGAGAGAGAGAGAGAGAGAGAGAGAGAGAGAGAGGCTTGTACTGAAAAATTCCCCATATGTTTTTGGACAAAAAAAAATAAAATAAAATAAGACACTGGAATAAAAAATGTAACTACTACATATCAAAGGGTGGCAGTGGAGGCACCTGCACACCAATGTAACTGGGCTACTAAGCCACAAAAAGCACCACAGACTGAGATCTGTGGAAAAACAGTCAATTTATTTTTAGGATGTATGTCATCCGTGCATAAAAAGGGTCAATGCACTGATGATAGTCAAGAACTGAAACGTTTGCTGCTTTTTTTTACTCACTCTTTATCATTTTTGCACTTTGAGAAACCTTTTTAATGCACGGATGTCTTGTATAAACTGACTATTTTTGCAGTGATCTCAGTCTGTGGACCACTCTGTGGCTTTGTAGCCCAGTTACACTGATGTGTGGGTGTCTCCTCTACCGTCTTTACTTGTTTGTCTATTGTAGCAACACACCCAAGACTAACTTTTTTGTTAGTTTCACAGCAGCGCTAAGACTAAACACATAGAAATCACTATTAACCTACCTTAACTGATTACTTACATGAATTATATTATCATTATTGAACTGAAATGTTATGATAAATATGTGAATTAGATATTGTCTAAATAAATATGAGCTTTTTGCATAAATTACCGCAGAGGTGGGAGGTAACTAAGTACATTTACTCAAGTGCTGTACTTGAGTATAAATTTGAGGTACAGAAGAAATACTGTACTTTACTGTACTCTACTAAAATGTTATTTGGGGTTAGTGGATAACACTTAAAATAAGATTTTTCAGCATTTTTAAGTAAAATAAATAAGTTGGATTATCTTAAATGAACAAGTTTAATCACTAAACATATCCACAACTTTTGGATGATATTAAGTTGGCTCGACTTAATTAAGCTTTTTGAGGTCACACAAATCATGTTGGTTGTACTAAACTAATTGACTGTCAGATTATAAAAGACTCCTAGGATTTTCAAGCACAGTCTCACTCCAAAGTCATTGAAACCTGGCACTTGGGCAGTGACTTGCGGCGTCAGAAACTTTGACGTCAGCATGATACGCGGCCGGTGCGGTTATAGTTTAATGGCGCATGTCACTGCCCAAGCGCCGTTTGTCACTACGTGTCGAACGAAAGTTAAGGCAGCGTGGATGAGTCCCGTTTTTTTTCTGAAACCTAACCACGTGTTTTTGTTGCCTGAACCCAACTGTGTGTTTATTGTTGAAGGGAAAAAACGTCAATTCGCAGTGTTGCTCTGGCGTAGTGCATTTATTTTGAAAGAGACTGTATGTAAATGGTAAGTGTCCTGTCAAAACAAAAGTGTATCTTGAAATAAGACAATCCATGTAACAGGCAGAACTTGACACGTCATCGCAGAACCAGGGGACCTTGCACATCGTACCTGGACGTGGAAAGTCCATGACCAAACGTCGATATGTATCTGAAACTGCCTCCGCATTGACCTACAATATAAAAATACTCTTCCGTGTATTCATCAGTGATAAAAACAGGATAATATGTTAAATAAATGAATTCCAATAATAAAAATCTGAACTGGAATAAATGTGGATTTTAGACGTTTTCTTTCCACGAGTCTGACAGAAAATACGTTATGGAAGCAGAACAGTCCGAAACCTTGCCAGTGACCAGTGTATGAAAACATGATGTTATCAACTGGGGGGCCTCGCCCTAAAATGACACAACACAAACTGCCATGTAAAATAAAATAAATGAATCTTAGTGTGGCTTGGATTATTTTTAAAGGAGACTTACAGACCATCGTCCACCCATGCAGAGGCCTTTACCAAGATTGATGAAGTATTTTCAAACCTCTTTGTTGTTCAGTTGTGTGAGCAGATGCATTTTCTCACACACTGTGCTACAGACTAAGACAGATTAAGACAGTCGGTGTTGGTGGTAAAACGGATTCCCTTTTCCAGTACACTTCTCTCCCATGACCCCATTAAATCTCATAAACAACCACAAAGCCAATCAGCACAGTGCATCTGTCACACATTTGCATGGTTGCATGTTCAAATTTTGAAAGTATATGATAACAAATCACAACAACGTGACATGAGAGTCGTACTACAGATGTTCGACAGTTCTCTTCAGGACCAGCAGCAATCTGATGATTTAAAACAAGTGAACAAAACGCATCATTAGACTCACCAGAAGTAACTCCTCCTTCCTCCTCTCCTCCAAATTATCTTCTCATCTAAAAATCTGACCTTCAATTAAAAAACAAAACCGCAGCGCAGTGTCCGGCAGTGATGCAAGTGTTCGAGTCCTATTGTACTGCGTTTTAAGATGCTTGTTCAGTGTAACGGGTGAAAGACAAAAGGCCAGAGGGAGATAATGTGACACGCCCTGGGGAATATCTGCGTGCATTACGAGATTCCTAAGTGCTTAAAAGGATGCTGTATTGACCATTGTGCTCATGCCATGACAGCAAGAAACACCACAAAGGGAGTAAATTATATTGTTTAAAGGTAATCCACTGGAGCACTTTGCTGGAAATAGAGTCACATCAAGAAAGAAAAAGCAGCAGCACACTAAACAATAAAATAATGATTGTTAAATAACACATATGAGTTACTTACCCTACTTTTCTTATTCAGGTTTGTGACGATTCTAAAGCGAGTCTCCTTTTTTTAGTCCATACAGTTGTTGACGGGCTTCCTGAGTCTTATGTGCCTTTTCGTGGTTTCATTTACAATGCATGGGCGTGTATGTATGCGTGTGTGTGTGTTCAGCGCTGCAGTGATCCTGTGACTGAGTGTGTGTGGTTTCAGAGAGCCTGCCTGCCAGTGTGGGCTGCAGATCTGCTGTTCATAAGATCATCTGACAGTTTCCTTTCTTGACACAACTTCCCCTTTTCACAGTCAAAAGGGCCCACAGGCCTTTTCAGCAAAGCGGTGACTGCTCGCACAGGAAGGTTTGGGTATTTAAAATATCCCCCCCACAGACGCACAAGACCAACTCAAACATAACGACAGATATTGTGCAGCCTGGCGCTTTATTACCAGTGTTTGTTTGGACTTTTCAATATAAGCTTTGTGTGCAAAGATGGTGCTTTGCATTCAAAAGCACCAGAATATAAATCTGGGGCCCAGCTGTTAACTTCAATCTGGATCAGACTGATTTGTATTTGGAAATCCTGTGTTCTGCCGTCCAGGATCAGCCGATTCATCATCCTTTTGTGATGGTTTTGAAGAGCAACATTGAACTGGAGCATCCTGATCTAGATACAAACTTTTCAATATTACTTCGTGTGGTGTGACAAATCACTATGTTGGCATTCTGTCAACAAACACTGCAATTACCACTTATCACCACAGATGTCGCCAAAGAGAACAAAGAAATTTGAGATCAAGTAATTTCTTAAAGTTCTTACTTATCCTATTAGGGGCCGTGTGCGGGCTGGAGCCTATCCCAGCTGACACTGGGTCAGAGGCGGGGTTCACCCTGGACAGGTCACCAGACTATCACAGGGCTGACACATAGAGACAGACAACCATTCACACTCACATTCACACCTACAGACAATTTAGAGTCACCAGTTAACTGGCATGCCTTTGGACTGTGGGAGGAAGCTGGAGAACCTAGAGAAAACCCACACTGACAAGGGGAGATCATGCAGGCTCTGCACAGAGGGGATCCCCCACCCTGGGGTTCGAATCCTCTTGAGGTGACAACTCTAACCACTGTGCCACCATGCCGCCAGTTTTATGTTTACAGAGAGAGAAAAAAGTTTTATTACATTTTCCTCCTGAAATGCAACCCGAATCCAGCCTTCTGACTGATCACAATAATCCTCATTTTTCAGATCAAAGGTATCCAGATCCTGCGAAACAGATAGTGAAGGTTTCAATCCAGATCAAAACCAAGACTTGATTTCATGATCTTATCTGATTTCAGAATCCTTTTCCTTTTGAACAACCAGTTTTCAAGATTTGATCAGATCCAATCAGATTACGTGAACAACTGGGCCCTGGTGACTCAGTCAGGTAGTAGAATAATAAATATAAATATTAAAATTCAGTAATGTTTTTTAACATTTTCAAGATTTGACACAAACATTAATTATTAATATGGATTTATTTGCGCTATAGTAACATCTCATCAGCTGTTACCTAATGGCTCACTGCAGGAAAACTAGACAGGCCCACAAGAAATCTGTACAATACCAGAAACAGTAGCAGCTCATTGACAACAATTTGCTCAGCAATTATTAAAAAACAAAAACAAAACAGAAACATTACATTAATCAACAGGATGCCATCAGTTTAAAAAAAAATCAAGACTGAAATATCCATTAAATATGTTACTCAGTCAGGGGACGTCACCTCACTGAATGATAAAAAAGGGTCCGTTAACTAGAAAGGTTGGGAAACATCCAGCAGCAACCTCCGAGGCTGAAAAATGAAGCTAGCATGATAGTGCCAAAAACTGCACTTCCTCTAGCAGGCCACTTGGGGCTGGCTCCAAGAGTGAGTCCAAACACATGTTAAAATGTCCAACTTCACAGCAAAAATAAACACGTTTACAACCTGGTACAAAAAACATTTTGGTCTCTTTAGCTAATCTCCCACTTCATCATAACGGTAAGGGGGGTGATTTTTTTATGTAACTCACCTGGTTACATTTTATTATGGCTTTAAGTTACGCTCAATAATAAGGTAATCCTTGATTTATCCCACAGGGGGAAAACTGCAAAAGATTCATACAAGCTAGACAGAAGTCAAATCTAGAATCTTCTGATCCGTAGTCAGACACATTATCCACTGCACCAATAGCCCCACTAGCAACTTTGATCTACGTCCATTATTTTATTCAGTCTATAGTTATCTTGTCATCGTTTCATCCTATCAGACATCTGTGAAAAAAATCCATAATTACTGTATGAATTCTTGAGTAATGGGCAAAAATGTTGGTTCTAATCAGATCATCGCTGAGTCCAGGTGGACGTTTGTGCCAAAATTGAAGAAATTCCCTCAAGTTCTTCCTGAGATATTGAATTCATGAGAATGGGTCAGATGAACGACCTGAAAACATAATGCCTCTCACCGCAGCTGTCGCCAATGTGAAGACATAAAGATATTACCAGGAAGTTTTAATTTAAAGAGTTAACTTCAGAGAATCGGATCTAATCAACTTACTGGAAAAAAAGTCCTACAGAATTCATCATTCCTACAGGGTCTCATGATGGACAAAAAGTACAGAGTTTACTATCAGGTGATAAAGATGCGATGAAAGGAATATGTGTCCACTCTGATAGTTAAAAAAGGCTTCGAACAAACACAAATAAAGTTTACTAGATTGCCACAGTCCAATGATTATAGACGCATCTTATCTATATTGCATCACCACAGCTCAGGATAAAGAGGTGACTTTTCTTTTTGGACTCGCTGAGATGATAAGTGGAAATTTAAAAGAAAATAAGCTCCTCACACGCAGCGACATAGAAACCATAAGACAGATGGAAGTGAAAGAAAATGACAGTAATAACTGAGGAGAGGACATTTCCTTCATAGCCTATTTTCTGCTCCAATGCTAACATGTTAATAGTTGCTTCGCCTCATCTCACTGTGGGTCGTGCTGATAAACCACGCCGTAACTACGCTTTCATTTAAAGAAGCATTGCACGCTCAAATACGGAGATCCTGTTATGGATCATAAAATTGTGATCTTCAATCTTGGACGCATTCCAGCAGCGCCGTGATTTCGATCTACTTCATGGGTTTTATATATACAGTAATGTCTTTCATCTACATGCAGAGAATGAGCATGATCTAGTCACGTTAATACTGCGTCTATGTCACAGCTGAAGAGTGAGGCAATGGCAGATTGTTGGGCTTTCACTATTTTACTGCTCAGTTTGTTGTTGCTCTGTATACTGCTCTGATGATGATGATAATTTTTCTAATTAATGATGAGCATCTTTGAAAAATGGCAACTCTATCTATCTGATAAAACATGACTAAACCACAACTAAACAGACCCGGAAAAAGCCGGGTTTATCAGTGAAATGTTCCCTAAAATAATTTTCATTTTAGTTACGACTGCTCTCCGCCTACTGCCACCCGAGCTCCGACTGCAGGTCAAAGGTGGCAGCAAGGACGGATCTAAGTCTTTCCTGCCATCTGATACAGAGGCATCAGTATTAACTTGAAACTGTTTCATAACAGGTGAGAAACTCTTCCCAGTTCTGTTAAATAGCAGTTCACTTCCTTGTTTTGGTACAGTATACCATATACCATACCAGAGTACATATGAACTGTACTGAAGACCACCTTTTCAAATGGACTTAGGCCCAGAAATTGACAAACATAGCTACTGTGATGTTGCCCAAAGGTTTGTGGACTCGAGTTCTGCATTTTGGTTGTTGGCATCTTGGTAAACATGTTTATTTCTGCTGTAAAGTTGGATATTTAACATGGTTGTCTATGGGGATTGATTAGTGTCTGTGGCCGCTCAAAGAACTGCAGTTTCTGGCACTTAAGTTTGACTTTACTTTTCAGTCCTGGAGTTTGCAGCTTGTCTACAATATGCATTTTAAGGATATAGCCACGACGTCAAAATGATTCAGCTGCAAAAACAGGTCAAAAAAGACAAAGATTGTTAGAAGCTAAAGCTGAACAATAGGCTACAGATCACAGTGTAAAAGTGAACCACCACATCACTGCTGATCACCACACAAGACAATGAATATAAAAGGAAACTTTGCTGATATTGAACCAGCTGTGTGGCATCGCAGTGTGTGCAGATGAACTGTGTTCGGCTTGGCAGTAGTGCTTCTTCTGCAAGTTCCTGTTCAGCTCACATCACAGATTTTTCAATTGCTTTTCTCAGCGTAAGGAAAGTTTTAAAAACATAAAACCACCATGGCCCAAAAATTAAAAATAGAAAGATTCATAATTGACATGGTGGCAGTTCAAGGCGTCAACAGTTTTACAGACTTGTCTTTTACAGTGGTGGCCAAAGGGGAAAATGCTCTCTGGGCCGCAGGAGATTTTTTTCGTTGCAATCCCACCAGTGGCCACTGGGAAAAAATTACTTCAAGGCTGAGCTAACTTCATGGGCAGCCTGAAAAGCCCCCTAAGAGACGTTTTCTGCCATGTACATCCAGCCCTGTCTTCTTCTGTTTAAGTTTAACGGCGGTTGCTTCCATCACCACCATCAGCTAAACTGTCCTTTGCTTCATCTGTTCCGGCACCGCCTCGGCACTAGTGGTGACTACAAGGCTGAGCCGGGTCATTTACCGGTAACGACATGTGATAGAGGCTACAGAGCAAAACATGTTGTAGCGCTACACTTTGCCTGATTGCTCATATATTAAACAAATGATACCTTTAATTAAATTAATTAAAAATGTGCAAAACTCTGAATTAATCATACAGCACAGGGATTCCCCTGTGGATTAAGACTCATTCATTAGGTCACAGAGGACCATGGCCACGCCGACAGCAGAGTCCGCGTCCTGTCCGTACACAACCGGCAGAGGAAACGCTTTCTCCACCTCCTGCCTCAGCACCTCATTTCGGGCGATGGCACTCCCACTGCCCACAATCCTGCTGACCCCCGCCTGCTGCAGAAGCTCAGCAGGCATCATGGAGGTGATGTTGTCGATGACTCCGCGGCACAGTGCCCTGGTCACATGACCCAGGGAGAGATTGGTAGCAGAGATGTTGATCACCTGAGCAAGGGAGAGAGGGTCGTGTCGCTCCCCCAGGATGGTGGGACTCACCCTCAGGTCAGTCGTCTCCTGCCTCAGGGCGCAACCAATTAGCTTCTCGTAGAGGCTTGAATCACTCACCTCCGCTCCTGCGAGGAAGGAGAGAGGAGCTATTTAACATATGGACCAAACACAGCTGAGTCAGTCATTCTGGTATCAGTTTACTGTATTCAATTAAGTTACAGGGTGTGCAATAAAACTCACTCACAATGCTCTCCCTCCTTAAATCAATACTGCTCTTTTTGAGCTCTGATTGATCTTCCATTTCAGCTGGGGTTAATAATGAAAAAATTACAAATTTGGCTCTCTTTCTCCTCGTCCTTGTTACTGTCTGCTAAAAGGTTCGCTGGTTTTCACCGCACATACTTAGATTATTGTATTACTGTATTGTAATTGCAACTGTACGTTTTTGTGGGCACTCCTTGTTGTTTCTACAATGTGATTATATGCCTTGTTGTTGTTGAACCAATCAAGACAAATTCAAGTCACCTCTTGCTGTGGCAAGCAATACTGAATCTTTAATCGATCACTGAACACAAAGTCTAAGATAGATAGGTAGAATTCATCTTGAGGGAAACGTGAAAAGCACAACACTATATGGCAACCCATACAATAGCTGTGATATTCGACTACCATGTACATACCCAACTCTTTCATCCATGCAGTGAGCATCCCCACAAAAGTGGCCAGAACATTCCCTCCGTTCAGCGAAGCCGCCACCGCCAAGTACGAATCGTAGTAGGGGAAGTAGGAGATGGAGCAGGCAGGCTGAGGAGAGTCTGGGGGTTTGAAGTCAGCCGGCATGGCGAAGGTCAGCTGGGCCGAGGTGCTCATGTTGAGGACTGTGGAATTAGGAGAAACTGTCATCTGAAGTCACGTGAACCAACATCTCCAAACAAGACATGCAAGACACTGATGGAAGGATTACATCAGATACATAATGCGATTTCTATGTGTGCAAACTAAGATAAGGGTATTTACTGCTGTTTACTTTTAATTTAGTCTTTTGTCTAGTGTTTTTAATTCAGTATGTTAAGACATTCTTGAGCTTTGCTATTGTTCTCTTTGCTGTTTTTAAAAGGGAAGCTAAAAGTACTTTTCAACCTGAACCCTGTTTTCCAAAGTTTTTGTGTCTAAGTGACTAATGACAACAACGCTCTTTGAATTTGGTCCAGTATTGAGCAAGAGTGCTGCAGCCAGCAGCCGCAGAACAGACTGCAATGTAAACCCTTAGGGCATGTTCGCATCATCAGTTTACTTCCACTAAAGGCTCAGGTTGTTATTCTAAGTGTCTGACAACATGATGGAAAAGATCCCTCTTGCAGAAGACCTGTTTCTTTAAGAATAGGATCCTTAATACAGAAACAGCTTGAAATCACTATCGTCAAACCAACCAGACTCTGTTTAAATGAACAGTAATTTTGTCCACATAAACATACTTCATTCAAAGATGACATAAACTAAAGCTGACCTGAGTGCTTCAGAGCTTCAAAGCTTGTACCACTGTCATGGTAATTAACGTCCAAATTAGTATTCAAATGCTTCGTTGTTCTTTTTTTTTTTTTTTGGTTCCATTTTTTAATTATTTTATATGAATTACCCCCAAAGTCCCAAATAGCCTATGGAAAGAGAAATACTAATCAACAGTGGCATAAAATACAATACTTTTTAAAAATCTATTCATTTGTTTATGGGTCTACATAGGAGCAAATTTGTTTTTACAGGATGTGGCTTTAATTTAATTGATGAGATTACTGCACATTTTGTCGCCGTTTTTGCTTCAACACAAAGAAAAAACTTTGGGATCCGATTTTTGTCCTCGTATCTCATTAGACTCATAATTACAGTACTAGCAGAGAATATAAATAACTACCATTAGACTGAGAAAAGTATGCTAGGATGCTAGCCCCGACCCCAGTTTTTAAATAGCACAGTGAGAATTTGGAGAGATGTCCTATCGCAAAACCAGCGCGGTTTGGCAGTGCTTTGATCTAGTAAATTAAAACAAGGTAGCATGTAGGCTGTGTCAGAAAAAACTGGCTCGCAACTACATTAACCTGCATGGAACAATGGCTGCTGCTGCTGCTGCTAGCCACACTCAGACCAAACTGACATTGTTCACTCGGAGATGCTGTGATCCCGCCCAGTCTGAGAAGATAACGCAGCTCATCACGATTATGACCTCACAAGATATGCCTCCACTTAACTTTGTCGAAGGTAAAGGCTTCAGGAAGTTAACAGAATATGTCGACCCTGAATACACCGTGCTGTGACGCAAAATGTCCAAGCTGGAGCACATTCACCATAAAATGAGTGTTTTCCTGTTTTTTAGACTAATCGACTAGTCTTAATTAAAAATTTTGTTTAGTCAACAAGGAAATTAGTCGCCAGGAACATCCTTGACGGAAGCTTTGAAGACCTGAAAATGCTAATTTAGACAGCCCTAAAAAAACAGTCTTGGTTCATATTTCCACTGTTTCAACAATCACCAGCTCTGGTTTGTTTGTTGTGCTTGTGCTTGTTTTCGGCACTGACTGGCAGGCTGACAGGATCAGATTGATATTATAAGTGTCCGACAAAGACTTTATTTCCCACAAAGAGCAGGATGAGCAGTCTTGCAGTGCATGGTGGGAGTGTTGCAGAGAGTTTGCGGTGCATTCATGGTCTGCTTCTGCATTAAAGACACTCAACTTTATACGAATGAGTCAGTCCTGTGTGATGCGCCTGGCTCATGAAACTTGGACCAACCTGTCAAACCTGTCAAAACTTCTCACTTCAAATTTTTTCAGAAATAGATTTTGGTTGATAGTTTAGACTGTCCTGTTTCAACAGTCAGCAGAAAACCAGGGCCAAAGTAGCAGGGCGATCGTCCAGTGAGGTGCGTACCACAATAGAATACATCACCACTGGGACGAGGTCAGTGGAGCAGCATGTCCCTTAGCATCCTCAGCGGATCTTGTGGGGATGTAGCCTTCCATCAATACCATACCAGTTAAAAAAACATGCTGTTCCCATTAATCACTTAAGACACAAAAACATGGAAAACAGAATCTGGGTTGGAAAAAACAGAAGTCTCCTTTTAACTACAGTAAACTGAAGCATTATCAGTATTGTAATAGTAGACGAAATCTAATGGATGCATTAGTCATAGTACTGCTGGAATGGATTCTTCCATTTGAAGTCCATAAACAGTCTTAGAGTACGTCAATCACTACATTAAGTGATCCTGGCCCTGAAAAGAAATGACTGGACGTCCTGTTTCACCTGCATCTGTTCGTGCACGCATGCAGGAGTAGACAGAGCACTGGAAGTCTCCCAAGGCGGCACCCACTGGCGTACCAGCAGGGATACCATGCCAGTCGGAGCATGTCTGTCCTGCCGAGCCACCAGACGGCACACACCGAGGAAGTAGGTGCAAAGGGAAGCCGGCACCCTTCAGACTGGAGCATGCACACAGACAGTTGCTTGTTATGTAGGTTAGGAAAACATGCTATTGGTATTTGAACTGAACAGGAAAATTCTGCACTTTACATACATGTCTATGTTCCACTGGTTGGAGGAGGTGTTGAAGAAACCCCAGCTGGCTGCATTCTGGGGTGTCATCACGCACCCGTCCAAACCGCACAGCATGGACACCACATAGTCCTGGATGGTTCCTGCAGCTGTGTACTCCTCAAGGAACTCCGGCCTGAAACCACATAGGTTCACTTTCATATCACAAAACCAAGTAGGGATATCAGCCGCCGATATTAGCAAAAATCGTGCATCGGCATCGGATCGGACTGCATGGAAAAATGCCGATCCAAGAACTCCAATCCAGTTTTTCATGGAGTCTGATCCAGGCTGCGTACAGTACTTGAAACACTCAGAAATTCAAGCAGTCCATTCCAGTGATCCGCTCCAGCACTTACTATCAATCCACCAGGCCAGCATGCACAGGAAACAGCAGCACCAGGCTGGCACTGAAACTACTAAAATAACTGAAAAGGAAAGGCTGCGTTGTTTGTTAAATGTCAACAATGTCTTGTGGTGTTAATCTAGTTTTTATTTATTAGGGGGCCAAAGCACAAGTGTGTGGAGTCTTGCTGCTATTTTAATTTCAATGTTAGACATTTTTAAGATTTCTTGTGTTGATTTATTTTCTATTTATTAAGGGGCCAAAGCAGCCAAAGCAAACCAGCTATATTTTTTATTTAATGTTAAAGTTCAAGTTTAAAGTTTGCTTATTTAACCCTGTTAACAATAAACAGGTCAGTTTCTCATACCAACTGTTGTGGATCATTCTAACTAACCCGATTAAGTAGTTGTTCTTGTTAGAGTAATATCACTTGATCAAACCTTTTCTAACATGACTGACAACAAAATAAGTGAATATGTATAATACACGCTTGGATCGGACTGGTATCAGCCAAAACTCAAGGCTGTAATATCGGTATCGGATTGGAAGTGAAAAAGCTGGATCGGGACATCCCTAGTCTCGCTCACCAGACCTTTCTCAAGAAAAGAAAGGTCTGGCTGCACTGACTCTCACTTTAAGATTGGAGTAAAAAAACACCCCGGCTTTTTTTTTTATTTCTTTCAACCAATCACAATCATTCTTGGCGGTGCCATAGCAGCGGTGCACTTGCAAAAATATTGCCGGGGGGAAACAGGTTTTGGTGTAACACGCCCACAAAAATATCGCCTACAGGACGTGAACCATGGCAGAAAAATGGCTACATCCCCGCAAGATCAAACACTGAAAAAGTTAGTAAAGGATGTTTGTCGACTATGACAACCGGAGGTGGTAGGGCGGGACTTCAGCGGGTGGCTCGTTCCACCCAGTGAGAAGCTGATCTATGCCGCGAACTTCCTCCCACTCAGACTAGGACATCCCTAAAACCAAGTGCTGCAGTTCATGGGATTAAAAAAAGTGCATGCTGCTTACCTGTGTCTCATGAACCAGAGAATTGTCACACAGCCAAAACCTGTGGCTACACTAAGGTGTGAGTCTGGTTTTGCAAGTGAGGACAGGAAGTCACTGCTGCAGCGGCCATCCTGCCAAGTGATGAGCTGACTGGTGTCTCTGGCTGTGAAGAAATCCCTCTTGGACCAATCACAGCCTGCGGGGGTCAAGAGATGTAGGAAAATACGGCAGATTAAAGAAGTTAGATCTGACATACAGAAACATCCCAGGAGCAACCAGCAGAGGGCAGCAGAGTTATGAGAGCCGTACAATGGACCCTAGTTTCTGATTAAAAGAGGAGTAATTTGAAAACCTCCTGATTTCAGGACTCAAACTGTGTCAACACACCTTAAATTTCAATGACAACTTTGACCATTATATAAGGTTTTTAGGACACTTTTAGTAACAAGGGGATCTTCAAGTGTTTAAAAAACATTTTTATTAATTAATTGTGACTGCTTTATGTGAACTGTGTATATTCTAATCCTCACTCAGAGGGGAAAAAAGCATTGTGGAGCATTGTTCCTGTTGGCTACAGCAACACTAAACCATACCGAAAGTGTTTAGTGGAAATGGGGCATATGGTGCATTTTCAGTGGGCTGCATACTGCTGAAGTAAACCCAGAAACTAGAAACTTTTTTGTGCATATGTGCCAGGCAAGCAACTCCACCGGAATGAATAGGTGCCACCTTCGGGTCCTGTATCTGCATCTTATTAACATCTATGTGTAATGCCTGGTACACACCACACGACATTTCTGCCCGTTCCAACAGTCACTATGTCACATTAGGCGATTGTGGAGTCATAAAATCATGCTGTGACTTGGCCGACAGATGTGACACACTACACGATGGTACACACCAATTATCCCCGGTCGTCTTTCATAACGTTATTATTATTTCAGTCAGTGTGTCTGTTCATGCGCCAGCCGAAATGTTGTTGTAGTAACGTAAGAAACACCACCAGATGTCAGGAGCTACATTTGAAGTACTGTACGCGAACATACAAGTCACTGAATCCTTCACAACAAGTTCCTGCAAATGTTTCATAATAAAAGTCTTTTTAGAACATGAGGGGATTCTCTCAGCCGAGGTTATAAGGGGCTTTTAATTTTATACAGATATAGAAAGTGTTGAGTTTGAAATGGGGGTGCGATGCATTAACTTTATCAAGGCAAACGTGAGAGGTTAAAAGTAAAAATATAAAACCACAGAAGGAATAATAAATAACAGCTTGTTTATAATGTGGTCTGTTTCAATTGGAGCTGGTAGCCTCTGCAGTTGTGGTAAGTAAAAGCCCCTCCTCCATTTTTTAATTTTCTTACTTAATGTACAAATTATAAATAACATTTTTTGCTGTGATTTTTTTTTTTCTTTAAAGTTGCAGTGGAGTGACGTGCAGAGAGAGACAGGAGACACCAGACACAGGGGTCGGGATTATGGCTAAGACTTTGACTGTGGTTTTATTTCTCGGTAACATTCAGTAACTTCTCTGCTGCTGGCATCCCATCCCTCTACCTTACAGAGCAAGAGACAATTAACTTTTTTTAAAGAAATAAATCTCTTACTCACACAATAACTGACATTAAAAATAATACATATATTAAAATAACATAACTGTCAAGTTAAACTAAATATGGCTCTCTGAAATGAGTAAATTACCAACATAAACTTGACAGTTAACAGAAAAGCTAAGTCCCGCCAGCTTACACAGTATCAACTGTCTACTCATTCACAGCATGCTACACTCATAGCCTCACTGCAATATCATCATCGAACAGTAAAAAAACACGGTTAATTTATAGTCAGACCCGTGGTCAAATGGAGCCGGGATTCAATTAACACTAACAGTGACCTAATAAACAGAATGAGTTGTATAAAGCAGGATGCTATGACTCACCTTACAGGGAGAGAGAAAATTAACTTTGAAGAACATGACGTTCTAAACAGAGCGAATCTCAAAGCTATGGCGTCCTGCAAGGGACAAACAGTGTGAACTGCGACGTTTGCTGCGAAATAGACAGCGCAACAGCGACTCCTACTGGCTTAAGCAGGTAACTGCCTTACGTATGATTGGGCCTGTGCAAATGCGACTCAAGAGAGCAGTCAGGCGATTTAGTTTTCACACTTGGTCCTTTTTAAATGAGCCGAACTCAGTCCTCTTAAAGTGGACCAAAAAGTAGAACGAAAGAAAGGGGACTTAGTTCTTTTTTTGGTCACATTGTCAGTTAATTTGCAGTTCTCTCTGGTTGCATTGTGTTTATTATGCGTCCCACTGAAATAGCGTGTGAGCTCTCTGTGGCAAGCCTGGAGGGCTACAATACAATAGCAAAAGGCAAAGCGGACCCGGAGCCTTTAGTGTTCATAAGGCACAGCGAACACGAGGGGTCTGAGTTCTCTTGGAGTGTTCACGTTTCACGAAAAATACTGAATCACCGCTCTGAGTCCACTTAGAAGGCTGAAAAAACACCCTAAGGGACGTGGTCTGAGTTTGGTTAGATTCAAATCCTCAAGAAGAACCGAGTCCAATTTCTGTTGGTCCACTTTTTGGTCCACTTAAAGAGGGCTGAGTTTGCTTCATGTATAAAGGACGAAATGTGAAAATACACTTAGTGAACCACACCGTGGACGTGAAGCGTGACGTGAAACACTCAGGGTGTAGCCTCCCCTGGCCCCCCTTTGGAGACGCCACTGCCTTCCCTCACTGATGTTTGTCACTCTCCATTTGAATCAATGAATGAAGACATCAGTGTTTTTGCCGCTCAAACTTCATGTATCGTTGCTCGTCCAGCTGCTTGTTTCACAACTCACCACATGTTATGAAATGCAACACTGTGCGTGCAACCAAAAGTCTTACCGCTCTTTGCTTTCCAGAATAAAACCCCGTGCATCTGTCCGGACACCCCGATGCTCCTCACACGCTGCAGCTTGTCTCTGGGCAGCAGGCACATGCACCGGTTCAGAGTGTCGATGATCCGGCTGGTGTCCTGCTCTTTCGCCTGCTCGGTATAAACACGTTTGTAGCCAAGTTACACACAAGTCACATGCGGGACACACACACAGCAGTGTTGTTATTGCTGAGCTTCGTAGTAAAGTTGTGCGGTACTTGAACGCGCTCACCTTTAATCCGCTGTGGTCGATTATATCAGACGTAGTCGGCAAAGCCTGAGTGGCAGCCACCGACCTGGAGCCAGTTTCTAATAAAACGGTTTTTACCGAAGTGGTACCCACGTCTATGCCCAAAATATACGCAGACATTGCTACTGATGAGACTTGCTTTGACAACAGGGCAAAGTCTACTCTGCTGCTTTCACATTCAAGTAGGAAATCGTTTTGGGGTTTTTTTTTTTTACCTTTTCAGCTTCCGTAGGTCATAGTAGGGTCATAGTAGCTATTTTTCTATTACCATATATCTATTTAACTGTAGTATTTCTATTATATATTATGTCCTTTGCTTGTGCAGTTTGTGCAGTTTGGCCTTTATTATTTATTTCCTATGAATATGTTTATTGTATACACCAAACTCAAAGGCAAGTCTTTGTGAGTGATCTTGCATAATAAATATTTTTTTCTGATTCTGATACAATGCTTCACATGTTCACCCAGCAACACACACACTGATTAATCTTGAACGTTTTTCCCCAATTATAATGAAATATAGAATTTCCCTCTCTTTAATGCGCAGTGAACGCACCACCACAATGCACTGCGAAGGAACATGGCCGCCTCTTGTCTAGGAGTGCTGTCCACACGAGAATGAATGTGCTGTTTCCGTGTCACATCAGCTGACATTCCTTGAAAAATAATCTGAGATCTTAGTCTGTCAAATTACTCTGACAGAGTATGTGTTTGTAATCGCGCTGTGAGGAGCCGACGAGTCCCTGCGATCATTTCCGGTGAGAATCTGTCATCAGTTACCGGGAGAGCTAACAATGCTATCCTGTTAGCAACTCCAGCGAGATGACGTTGGGTCGCACAGTGATGGGTTTAGTGTAATAATTTGGCAGCAGTCTCATCTGTTTGTGTCCTTTCCTCGTCTTTTATCTGACATATTATTTCACCAGAACAGCGCTTTAAATTCCGGTATTAGCTACTTTGATTTATTGTGGTCAGTAGCTAGCTAAGCTAAGCTAAGCTAACATCGACCAAGGCTGACTGACAGCTTTTCTTTTTGTCTTTGTCACTCTTAATAGAGGACTTTAACGCAGTCAAACCTCTGTCGATTCTCGTTAATTACTTTCTAATGGTGGTTAATATGTTAAAGTGTCCAATGAATGCATTACATCAACCTATTGATATCTGTAAGGCCTGTACATTATGTTTTACAAGAGCTTCTCTGATGTTGAAAAAAATGACCTTGCTTTGTGGTGTTACACTGAATTTTGTGACCCATAAGATAGGCTCCGTGATCCTGCCCCTAAACCCGTAACCCTAACGACCCAACGACTCAGAAAACTAATCGATTTATAAGGGAGTCTGTTACTGATACTGGGTCACAGGTTTTAGGAACATGTTGCTAATCGATTAATCGTTTGGTCCACAAAACATTAGAGAGCAGTAAGAGAAGTCTGTCACAGTATCTTACAGTGACTTCATCAAATGTCTTATTTTGTCTGACCAACGTTTTCAAATCCAAATATATTAAATTTACTATAATGTGAGATCAAGGAATGAAGCAAACCCTCATTTGAGAACCTGAATATATCATGTTTTTAGTATTGTTGTTGCTTGAACAGTGACCTTAGCTATTGATCAGTTACAGCAGTAGTTGCCGATTATATTTCTCTTGATCAAATAATCAAATAATTGTCTTATTGTTGTAGCTCTATTAAGATCACTTTAAACGAATAAAAGCAATACAGTTGTTTAAAAATACTCCAGGTAAAAGGTCAGCATAATAATGAGGTGTTATTGTCAGATATATATAAAAATGATTTAAAAATCAAAAGTAGTCATTATGCAGCAGGATGACTTCTGTCAGTGTTATGTTGGTTGAGGCAGAGTCGGTTTCAACTTTATTTGTTTAATGTTCAGTGTACAGACTGATTTAAATTGAGTGTCTCTTTTTTTTTTATTGCTCCGTTTACGTGGAACTGCGCAGTACTTTGTTGAGAAAGATAAAAACAGATTTTGTAATTACGGATGAAGCACAAAGATCGAATTGGCTGTTTAAATATGGAACATTTAACTCGCTGGTTACTTGGAGAAATTCTGGGAAATGAGGAAAAAAGCTCTTTATTAGGATAAACTGCAGGTTTGCACTTCTTTTCAATGTACAGTTCATTAGAAACTTCTTTCAGATGTTATTTGAAAGAATATAATATAGTGATTTATTTTTGTTATTTGTGCTAAATGGTGGGCATGGCACGGACTTAGAAATAAAATAAGTTCAGTCTGTTATGGAGGATGACAAGTGACACAAATATCAATAAATGAATAAATAAAAAGATAAATAAATGTATAATATAATATATATTATTATATTAATATATATAATATATAATATATTATTAAAAAAACAAGCTAACAAATAAATGTGTAAAGGGAATAAATACAGAAATAAATAGGAAAATAAGTAAATGTATGAATAAACACAGGAATAAATAAATGTGCAAATACATTTTTAAATACAGAAATAAATTTGAAAGAAAATAACAATAAATAAATGCTTTAAAAAAATTACATAAATAAATGCATAGATTAAAGAATAAATACATAGATGTTGAAATAAATCTGAAAAAAAGGTTGAGAATTAACTTTTCTGGGGGGTTTTGTACAGCTACATTTATTTATTTCTGTATTTATGTGTTTGTATGTTAATGAGTTAGTCCTAAACTCAGTATTTATTTATTTATGTATTTTTCGGTATTTATTTCAGCATTTATATTTATTTTAGTATTTATTTATTCATTTATTTATTTATTTATACATTTATTTACACATTTTATTATCTTATAGATTTGGTATATACAGTCTTGAGCTGCAAAGTAACTAGTTTCCCTATCAGTGAAAGACATGTAGTGGAGCTACAAAAGGTGTTTTTAAAACTGTACTTGTGTTCAGGGTTTGGGTCATTTGATTAAATGTTCTTCTCTCTGGACCCAAATCTTTCCTGAAACAGGAGCACCTTCCTGTGACAGCTGACCAGAGCCAAGATGGCAGGAGTTGTAGCCAAGCGTGAGGGACCACAGTTCATCAGTGAAGTAGCTGTGAGGGGAAACGCCGCCGTGCTGGACTACTGCCGCACCTCTGTATCCGCCCTCTCTGGAGCAACGGCTGGCATCCTCGGGCTGACTGGACTGTACGGCTTCATTTTTTATTTCCTAGCCTCTTTCCTCCTCTCTCTGCTGCTCATTCTCAAGGCCGGGCGGCGATGGAACAAATGCTTCAAATCGCGGCGGCTGCTCTTCACCGGGGGCCTCGTCGGAGGTCTTTTCACTTATGTCCTGTTCTGGACTTTCCTGTACGGAATGGTGCACGTGTACTAAAAAGATCTACCACAGATATCCCTGAATTAATCCCATCTAATGCTAAACCAATAGTAATGTCTGCCCTGCTGTTTGTAGATAAGCCATTAGAAAAATTCTTCCATTAAGAACTGATGATTAAACGGAGGGTGTATCACTAATAGTATGCAGAATAAACTGTTCTCTTATCCTTCCTGCTCCACATTTACTGTTTATCCTGTAACTCCCAATCTGTGTTCACCATCATCCATACAATGGGAAGAGTCACAGTTATGATAATGTAGGTTGTAGTGCAACAGAGATCAAAACCGCTAACATCCTGACAAGGTGAAAGCACTTTGCATTTCATGTACAATACTATGATTAATTTATAACAAATCTGATTACTGATTGAAATAAATACCTCTTTACGATGTGTTTGCATATATTATTTATCAGTTCTCTTTTCAGGCAGCGTCATTTGTCGACATCCTGAAATAAAACATGACATACATTTGTTTCCAACAATAAAGACCATTCAATAAATAGTAACAGGAAGAACAAACAAGGGAGTCCATGCACGTCAGTGTCTTGCACCACTGATTAACAATCAGCCAGCAGTGAACTTGTCCACTCACAGTAGACTCGTAGCACATCACGACTGCGTTCCACAGCTTCGCAAGTGAAATATATCGTGAATGAGGTTGTGTTGTAGCCATTGCATGGCCGATATCAACATACAGCAGGAAACACATCAGCAATGTTTAACAGTAGATTCCTGTCACAACAGAGGTGCACGATGCATCCGACTGAAACACCAGCAATTAAGACCGTTCATTTTCTCACATATTGCTTCCAAGTGCAGTTTTTAAAACATTTTTTGACTCCATGCTGACAAACTCATTTAGACAGCATCTTTACTGACCAATTTAACATAAATCAATCATTCAGTCTTTTTTACTTAATCCGGTGAGGTTTATGAGTCTATCATGTCAAGTATTTTTACTGTGATTTTTAGTCCATAAAAGTTACAAAGAAACTAAGGCCAATCATTAATTTAACTGGAAATGATGCTTAATTAGTCTGATCAACAGCCAAAAAAGCTTTTAGGTATTGATTTCATGACATGAAATGAAGACACAATTTTGCATTTGTAAAGCAGTCATGGGCAAACATTTGGCAATTCACTTAAAGGGACAGGTCACCCCAAAATCAAAAAGGCATATTTTTCCTCTGACCTGTAGTGCTATCAATCAATTTAGACTGTGTTGGTGTGAGTTGTTGAGTGTTGAAGATATCAGCCGTAGAGATGTCTGCCTTCTCTCTAGTATAATGGAACTAGATGACACTGCTTGTGGTGCTCAAAGCCCCCCAAAAATTTGAAAACAGCTGACCATCTCCTGGGCAGAAGGAAACGTACATCTGCTCATGGACGAGAAACTCTTTACAGCGCAAGATGTAAGCATTAAAGGCGTCCTACTTGGTTGAGCTGTAACGTTAACTAGCTCAGTGGTGCTAAGAGGCATAAATATAGACTGTGAAAGCAGTGTGATTGCACTGGGGCCTGTGGGATGAAGGGGCCCGTAGAGAGAGAGAGCAGGCCCACTCAAGTGATTCAGAGTGCTACCTTGGAGATATACCTGTGTTTAGATAAATGATAACAGTGTCATTTGCTATACATCTTGACGAAAGGGCAAACCCCTCTGCGTCAATGTTTTCTTTTTATTATTATTTTTTAAATAGTCAGTAGCGCTCTAAAACAAAATGGTGCACTTTTTCTACATAAGCTATTAAATCGTAATCTACAAATATACTATAAAAACTTCTTACTGTCTTTTATATTGTTGTAAGATATGCCATGATGATTGCTGGGTGATATGTGTGTTGATGTTTTCTAGTGTCAAGTATCTGTGTGTGTCAAGACAGTATATGCACAATAGCATGCGCTGTGGCCTGTCGTATCTCTTATGCAACTGTGCGTGTCTCTCTGAACGTTGACACGTTTGGCAGGTTTCGTTAGTGGAAAGTCTGCTGATTATCTTGATAAACCAGATCATGATTTCTGGAAAGAGACGTTGCTGTTGAGTTTTTCAAATGTATTTCTATTTATTTATTTATTTATTATGCCATCTAGTGCCCGGGTCTTTAACAGGGAGTCCATGACCCCTAAAGGGTCCTCAGACTTACTGTTTGGGTAAGGGTCACCAAATTACCGTTTGATAATTTAAGTTTCTTTTTTTTTCCAGCAGCAATTTAAATATGACTAAAAATAAATGGTAAATGTACCTGCACTTGAATTGCGCCTTTCTAGATATTTGACCACTCAAAGTGCTCTTTACACTACGAGTCACATTCACCCATTCGCACACTGGTGGCCGAGGCTACCATACAAGGTGCCACCTGCTACTCAGTTTTTAACACACTCGCACACAGCCATCAAGAGCAATTTGGGGCTCAGAATCTTGCTCAAGGATGCTACAACATGCAGGCTGGAGGAGCCGGGTATTGAGCCACCGATCCTCCGACTGGAGGACGACCCGCTCTACTCTGAGCCACAGCCGCCCCAAACACACTTTGACATTTAATTTGAAGCACAAAACGTTTATGATAGGATGAGTCCCTGTACAATCATGTGCGCTTGCTAACACTTAATCCCTGTGCACGGTAAACTACGTAGCTGACAGTTACTACTGAAACATACTGGCCAATTAGCTGTATTGTTATTCCATGTGTACGTACATTCTTATGAGCAACAGTGGATTGTTCTGTAACTTTTCAAGCAAGAGACTCTGACATACCATCCACCTCGGAAACCACCGGCTAAAGTGCAGAGGGGAGGCTAACGCAGGTTGCCATGCTACAACTGTTGCTTATTTAGCAGCTACAGGCAAGTGCAAACAAGACAAGACCCCAAATATCCAGAGAATTATCAACTCAGTTTTATACAATTTATGTTGGAGGGGGTTCCCGCTTTGTCTCTCGTTCAGTTACAGGGGTCCTTGGCCAGTAAATAGTGAAGAACCCTGATCTAGTTCGGAGAAGGCAGACATCTCTACAGCCAGTATCTCCAGCACTCTGCAACTCACACCAAAGCAATCTAGGCTGATATAAATAGAACTACAGGTAAGAGGAAATATACGTATTTTTGATTCTGGGGTGAACTGTCCCTTTCAGTTCTAAGAATCATATCATGTCACTGCTGATCAGCGTTACCACAGTACTTTTGCAGATCATTATTCATCTCCCACATCCCAGCTTTGGACCCTGACCCAGCCACTGAAACCACCTCTCTGAGTATTTCTACATCAGTGTCCCGGCCCATGTGCACAGTGCTGAACATTAACATTTCTCTGGACCAACATATCAGGCATCACTGTAGCTAGTGTCATGCCAGCAGTCATGCCAGTTGATGAGACGTCAGTCCGACTTTTGGTTCCCCCTCTCGCAGACTGCTGCAGGTGATTCGTCTCGTTCCGCCTGCTAATTGTGAGAAGAGAAGGTGATGTGATGCCTCGGCTCTGCAGGTTGAGGAGAGATGAGGGCTGAGTATCGTTGTCCTGTGTTGCGTGGAATAGTGGGACCCCGTTTGTCCACAGCCAGCTGGACCTCTGCGGTGGGAGAAGATTCCACAGTAGGTTCAGTTTCCTCCGACTTTTTAGTGGAGTTGGCCGCGTCTTTCTCTGCAGCTGGTTTCCTGGTTCGCCTCTCTCTGTGTCCCGTCTTACCATCCTTGGGTTTGGTCCGATCTTTCCTGTTGCACACAGTGTGAGAGAGATGTGCCAATAAATGGGATGATTGGAAAATGGCTGTTTTAAAAATGCACATTGTTGAAGGGTTAGTTTGTATTGAGGTTGTATGAGCTACTTATCCATAATCAGTGTATTATTTACAGCCCACAGTTTGGAGAGGCAGACAGCGCTTTCTGATGGAGAACTGAAGCCATTATCTATGCTCTCCTCACAGTTAGGGTTGGGTGCCGAACCTAGTACTTTTAAGGGTACTGACCAAAATATGACAGTACAACCAAGAATTGATTCTCGTCAAATCAAGTGGTGCCGAATTTTGGTACCTTAGGGCAGTGGTTCCCAACTGATCCAGCCACAGGGCCCAGGTTTCTCCTTAGTCATTAGTTCAAGGTCTACACAGTTTAATCTATTCAGCATCATTCTTGCATGTGGTCATGTTGTTGAGCTGGTTCGCTGTCTCACTTAAGTAGCTGTCTGATAGCCAACATAAAAGTTCTGTGCTGGAAATTCACTGAATGGACCAGCGACCCACTTTTGGACCATAACCCACCAGCTGGGAACCACTGCCTTAGAGTGCACCTGGGTGAGAATGCCAGATTCAGACGGGAAGTGGAATCACCACGAAGCACCCCGAGGCCAGAAGCCACTGGCAGAAGTCCGTAGCCTGCTTCCCAGCTTCAGGGCACTTTGTATTAGGGAGACTACGGAGCTCCCCGTAGCCCCCAGATTCAGAGAGGAGGTTGAAGTGCTGCAAGTGCCCTGAAGCTGCAACTTGTTCATAAAGTTACTCTTTTGTCATTAACCTACAGAAAGAGTTACGTACCGAAAAAAAGGTACCGTTGGGTACCTGTACTGAACTCGAGGTATTGGCACCTATTCACAGCCACCAGACTCCTGTAACAACAACAGTAATTTGACCTCACAGCACACAGGAGTTGCTGGTCTACCGCAGCCTCAATCAGTTTGACTGTTTGTGTTGTTGTGTGAATCCCTTAAAACACCAAAGTCACCCAATAGCACAAACTAACTAAGCAATCACAGCAGCTTTAGACCAGCAGCTCCTGTGTGCTGCAAGGTAAAATTACTGTTTTTGTCAATGGGGTCTGGTGGCTTTGAAGAGAGCATAGATGACAGCTTCAGCTCCCCATGAGGAAGGGCCTTCTGACAGCAAAGTAAAGTGGTGAAAATATTCTAAATGTGGCACACACTTAAACTGAAATGGATTGTTTTAGGCAGCTAAAATGTTTTGCTGCTGCCCCAACCATAGCAGTACATTTCTTAGCCTCCATGTTGGTACTCTTGCCTGTTTCTCGAGCATGCGGATTGGCGGGTAGGTAATACAGTGACTGTGGATTAGTTCGTCATACAACCCCACTTAAAAAAATCCAAACCATGCCTTTATAGTTTGTGTGAATACAGTAAGTCGTACTTGAAGTTGATGATTTCAAACTTCCTCTCTCGGTAGAAGGAGCTCGTGTTCATCATGTACAGCAGTATCATGTCACATGCAAAGGCTCCCTGAAAGAAAAAAAATAATATCAATTGGATTGTCACGAGCTGCTCATTTATTTATTATTGTCCGTTGCCCTTAGTAACCACAGCAATATGGTGAGGCGTCACAAATTATCCACTGACACATCAACATAATATTTTAGTAAATGACTTACTACACCCAGCAGGGCAACACCCGAACCGATGGCAATTATTGTTGGAACAATATTAAATTTCCCAGCCTGCAAAACAATAACAGGCATTGACTGGAAGTCTATTACCGGAATCATGTGCTTCCTGAAGACAAGAAACTGATCATATGACTGCTGTACCTGGCCATTGATCATTATATCAAAGCGAATCCCATACACTTTGTACAAAGTGCGAAAGGTTTCCCCTTTTTCATCCTTGAAATACCTGGCGTATCTGTAAGGGGAAAATATCAGTTTAAAAAAAGGTGTAAAAGATGAAAATAGAACAGAGTGACGGAAATAAGGAAATAAAATGAGTCAATAAAATGACTGACTCATTTCTTGTTAAATGCCTGAAGGAACATACCTGAAGTTGTATCCGGAAGTGACCGAGTTGTTCAAGTTCATGTCTAAACGGGTGAAGCTGTACTCGGGATTACACTGTGACGAGTCCTTATCCAGGTCACAGTTCCACTCAATGAGAATACCAACAGACCCCCCCTGGCGGACAGAAACAGTGACTGTGTAAATATTAAAACAGCTTCACACATGTTACTAATGACACAGATCATGTTGGTTTCCTTTAGATTCTGAACTTTTTTATTATTATTATTTATCTTATTATTTAATTCATGCGCTGTTACTCTTCATAACTGAAAGGCTTTGCACCCTCACACAGCTGTTTCTTCTATGGAATGTCATTTAAATCAATATTAAATAAATAAATATGGTGAAAGAAAATTCACATACAAATAAACATAAATAGTCCTAGCCTCTTACCATTCATACTCTAAAGGCCTTGCACACCCAAACAGGTGTTTCTGTCTATGGAATGCCATTTAGGTCAATATTATTTAAAGAAATATGTCTATGAAATGAACCCTGACATAAATCTGTCAATAAATATAGAACTAAATGTAAATATATAAATGAGTCAACATAAATAAATAAGTGAATAAATAAAAGCATAGGTTATTAATTCAAAAAAGGGCATTTTATCAAAGGGCTACGGAAATATGAAATAAAAGTCACCTGATATACCCCCCCCCCCCCCCCCCCCCCCCCCTTTTTTTAAGAAAGCCCTTTAAAAACGAATAAATAAATAAAAACCTGTTTATTAATTTATTGAACTATATTGACTCAGTAATATATTTATGTTTAAATTTATATAATCATGGTCTCATTTATTTTTTTCATGTATTAATGTATTTATAAATGGATTTATTTACATGGAATGCCATTAAGTCAATATTATATTGACTTAAATTTCAGTATTTCTGGCTGATTAGACCTTTAATCAGATTGAAGGCTGGTGGTGTTATGACGGGAATTATGTTACATCACCAAACTATATGAACCAATAACAATGTGCTTTATCAAAAAAAGCCTTTTTCACAGCAGACAATTTGACTTGTCATGGCAGGAGAAGCACGGGTTTAACAAAAAATGTGCGTCACTGGACATCAACAGGAGGTGAAGAGACAGAAAGTGAGAATGGTGGTAAATGTCGCCTGCAGGATGTTGCAGATGAAGTACAGGTTTTCCTCTTTCGGTTCCTAAAACAGTTTTTCTACCCCCCAGATCTCCTCAAGAAACAGTGTTGGGAAAGATTCTTTGAAAGCATAGCTTTGCGCTAACGCTACTTAGAAAAAGTAGTTCAAACTACCTAGTAAAAAAAATTAGTTTCTTGCAAAAAGTACACACTTGTACCCCAGTAGTCATGGGAAAGTGCAGGAACGTCAGCTTTGGTTTTGTGCACAATGTCCATCTTGTATGTAACATTACAATGTAGCTCACTTATTAAACCTTCACTAAATGCTAACATATTCACCTTTATATGTGTTGTTAGATTTGTGACTGATTTGTGACTCTTTTCAGAGTGTATTTAAAGTGTATTTATAGTTTTGTTGGTGAATCTAGTCAGTGTCGTGTACTTGCTGAAGTATGACCATGGTGATTCTTCCTCAGGGTGAGATTTGGGAGGTTTATTCATGACATGATGACGCTGTTGCTGTGCAGACACTGAGCAACACCCGCACTTTTGCACATGCACTACACAAATGTCAAAAGTGTGCTGTGGTGGCGGCTGCCTGACGAATGCACATGCCTTCTCAGCCGGCAGGATGAAAGTTAAATGGGGCGGGGCGGGTCAAAGGGGGTTCAATTACAGTAGAGATGCAATGGAAAGAAAATATATATAAATATTCTTGTCCTTTAATGGTCCAAATATGTTTGTAGTTTCAGTTGTAACAACATAAAAAATGGCCAAAAAAAATGCCTGATTCCCTTCAATATGGCCGCCATGCGTCCTCATCAATAATACATATGACTGCATTAATAACTGCTTTGTGGTGTAAATATGTTTTGACAGTTATTACTGAAATCACAAGCAGCTAAATAGGATTTCCATAATTCATCAGTGAGACACACTATTTGGTTTATGATCAAATGACTGCGAGGAAGCCAGGAAGTGAGATCACTCCCACACACACACTTGACTGACTAATGCATTTGTATCGTTTGTACCTTCGCAGCCATCTCCTGGAAGTCATTTCTGGTCCAGCTGACCACATCTCCGAGGCGGAAGATGGGGCAGTACAGGTTTTCCTCTTTGTCGTATGTGCACCTTTTCAGGTAGCTCTCGTCAGAGGTTTCAAGGACATTGGACCTAAGAGGTCAACACATATGTCAGATTATCAGGAATGTTGGAAACCAGTTTAATTTTTCTTATTAAACATCATGTATTGTTGAGTTTATCCATTAAACGGGTCGGTTTTCCTAAACCTTCCTCTGAAGTTAAAGTTTTGTTCATATTTTTATGGAAAATTGGGGATGGGACCATTTTCACTCTCGAGGGTGGTCAGGGGAGTCTATCCCAGCTGACATTGGGTGAGAGGCAGGGTTCACCCTGGACAGGTCACCAGACGATCACAGGGCTGACACATAGAGACAGACAACCATTCACACTCACATTCACACCTACGGACAATTTAGAGTCACCAATTAACCTGATCCATCCACCTCCCCTCCCACCTGTGCTATCGGAAATCATACTGCTGCAACAGGTTGCGTCCAGCAGCAATACAAACTGACACTGCATGTCTGTGTATCACACTGCCACGAAAGGTGGCTTCCGGTATTCGACGACTTCGCAGTGAGACCAGCTTGTGTCAACGTGGACTTATTCCAAGTCGTCACATATTGCTGTTTTGTCAGTGGATTTTCACATCTATATATTACGCATTAGGTACCTTCCTGTGTCTGCTGTGGACCACCCGGGGCGCCACTATCAACGTCAGGATGTCAACAAAAGCACTTGGTTAGGTTTAGAAAAGAACACCACGGTTTTGCTTAACATTCATAAGGGAGGTGAACACCAGACTCCAGGGGAAAGTCTGATGCTAGGTATCGTCCTGCGTCTGCTGTGGATGTTCCGGGACGCCACAGGACATCAACAAAAGCACTTGGTTAGGTTGGTTGGTTAGGGGGGGACGTGTATACTATAATTACTGCCTAGACTGGGGAGACAAAAACTGACACACCTGCTCCTGCCAATTCAGAGTCACAGAATTCCGTCAACTCATATTGGCATATTTGACCTTTCAATCTTCATCTTACTCACCATTACTGCTTAGAAAGCTCTTGTACTGTCTTTTACAATCTCTTACTTAGAGCAAAATACCATTATGTGTGTCTTAGAGGTTTACTCCACACACACACCAGCAGCAGCAGCAGCAGCATATACTGTATATCAATCACCCGACAACATTACGCCCTCTGGCTCTAGGCAACTGGATGTACCACACTGTAAGATGTGTACTGCTGCCAGCCACTTCGAGTAATCCCTCATTAAGGGGGATTTGTATTACCGGCCAATCCTCATTCAGCATATAAAGAAACATAAAGAGAGATAGCTGCTGTGTAATTAGGAAAAGATCTTGAGTGATGAATGAGCTTGTTGCATCTCTCTGCTGTCTTGCAGAGAGGGCAGCAGCAGCAGCAGCTCGGCTCCCGCTGGGCTACCCCCATCTGATCGGACACCTGTCCAGGGCAAGGCCTGCTGTCAAGGACGTCTCAGATGACTGTTTCACTGTCTCACTCAGTGCAATGCACAGGCTGGTATAAATAGAGGCTCTCTGCACCCTAAAGCTATTTAAAGCAGCCATTGGGACACGTATATCCCCCTCAGCTCACTCACTGATGTATGACTCGAAACCACAGACACGGCAGCTATCAGCGCCACTTACTTGGAGAATTCAAACTTTGGAAACCTGATGAAATTCTTGATGTAGATGGTGAAGTTTTCCGCTTCGCTCAGTAAGGGCTCTCTGGAAGTGAAAGAGAGAGGCAGCTGTGTTAAACAAAAACAAAACAAGTGGAGCTGACAGGCTGCATTAGTAATAAATAGAACCTGTGAAATAACTCGGTCCCCGTGAGGGGATCAGAGCGAGTGTCAATGTAGTAGCACAAAATGGCACATTTCCAAAGTTCTATTAGAGCGGGGGGGGGACTCACGTGGGTCTCTTGCTGTGTTCGACAGGACACCAGGCGTGAATCTCACAGGTCCCTGTGCTGTTTAAACACACGCCCGTCTTTATTCCTGACGGAGAGAGCAAAGATTCATGGTTTGGTGGAGCTTAAAGAGAGTTAATGCGAAAATAAAAGACACCGGAATAGTTTTGTGAACCAGGGCTGCATCTAATGATTATTTTCATTGTCAATCTACCTGTTGATCATTTTCTCGATTCATCAATTAGTTTTTTGGTCTAAAAAATGGTGAAAAATGTCAATCAGTGTTTCCAAAGCCAAACATGATGACCTCCTTGTTTTGTCCATAACCCAGAAATATTCAGTTTTCTGCAGAGGGAAGCAGGAATATACTCATGGACAGGACAGGATCGTTTTTGTGACAACGAGAGACGTAAACATCAGCCCTTTTTACACTGCCTATTTAAGGCGGGAATGTAGCGCCGTTATCGCCTCGCCATTCTCTATAAAAGGTGCGATCGCATAATGGGGGGACAGAGTGATCACACCCTTAAGCAGACAGAGGTAGAAACTGCTTGCCATCCTCCTCGGCTGAGCTGTAACATTAGCTATCTCAGTGGTGCCAGGTGAGCTAGCGGTAGATGCACTCTTCCTTCTGCATGTTAATTTGGTTGGCGGATGTAGTTCGGTAGAGAGAAAACAGCCCTACATGAAACTGCTCACAACAAGGTCTGTGATTTATCTTGAGTAACCAGGTCATGATTTCTGGAATGAGACATTGCTGTTGAGTTTTTCAAATGTATTTTTTTGGCACTTTGAGCCCCACAAGCCAAGTGCCATCTAGTTCCATTATATTGGAGAGAAGGCCGACATCTCTACGACTACAGTGACTACATCCCAACAAACAAAATGTGGCATTAAAGGCCTTTGGAACCAAAAGTAACTCTTCAGACATGATACCTAGACCCTAGGGTTCCCACCGCAAACAGTACTCTTAAATGTGGGCGGGGTTGTTGTCACTCACTGCTTCGTCCAGCACTCACTGTATGTGCACCTTGTTTATTGTCCACTGAACGAGGCTGCATGCAGACATTTTCAGAACAAAATAGAACAGGCTGCAGTGAGAGTCTCTCTCCATTGGATATTTAAAAATAGTGTGTTTGTGCATTTAGTCCCTCTCAGGCAAGCTCGGGGGCTAAGTGTTGCTGGAGCCCACAGGAACGACGCTCTGCAACACTTTTTTTTTTCTCAGTGTGAGAAATATAAATGTATTTTTGTACACGTGTGCATTTCCTTTTCTATCTGATAGTTTCCTTCATATTCCACCTAAATCTACACAGCTTGTGACTGACAGTTTTCCCCATTGGATGTGGCGTATACGACAGCGACAGGATCACATGCACTCGACCCATGCAGTTTGATTAAAACCAAACTCAGCCCTGTGATGACAGCGTTCCCTGCTTTCTTTACAGCCACTGGATAAAAGCCAGATTATAGAAAAGCTTCTGTCCTGCAGTGGTTTGACTTTTGAAAACTAGAGCCAAACAAAAGGCGGTAAATCCTTTGGCTATGTGGAGCGCGGGACAAGGGATAAAAAAAACGAGTCACCCATTCTAAACCCCCAACACTCTATAAGTGACACGAAAACAATTTAGACTGATTAAAAACACAACAGGTAAGAGGAAAAAAAGTGAACTGTCCCTTTAAAGTAGTAGTAAGACAGTGTGTTAACAAGACTACAATTGTAAACTGAAGTTATTTTTCAATCATACAGACACAATGAAAAGGTAAACCCGCAATTGAAGCTAAAAATATTCATATTATGAGTTAAATGTATGAATGATCCTCACCATGGCCCGCTATTACAGATTCCCCCTCTGGACAGTCATCATCACTTTGACATCGTCCATCTGGCACCTTGTAACTCTGAAAGATATAAAAATACAATTCTGTGGACGAGGTAATCTGGCACAGTAATTTTAGAAATTAGCATGGAACAAATGAAACAATTAAAAGCCAATAATGACATTCCTCTTCCCTTTGTAGACTCACCTCAGCACAGAGCTCCAGCCTCTGGTTGGGGGTCTCTATGTAATTTGTTACTATGAAGAACACCTGTTCACCCTGCAAATAAAATTAGGCCCAGACATTTAGATTGAGAAGCAAAAGGTTAAACAAATTACACACCCAGGAAGTTCAATATTGTTAAATCTGTGGCGACAGATGCTGAGGCTAATGATATCCACTGCAGCAGACACTCAATCGCCTCATAATCTCTCTTGACAGGTGAGTAATTGGGGAGCGCTCTGACATCAATATTGGTATTCTGCAAACTGAGATAGGCTACTAGATAGATAGATAGATAGTCAGACAGATAGACTCACGTTCGGGGGTATGACATAATCCTCAGCACTCCACAGGTGAAGCCCCGTCTCTGAGCTGTTGGTCAGTGTAACACCTTTAAGCTTGGTGATGACGGAGGTCTGGATGGCCTCTTCTCTCTCCTGGTAACCTTTCTTCACCACAAACACCCACCTGACACATTCATCACACCGTCACAACTCATTAACGTTCTCTCACATTTGGTTTTTGGACACTTTTGATGATCAACATGGACACAATGCATCAGTGCATAGAATCTGTGATGCCTTGTTGAGCAGCCTGTTTGTTTGACATACTATACTATGACTTCTTAAGATATTTTTTGATGACATATTTTATGGCATACTATAACCTGTTAATGACTTTTAATGACACACTATGATTTATTTTGTATTTACTGGCATGTTATACCATGACTTTTTAAAAACATTTTCATGGAATAGTATACTATGACTATTTAAGATATTTTTGGTGACATACTTTATCATTCAGTTTGATGACATACTATACAATGACATTTTTATGACATACTATGTTACAATATTTTTTTAATTCCATGTTTTTGTCATATTGTACGATGCCTTTATTAGTATTAGTATTAGTATTTGCATAGTATACTATGACTATTAATGATATTTTTGGTGACATACTTTATCATTCATTTTTTATGACATACTATATTATGATGTTTTGACACATCATTTTAATGGCATGCAATATGTGATATTTTTATTTCTATTTCTATTGCATACTATACTGTGACTTTTTAGTAAGACTTTTTTGACCTACTGTCTCATGATTTTTTATTAAAAAAAAAACCCCAACACAATTTAAAAAAATAAATTTAAATTACTTTTTTATGACATGCTATACTATGACTTTTTAAATGATTTTGTCACTTATGGCTTTTTTATTTTAATGACATACTACATCATGGTTCTTCCAATTCCATGTTTATGTCATATTGTTCCATAACTTTTTTATTATTATTTTCAGCATAGTATACTATGACTAAAACAAGGCATTTTACTACTTACTACTACTGTGATTTTTTTTTTTTATTTCATTTTCTTTTTTTATGGAATACTATACTATGACTTTTTAATGTCAAATATTGTGATTTAAAAAAAAAAATTTGTATGTCATACTATGACTTCTTTGTAATATTTTAATGGCATAGTATACTATGACTTATAGGGCATTTTAATGACATACCACTGCCTACTGTGACTTTTTTGGGGGGCTTTTTATTGATAATTTCATGGGATAGTATAACATGACTTTTTAATGAGAGTTTTTGTGACGAACTATATAATGACTTTTTTTTAAGGCATACCATACAACAACTTTTTAAATGACATTTTTATGGCATTCTACATAATGACTTTTTTAACACTTCTATGGCATACTCTACTATTAATTGCTAGTATGACTTTTTTAAACAACATTTTTATGACATACCGTGTTATGACTTTTTTAAATGATATTGTGGCATACTATGGCATTTTTATTTTTACTTTAATTACATATTGTACAATGACATTTTTTAAATTATATTTTTATTACATATTGTACTATGCATTTTTTTTGTCATAACATACTGTGACTAATTACAGGGCATTTTAATAACATACCATAGCCTACTATGACTATTGTACTCTTTTTTTTTAGATTTGTATGACATACTATATGATGACTTCTTTGTAATATTTTTATGGCATAATATACTATTTTCAGGGTATTTAAATGACATATCACAGCTTAATATGAATGATTTTTTTAAGGTATACTATAAAATAACTTTTTAAATCACATTTTTGTGGCACACTACATTATATCTTTTTTCTTAAATTTTAATGGCATACTATACTAGGCTATTTATTACTATTATGACTTTTTAAATAACACTTTTATGACATACTGTACCATGACTTTTTTAATGATATCTTTATGGCACAGTGTACATTTTTCTCTGACACACTATACTATGTGGTCCGGGGTTGACAGCACACAAATTATAGCTGTGGAAGTGCCGACACCAGCATGTGGCAGATGAAAGGAGTCATGTTAACGTGTAAATGTATCCTTGATGACATCACAGAATATTTCATGCATCTCCTCTGAAATTACTCTGAACTATTTCTACACTTTCAAGAGAAACTGGGGGTGACTGCAGCATCTAATGAGCACAACACACAAAAGAAGTTTCAGACATGACATGGCAATAAAAGCAGTGCACATGAACATGACCCTCCCTCCCTAACATACAGTACATGCCACAGTGCCAAATATGATTTCATAAGCACCCTGCAGCCACCACACTCACAATCCCACAGTCAGATATAACAATTAAGTTTTAAAGGTCAAAGCAGATCACATTAACCCTCACCATACTGTCACCTGCTCACTTTTCATCATATCTCCTACATACATCAGCATGACATCACTCAGTGAGGGGTGGTGGGATAAGGTGACTTCCTGTCTCTACAGCAATTTGACACATTAATGAATTCACCAGCAACTCTGTCTGAGACACAACCTTCTTTTATAAAATGAAGTTTAAAATGTAAGCACTGCCACTTTAACAACAGCAACAAAGTCAACGCTTTCAGGCCAGCCCAACTATTTTTAACTTTGTGAATCATTTTCATAGAGGTTACTTTATTCCACGCTTGGACAAAAAAAGAGGAGGCATGCATTGCACTTCACCCAATTATGTATCCCAGCACGGCCAGCTGATAGAGTCTGAATAATATCCCGATTTTCCTGTTCTCGGCGATGACATATTTCTCTGTCTTGTAGTTGAGGAGAGACACGAAGAAGCCTCCCCAGCCTGCCATTCCTCCCGCACGGTGGACTCGAGTGAGACAGCAGCTCGCAGGCTCCCAGCTGATATGTACAACTGCTGCACATGTCATGCACCGGGCAGACCCATTCAGAGAGAAGCTGCAGGACACCGACACCGCTCTCCAGACAACTGGAAGAAATGTTAATGATTAATTTCTGTCTCTTTTTTTTTATTATGTGTCATGCACACAAACCCGTGACCATCTCTCATGAGTTGACAAGACGCCATTTCAATATAGTTGCAGTGATCAGTCGTAAACAGGTGTAATGTTAATGCACAGATCTCCAAACAAAATACTCTGTACCAAAGTATGCCACAAAAAAAGGTTCATGACTCAAGTTTTTCCATGGTCATCCAATGTTAATGTCAGTCTTTTATTTACATGAAATTAATTTTCTCTGACCAGTGTGCATGATTTTTTTTTTTTTAAATTTTATAAACATTTTATATATATATATATATTCAATGTAGCATGAAAAGCACAACCTACTCACTCAAAAAAAAAAAAAAAAAAAAAAACCTGAAAAAGCCAAAGCATAAATCATCATGTGACTCTCCTGTCACTAATACCCAACAATGGAGCCAGTTCACAGATAACAGTGAGGCCACAGTTTATAAATAGTAATAAAACTGTAATAAATAAAACATAAATAAATGCCTCCACTCCACACAGATACCATACAGTCATTGACAAGTGTCATGAAAGACGTTATTGCATTTAAGAAAAAGAACAGTAACTGAATATAAAAAGTATGTTTTCTTAAGTGTAGGCCTACCTGGTTGCAGCAACATGTTTCTACAGGAGTCTATAATGGACAAACTACACACTGGCTCTAGAAAAGGCTATTTGCGTTTTCGCGTTGGCTCATAGTTGGAAGCCGCTTCCCCTTAAGTAGTTTTGGAAAACCACTCCTGAACTGTTTATTTACAGTTTTTACTGTTTTAAATCACCGTGCCCGTTTGTTTTGGAGAGGAAGAGACGTCTGTGGATAATTCGGCTCCCGGTAAAGACCTCTTGAATGTTGGGAATTTAAGTTCTCGGAGGAACAGAGGTGAACACATATTATCAGGTCTGGGCTAGCGGTGTCCGCGACATGCCAAACAGCATCGGAGAAACACTGATTTGTAACAGTAACCTGCTTTTTTTGGTGTTTTCAGTGGTTTAAATTACTGGGTCTGTTTGTTTAGAGAGGAGGAGACCTCTGCGGATAATTCGGCTCAGGGTAAAAACCTCTTGAACGTCTATTTCCAGAATAAAGTGAGTAGACATTAAGTTATCAAGGGAAAAAGGTGAGCACACATAGCAGGTGCTGGGCAGGTGGCCCTCTGCCACATGCTGAGCAGCATAAAACAGACACTGATTACTGGTTTTAATCAACTTGTTGTTTTGAAGAGGAAGAGACCTCTGCCTATAATTCAGCTCCTGATTAAGATTTTAAAGGGATTTTAATCAGGAGACATTTCAGCTGATTTAAGATGCCACTAAATCCATCTAAGTCTTACACACTGCTCCTTCAGATATCACTCCATAGGCTAAATCCAAATTGACTACAGTGACTTTTGCTTTGGCTATTATTGCTGTTAAATTTCTAAAAGGGCTTATTCTAAAAAAAAAAAAAAAAAAAAAAAAAGGTTACTGCTAATTAGTTTTCAATGAGGAAATGTGGGTAGCAGTAGCTCAGTCCACAGAGACTTGCATTGGGGGGTGTTGGTGGCTTAGTGACAGAGTGGGCACCCCATGTTGCTGCTGCAGCAGCCCGGGCATGGTGGTGTCAAAGACAACATACAGTTATGAAGAAGCAGCTCTGGGACAGAGGGGTGCTAAAGGGGCTGCTGCCCCACCTGCTGGTCTGAGGGCCTTCTGTTCTGTTTTTATGCTCTTAAACTGTGGAGCTCACTGCCTCTGGATATTAGACTGGCATGCTATCACTGTATTCTTTTAAAAGAAACTAAAGATGTCTCTTTTTAATCTTTGAAACTGGAGTAATGTAAAGTTTTGACAATTTGCTTTTACCTTTTGAAAAAATCCCTGGCATTTGTTTTATTTTGTTAACTTTTATTTATTTAAGTCTTGTAAAAAATATTATTGTTATTTCATTTTATCTTATAAGTATTTTTTAATTCATTATAAGTATTTTTGTTGTTTCAGTTTTGCTATGTGAGGCACTATGGGCTACATGTTTATATGAAAGGTGCTACACAGGCAAGGCAATTTTATTTGCACAGCACATTTCATACACGTGGGCAATTCATCGTGCTTTACAGGGTAATAAAAATAAAGCAAAGGTGAAAGATTCACAATTTCAAAAGTGCAATGTACAAGCAAGTGATAAAAGAGGTACAAAATTATAGGGGCAAGCAAGCAAGTGAAAATAAAACAAATATATATTAAATACTCCTATATTTAGAGACACAAGTAAATTAAATTACAAACAGTTAATGGGTAGAGTATGCAGTGTAAAATAGGAAAGATTTTAGCTTTGACTCAAAAGTAGTCAGAGTTGGGATTGTTTAATATAAACAGGAAGGTTGTTCCAGGTCTGTGTTGCATGATAACAAAATGCTGCTTCATCGTGTTTTGGTTTAACTCTTGGGACAACTAGAAAGGCCAGACCAAAATGTCCTTGGGGTCATTCGAGGGATCATACCGCACAAGCAAATCAGAGATTTATGTGGGCCCAGAGCCACAAAGTGATTTACACCTAGTTTTTCTGGTGCACACCCACAGGGTTGTTTTCCCCTTGGCTACGTTAGTAGTCAGTGAGCAGCAAGATTTTGAAGTAAATTCTCAGTGACTGGCTGCCAGTGTAAGGAGTTTTAGAATGGGTTTCTTGTGGTCGTACTTCCTAGTTACCGTCAAGACCCTGAATAAGTTGCAGTTGTCAAAGAGCTTTTTTGAGAGCCCTGTGAACGGACAATTGCAGTAGTGTACTGGAGGCAAAATTGTATGTAAGCTTTGTTAGGTCTTGCTTGGACATTATTCCTCTGAGTCTTGCAGCATTTTTAAGATGGTAGTAAGCAGATGAAGTGACAGATTTGATGCGCCTTTGTCTTTCTGAGTTTAAGACAACATCAAGATCTCTGGCTTGACTCTTTGTAATTGTTATGCCCAGCTCGTCACAGAGCATAACAAAGAAGGGAGGTCCACACAATAGCAGCTTTTAAACAAAATGGTTAATTTATTAAAGGCAAAGCAACCTAAAAAACCCAGTGATTAAGTAGGAGAATCAGTGGTGTGGTGAGGGTGTTGGGTGCTGTGGATGTGTGTGTATGCTAACCTAAGCTATGTATAGAAGGAAACCAAGGCTAAACTAAACATAATTAACCCAAACAAAACCAGGGGATGCCAGGAAGGCACCAGCCTTCCAAGGGGGAGAGAGAGCCATCTTGGATTTCCCCAAGCTTTTAAGGGCCAGGCACAGGTGAAAGCAATCACCAACGAGGAGGGAGGGGCAAGTAACCAGGGAGGGAACCTGCAAGGGAAAGCAGAGGCAGGAACACAGGAAAACTGCCCTGAGGCCTGTGGCCGTCACACCCCCCCCCATAAAACGAAGACCCCCACTAACAAGGTCTTCGTGGCATTAACATGGCGCCCTAGAAAGTGCATCCGCCATTATATTGTCCCGACCCTTAATGTGTTGTATATCCAATGTATAAGGCTGAAGAAACAGTGCCCAACGCATAAGTCTACAATTATCATTTTGCATACTGGCCAGAAAAGTGAGCGGATTATGATCAGTGTAGATGGTGACTGGTGATGACTGTCCCACATACACTTCAAAAAATTTCAGTGCCCAAATCAATGCCAGCGTTTCTTTCTCAATTACTGAATAGTTTAACTGGTGACAGTTAAACTTACGTGAGAAATAGCAGACTGGATGTTCCACTCCCCCTTCCCCTTCCTGCAGCAAGACAGCTCCAGCTCCAATGTCACTGGCATCCACCTGTATCTTAAAAAGTCTGTGAAACACAGGAGCTGCAAGAACAGGAGCAGAACAAATCAGCGCTCGTACAGTGGTGAAAGCAGCTTGGCAATCGGGAGACCAGACAAAAGGAGTGCTTTTACGCAACAGGTTAGTCAATGGGGCAACCACAGTGGAAAAATTTTGGCAAAAACTGCGATAATATCCCACTAACTCCAAGAACCGCATCAGTTCCTTTTTGGATGCTGGCACAGGATATTCCTCAATGGCTTCCACCTTGGCCTGCACTGGACAAACCTTACCCTGGCCTACAACCCTGCCAAGATATGTTACTGTTGCCTTCGCAAACTCACACTTTGCTAAGTTTATGGTTAAATTTGCCTCCACTAGCTTGCCAAATACTGCATTTAGGCGCTGAACATGAGCTTCCCACGTGTCACTGAACACCACTACATCATCTAAATATGCTGCACACCCTGACAGCCCAGCTAACACCCTATTCATAAGGCGCTGAAATGTAGCTGGAGCGTTTCTCAGCCCAAACGGCATTACAGAATAGGAAAACAACCCCCATGGTGTGACAAAAGAGGAAATTTCCTTGGCCCTTGTTGTTAAAGGCACCTGCCAGTAACCTTTCAAGAGGTCAAGTTTAGTGACAAACTTCGCACTTCCCACCTGATCAATACAATCCTCCATACGAGGCATCGGGTAACAGTCAGGCTTGGTGACAGCATTAACTTTCCTGAAATCTGTACAAAACCTATCTGACCCATCAGCCTTATCCGCCAACAGACATGGCGAGGCCCAGCTAGAAGTTGTTGGTTCTGCTATTCCATGTTCCAGCATGTACTCTACCTCCTTCTCCATCCGCTCACGCTTTCCTATAGGCAGCCGGTAGGAGCGCTGTTTAATAGGCTTAGCATCCCCGACATCTATGTCATGCTCAATCAGGTTGGTGCGTGATGGCGTATCTGAGAAGAGAGACAAGTGAGAATTGAGCAACTTCACCAGATCTACACACTGAGTGTCTGACAGATAACCCAACCGACTGTTTAAATGCCTCAGATACTCAGAATTTTTGAGTCTCCCTGTGAGAATTGGCTCAGAAGGAACCTCAAAATCTTCTGAAGTCCAGCCCCCAGCTGTGGCTACAGACCGTACAGATCCCACTGTAAGATTATCTGCGGTAAGCAAATCACCTTTCACCTCAGAGGCAGAGTGAGCAGAATGATAAGGCTTCAGTAAGTTCACATGACACCATTGCACCTTCTCCTTCTACCTGGCGTGTACACTAAATAGTCCCTATCTGACATGCGGCTTTTAACTGTGTAAGGCCCACTAAATTTTGCTTGAAAGGGCGAACCTACCAGAGGCAACAAAGCCAAAACTTGATCCCCTGGCTCAAACACACGAGTTTCAGTTTTACGATCAAAAAGCTCTTTCATTTTTACCTGTGCACAGCCAAGCTTTTTATGAGCGGTGGCACAGGCAACATGCAGACGGCGACGAAACCCATTAACATAGTGCAAGACATTATCAGGGGGCTCAGCATTTTTCCACTCATCAACCAACACAGCTAGTGGACCCCGGACTGTGTGTCCAAACACAAGTTCATTGGGACTGAAACCTGTACTTTCCTGTGAAACCTCTCGTATTGCAAGCAGCAACCAGGGCAGACCGTCTTCCCAATCCTGAGACAGCTCTGTACAATATGAACGCAACATAGACTTCAACGTCTGATGAAAACGTTCAAGGGCTCCCTGAGACTCAGGATGGTATGCACTTGACACCTGATGTTTCACCTTCAATTGTTTAACCACTTGGGAAAATGTACGAGACATGAAATTACTACCCTGGTCAGTTTGTACCACTTTCGGGACGCCAAAGGTAGTAATGAATGAAGTCAGTGCTTTCAGTACCGGCTTAGTTTTAATGGAACGCAAAGGGAAAGCAGCGGGATAGCGAGTACTTTTACACATTATTGTCAACAAGTATTTACTCCCAGCCTTACTCTTTGGAAGTGGACCTACACAATCAAGTAGCAGATACTCAAATGGCTTCTCAACCACCAGAATGGGGTACAGTGGAGCTGGCTTAACTTGTTGGTTGGGCTTCCCAGTTAACTGACAGGTTTTACAAGTTTTACAGTACTTTGCTACCTCCCTCTTCAGCCGAGGCCAAAAGAAATGACGGAGCACCCTGTCATAGGTTTTTTTCACGCCAAGATGACCTGCCACGCCATCATGTGATGTGCTCAACACAAGCTCTCTGAACTTTAAAGGGACCACAACCTGGACAACCGTGTCCACTTGCACACCATCCACTACCCGAGCCCACTTCCTTAACAGCAATCCATCATTAAGGAAATAGCCACTAGGAACACCCCTGAGCTGACCCTCTGAGCACACAAGCTCAAACAGGGATTTTAATGTTGGACCCACAGCTTGCTCTTTAATACAATCCTTTCTAGACAGTGATGGCAATGGGACAGAAAACAATTTGAACTGTTCCTTTCCTTCAGAAATGTCCTCTCCCTCAAAAAGTGATTTCTGAGAAAGCTGAACTCCTCCAGACTGCTCTGACTTAGTTTTACTCCTGGAACGCGTCACAGCACAAGAAGAAAAGACTTTAGGGTACTGTTTAGCACACTCATCTGGGCCCTCAAGTTCTTGCCATGGTGAACCAATACACAACGATGGACCATCTTTCCACACCCTTGCCCCCGCCAAATCGTTTCCCAGAATAATATCTATGCCCTGAACTGGCAGCTGTGGACGCACACCCATCTCCACATACAAGATCAGAGAAGAGATGAAAACGATGTGAAGGAACCCACAGAGAAACCAACCCAACACCAAGTACAGGAAATTTTTCCCCAGTAGCTGTACAGGTTGAAAAAGGCAAAATGCTCTCTATCAAACTGTCAGTAGCCCCCGTGTCCCGCAAAATCTTAACAGGTACCCTGTTTTTCCCATCCACAGACACAAAACCATCTGAGACAAAG
Source organism: Epinephelus cyanopodus (assembly GCA_026686955.1). Lineage (NCBI taxonomy): Eukaryota > Metazoa > Chordata > Actinopteri > Perciformes > Serranidae > Epinephelus > Epinephelus cyanopodus. Next base: position 20,321,205 of record CM048924.1, read on the forward strand.
GGTGCATAGGCCTCATCAATACCTTTAGATTGAACAGTGGTCAATGGAAGAAAATCAGACCCAGTCACCCCTATGCTTAATGCAGAGGAGACAATGCCAGCTGACTTCACATACACACTGGAATCAGCTGATTTTTGGCCCACCTTACTGATTGGACATTCCCCCTTCCAGTGCCCCTTGTTTTTACAAGCATGACATATCCTGGCTGGATCAAACCTCCCATCTGTCCCTGGAACATGCCTCACCGCCTGTTGAGGGGGCTCCTGGGCAAGCCCTGGAGACTTACTAGGCCTAAACCTTTGACCTTCTCTGTGGACTTTACCAAATACTGAGCCACTAGCATGTGTCAATACATACTCATCAGCAAGCACTGCAGCTGCCGCTGCTGTCTTCACCTTCTTTTCATTAATATAAGTAGCAAGGTGGGCAGGCAGTGAACTTTTAAACTGTTCCAACACCATTAAATCACACAAATCTTCATAACCATCTACCTCCGAAGCAGAGCACCAGCGAGTAAAATGAGCCAAAATATCCTGTGCAAATTCAACATGAGTTTGCTTGTCCCCTTTCCTCCAGTTCCTAAACTTCTGCCTGTATGCTTCAGGAACAAGTTCATAAGCTTTCAGAACTGCAGCTTTAACTTTAACGTAATCACCACTTTCAACAGAATCAAGGGCAGAAAAAGCTCTCTGAGCCTTGCCTGTGAAAATACACTGCAACAGCATGGTTCTATGACTATCTGGCCACCCTCTCACTTGAGACACACGCTCAAACAATGCAAAAAATGTGTCCGGATCCTTTTCATCAAATTTAGGCAAAAGACGCAAACTTTCAGCAACATCAAAACCATTAGATCCCGGTCTACCACTGGCTAACCATGACTCACGAGTCTCACCTTCCTTCCGCAGCTCCAACCGTAACTGCTCTACCTTAGCTCTCTCCCTTTCCAGTGCTACTTCAGCCTTCATTCTCTCCCTCTCCAACTCAAGCTGCAACTTCTCCTTCTCTAATTTTGATCTTTCCCTCTCTAGCTGCAGATAATGTTCAAATGACAGAGTACCACCAAAAAGCTCTGAACCAACTGGACCTGGAGCTGCTGGAGCCTGAACCACCTCCAAAAGTCTGGCAGACACAGCCAGCCCATCAACCAGTTCTCTCAGCTCAGCCTTTTTTGGCACTTTGTCTGGTACTGACCAGCCCAAATGAACTGCCAAATCCAGTAAATCTGTCTTTCTAAACTGAGTTAAAGTACTACGAGATGGCCTCTTAAGAAACTCAGAAACCAAAGTATTACTGTGCTCAGTCTCCATGTTTAATCCAACCACACAAATTACCAAGCTAGCACATCCAAAAGAACAAAATAGGGTAGTCTGAGTCACCCAATACCTTCAGGGAGATTGAAGGATTCTGGAGCACCCCCTCCTAACTACCTAACCCAAAACTGGCTAACTCAACCCTAGTCTTCATGTGTGCACTGGCGGTGGGTATTTATGCACCTTCAAACCGTCTGTATTGGGGTAGACAACTTGTCCCAGCCAATACTCCGGGGTGCTCCCGAGACAACTGCTACTAGCCGCACGGACAACACACAAAAACAACAAACGGCCCTGAAAACAAAAAATCAGCAACCTCTCCTTGTGAGATGACTGCTACTACAGCCTATCTGGGGGACACAATAAATGCTCCAGCCAGACAGCACAAATTGCACAGCTACCCAGCTACAATCATCCCCAAAGTTGCGTACCACATAACCTCAAACTCACCATCCATGTGGATGCACAGCTTACCTGCAGCTAAAGAAAATAGAGAACTAAATCTCAAACCCTACCTGCTGAACTCAACCATAAAAAAGCTGTACTGCGGGCCTCCCAGTCCAATCACTATTGAACTTACCCAAATGTTAACATTGTGGGTTCAAAACTGGACGAGCCCCCACTTGTTATGCCCAGCTCGTCACAGAGCATAACAAAGAAGGGAGGTCCACACAATAGCAGCTTTTAAACAAAATGGTTAATTTATTAAAGGCAAAGCAACTTAAAAAACCCAGTGATTAAGTAGGAGAATCAGTGGTGTGGTGAGGGTGTTGGGTGCTGTGGATGTGTGTGTATGCTAACCTAAGCTATGTATAGAAGGAAACCAAGGCTAAACTAAACATAATCAACCCAAACAAAACCAGAGGATGCCAGGAAGGCACCAGCCTTCCAAGGGGGAGAGAGAGCCATCTTGGATTTCCCCAAGCTTTTAAGGGCCAGGCACAGGTGAAAGCAATCACCAACGAGGAGGGAGGGGCAAGTAACCAGGGAGGGAACCTGCAAGGGAAAGCAGAGGCAGGAACACAGGAAAACTGCCCTGAGGCCTGTGGCCGTCACAGTAATAAAAGATAGGATTCGAGGTAAGAGCCGATATTCTGGCTGTCATTCTGTGCCCAACGACAGTTATCTCTGCCTTATCTCTATTTAGATGGAGAAAATTCTGTTTCATCCAGTCACTGATTTGTTCGATACAGTTATACAAACATCCAACAGGTGCATAGTCATCAAGTGTGTGTGAAATGTAGATTTGCATATCATCTGTATAATTATGGTAAGCTGCTTTATTATTTTGTAGAATTTGGCCTAAAGGAAGCATATAAAGGTTAAACAATAGGGTCCCAAGATGAGTCCTTGTGGAACCTCGCAGGTGATGGCCATCTGCTTGGACAGTTTTCTAATTTTTGCAATTGAATTGCATCAACAAAGTTGAAGCTGAGTGAAATGCAATAAAAATACTTTGAAAAATGAGATAGTAGTGTACTCGAGGACTGTCTTTATCATATGATACTCAGAAAAAACACCGGTGCTCTTTAAGAAAGGGGTCAGCACATGAGAAGAAAAAATGAACTTCAGGCACTCATGTGTGAAGCACGAACAGATGAATTTGAATGCATGGCTGCTTATGTTAAAACATCGACTGGTCTCGACCCTAAGGTGTTCATCAGGGTGCAAAAGGGTGAACAGGAGTCAAGCAAACATTTTATAAACTTGGTAGGGGTGTCATCCAATCTCTATTAATAAGTGAGCACAGGTTTGTTTTTGTTTTTACTTATGTTTTTTTTGATGTTTATTATGGTATTTTTCCTTTTTACATGTATATTTTTGATATTCAGTCTGTAACTTTTCATTTTAGCCCACAGGGATTTAAAAAACAAACAAACAAACAAAACACTTGTGATGGCGTGTCACTTTCAAAATGGCTTCTCATTGTAATCCATTGCTGTCACCCACCCGTGCTCACTTATCAGTCAAGATTGGTGACACCCCCTACTAAAATTCTAAAGTGTTTGCTTGACCCCTGTCCACCCTTTTGCACCCTGATGAACGCCTTAGGGTCGAAATTGGTCTGTGTTCTAATGCTGTTTTTGCTACAAGCATGAGTGCCTGAAGTTAATTTTTTCTTCCAACAATAAAAATACTGTTTAACTTTGTAAATACTCTCTGGCCATTATCATTATTATTATTGTTACTCGTAATAGTTTCTAGCAAAAATCATTTTTAGAAAATTTTGTGGTAAATTTCTACACTTGTCCAATAAACAGGCTAATGGGAAAAAGTGACACAGCGTCCATCAGTGAGTCAGGCTTGTAGCCTTCAAACTCAGCCAATGCTTAATTTATCATATATACATATAAAGTAATCCTCCACAAGACCTGTGAACAGACTTAGATTTTCAAAATTGGTGGGATTTCCCTTTAAAGTGAGACAGACACGCTTATTTGCTTTCGTCTGTAACACCATCCATATGTATCTTGTCTTTTACCACTGTCCTCAGTATATTTTTATAGTATGTATATTTTCCATTTTTATCCAATAAATTCTAATAATCAGTGATAAAAATGTGTGATTGGTTTTTCAAGGTACATCACAACAATTTCACTCGCTTGTTTGGCACTCAAAAGAAAAAAATCACCAACACAGCTCTGGTTATCTTCAGAGCAGCTGCTTTGGATCATGATCTCTGACCTCTAATCCTGTCACACTGAAACAACCAGCCAACCAAACTCTTTAAACCACAGTTTTGCAAAGTGGTGTAGGAAATGTGCAATTGTAACTTCACTGCAACTTCACTGGACGTCAGCACTACTGGTAAGCTGGTGACCTCTAGTGGTTCCATGTGACGTCTACTTCCTCATTGAATAGCCGATGCTGAATACAGTAAGATTTTGAGTTACTGTAAATTCAGATTCAGAGTCCAAGCAACCAGGGTTATGGGGATTGAATATTGGATGTTCAAGAGGGCATTGACCTTTGAACCACAAGGTTTTTCTGTTGCAAGGATGTTGTTTATTAAATTATACTAGTCAAAATTAAAGCTTTTTTTCTATGAGGATGTTTAAAACCGAGTTAAGTGAATTATTTGAGTAAAGCCCACCATTACCATTCCCATGTTTTTCTTTTGGCTTAAAGCATTAGTCTCTATCCAAATTTGACAGGGCTCCAGGTTTTACTCCGGTAACCTGATAAACCTGCTTCTCAGAACAAATTATAAACACACCTAACCTTTACTCATACCGGACTCTAAGTTGTCATGTATGATGCAGGCAGTCACATCATCTGGCTTCTCATAAACAAACAGCAATGTTGATGAATTACTTGTCATTTCTAAAGGAAATAAAGAGCATCAGAGCAGCCAGCTTTGAATAATATTATGGACAGGAAATACCTGGTTTAAGGAACACTGTGACTGTCTCTGAGGGGAGTTGGTCAGAAAAACCATGTTATATAATAACTGAAACCTTTATAAGTCTTAATTTTTAACTGAAATAATCAAAAAACACCAACTGTCCAACATTTTAGTTTATGAGGACATTACACATAGAAATAAGGCAGAATAGTTAATGATCTGAATGTATAATAGTAACTGGATTTTATCAGGGGAAAATCTGAAAACTCCTCAACTCTTAAAATGTTCACATTCCAAACAAATGTGCAAAAGAGGCGAAAAACATAATTTAATCTGTCATCTTTTATTGAGTAATGTTGTCATGTAAACCAAGTAAAAACATGGAATCATTTATTGACCACCCCTCAGACGCAGGACCAAGTGGAGGGTGGACTCCTTCTGGATGTTGTAGTCAGAGAGGGTGCGGCCATCTTCCAGCTGCTTGCCGGCGAAGATCAGCCTCTGCTGGTCAGGGGGGATGCCCTCTTTGTCCTGGATCTTGGCCTTCACGTTCTCAATGGTGTCGCTGGGCTCGACCTCCAGGGTGATGGTCTTGCCAGTCAGGGTCTTGACAAAAATCTGCATCCCACCTCTGAGACGCAGCACAAGATGGAGGGTGGATTCTTTCTGGATGTTGTAGTCAGAGAGGGTGCGGCCATCTTCCAGCTGTTTGCCAGCGAAGATCAGCCTCTGCTGGTCAGGGGGAATGCCCTCTTTGTCCTGGATTTTGGCCTTCACGTTCTCAATTGTGTCACTGGGCTCGACCTCCAGGGTGATGGTCTTGCCAGTGAGGGTCTTCACAAAAATCTGCATGCCACCTCTCAGACGCAGCACAAGATGGAGGGTGGATTCTTTCTGGATGTTGTAGTCAGAGAGGGTGCGGCCATCTTCCAGCTGTTTGCCGGCAAAGATCAGCCTCTGCTGGTCAGGGGGGATGCCCTCTTTGTCCTGGATTTTGGCCTTCACGTTCTCAATGGTGTCGCTGGGCTCGACCTCCAGGGTGATGGTCTTGCCAGTGAGGGTCTTCACAAAGATCTGCATGCCTCCCCTCAGACGCAGGACCAGATGGAGGGTCGACTCCTTCTGGATGTTGTAGTCAGAGAGGGTGCGGCCATCTTCCAGCTGCTTGCCAGCAAAGATCAGCCTCTGCTGGTCAGGGGGGATGCCCTCTTTGTCCTGGATCTTGGCCTTGACATTCTCAATGGTGTCGCTAGGCTCGACCTCAAGGGTGATGGTCTTGCCAGTGAGGGTCTTCACAAAGATCTGCATGCTGGCACCTGTGAAAAATACAAATTCCAGGTTACTATTTTCCTTTAATGTGAAAAGGCCTACAGCAAAAGTTACCTTGTATAATCTAAAGATAAAGCGTGTCAATTTATTGTGACCAGTCTACTATGAAATGGCGCCTCTCACTGTAAATATCTTACACCTACATTTTATTGTAAGGCCGTTCAGATCATTGCCTCTACCTGTCTGAGAAGTTATAACGTTACGGTAATTTTTAAGCAACCTTTTTCGTGTATTTTGAACAGGCTGCCGCCATTATTCGGGTTGCTATTTATCATTTTATCTATACCATGAGCGATAAAAGTGAGCTGAATCCCACTGTATCACAAGAACATACTAGTGGCGAGCCGGTGTTTCGAGCACCAGCGCCATTTTAAAATATCGTATTGTTGTTTGCCTTCGTTTTGTTCCGCTAACGTTACCCGCTAATGGACGATGGAGCTAGAAATGTTGTACCATTGTTTCTAACGTTAGCTGATGTCTTGTACGCTATTGTTCAACTTGACGATTGATATAGAAGGTAATAAACATAAAGGACATTGTCTTAAATGCAAGCTACGTCATATAGGTTACATTACTCATCTGAGAAACGTTATTTTGACGCTGAAAGCTAACGTTAGCCTTTAGCTAGGCTTTACAGTCATTGTTTACGAAGCGGTTAGCTAACGGTAGCTGCTAAAAAGGCACAAAGTCGACAGCTGTGACAATTTACGGAAGCTCTAAATCGATGGATAAACTACAAAAAGTACTGCGGATAATATATTTTAAATAAATGGCTGTACTTACAAGTGATTTCGGTGTCACGTCTCCCTGCCCTGCAGTTACACCTCCTCTGACTGTGCAGTTGCCAGGGGGACGGGAATATTTATACTGGAGCTACGTCATGGAGTTATATTCATCCGCACTTCAAAATAGTCCCCAGTACTATAGTTGCTCTAAAGGAAGCAGGAGCAAGTGAACACTCATATAATCCTGCTCCTTCTCAGCATTCATGTCTAATGTAAAAAAGGAAAGTGTGAATAACTATCCCAAACTTCTTTACAACTGTTGGTGCACAAACTAACAACAAATAGTCATTCACTTAACCAGTAAATTATATAATTCACAGTTTAAATACTCACTGTTCTTTAACATCATTACTGTCAACATAAGCATATAGGCACAGATAGGCTCCCCACCTCCCACACACACACACACACACACACACACACTTTGTAGTTTTTTTGTGTTGTTGACATGCATCTCTTTGTAGTCGTAATGCATGTTGTTGTGTTTTTTTGTCTTTGTGTTGTCATTTTGTGTCTCTTTAGTGTTGAGTCTCTGATGTATTGGTCGTTTTGTGTCTCTTTGTGGTGGTTTAACTCAGTTTGTTGTCATTTTGTGTCTCTTTGAGGTAATAAAGTGTCTTTTCTGATCATTTTGTATCTCTGTGGTTCTTTTGTTCCTTTTGTATACAATTTTGGATTAATTTCGTGTCTTTTTGTCATTTTGTGCCTCTTTGAGGTGATTTAGTGTCTCTTTTGTCACTCTTTTGTAGTTGTAATGCATGTTGTTGTGTTTTTTTGTCTTTATTGGTTGTTTTGTGTCGCTTTGTGGTTCTTTTGCCCCGTTTGTAGTCATTTTGTGTCTCTTTTGTCATTTTGTGTCTCTTTATGGTTGTTTTGCTACTTTTGTAATTATTTTGTGTCTCTTTTTAGTTCGTTTGCATCTCTTAGTGCTAAGTGTGAATCTCTTCACAGTTGTTATGTACTTATTTGAGTGACGTTTTACAGGTTGGAGCCAGGGCCCCCCTTGACTTTGGGCCCCTGGACCTGTACCCAGTAGACCCATTCTGTAATCCCTCCATGTTCATGTATATATGTATATAGAAGAACTTGTTACATTTATTATCCACTATTTATTCTAGTCCCCTTTGCACTCTGCACGAGTGCACTACTGTAATACTGTTTACATTTTGTGTTGTACATACACTCAGGGTCGGACCCCTGTTTGCCTTCAGAAGTGTCTAAAATCTTGGTGTCATAGATTCAACAAGGTGCTGGAAACATTCCTCAGAGATTTTGGTCCATATTGACGTGATGACATCACACAGTTGCTGCAGATTTGTCAGCTGCACATCCATGATGCCAGTGTCTCGTTCCACCACATCTCAAAGGTGCTCTATTGGATTGAGATCTGGTGACTGTGGAGGCCATTGGAGTACAGTGAACTCATCATCATGTTCAAGAAAGCAGTTTGAAATGATCTGAGCTTTGTGACATGGTGCGTTATTCTGCTGGAAGTAGCCATCAGAAGATGGTACACTGTCGTCATAAAGGGATGGACACAGTCAGCAGCAATACTCAGGCAGGCTGTGGTGTTTAAACCATGCTCAGCTGGTACTAAGGGGCCCAAAGTGTGCCAAGAAAATCTCCCCCACACCATTACACCACCACCAGCAGCCTGAACTGTTGATACAAGGCAGGATGGATCCATGCTTTCATGTTGTTTACACCAAATTCTGACCCTACCATCTGAATTGTTCAGCCTTAGTTGTCCATGTTTTAGCTGTATGTGTATCTGTGTATATACACAAAGAGACAAAAAACTGAGTTAAATTCCCTGGATGTGTGCACGTACAGTACTTGGCCATTAAAGCTGATTCTGATCTTTGGCAGGATAAACAGCTGACACCAGATAATCCAGATAACAGCGTTGAGACAGTTTATCTTTGGATTAGAGGGTAAATACCATGGTACAATCCTTGTGCCATCCATAATCCAGACTACTTTCTTCACTGGAGACTATAGTGGAACCCTAACCTTAAGTCTTGCATGTGGGTTGAAATGCTTGGGGTGTCAGTGTCACAATATATACACGGAGTCATCACATTCAACTCATTCATGTTAGGCTGCACATTGAAAACAAGCACTCCTTGTATGATTTATTTTTCTGCCACAGACTCCTGCTTATGTCTGCATGTTTTCCCGACCTTGTAACACGCAATGTGTATTTATGCTGTGCATGTGGAAACCAGTCTCATGTGACAAAACAAGACAATCTGCAGTATGTTTGTACTGAAACCTGATAAGAATATGCTGCCCAGTTTGTTCTTGAGTCACCTTCTTCTGGGTTGTTTGCCTTTTCTCTATATGATGTGTCAAGGTCTTGACAGTAGATGGCACCACATCCTCATTAATAAAAATTTCTTCTTCCTTTTGAGGCTCTCAGTGACTCAGAACTGACCTCCAGCTTTGTTAACCTCTTCAGGAGTTTCAGTTCATTCACTGAGTAGAAACCCGATTATGATCTACCCATCATTCATCTCTCCACATCTACAAAGTGGATACATATATAAATACATACAGACCATTATATTTAAATCAGCTAGCTATAGGCAGCTACTTGCTCATTCTATGGGATTTGACCTACTTGGAGATACTGTGCTTGACATGGAAACTACCTTTTAATATGAGCAATGGTGATTTGTGACAATGCAGGTTTGATTACTTTTCTACGCACTATGCTTTTCACATACATCATACAACTAAAGCAATGTTTTAATTGGTAGAAATTACGTACAGAATTGTGTGGTAGCTGTTGTTTACAGATTATGAGGAGGGATTTCAACACCTTTGTAATTTTTTGAAGTTTTTAGTTATGAGATGTCACTGATTCAGAAACTGTTTCTGGACTGATGATTATCATTGCAATGTTACTGCTATCACGTCAGCTTTCTGAGAATTAAACACCGAATCTGTTTTCGTTCTTATCAATGAACTATATTAACACAGAGTATCTTTTGCTGTTACTCACACTCCAAGGTCATATTTTGCGACATCTAGCTAGCTGTGCCTCATCATGTACTTTTCCACCATTTGTCATTGAGCAATTTAAAGCTCACTGTATTACCATGTTTGAGAAATCATGAGAAACATCACCTTCAACTCAACCCTCTACTACAGACTCAACAGTGTACTAGAGGTTCTATTATGGCCTTTACTCCATGTTTGCATAAAATGAAAATGTTTTACCCAGTTAGCTTCTACTTAGCTGATATTGTGTATCTAAACAGTGGATTTTCACCATAAATGAACAACACAAGGAAATTCTGTTTAATCATTTATTAAGTGATGTGTATCGAACTTTTGGTCATGTAACGGTTAACACCTTTGTCATGTGTAACAACTTTATAACACGGCATGTATAGAATGTCATACACAGCACGTTAACTTTAGGGAAATAAGGTTAAGAACATGGAATCATGAAATGACTTTACTGCCCTCCCCTCAGACGCAGGACAAGATGGAGGGTGGACTCCTTCTGGATGTTGTAGTCGAGAGGGTGCGGCCATCTTCCAGCTGCTTTCCAGCAAAGATCAGCCTCTGCTGGTCAGGGGGAATGCCCTCTTTGTCCTGGATCTTGGCCTTAACGTTCTCAATGGTGTCACTGGGCTCGACCTCCAGGGTGATGGTCTTGCCAGTCAGGGTCTTGACGAAGATCTGCATGCCTCCCCTCAGACGCAGGACCAGATGGAGGGTTGACTCCTTCTGGATGTTGTAGTCGGAGAGGGTGCGGCCATCTTCCAGCTGCTTGCCAGCAAAGATCAGCCTCTGCTGGTCAGGGGGGATGCCCTCTTTGTCCTGGATCTTGGCCTTAACGTTTTCAATAGTGTCACTAGGCTCGACCTCCAGGGTGATGGTCTTGCCAGTCAGGGTCTTGACAAAGATCTGCATGCCACCTCTGAGACGCAGGACAAGATGGAGGGTGGATTCTTTCTGGATGTTGTAGTCAGAGAGTGTGCGGCCATCTTCCAGCTGTTTCCAGCAAGATCAGCCTCTGCTGGTCAGGGGGGATGCCTCTTTCCTGGATCTTGGCCTTACATTTCAATTGTGTCGCTGGGCTCGACCTCCAGGGTGATGGTCTTGCCAGTCAGGGTCTTGACGAAGATCTGCATGCCTCCCCTCAGACGCAGCACAAGATGGAGGGTGGATTCTTTCTGGATGTTGTAGTCAGAGAGGTGCGGCCATCTTCCAGCTGCTTGCCGGCGAAGATCAGCCTCTGCTGGTCAGGGGGGATGCCTTCCTTGTCCTGGATCTTGGCCTTGACATTCTCAATTGTGTCGCTGGGCTCGACCTCCAGGGTGATGGTCTTGCCAGTGAGGGTCTTGACGAAGATCTGCATGCCTCCCCTCAGACGCAGGACCAGATGAAGCGTGGATTCTTTCTGGATGTTGTAGTCAGAGAGGGTGCGGCCATCTTCCAGCTGCTTGCCGGCGAAGATCAGCCTCTGCTGGTCAGGGGGGATGCCCTCTTTGTCCTGGATCTTGGCCTTCACATTCTCAATGGTGTCGCTGGGCTCGACCTCCAGGGTGATGGTCTTGCCAGTCAGGGTCTTGACGAAGATCTGCATGCCTCCCCTCAGACGCAGGACCAGATGGAGGGTTGACTCCTTCTGGATGTTGTAGTCGGAGAGGGTGCGGCCATCTTCCAGCTGCTTGCCGGCGAAGATCAGCCTCTGCTGGTCAGGGGGGATGCCCTCTTTGTCCTGGATCTTGGCCTTGACATTCTCAATTGTGTCGCTGGGCTCGACCTCAAGGGTGATGGTCTTGCCAGTAAGGGTCTTCACAAAGATCTGCATGCTGGCACCTGAGTAAAATTAAGATACATAAAACCAGGATTTAGAATAAATTCAGCATGGTAAAACAGTTCATATAAAACTGCTGCGCTTAAACATTAAAGTTTCAAATATTATTAACTTAATATATAACCTAGAGCCCTATAATTACCTGTTCAATTTGTGAAACATAGAGCTTGTATTACCTCTACAATATGCTAATGGTTCAAATGAGAATGGCATCCCTTATGACACGAACACCTTCTTAGAAATCCTAAAAAAATTAGAATATCAGTATGACGCACTTAACTATCGGCAGCCCAGAAGCCATTCCGGCCCGAGCGCCATTTTGAGATCTTATTGACCTTCCTTTTGTTCAGCTAACGTTACTCGCTAATGGACGATACTGGAAATGTTGAGTCATTGCTAAAGCTAACATTAGCCAACCATGAAATCAACGCCGAAACTCGTTAACAACCTGTATTGACTTAATAAATAAATAAATAAAAGCTTAACCGCCTTTACGTGAAGATATTTAACGTCAATAAAAGGCAAACCGAGTCATTGTTAACGTTAGCTACGATTCGCTTGAGCGAAACTGTAAAGCAACGGCACCGATCACCAAACAACCGACTTTAAAAACAGAACAAGCTCAAACTGTAACAATGGTGTGTCTTGTGAGTAGGATAAAATGTACTTACTTGAAAGAACCGCAGTCTGTAGTTGAAAGATTAAAGTGAAAAGCTGCGAAGAAGATCTCTTCTGATTGTTTCGCTGTGGAGCTACACTGCAGCACAGCCAACACTGTAATATATACCGGTCTCTGCATACGTCATCTTTTAATATCCATCCGCACTGGAAAATAGTCCCCGCTGCTCCGAACCGCAGTATATCAATGTACGTTATTTATTTTCTTACACTATTGTTTCATTTAATAATTCAACGTTTACTTGTGAATGTTTTCTTATAAATATGTGCGCTTGAGAACTATATTTCGATATTTTCAAGGCGGCGGAGCGATATCTCCCTGCCCAATGGCTCCGGCTCTAGAATTTGCTAGAAACACGGTAGCAACAGAAACCGTCCTCGAGCTTCTGATTGGACCGCGACATTGTTTGTTTGGCCAGCGATTGGTTGCCGTGTTACAGTAAGTAATGTTTGATGACTACAATAACATTTATGACTATGTGATTATAACTCAGCTTTAATCAAGACCTACATAGATTAAATCTTGTGTAATTCCAGGCTGCGGTGCTGTAGTCTTATAACACACACACAAGGACTTTCCCCATATTACCCTTTTCTGTAATACACTGTCACATCAGGAAGTCATGAAGCTGTAAATGACTGTGTATTTGTGTGACACGCCAGAGGCACATGTGCAGACAGTAATTCTGTTGATCTCCATCAAACGTGCCTGTTAACAGATGGAAACGTGTTTGGTAAACGTGTCCCACCAGCTGCTGTGACAGCAGGGTGAGGTCTTTGAGGTAAAGAAGAAGACAAGCGCTGCAAACTGACCTCCTTTACCTTCCTTGTTTCATTTCATTTTCACTTGCAATCAGATTTCACATCACACAGACCATCTAAATAAAGACAACATGCTTGTTTTATGGCCAACCTGAACACACAGTGCAATATATGTAATTGGATCAGCTGATTTTGCTGATGCTTGTTATCTGGCCGTGACCACAGGCTGTGTGGTCATGACCTAAATACTGAATCAAGTGATGTTTGAGACCTAATGAGGCCACATTTGGTTTGCCCTAAAGATAAACAGTTGCTTATTTATACTGCTTCAAGTCTGCACGTGACATTTGGGCTCGTTTTAGTCTAGGTGTCTTTACTGAAAGTATGTATTTTTAATTAAAAGTCAAGTTGTTGTAGAGTGGGGCGGCCTTTCCCTGCTTATCCGGGTTTACTGTACTTAAATGTGCATGGCAGGAATTAAAAAAACATTCACAAGCACAAGTTCAGCAAGCCTTTTATATTATGTTTTCTGACTAGACACAAAATAAATGTTTCTTGCTGTGTAGGCATATTATTTTCATGGCTCAAGCTAAGATCAGTTCATAGGCTAAAACGTTATGTTAGTTTCTGTCCTCCTTGTTAATATTTTTGAGCAATATATCCCAAAGCGTAATGGTAAAGAAGAATTTTATTTATATAATTTACATGTAAAGGCGTCGTCTTTTCTTAGTGTGAGTCATGTACAATGCCTGACATGCTGTCAACGCCCAGGTGATAGTGGAAACAGAGGTACAGTGAGTTTTCATATGTTCCTGAAACAAAGTGACCCAGGTGATTAAACACGTGAAGCATCTGAGATTTAGGTCTGAGGTCTCCCAAATTGGCCATGGGAACCAACACAGCCCTGTGGAGAGCTATTAAAAACAGGTTCAAATACTGACCAGTGATTTGCCTCCCCACTTTTAGCTGCCACAATTATTTCAGACAGCCACAGCACTGTAAAATAAATCACAGAGACAAAGCTCTGATGAGGGTCTGTAGCCCACTGGGATCCTATTTTAAGGTCATAGATATGATTCAGCTGGGAGTCTTAATATATGTATTTAGGTCACATCATTCCCTCCCGCACCCTGTCATATGACACCCAACCCGTGATGCAGTACGCAAGTGCTTTTCCAACACAGAGCTGGGCGTCTGCCGGCTGAACTAGTTCAACCCCTGAGGAATGTGTTTGTGCAAGTCTGCAGTACTTTGCCCTGCCCCTTGCTTGGAATAATTATCGACGGCCTCAAAGTGTTCCAGGAAAAGCAGTCTTCCAACAAGACGCAGGCCGAGCTGAGTACTGTGGGAGCTGACACTATTATCACATGAAACACAAGTGATTTTCTTAGAGGTGCCCACCTTTGAATTTAAATCACATATTCAGTGAGCACATCAATAGCTGTGAATGTGTCAAAAGCAGGGAGGCTTTTAATGTAAACGTGACTCTTAACAGTGAAGGACTTTGACTGGGGTCATTGTGTTTTCTCCAGCAGGGTGACTGGACCTGTTTTTGGGTGGGACGCTCAGTTTCACGTCAGCAGGTTTCACAACAAGTGTGTTAAACCGGTTTCAGCAGAGCTTCAGTTTACTGGTAAATACATTCCTTATCGTTTTCTTGTTGACATCAAAGTGTCTATGTAAGTCTTACCATCTCAGTAACTCAATATAGACACATGTATTCATCCTGATGGTTTGTTAGTTTCTTCCCAGAATGGATCTGGTGAAACATACAGGCGGCTGCCACTGTAGGGCTGTTAGGTTTGAAGTCCTACATTCCCCAGACCTCCATGTTTTCCACTGCAAGTACGGATATTAAATTCTATCATATTGTCTGTCATAAAATTAAATAACAAATTTGGTTGTCCGAGACGTGTTATTTTGAATTTAAAATAAGTTTGTAGTCCTCTGCCAAAAAATAAAAATAATCATGGCACAGAAGCTCTGAAGCTATGAACATTTATAAAGGGTGACTTTGGTATTTTTTTCAACCTCGACCCTATTTTCCTGAGTTGAGTTGAGGCAGCCACAAAACAGGCTTCAGTGTAACCACTCGGGGCATGTTTGCGCTGTCAATAAAAGTCCAGTAAAAGTGCTTGTTTTGTATATACAGGCTCGGATTGCTATTGTAAGTGTCTGACAACATTATGGAAAGTATATCTACAGAGAAATATCTTTTGGTCAGAGAATTAAATCAAATATTTAACCAGAAACAGCCCAAAAATCGCCATCTCCAAACCCACCAGACTCCATTTAAATCAACAGTACTTTTATTATTATAAAACATACTTTACTTAAAGTCGACAAAAACAAAATGAAATTCACAAAAGCCATCTTGGTCATTCTTTCACTGTTCCAACAATCACCAACTCTTGTTTGGTTGAAATAAACTCATAGATGGCGATTTTGTGGCTGTTTCTTCTGAAATAAAAGGATCCTTCTCTTCAACAAAAAGGTCTATCTCTGTAGGGAACAATTTGAGCTTGTCAGTGGCAAAAATATGCACTTTCAGTGGACGTACATTGATGTCGCATTTTTCCGAGTGGTTACGTTGCATTGCCAGTTTAACATCTGCTGGCTGCAGTGCTCTTGCTCAATGGTGGACCAGTTTCAAAAATTGTTTTTGCCATTAGTCATGTAGACATAAAGACCTGGTAACATAGGTTCCAGGTTGAAAAATACTTTACCCTTTACAGTAACTTTGGGTTAAAAAAACAAAAAATGTTGTAGTAGAGCAGGTGCCCAATGTGCAAAGGCTTCATCACCCTCTCTCTCTTTCCCTTTCATGCTATATTTGTCCTATTAAATGAAAGAAAAAGCAAAAAGACACCCCAAAAAATGATGCATTTAAAACGCATTTGGAACAATATTTTGTTACTTGTACACTTTGAAGCAAACTAATATAAAGTGATTCATGTCTGTTTCTCCAGCTGTAGCATCTGCACAAAGAAACAAAACCATCATTTCATTGTTCCAAAACAGCACTTCACACTCTTACAGGTATTAAACTTAAGCAAACATTTTGATTCAATTGAACTTAAATAATCGTAAGAGTATTTTTAAGTGAATAATTTTTTTTTCTCTCTCTCCCCAGGGGTCAGACAATCTGACCACGTACACGTTCAACACTCACGTTGCTAAACACACCTTCTGTAAAACCTGTGGAGTTCAAAGTTTCTACACTCCACGCTCCAACCCTGATGGATATGGTATGACTGTTAGCTGCTGACACAAGACAGTCACAGTGTTCTCATGTGTTGTAAACTTACATCCCTCTGTGTTGATGCCAAACTAGCTCTGCTGTGTTTACTCCAAACAAACCGCTCCAGTCTGCTCTTTATTGCTCTTGTTTATGGTATTTGCGTTTTCAGATGACAAAATCGGGACGCCACCAT
The DNA here is from genome assembly GCA_026686955.1 of Epinephelus cyanopodus. Taxonomy (NCBI): domain Eukaryota; kingdom Metazoa; phylum Chordata; class Actinopteri; order Perciformes; family Serranidae; genus Epinephelus; species Epinephelus cyanopodus. The sequence continues at coordinate 20,337,689 of CM048924.1, forward strand.
TTTGTTTTATTAAGGCGGTAAAGCCAAGTCGTCAGTGAAATGTGCTGCACAGTGGTGGAATGTAACTAAGTATATTTACGCAAGTACTTAAGTACAAATTTCAAGGTACTTGTACTTTACTTGAATATTTCCATTTTATGCAACTTTATACTTCTCCTCCACCACATCTCTTTTACTGCACTACATTTGTCTGACAGCCTTAGTTATGTTTCACATTATAATTTTTCATACACTTGATGTCCAATGAAAAACATGTATCTCCAGACAGCCTAGCCGCCAGAAGAAAATAATGGCAATTGTACGTTTTTGCAAACCACACATACGTTACATTTGCATGTTTTGTACATATCAACATATGAACTGACTTAAGTAAGTAAGATGCCTGCCAAGATCTCAAGACTTTTTGTTTTTTAGCGAGTCACTGCTGTATTTCCAGCAGGGTTTTTTTTTTTTTCAGTGATCAGCTTCTCCAGCTGGATTGTGGCCCAAAAAACGTGTATTTTAAACCAGTGGTTCCCAAATGGTAAAGCAACAGGGGCCAGATTTCTCCTTAGTCATTTGCTCAAGGTTCACAGAGCTTAATATATTCAGCGCCATACTTGTGTTTGGCCATGTCTCAAGCTAGTTTGCGGTATCTGCTAGGTAACTGTTTGTTATTCACTCACTTTACAGCAGGAGACCGCACTTCAAAGTAAAAGCTCTGTGCTGGAAATTTACTGTACTTAAAAATAAAGTGTGTTTTCTACAAAAATGACTTGATAGCAAATCACTTGCGGTCCATTCAGAATGGAGGAACCACTGTTTGTTACCCAAAACATGTTCATTTCCTAACCATAACCAAGTGGTTTTTGTGCCTAAACATAACTGCACATTAACACGCTTTTAGCACGCTGCAAACACATGATGATCTTATAGAATATAATGCTTTGCTGTAGATTAAATTGCATAGCTTTTACTTGTAGTGCAGTACTCTCACAGTAGCCTTACTTAAGGATGTGATTACTTGTTTCACCACCGGTGTTGGACACAATGGTCTGTTTTGTTCAAGTGTAACTAATCAAGATGACCTTCACTGCTGTTGTTTTCTCTCCAGGTGTTGCGCCACATTGTCTGGACCCAGGTACAGTCCGTAGTGTCACAGAGGAGAAGTTTTGTGGGGAGAAATGGGAGGAAAGCATGCAAGCTCACAAGAGCATCAGAGACATGTCTAAACCTACAGCAGACACAAAATAACACCACTGCAATGTAAGAATCTTTTTAATCAGGAAACTGTACAGTGTTTTCAACAAATCTTTGACATTAAAACTAAAAACAGCTCAACTGTTTCAAACCATAGTGTTGTGTTTATACAGTGTAATGACAATAAAGATTTTTCACTAGCAAACACACCCGTTTCTTTTTTATTTCAAAATTAATCTCCGCTTTACTTTTGGAAAGAGCTTAGAAAAATTTTCAGGCTACTTTAGCCAATAGAGAACTGAATGAGTCTTTGTTCAGTGAGCAAAAACCTCACTGCTACCACAGTAATTGAGTAGTTAGGCAGCGTAACAGGGTAACAATCAGTGCATCTGGGTGAGAAAGACTTAAAGGAGCAGTGTGTAGGATTTAGTGGCATCTGACAGTAAAGATCGCAGATTGCAACGAGCTGAAACTTCTCCCGTGTGCCAAGCATGAACTCTCTCGGTTAGGATTCCTCCAGTGTTCATTGCTCAGGAGGTTTTTACTGGGAGCTGGAATCATCTGCAGAGGTGTCTTCCTCTCAAAAACAAATGGACCCAGTGGACGCCATGATCTAGAGCCAGTGGTTGGTTTGTCTGTTCTGGGCTACTGTAGAAACAACATGGTGGAATCTGTGGACGAGGACCCGCTCCCTATATCGATATAAACAGCTCATTCTAAGACAACGAAAACGCAACAACACTTATTATTTTAAGGTGATCACACAATAAAAAAAACATACTTATATTTTATTCCATCTCTGCCAGTATACACCCCTAAATCCTACACACTGAACCTTTAATAGATCTTTAGGTTCTTTGGTCCTTGTGGGATAACTTGGAATGTGTTGACGAACATGTACCGAGAGAAGGTGATGTAGAGGTAACGGAACCACAGGAGTTGAGTGCGGTGACAAAACATGGCGTCCTGGAAACAGACAAGGGTTGTTTGAGGTTATCAGCCAATAACCTGTTATTGTGAGATCACAGTTAACAGCAAACAGTAAAATCTCTGCCTAGTGTAAATAAAAAGCACAAAAAGTAAGGAAATTGTGTTTGGTAGATTATTTCTTTGTTGCATCTTTTAAAAGGGAAATACGCAGGCATTCCAGCAGTATAAGATTTATCGCCAAGAAGCATTGTTACAACAAAGAAATAACCTACCAAACACAAATTACCCTACTTTTTGTGCTTAGTTTATATGTATTTCTTTATAGTGTTCGCCTGATGAGACAAATTCAGTCCTCAACGTCTCTATATTTACACACTTAATCTCCACTCTTGCTTCCTCAGCACTTACACTGTAAATAGCCGTACTACAATGTGCCGAACACGAGTGCCCTATAATAGCAGACAGTGACATGTATTGCCAACAAACTGTCCATTTCAAGGCTGACCTTTGCTCGCCTGTAGCCCTGTGAGCCTATAATGCAGCGGAGGCCTGAGGGCAGCAGCCAGCTGACAGGAAGCTCCAGGAAGGAGATGTATTTCCTGAGGAGGCCGACGGTCACCAGGGAGAGCAAACAGCAGTCTGCGAGGACAGACAGAGACCCAGTTAGCTGTTAATATATTAATCGTTCGCTGTAGCAGCAGTAGACTTCTAACTAGGCCACTGTCGCAGGTTATTCAGTTTCAAATGTTTTAATGTGAAGCAACCTCATGTCTAAGTACAGACCATAGAAACAGATGCTCTCGTCTATTTAGGTTGTATAGTTCATCTTTGCACCATGATGTCAACCATTAGGTGAAAGGTTGACTCCATGCCACACTTAAAATGACAGAAGTAAACGTAAATAAACAAATTACATTTAAAAAAACAACAACCAAATTATTAAAATAAATTGCTTTAATTATTCAATTAATTACTCTATTTATTTATTTATTTTACTATTTCATTTTAAATTGTTCTGATTGATATTATTTTTAGATAATAATATTTTTTGATTAAAAAAATATTTATTTTGATTATTTTTTCAAATTGATTTAAGGACTATCAAATTTATTTTTTTATTGATGTATGTATTAATAACACATTATTTTCGCTTTGCATTTTTTTTTTAACTATTTATTTCCCCCAAATTATTAATTTCTGTATTATTTTCATTATACATTTAAATCAATAATGAACAGATAAAAGGGAGAATTAAATGGGAAAGTAAATAAATAGGGGCATTAACACAAAGGTAAATGAAAAACCAAATAAGGACAGAAATATCAACTTATGTCAAATTATATTCATTAATGCTTACATTTGTTTTTAATATTATTTTTGATACATTTATTGGCATGTTAATTCAATAAATTGCTTTAATTTGCTTAATGTATTAATTCTTCTATTTATTAATTTTATTTCATTCTACCTTTTACTTTTTTAAATACTTATTTTTATTTGGTTTACAATAGTCAATTTTTAAAATTCATTTTCTGTATTAATTAAACATGTAAATACAAAGGCGAAAAAAAAATTGAAACAGAAATATCAACTTATGTCAAATTATATCGATTAACGCCTCCATTTATTTATAATATTATTTTTGTACATTTAATGGGATAATTCATTAATGGAAGCATTTATTTATTTATGTATAATTTTGGCAGCTTCTGTCGAACATACACGTCAGCAACATATAATAATGCTTCTTTTTCACACTTTAGATTGTTCCTCCTGTGCAGCATTTGTGATCTAGGTTATGTGAATTAGGAATATAAAAATGACTTGTTCTCCTGTATGGGAGTTGAAGCGCCTGTGTGAGATATCAGTATTTGTCAGTAAAATGAAATAAAGACTGGATAACACACAACAAAAACAAGGCATTGTACTAGAGAGCACAGACTGTCATATGGTGCTGAGGGTTTCACCTCTGATCCTTGTCATGCAGCAGGAGTTTGTGGGGCCTTAAAGCTGCTGCTAATGAGCAGGTGTCCTGCTGTACAGCCAGGTGAAGAGGCTTATTACAATCACGTTGGGCCTAATTCTCTCCTGCCGTCTCGACAAGAGGCTGGGATCAGACCAGTCCAACAGGTGAGGTAGAAATGCGTGGTAATAAATAACCAGTGAGCGTGATTAATGACACAGTTTTCCTTCTCACTGCAGGCTAAAGAGGGTAAGGCAAACTGACGTCCAGGATAAAGTGTGTGATTGCCTCAGGACTGAGATGATAATATCTTCCTAGAGTTCAACAGCACGGTGCAACCGTTAAGATCTCACATATGATTAACTACATGGAACTGCTATGCTTGTTTCTTATCAGTTCAAACTTTAATGTGCTCTGTGGCTTTGAGCCTGTTGTAACATGTAGCTCCTGCTCTGTCCTATATTTCCTTTCACATTACCTGTCAACATCATCATCAGAACTTTCCAAAAGCAACCAAAAGTTCAGACTAGAACTGCAATCAGTTGATTGTTTGACTGACAGAAAAATAACCGTCAACCTGAAGGTCTGTTTTGGTAATAATATAATAATAATAATCTTCATTTATAAAGTGCTTTTCAAAACAGAGTTACAAAGTGCTTTACATGTCAATAATTAAAACAGACAAGAAATGAAAACAACAACTTTTAAAAGAACTGATATAAACACTTTAGTGAATAAAAAACAGAGGAAATAAAAATAAAATCAAGTAAAATCAGGAAAGGCTCTCCGATAAAGTCTGTTTTGTGAAGGGACTCAAAAGAGATCACTGACTCAGCCGACCTGATTTCCTTGGGCAGACTGTTCCAGAGCCTCGGGCCCTGACAGTGAACGCTCTGTCCCCTTTAGTTTTCAGCCGAGGCTCTAGAATAGACAAAAGACCTCTGCTGCACGAGGATCTCAAAGTATGTCCTGGCATGTACGTTACTAAGAGGTCGGAGATATAGCTGGTAGGACTGTTTCTCTCTCTGTTGCTATGTTGTCTCCTGAGTATCCCGTTTCTGCTTTTGTGTTGTCGGCTAACTCTGTTTATAAAAGGTGCAATATAAATAAAGTTATTATTGTGATTATTATTTGTCGTAGAAACAACAATGACTGCTTACTTTTCAGGATATTCTCTGCATGAAAGTGTCGAAAGAACACACGGTGCAAAACAAAATCATTTAAATTTTAGTTAAAGCTGTTGAAAGCATAAAGCTGCTACTAACTCGTCAAGTTTGTTCTCCTCTGTATGCATGTCTTATTTAATCAACAAAAATTTGATCACCAATTATTACACTATACACTATAAAATCTCTTTCACTGCAGTAAATAAGTTTTCCTTTTACAAAGGAAACCTTTTAAGGGATTCTGTGCAACTGTGTGAGTCCTTCAGCTGAGGAGAAATTGAGCCTTAAGTTACACACTTAAAGAGAAATCTTAAGGTGTTTTGTGCATATTTGTTTTGTAAATGAATGATTTGCTGCTATTCTTGGTCTTACATTATAGTAAATTCAGCATCTTTGCATTTGGAAATGTCGGACAAAACAGGACATTTGCTGAAGTCACTTTAGGTTGTAGGACACTGCAACAGGCTTTTCTCACTGTTTTCTAATGTTTGTGACCATAAGATTAATTGTGAAAACAAACTAGAGTTTCTGATATCCAACTGGCCTCATGCTGCCACCAGCAGACCAAAATGTATAGAGGAGACATAAGGCTCATGCAGCCCCTGTTGAACAGAAGAGGGCGCTGTACATTCACAAAATACCCACTGTGAGCCAGTGTTTACAGCGCCTAATGCAGACTGGAGAGGTGGTGCTGCTAGAGAGGAAGATGTCCTCATTTGGTCTGATTGTGAAGCAGTTTGTATCTTTAATTTAAAGTTCTACGTAGTGCTTAATAATTAATGCAACTTATGGACTCAGTGTCAACATACTTCACATATCTAGTTGAAACTGTTTGCACTTGAAGAACTCGGACCAAGCTCACAAAATCCAACCTGTGATACATTAGTGCGAATTTCCAAGATATAAAACCTCTTCATTGTTTTCGTTGTATCACACCTACCGTTGGGCACTTGTCCAGTGGATGCAAGATGGCTGGGAAGCAAAGTGAAGACAAGAACAATGTTACTCACTGAACATGGCAACTGTTGTCAGACATGATACATTTTACTGACAGGATTTATGATGGCAGCCTCTACAAAAAAATGGCCATGGTGTGATGTTTCTACTGAACTAAAGCTGGTTTTAAATACTGATAAAAATGAAGGTTATGCATCTCTCAAACGCTGGGAAGAAGCCTGTGAACACTCTTGATGTTATTACTGCTCAGGGAAGGAAGTCAGAGGTCGTCACTTGTTACAAATATCTCGGTATTTGGCTTGATGATGTGATGTGGTCTCGCTGCCTGACTTTAAATCTCTTATAAGTACAAGAGTGAATAAATCAGTTGGTTCTTGCCAATGTGCGTAGGTGTTCTAATATTTCTACATATTATTGTATATCTTTTATTTTTTATTGTGTGGTTGTTTGGCTGTAAACGCTATTAAGCAATTAAAGGAGCACTTCATCCACAAAATGACCATTTGTATATCCATTACTCGCCATGTGTTACGATGAATTTGTGATGAAAACTGTTTTACTTGCATGCCTCCATGGTAAACCAAGAATCCAAAAACATAAAATTCCTTATGTATTGAAGTCACAGGGGTCCACGATTAATAACAGCAAAACTATATCAAAACATTCCTTTACAAACTCTGACACAAGTCGCATAGTATAATCCAAGTCTCATTCATCCAGTCATATGCTCAGAACTTCCCAAACAGACGGCCTTATCCAATGGGGTACTGAATTAAAAGTGAAACTTATCTATGCCCTCTTCAAAGCCAGACTCCATTGACAAAAACAGTAATTTTACCTGACTGAACACAAGAGTTGCTGGTCTACTGCTGCCACTGTGTTATTGTGTGATTTTGGTGAATCCGAACTAACCTCTTTTAAACACTTAAATCTATGGTGGGGTGCTTGACGCTTTTGGTAAGTGTTTCTCGACAGAAATGATTTTTTTGTTTTTTTCAAAGCTTTCTTTCAAGAGAATTTTGTTTTGTCGCGGACATTAACTGCACCGAAATATTTTCAATGTCAGTACCAAGGAAGGAAATCAAAAGTGCTCATATCATTCAGTGTACACACAATGTTCAACATAAAGAATTTTCTCCTTTTTGGATCCTTAGTTCACTGTAGAGACATGCAAGACATTCACCCACTGTTACATTGAATCTGTGAAGAAAACTTTGTTTAACTGATATACAAATGGTCATTTGGGAGGTGAAGTATCCCTTTAACATGTTGACAAAAACCACAACCCAACGACAAACCTATGAGATCTAGAGCGCAGTGAAACTAGTGCACACCCCCTGTGGGTTCCAGCCCAATGGGAATCATGAGATGTGATTTGGAGAGCTCACATCTTATCAACAGATGAGGCCCACAGATTGACGGAGGGCCATACAGGCTCAGTGAGGGAAAAGACCATGACTAACACGGCAGACAATTAAGGCATCGGTGCAATATGGGGATAGCAGCGTACACTTCATAGTGCAAAACACTTTTCTTTTTTTTTCTTTTTTTTTTTTTAAACCAACAGTCTGATGCAACTCGCTTGGTTGGCCTCTCCAAACCAGAGCTGCCCTCCCACCTCACCATTTCAGGGACAGGATTTACTGCTGCTCTCTGGGAGCAGAGCCGAGTGCCTCTGAGGACTCTGTTTGGATGACCTCTCAGCTATGTAACAGGCCGATTCTAAAAAACATGCTGTGTGTGTGTGTGTGTGTCTTTGTGGGGAAACATTTGGAAAGATGGATGTTGATGTGTGCCGAAATGTTCCGCATTTTCCTGGACAGTGTTTTATGACTGTAGAGTGGGCTGGTTTCTGTGTGTAAGCCACATAATATCCCAGAGGATGGCATCTATAAGTTGAGGGATTAAAAAAACCCTGTTTTTCTGATGGCAGAGCCTTAAAGTTCAGTCAGTACCTGACAGCTTTATGGATGGCTACGTGATTGGCATGGCCGCTCACTCCGCTTCCATCGAAGGTCAGCACCTGAAACAACAAAATGTCTCATTGTGAGTGGGTGAAAAGCCAGATTCTGGGTATCTAAAAGTGAATTTAAATAAACGGAGGCAAAAGATTTTTCTTGGGTTAGTGGACGGGTTTCACTGTCTGACTGTGGAGCTACTTGGCAGCCGACAACTGATATTTAAAAGCCTTTTTCTGAGTGCATGCTTGCACACCAGAGGAAGCAAGTGAAAAAAAAAAAATCAGGTCAAAGGGAACGAAAAAGTGCTTGACTAAAGACTTGGCATTTTTCTACGCTCAGGCGTTTCCTACCATGACTGTGTCTTTGCAATCAAGCATACGTTTAAGCTCCCGACCACCACATGTTGGAAGCAACTAGTGAACTTTCTCTTAATTCTTGCTGGCTTGTACTTTTAAAAGCAAGGGAATGGCACAGTGTCAGACCAATGAAACAATGTTTTTCAGTTCAAGAGCAGGAGAAGTGAACTACTTTCACATCTAGATGTTTATCTCTGTGTGTTTTTGCTTCATATTCACATGAGAAGACGTGATTCTCTTGTCTAGTTTTTAGTCTGGCGGCATATTTGGCTGCTGAGCCTGACAGGATGGGAGGAGACGGTGTGTTTGTTTGTCATCTTTGATAAAAAAAAAATAAAGAAAAGATCAGCAACTACAGTATAGAAGAACCCGGCTGTATGTAATCATCTTCCCTTAAAGAACTGTGGGTTTTATTTTTGTTTGCCAAACTTGCTGTTTTTCAGAGCTATTTTTGCTCTTGTTGAGATAGACCGGATGAAAATTCTTTGATTCTAAATTAACCACATTCCCATTAGCTAATAGTGCGGAACTGCACCGGAGCTGATAAGCATCTCTGTGTAAACACAGACGTTGAATCCAAACTTTCTACTGCAGCAGAGGCCCCTCAATTTCCCCCTCAATTATCATGGAGGTTCAAAATACGGTCTGAGGTGGACGTAAAGAGACGGCGGCTGACAGGGTTATTACGCAGACCGCAGTGAATCTGGGATAATGAGCGAGGGGAGCTGCGGTGCCAAAACATATGGTCAAAACAGAACATACAATACATGGGTTTGCACAAAAGGAAATTGTGTGTTAACATCAAACAGGAAATGACAGAAAAACGAGTGCTTTTAGAGGCAAGAGCAGAGCTGGGTGTACCATGTTGAAGGAGTGGGCTCGTATGTGATTCACAATCAGGGACGAGACCAGCGAGACACTCCATTCTGCTCTGGGATCATCTGGAAGTTTTCTGGAGGGGGAAAAAAAGACTTGTTATCTTCCTAGTAATACTGCAACAGTGTTTTACTGAGAAACAGCAGCACATTGTGTCTGTATTATAATCTCACTGTCAGTGAAAGCCAGTTCTACACAATATAAGTAAGCATGCTGGTGTTTCTTAGGCTGAGCAGTCCTATTTCTTCCGAGCAGCAGATTTCTGCAGTGCAGATTTAACCCAGCGTTTGAAAAAGGGCTGTTATGGAATGCAAACACGGGGGAGTGCTGGGAAGTCCGGAGGATAAGGGTCAGACGGCCCTTAGCATCATCTAAAACTGCAGCCTGGAGACAACACGGAGCATACATCAAACATCGCACTTGGCCAGCTCGAGCTCTTGGCCTACTAAACATGCATAGATTCATTTTCTGGCACACATAACAACACGCTTTTTTTTCTCTTGCTACGGTTGTTCAGCAGCACCCTTGAACTCAAGAAAAATCAGCTGCAAAAAAGATGAGTCGGGCCAACGCAGTTCACATAAAAACACAAACTCCTGAGGGCTGCATCTGAAGTGGAGTGGATCCAGTTTGTTCACCAGTTCTGATTTCTCTGATTTATGTAGATCACAACCAAGAACTGACAGGACTGCATGACCGCTTGAAACTGATCCTCCTGCTTATATCCTCCGTTTGACAAAATTATGTCAAAGTTAAAGTCTTCTACTACTTTCATTTTTATATTTGGGGAAAAACAAATGCACATGTCCCAAATATTGAGGGGGACGTGTGTGGCTGGAGGAGAACATGGATGTGACAGTGCATGCACGCATGTATATTAGAGCAGTGGTTTCCAACTGGTGGGTCACAGGCTCATTCTGAACAGACCACGAGTGACTTGCAAACTTGTCAGGCTTGTTAAAAATACACTTTATTTTGAAGCACAATGAATTTCCAGCACAGAGCTTTTATTTCAAAGTACCATTTCCTGCTGTAAAACGAGTGAATAGCGGACAGCTACTTGAAAGAGGCGGCAAACTAGCTCGACAGCACGGCCAAACTCAAGTATGACGCTGAATGTATCAAACTGTGTGGACTTTGAACTAATGACTAAGGAGAAATCTGGACCAGTTGGGAACCACTGTGTTAGAGAATACGAATGAAGCAGTTAACAGTTTCACGATAAACTGCAGTGAAAGTTCTGACAATTAGCATTACCATTTCAAATTTTAATTATCATTAAAACTGTGGTTGATTACTGCACTTTGAAAAACTTGAGGTAAATACTATCCAGCAACAACTAAAGTTAGGTACACTCTCCCTGATGCAGTGGAGAGCTGTAAATTGGAATCAGGCCCGCAGCCATTGCAGCAAGGACAAGGCCTTTGCACATGGGGAGCTGCTCTACCAGGTGAGCTACCGGGCGCCCCAGATCCGCTCTGTTTTTTGAGATTGGTTTGTATGGCAGGTGTTGCAGAGGTTAGCATTGTCACCTCACGGTAAGAGGGTTCCCAGTTTGAATCCAGGGTGTGGGAGCCCTTCTGTGTGGAGTTTGCATTTTCTCCCCATGTCAGCGTGGGTTTTCTCTGGGTACTCCGGCTTCCTCCCACAGTCCAAAGACATGCAGGTTAACTGGTAAATGGTTGTATGTCTCTATGTGTCAGCCCCGTGATAGTCTGGTGACCTGTCCAGGGTGTACCCTGCCTCTCGCCCAATGTCAGCTGGGATAGGCTCCAGCACCCCTGCCACCCCCGACAGGATAAGTAGTTACAGAAAATGAATGAATGAGTTTGGTGTGTATGCAGCCATACTTTGCAGTCTCTTTTATTGTTGGCTGAGCAGCCTCTTATCGCTGCTGGATAAGATATTAACACATAACCTGACGATGAAAATCCACCACGATCAACTTAATGTGTTTTTAATCCACAATAAAGTTGCATACACAGAAGGCAGTGACAGCAGTGAAGAAGGTTCCTGACCAAAAGCTGGCTAATTACAAATATCCGTGTGTGCAGATGCTCTTTTCATCCCCTGTAAAACTTGGTGATATAATTCTAGTGTGTGTATCAGTAGTTTTTGAACATTTTCAGCACATTTTAACAATACTGTGATAATTGTGGTCATAATTATCGTGATAAGAAATGTTCATACTGTTTCATCTATAACATGTAGGTATGTATAAGTGCAATAAGTGGGGTTAGGTGAGTGGGGGTGTGTCAACAGTTGTTCCCCTCCCCTTCGCTGCTAACAATGAGCCAGGACAGTTGAGCTGGTAGAGGGAAGTGATGGATTAGGCCACAAATCTATTGGCTGCCAGTGATGTGAGGGTCAGGCTTTGGTGCAAGGGGTGGAGGGGTGGGGGTCGGCTGTGTCACAGGGAGGAGGGGCGGAGGGTTGGGGTTCAGAGGTAGTTTAAAACAGTCTGTCATCGAGTGAATGATACCAGTGACACATCATAAGAGCTGGGTGTGTGTTTGTGTGTGTGTTTTGTTTTTCAGAGTAGGATGGTGCAGTGACATTGAATCTTATCGAAACCAGTGTTCAGTGATGGAGGAAGTACTCAAATCTTTACTTAAGTAAAAGTACTAATACCACACTGTGGAAAAAAGTCCTGCATTGGAAATATAAGATTATTATGACTCATGCATTAATGTCAAAGTAAAATTTTACTGTTCTAGTTGGTTGAGGCAGAGCTGATTTTTAAGTAATCATGCAGGACTGTATGTTAATCTTACACCGCTGCCACTCAAATCTCATGTTAACGATTCGATTGGTTGTTTGCTTCGGAAACACTGCAGAAAATAGTGACACTTTCAAAATGTTTATTTTGTCTAAAATATAAATTAACATTTTTTAAAATAATTATGAGGAAATGCACATTTTTAAAGGAATTTTTTAGACAAGGATGGTGCATATTAATACAGACTGCTGTAAATATGCAAGAATAGCAGAAAAGGTTAGCTATAATCTGTAGTCCCTGGCCAGATATTACAATAGATTCCCTTAAAGTACAAGAACAAAACAGGAAAAGGTAAAGATAAAACAAAATTACTAAAATAGGGTGCAAGCAGCAACTCCTGGTAAAACACTGATAAAACTGACACGTTATTTTAAGTCATATTGCCTTTATTTTGACAAATAGTGCAGTATGAGTCGAGAATTTCTGTGGTAATGTTCATTCTTACTGGGAAAAATATAAAAAATGAAGATGATAATGTGATTTTTCTCTAATTCGTTTCTGTAGCACCACAATGCTTCATCTAAATCTTATGCTGTACAACATTCTACCTTTGGATATTGCATTCAGCCATACTGCAGTTTCAACAATGTTTCAATTAATTGTGCAGAAACTACACTACACAAACTACTACTACTGCTAACAGCTGATACAAACTGTGTAAGCTCTACCTGTATATATTGTTGGGTACAGTAGTAATTTATGACAAATCATACTTTAAAAGCTCTCTAAATATTTTGTATATAAAAATTTGCAAAGCTTTAGTAGCACAAAAAGAACACGCTCAAGTAATGTATAAGTAGATCAGATTTGTACTTAAGTACAATACTTGAGTAAATGTCCTTTAATAACACCACTGACAACATGAAATGCTGCCTAAATTAATAAAAAAACAAACCTAACATCCTGTTTTGTCTGTTTTAGACTGAAGGCTGAAAAAACATGAACATTTGGCCATGGTGCGTGAATATTAAATATTGAAATATCATTCAGAGGTCACAGCTTTACTACTTTCTTTGTGTTTAAATGTTTGTGTTGCTCACTGCTGCATTTATTCATTTATTATTTTAGACATTTCTGCCTTACAGCCTAACAACTGCAGCTAAGCACTAGCACACAGGAGGGGGAGGGAAAAAAGAAAAATGAACAAAAGATACAAGACACCTGACCTTTCTCAAGCAGGATGCAGGCTGAGTGTCAGCTTCGCCATGGCAACCGTGCAAAATGTCCTAAAGTAACCTCCCGGGCTCCCCCTCCGCAGCTTTGCATGTGGATGTCTAATTGCTTGCAGGCATCTGTATGCAGTTGTTGAACTTTGGCCCAGTAAGGGGATTCAGTGTGTGTGTGTGTGTGTGTGTGTGTGTGTGTGTGTGTGTGTGTGTGTGTGTGTGTGTGTGTCAGAGAGGGCTTGTTTAGTCTGGTCACATGGACCACAGGCCTGTGAAACTGCCAGACTTCTGTCCGCACAGTCAGATTATATGTCCTGCTGGGAACGGTTGAGATGCCACTACAAGCTGCCAGTACACCCACAATATCACACTGTAATAAGGCAGCTACAACTACAGTAACAACACACACACACACACACACACACACACACACACACACACACACACTGTTCCACCATAATTTAGAGACATTTGCGGTTGCAGGTTTTTTCAATATTCACTCATGTTGAGGTAATAAACCACCATGAAAACAACCACTGAAATAATGCAGTTAGTGTTGTTTTGAAAGTAAGTTGTGCGGAGAGAATAATCTGATGTGACTAAATGACTGCTGGCTGCAGGATTCAGTAGATGGGGAAAGCAACTGTTTGACTATGCAGAGGCCAGTGTGTGCCGGTGACAAATGTATCGGGAATAAAAGCACAGCCAGAGGTCAGCGGCGAGGCTGGAACATCTCACCGCTATTTACTGCACCCTGTCATGTGCTTATAAATTAGCTTGGGCTATTTTTACCACTGATCAATGTATATTTAAACCTCGTGTGGGGATACGGTGTTACTGCAGCGACTGTCCTGTCCAGAAAGTAGCGCTGAGCTCTTTGTTTACATGCAGACAGAGAATTAGACTAATTTAGTCCAACGCAACAGCTTTCAGTTTGTGATTTACCCCGAGTAAAGATTTTTCTCCCAGAAGTACATCTATATGTAGAGTCACATCAAAAGCTATAAAGAGCTGCTGCAGCTCAGTCTGATGGAACATGTAATGAAGAAGTGGAATGGTTGGATTTGTGCAGTGAGCAGCTATAATGGAGTCCAGGGAGCAGACAGAGGTCAAGCCAGTGCAAGTGGAGAGGCAGCAGAGCGTGCTCAGATCGAGCTTGATCACAAAGGCCCCAACATGCACCGGGGCCCCAGATACTGTCAACACAGCTGTCCTATTCAGTGAGCATTAAAGGGAAAATCCTATTTTAAAGCAGAATTCACGTGTTATTCCAGTTATTCCATAGGCTACAATTGTGAGGGAGCAAGTCTCACACAGACCTGTCATCGACTCAAAGTAACCCTCACTGTGCCTCCTAGACTTTTGGTGTGAAGTCCAGACTTTAGCTTGAAATCTGAAGTGCAGTGGATCCATCACACTCCCCTGATGCATGAGAGGAAGCCCATTCTACTAAAGAATAGATGTTAACATTCTAGTCTAGCTTCTGTGATTTTTGCTAATTACAGTTTTCAGGGATGCACAATGATTTCAGCATGATAGCAATAGCTGTGTCTCAATTCAGGGGCTGCATCCTTCAATTGCATCACATAGGTGCGACCAAGGCTGTCCCATTTTAAAGGCTCCTTCAAATGCGGCCTGGAAATGCAGCCTTCTTTCCCAGAATTTGGAGGATGCAACGGATGAATCCTTCGTGGCCCAGCCTACCCAAGATGCATTGCGCGCCGTTGAGGATTAAATATTAAGTTAAGTTAACTGACAGTCGTTAACTAGCTAACGGTTGATTGTTGTTAACCTTACTATTAACTAAAAGCACACAGCTTAAGCAATCTTAATCTAATAAGATAACAGTCCCCCATTAACCTGAAATATATCAGACGAAGGTGTCTCCTGCGGCAAGGATTAGATAAAAAAATATAGCTTGGTTAGCACAGTGTATTTCCAGCTATGGTAAACTGTGATAATGCTAATTCTAATTTTGTGCGTGTAGGATTTGAGCGGCTATATCAGCCGACATGGAATATAACATAATAAGTATGTCTTCCTTAGTTTATAATCACCTGAAATTAAGAATCGTTGTTTGTTTTGTTACGTTAGATTGAGCTGTTTTTACCTACATAGGAACACCAACACCATGTTTCCAAAGTAGCCCAAAATGGACAAACCAAACACTGGTTCTAGATCAGACAATTAGTGTTTTTGCATCGGCCACCATAGAGGCCCCTCCGTGACGAGAGTGTCAGAAAAACACTTATTTTTTTTTTACAGAGAAACAACCAGGAGAAGTTTCAACTGGTTGCAATCTGCAATCCTCACCGCTAGAGGCCACTAAATCCCCTTAAACCCTACAAACTGTTTCTTTGACTTCATGAACTGGAAATACAGTGAAATAGCAACTCCTACACCATAACTTTGTTACCTAATCAACACTGTTGCCACGGTAGCAACTTGACAATGGACGGCGACCACCTCTTATCAAAGCAGTCCCACCCTTGTTTTGTACCAGGCTGTAAACATGTTTATTTGTGCTGTAAAGCTGGGCGTTTAACACAGGGGTCTATGGGGAGTGGAGCCAGCCTCAAGTGGCCATCAGAGGAACTGCAGTTTTTAGCACTTCTTTTTGGCTTCATTTTCCAGCCCTGGCGGTTGCTGCTTGGTATCACCAGATAAAAGGCTTTAAAATTAAATATCAACATCAGCTCTAAATGTATATTTCTGCTGCTTTGACAGGCCAGTTATATGAAGCTTTAATTTTGTGACTTTAATTTGTTAAAATAGGTCAAGTTTACCCTTGTCGTGGCTTTTTTCAGGATTGTCTCAGGGAGAGCACCATCCAAGCCTGTACATGTAGGGTGCATTTTCCATTTTTGTTTCAAAATGTTGCATGAAAATAAATTCAGCATGTTTTACACAGAGGGCCACAGGAAGTCATTCCTCCCTGTGGCCATGAAACTTTTCAACTCCTCCCTCACAGTGTCAGACACTCTGAGTCCATAACTGTCCATGATTTATTTATTATTTATATTTCCAACTGTGCAATTTTTCCTAGCCAACTTAACTGTACAAAATACAATACTGACTTAACTGATACAATTTGTGCAATACTTTTTCAACTGTGCTTTATACTTTGCAATAATTCAACTGTACAATTATTCCTTCTTATTTAATTTTTAACCTACTTATTCTGTTCTTGCATTTATATTTAGCATACTTGTATTATAATGCACAAATTCATACATATTTCTAAAATTTCCTCTTCATATTTGTATATTTACATATATATATATATAAATTGGGTTATATCTTGTATTGTTTCCTATAATTTCTGTATGTCTTTATGAAGTTTAAGAACAACAGTAACATGCCCCAATTACTCCCCTAGGATCAATTATATATTCAGACTCTTACCTAAGCTAAAGTAGTTTTGTTATTTTGCCTGGAATGTATAAATTTTGAAAAGCATTATATTTTATATCTGCACCTGCCAGCAGGTCATCACAATACGAACAGGCATAATAATATGTTAATTCCACCACAGGAGAGACTCGATGTTCTCTGCATTTACATGGGAAAAATATGTGAATGCATCAGCATAAATGAGTTGGAAAATATCGGTATATTGGCAAAAAATCTACAGTTTTACTGGGTTTCAACAATCTGGCATCGTTTACATCCATGTCTACTTGCTTACAGTCTTCCACTACATTGCCCTTGCTGGCACATTGCTGCGAATCTTGCCATGTCGCTACCACCTGTGGATTAATGAAACAGTGTAAAACTATTGGCAAGAATGTGTATCGCGTCATGTGCGTCCTTGTGCACAAGATAACCAAAACAGGGACCCATTCATAGGAAAAACAGCTCTAGAGGTCAGAAACTCTTCCTGGTTTGTGTTCACATTACAAAGAAATAGTACCCAGCTTGGCATAAACTCAAGACAAATATTTAGAGCCCAAAAACGCTGATGATCTGCACCAGGTTTTGCCACTGATAGCATCACATAAAAATCTCAGTTTTGAGCCTCAGGTGCTAATTTCGTAGTTACTGTGCTTGTTTTAGGCTTGATGTTATGTCTGACTACTTCCCAGAAAGCCTAGAGATCAGTACCGCAGCTACACTGACCTCCAGCCAACTCAAATCAAAATTAATAAGATGCACAAGGCTTCTGTTTCTATTTTTTCTCTAGCTCTTAAACATGAAAAATGGACTGACCGCCAACCTCTGCACAGCATCTTTTTCTGTCTTTGCACACATAAAATGACCAGCAAGAAAAACAGGGAGAGGTCAAGTCAAGGATGTTCATCTGCACATACTTGGGCAGAGGAGGTTAAGAGCGAAGCCAAAGTGTGGCTAGCCATGTACAGACACATGGAGAGAAAAACTGTTTGGAATGACCTACATTAGCAGCACTCAGAGCATTGCCAAAATGTATCCCACAGTCCTTGGCAGTTGGCTTCGGCAGACATGGACAAGAGGAGGAGGAAGAGGAGGAGGAGGAGGAGGAGGAGGAGGAGGGGTGGAACAGAGGGGGAAAGCTGGTTGTGAGTGAGCGGGGCTCTCAAAGTGCTGATTAGGTGTGTGTTTTGGGCAAACAACAGAATACACAGAAAGGGAAAATGGGCTACACTCCAGTTCAGCAGAAGTGCAGACAGCACCAAGATCAAAGTTCAGCTGTATTCTGTGTGCACAAGATGATAAAACTGTGAAGTAAAAACACACACACGCGCGCACACACACACACACACACACACACACACACACACACACACACACACACACACACACACACACACAGTGTTCTGTAGGGCAGACAACCTGGGCAGGCTGCCAGCTTATTACTGTGAGTTCCAGGTTAGTGCCAGAGTTCATGCAGCTCTCCTGGTGAGCCAACATGTAGAGACTCACATGTAGGCCGCCCTGAGATTCTTAGAAACTCAAAACATTTTCAAGGAAAGCTGCAGGGTTGATCTAGAGCAGGAAAAAAAGTCCCCCCCCCCCTTTTTTTTCCAGCATCACCTTTTACCATTACTTTCTCTGTAACTTGACCTTGCCAATAGCCAGAGCCGGGAGACTGAAAGTCTTACAGCTGCATCAACAGCAAAACACAGAAGTGGGGCTGTCCCAAATATTACCGTTTGGGTATCGAAGCTCCAGTGAGAAATAGCCGCCATTAATCAAAGCTTCGAGGGGGGTGGAAGAAACATCAGTTTTCATTCGATGCACCTTAAAAATGTGACAACAGTGGTGTGCTGCAGAAATGAGTCTTAAAAGCTGGAAATGAGTTAGCATTTTAGCACTCCTGGACCCCTCGTCTCAAAGTCATTGATTTTTTTGTTGGATGCCTGAAATAAGGTCAATGGTTGACACAAGCTTTCCACTATTTATGACATAAAAACACCTGTTAATACCCCGCCCACTCGTAAATTTTCTTCTTAAAAAAGATGGTTGCTAACAAGACGCTACGTGAGACTACAGAATATCACCACGCCAAATACTGTTTTACAGCATCATTGCGCTGGTCACACTGAAGTCATGCGTCATGTGGTGTATTTGTTTACAGCCTAACATTAGCTTTTTACTTCCTGCGATTGCATTTACACTTCAGCAATCATAAAAGTGATGTTCATTTGTGAAGATTATCTTGCTGAACAAAACGTGTGTCATAAACATTTGTTTGCCACAGAGGTTATTCCGTGCAATGATCCAAAATCCTAAGGAAAATCGCAAAGGCTTTTTGGCGAGGGAACCAGGGCGACGCTCCTCTCATGTTGGCCTACAAATAAACATCATCCCTGCAGTACTCTATTAGCTACTTTGTTAGCATGAAGGTCACAGTTACATGAGCGATAATAGCTAGGAAAAAAGGACACTTTGCAAGATGGCTAATTTGAAAATGATTTGCCAAAGTATTATTATCAAATTAGCTGAAAAAAATTGTTGATTTGTGATATGCCACTTTTCTTGGGCATGTAATCGACTTTTTGTAATTCGTCATTTTAAATCTATTCCAGACGCTTCACTTTTTAAACTCTTACCAGTGGAACTGCAAAGGTCCTAACATACCAAGCTTATAGTCATCGATGAGTGTCTGCTGCCCTAGTTTTTGCGGTGTGCCCCGCATCATCGGCACTAATCGGCCCTTGTTGGCTGATTCAGCCCGTTCAATAGAAATTGGAGAAAGCAGAGAAGAGAGTACCCCAAAAACACTGTTCAGTTGAGTACAATAATACATTATAATTTGCTATCGTGCATCTTACTCTAAAGCACTCTGACATGAACGAGAGCGAGCAAATGAATGTCAGAATTTTTCTTTGAACCGTCATGTTCTGCAACAAAGCTGGAATCTGCATCAATTTTCTTACCACTAAAGAACCTCTGGGGAACCACTGACGCCCTTCATTTCATCCTCTACATCTGAGAAGTAGTGATGCTTAAAAGTTTTCCAATACCAGAGATACTTTGGTATGTAACCCATAATTGACCAAAAAAAAAAAAACCACCATAGAAGTCTGAGGCTTCTTTTCAGCAAATCTTAACTACCTGACTCAGTGGCTGCAAATGAATGGGGGGGTGTATTTGGGTGGCACCAGAATATTTAATTAAGTAGTCAAGAGGAACACAATGTCATTTAATTAATAGGCAATTACCTCCCATGACAGTAATGTTAATCAGCCCTCTAGTCATTCAAATCTCCCCATTGTCCCCGTAGGGCTCACTGACACTGAATAATCCATGGTGACTCGTCAAACAGCTTGACAGACAGCTCAGAGCAAACAAACAGCTCAGATGTGCAAATGTTACAGGGAAATTCAAAAGTCATAGTTCCACTAAGGACAATTTTAACTAACCTGTGATATAACTGAGTAAACAAAAAGTTTACGTTTGATTTAACTGAATGAAACTATGTCTTATCACTGGCTCCCTGCCTGTTAGAGAATTGATCTCAAAATACTACTGTAGGTTTATAAAGCACTGAAAGGTTTGGAGCCAAAATATATTTCTGGTCTTCCACTACATTATGAACCATCCAGACCTCTCGGGTCGTCTGGTTCAGGCCTGCTCTGTGTCAACAGAGGCAAAACTAAACATGGGGAAGCAGCGTTTAGTTTTTATGCATCATATATCTGGATCAAACTCCCGAAAAAACTGTCAGTACTTTCAAATCAAAGCTGGAGACTTTTCTGTTTGCCACTGTCTTTCATTAAATCAAATAATTATCATTTCTTATACCGCACTCTAAGTTTTATTCTTGTGTTTTATACCTGTGTTACTCTATTTTAGCTTGTTTTATTTCCTATTCTCTTTATACTGAGCACCTTAAATTGCCATATTGCTGGAATATGCCGTATAAATGAACCTGATTATGATTTTAAAACTTGCTTAGCCATACTTTTCAGGGATGGATATAAAAATAGATATATACTCTAGGTAGATACATAGATTTATGTTAGTTTGTAATTGAAAGGTTTTTAGGGGGCTCCATGTCCCACTGGGAAGACCAATCACTGCCTCATTTATTTCCTCTGTGACACAGAGGTAGTAATACATCAGGCCAGACTCGATCAGCACTGTTGTGGTGAGAATGGATGGGTGTGATTTGTGGTCGACTCGCTATTGTTCTGATAGACACTGGGGGATGAGGAAGGGACTGATGGGCTCCAACAGGCAGACATGCTGACACTTGACTCTGGAACTCAAGGCAGCACAAGTAGACTTTGCAAATTGATTTTTTTAGCCAAAATATAGCCTCAGTTTTTATCATATTTACGGTCAGTTATAGACATGTACAGTGTGAACATGTTAAGGACACAAATCAAATTTTTTCTCTTATATTTTGATTTTTTTTAAATGTATTTTAATTTTTTTCAATTATTTTGAAATATTTTGATTTTTTTGTATCACTATTACAATCTCTCTTTCTTATTCTATATCTATTTATTTATTCCTATTTTTACTTTAATGTTATTATAATTAATTTAATTTTTATTAATAATGTAATTTTTATTAATTGATTTTTAAGTAAGTCTTTTTTTACTTCATTTTTATTATAATTAATTAATTTTTTTATCAATAATGTATTTTTTATATATTCATTTTTAATTAACTCTTTTTTACTTACTTTTTATATCACTATTACTATCTCTCTGTTTCTCCATGTAAGGACATGTTTACATATGTATTTTTATTTGTCTAAAGGTGGGCATCAAAACTTAAGACACTGAACTACTGATTCATGTAAGTCCTGAAAATTTCAATAAACAAAACTGTGGGGGAAAAAGTTCCAGTTTCTCTATAAAAATCTGTAAATTCTAACAAGCCATTAAAGGCACACAACTGAAATGTTGTAATTTGTATGTTGTGTGTTTTGATGCAGATGGCTGCTTACTTATGGTCTATTATGGCGACTCTGGAGTCTGGTATCCCCAGCACGGCACAGCTGCTGAGAAGTTCCTGTTTACGTTGAGCTCCTTGATTGTAGTAGTTTCCTGTACAATAATTGAAAGACAAATTAGGCTAAAGACACTGTGATGAAAGGATACATGTAGAAACAAGTCTAAATTCTGTTTGGTTGCAATCTCAAACATTTTAAATGATTTTAAAATATCACATGTTCTTTTGCTGTGTCACAATGGTCCTCCTTATTCCTGTAGTTTTTTAGATGATGGACACCAACATGTTTGAGCATTTCCTTGAAAAGCTAGTTGTTGCTGAAAACCCTGTAACCAAAATTTGTGCACTTTTCAGATTTAGATAGTGCAGCTTTACCCTTCTTACTGATTTTCATATTTCACCCAAAATTCAACAAGTCTTGGTCTGCTGAATCAGCTCCCTAGTCAAAACAGGCCAGCAGAGGATGTACTTCCTGTGGCAGCTGCAGTTCAACCTGCCAAAGACAACGATGGTGCACTTCTACACTGCCATCACTGAGTCTATCCTCACCTTCTCCATCACCATCACCATCTAATGTGTGGCTACCACTGCCAAGGACAAGGGTATACTGTAGCATATCATTTGCTCTGTAGGGAATATCACCGGCTGTAATCTGCCGTCCCTTCAGTACATGTACGCCTCCAGGACCCTGAGGCAGGCAGGGAGGATTGTTGCCAACCCCTCCCACCCTGGACACAAACTTTTTGAGTCACTCCCCTTTGGCAGGAAGCTGCAGTCTACCGGGACCAAAACCTCATGCCACAAAAATAGTTTGGCCTCATCGACAAGGCCCGGTAACCCCACTGACCCCTCATAGACATCTGTCTCTATGCTTTATATTAATGCACATCTTGGACTGTTATCCCTATGCATTGCACATGTTCTCTATCATGTGAACTTTTGCACATCCTCAAATCAATATTTTTGTACATCCTGTATAAACAGTCCAGATCCCTCATTCTAAAACATTGTACATATTTGTTTTAGTATGTTTTTCATATTGCATTGTGCATTTGGATTTATATTCTTGACATTTGATGTATTTCTGCTCTCCTTGTTTAATGTGTATGTGTATATGTTCATTGCACCAAACGCCATGGCAGATTCCTTGCAAGGAACTGTTCTTTAGTTATAAATAGCAGGAAGTGGCTTGTGTGTGACTGTTTTTTTGTTTGTCTTTTTACCCTCCCCCAGGCTACAAATATTTTTCTCTTGAGCTTCTCTAACTGACTCGGGGAAAAGGATGACCCTATCACCACCGTTACTTCTTTTTATTATTCTTTAATGTAATTTATTTATTTTTTGATTAAAAAAATTCCTTTTGATGATTTTAAAAAGTTGAAGATGAAATCCTGGGGTTGAAAAAGCTTTGGGTTGTAGTAATGTTGGTGAAATATCACTGTTTTAAACTCACATTTGGTTCTGCTTTATTTCCTGTTAGAAGCTTTAGGCGCACATATTGTGTTGAAGGACCATCGGAAATGTGAAATTCCAATGATAATTTCTGTGATTGCAGTTTTTGGCTATGATAATCGTGTAATTTTGGCCATTTTGTACAGAACACATGCATTTGGAAGGCAAAAATGTAACAGCTAGCTGTAAAATAAAGCCATTTATAGTTGAATGTGCCTTTTCTAAGCCAAAATAAAAAAACACAAGTCCCTCCTCAGTGCTTAAAAAAATATTTGACATGCTTCCCCTTTCCTGCACCCAACCCCTCCCCTCTCATAAATAACGAACAGTCTCTGAGTGACTTTTCAATAAACCTGATTCTAAAGCATGTAACTAAACCCAGCTAACGTTGGCTAGCAGCTATCTGCATGCTTAATAACAAAGTCTCTGTAACGCAGTGCTTTATTAACATTATCTTTACAAACAACAGTGTGCTGTCACCGTACCTTCAGATAAACACAGCAAATGAACGCTGGCGTTTGACTCAACGAGTCGAACAATCGTCGGCGCGAAGAACATACATTCATCATCCGGATGCGCGGTGACAATCAGAGCTCTGACGTCAGCGCCGCTTGTTTCTCTGCTCGACGAAAAGCTCGTTAGATGCTTCAACGACTTCTCCAAGGTACGGCGGTGTCGATAGAAAATGCATTTGATCAAAATAAGATAGCACAAAACTAACGAGACAAGCAGGTAAACACTCATTATTTTTGACCGTTACCGTAAACAATCCGTGTAAAGACAAAAGTCTAACATGCAAATGGTTCCACGTGTAAAAAAACACACAGTCTGTCTGATACACCAAACGTTACGCCGTCTTTAAAGGATGCAGCAAGTATCACAACTAAGTCTAACAAAGCGAAAGCCGCCCGCTTTTAGCCACACAATAGTATGTTTCACTCACTTGGACACACTGTCATGTTTTCTCACTGAAATGCGTTTAAATCAAGTTCTTACGAGAACGAAGATATGCATGTGATACTGGATAATTTCACGGCGTGTTTAAATAAAGGGGAGTTGCAAAATGTTGAAGAGAGTTATGTAAATTAAGATGAATTTGTGTTTTTGAAAAGTGAAAATGTAAAACACCAGGAACGTTACTGTGTCCAAGGGGAACGATTTATTTGTGGCACTGCATTATCCTTACAGGTATGTAAAAGTAAAAAAAACAAACGTGTTTATTGTTTAGCAAAAGAGGTGACACAGAGGTCCACTCAATTTCTACATCCGTAGATTATAGTTTTGTTGTTCATTTAAATGTGTTGCGGTATGCCAGTAGTACCACGAGGATTCAACTGAGCAGGGACAATTTCCTTTACCCTGTCAGGACATCGACCGACAAATGCGGCGCAGCCTTCAGTCTGCCCAGTTGTCCACAGCCCACAACCCGCGGATTTACAATCAACAATTGACACATATTTCTGCCCAGGGATCCGTTTCTCTGCCATCGGTATAATTTCTAAACATGAGGTGAGTACAAATCGCTAACACGCAGCAGAGCAACATGTCTAATTAGCACGCAATTTAAGCGCCCCCGGTCTACGCTGAAAATCTGCCTTGCAAGATGGCGACGTGGTTGAGGATTCAAAGGTGAAATACAGGCTAGCTAGCGACAACAACAACATCTTAAACGTTGTGTTTCTGCACTCAAGTGCTAAAGTAGCGTTTACTTTTGAGCGCAAGTGTATTATTGTGGGGTTTTTTGGTGCATTTCCGGGAAAGAGCGCTCTGTTGTGGAAATAGACCCATCCCCCAAGATAAGCTACAAATCCAATTGCGTTTATATGACAGTATGATGTTACAAGACAACAATAACAACACACAGCAGCAGTATTTCTCACTGCTGGGCAATATATGAGGCAGTAGGGGTTATCGAGGCTGCTTGGTTTGCATGGAAATCATTAGAGACCCTGGCAAATGCTTTCTAAAATTAACTGTACCTAGAACTTCGCGGTGAAACAACGGAAGCTTACGGCTAGGCAGTTTTTCTAACCTTAAACTACATGCAT
The DNA here is from genome assembly GCA_026686955.1 of Epinephelus cyanopodus. NCBI lineage: Eukaryota > Metazoa > Chordata > Actinopteri > Perciformes > Serranidae > Epinephelus > Epinephelus cyanopodus. The sequence continues at coordinate 20,362,910 of CM048924.1, forward strand.
CTACTCCACAGATGCCTTAACCTGGTGTTTCCCGACCTTTTTTGGTGTCTGTCTCACCCCCACAGCTCATTAGATGAGCAGTGATCCCTCATCAGCACCACTTGTCATGTCCTAAATGTGTCCATTTAAAAGGGGTTTTAAACACTATTTCTTTTCTTTTACTCCGGATTTGCCTGTGTTTGTTTTTCATTTCAATATTGGTCAAGTTTACATTTGCACTACTAACACCTAAAATGGCAGAAGCTGACAATTTCCCCAACACTTGCAGCTCTATTTGGACTTACTGCTTACTTTCTGACTAATTTTTATACACTTAATCTTAGCATGTGGATTTCAGGAGTTGCAGCCTACTCAGGTTGGAAAGCCTATTGTAGTTTATTGTTGTGTGAAAAAGTAAGAAGTACTATAGCAGCATCACTGCAGTATTTAAAATCATATTTGTTTTAATTCACCCAGTCTCTATTTTTTTCCTACCACAATTAGTTGCAAATTAGCTACTTAATTTTTAAAGTATCCCCTTGCAAATGGAAAAAAAAACTACCCCCTTGTTGGGAATCATGGATCTAAACCACTCCAGCTGTTGAAATTAAAACGACTGATTAGTAAATGTACTGTAGTCACAGTTTCTTTAATATACTGTCAAAAGAGGGGAGACAGGGATCCATCTGTACCTGTATTTTAAAAGGCCCATCACATGATTCCCATCATAGATTTCTGTGAGCATTATTACAAAAGCAGTAATAAAAACTGAGAAACAGGTTATGAACAGTCAGGTCACTGACCAGGACTGCAACAGCTGATTCTGATGGGAAGCATATTAATGCTGTCCTTCTTAGTCGGTTGCTCTGTATACTGAAAAGATTCAGTGACTGGATGGGACAGGGAGGTGGCTTCCTCTTTTTTTTCTTCATATAATGTGTTTGTAAAGGAGTAAGACTGAAGCTGACGCTTGACAAAATCCTCCCGCGCAGCATCAGTGCAACAATTGTTGTTTCCTGTTTCACTGATTGTCTGCCATACTGGTAAATATTTGGTCACCACCTCAGGGTACAACACAAGTTCTTGTTTTTTTTAAACAGGGATCTTATCTCATCTAAGTAATGTTATCAATATGTTCAATAATGTTTTCAGTGGCATTGGCCTTTTTCTGGTATTCTCAGGGTAGGAGTGAATTAAATCAAGTTTAGAAAAACAGAACAGTAAAAGTGAAGCATAAAACAGGGCTGTAATATTTTGAGGCAGCTGCAGTGCTGCTGGGTGCTCTCTTTCAGAGTTTCTCTTTTGTTGTTTAATTGCTCCTCACATATTGACATGTACAGAATGTCTGCCTCTCATTTAGACAATTTGCTTTGAGAGGATTTGCTCTGTCTTAGTCTGGATTAAAGCCAAAAGGTGCTGCTGGCAATGAAACTTCATCTCACGTACATTGAAGAACTGGATTCATGTCCTGTTTGGTGTTGGCATTGCGCAGAAAGCATAGGACATGACAACCTGTGCTACTATATAATACAAAGTTATGTCATTTTAAAAAGGTAGTGGTAAAAATAGCGCTCTACAGTTTATTGTATAAAAACAAAACCATCCACCAGCTGCGTTCAGTGCGGCTTCTTTTACAAGTCACTGCGTCAAGACGCTGATGATATTTTTAGTATCATTTCTAAAACTGTGAAAGTGGATTTCGAATTATGGGATCCACCAAACTGTGTGGCCTGTGGATTGTAATAAAATAACAGCTTCCCACCCTGCTTATGGTGGCAATGGTTGTAGCTTTTCCATCCCTGAAGTTAGCATCATAATGTTTTGGCATGGTGGCCATGCTATAAATCTTGCAGACCTAGAATAAAAATGCTGGAGCCAGCAGAACACAGATTCATACGTTGGATCCCTGTGAGAAAAAAAAAAATCCAGTGACGCAGAAACTTTTCCTGTGTGTGTTTGGTAGCACGTTGCCCAAAAAATAATCAGACCAAATACAAAATCTATGTGTTTGTTCAACTGAAAAGAACAGGGTGACAGTGTTTCCTTGCTCTGTATTATTCTTCAGATAATGCTGAACTGATCCAGGCCAACATGACTTTAAGCAGCTAAAAATAAACTTGATCATTTCCATCTAGCTAATTTGTTTAAATGCAAGTGGAGGATTGATCGGTTTATCTTGGACAAAATTATATCAGATAACAATGGGATATTGTTCAGAAGTAATGGCAACATGAGTGGAAAGTTGAAAACATGATCACTGCTCATCTGACTGGATGGCATGACGTGTAAATTTAGAGACTGCACCTATTTACCACAGCTGTACAGCAGAACTTAATTAAAATCTGAGGAGTTTTCCCATCTAAAAAATATGTTAACTATGACATGACACACCCTGCTAATTCCTTTAATAAACAACAGATTGTTTGTAAAAGAGATGAAATTGTGTGGCCAGTTAGTTATAATAAAAGTCAGTCTGGCTGCTAATTTGCTGTCACGCTTCATATATAGGATGTGTTCAAATTTACAATGAGATTGGATTATTTGTCATTTACACAATGATGACACTTTTTAATTTTTTTTAATTTTCACCCTGGTTCCCTTGTGAAAAAGCCTGGAAGATTTTTCCATTGGATTTTGGATTATTGCAGAAAATAAACTCACTGGCAAACAAACATTTATGTTAAATGCTTTGTGCAACAAGATAGTCTTTACAAATGAACGTGACTTTCATGATTATAGAAGCCTAAATGCAATCGCCAGAACTAAAAAGCTAACATTAGGCTACAAACAAACTACATGGCAGTCACATGACTTAAGGTTGCCGCCATATCAAGCCGTCTTCAGTGTGATGACGTGCTTAAGTCTCATTTAGCCATTTGTTATCAAACACCATTTTTAAGATGAATAAGAGCCTCAAAATTTCAAGTGGGGTATTTATTAATGTATTTTATCATGTAGAAGAAAACGTGAAAGTATCTTAATCTTGTGTTAACTTCTGAACTCGTTTCTGGCATCTAACCAAAATTGTATTTTAAAAAAAACAACCCAGTGACTTTGAGACAAGGGAAACGGGAGTGCAAAAATGCAAACTCATGTCCAGGTTTTAGGACTCATCGCTGCATCACTCTACAAACAGTGCAGTCACTGCTTAGTCATACCGCTCGATCTTACCACTTCCTGTTCACAAACTCGTTTAACAGCCAAACAGTGCACTAAAATATGTTTCCGGGAGCATCTTAGTCGAGAAATAGGTAATGCAGTAAAAGTATCCTAGTGTATATTTGATCAGCACTGCCTAGTTTGGCTCTCTCTCGATCTTCTTATCAACTTTTTGTGTCCGTAGTGGCGACGGGCAAACAAAAAATGAGGAAGCTGTAGAGCCAGCGAAAATTGGCTGGATAACAGGAAATGCTGGCGAATGAGCAGGGAGATCTAGGCGGGAATTTAACCACAGTTCATTTACTCATTCTGCCCATATTGTTATGATACAGAGCTGGTTGAAATTCAGCTAAATACCTCTTAACATATGGTGATTATTTCAGTACATCTGGAAAATGCTTACTGGCAATGTTTTTGCTGATATGTTTATACTGATTGTATCTGCAAACTATCCACTGTCAACGGGTTTTTTCCAACAGCACCCACTTCTGGCGGTTGTAGCATGATTAAGACATGATTAGGTTGTGAATGTTCGATTGACGGAGGGGATTTTAAAAGTTTTTGTCTCTGATAGTGCGGCCGCCTCTGAATAGGTCTGCAAATTTGCTAGCTTAAGCTTATCATTATACCACAGCAGCTCCACGTGTTATTCAGACAGCTGTTAAGAACAAAAAGTCCAGGCTGATAACAAATTTAAGGACAGGCTGCTGTTCTTTCCACCCACAGGAGTACTGTTTTGGTGTTTTCCAGAGCTGCAGCTGCACAACCCAAAGTTTTTTTTAAGTACCAGTTGTTCCAAGATCATCCTTGCACTTTTGGTTTAAAAGCCTTGACTGAGGTTAGCGCCCTTGCAATGTACGGTGAGAGTGAAGAGTGAAGTGTTTTGAGCAGGGCTGTAGGCCTAAACTCACCTGCATTGAAATAGAAATAACTGAGAAATGTGATGTGGGACTGGTTTGACTTTTTTGGTCAAATAAGATCAGTGTTTAAACCAACATACGATCACTATGACTTGTGGTGCTCTCTCCTGCTGTGCTTAGTATTTTTGGTACAGACTAATGCCTACTGTACACCAGAAGACTTTGAAAAGATTTAGGTCTGACATCCTCTCACATCTAGAGACAATGTAAGGTTTTAGTCACACATTGTAAGATTTTGTAAAGACTTGGCATCTTGCAGGGTCAGTACTTAGAGGACTACAACCACTCCCTTTAAGAAATATGACATTAACAATTCCTTATGTGCCTGAAAAAACACAAATATCTAGAAACACATGATAAAAGGCATCGCATCTTGTCAATTTGGCATTAAAACAATCCATAGAGATAAACTGTATTTATGTACAAACTTTACTTTTTGGATTTCATTGCTTCTACTCGCTGCCAGCCTCTGTTGGTTAGCTGTGTTGTTTTATTGAGCATGAGAGGCGAATTGTCTCAAAATTCAGATTTCTCACTAAAATAAGTGCTAGTTGCTTGGTCAGATACTTTATGAATTAAATAAAGACTCTGGCACACTTCACAACTCCACCAGTTTCTCCTCCTTTTTCACAGTCCATGAGAACCAAGACTTTTTCACATTCTTTCGCCTCCCCGGAGTCCCCGCCATGTTTACTGTCTATCCATTTATGTGACTTCCTGTTTAGTGCTGCAGAGAGTGCAGCGATTGGTTGTTGGCAGTCTTCACATCAGTATTTGCGTGAGCCAAAACCGAAAACGTACGATTATAGTGAACATGTTCGATTTTATTGGAACGTTGAGACGAGAAAGAGACTGAGTTTTGTGACCACCATACACCAAATAATCAAGGTCATGAGAGCTAGCAAAACACTTGTGATTTTATCCCAACATTGGAAATTTGTGTGTGACAGCAGAATTGCTTGAAAAAGTTGTTTGGTGTCACGCTGGCATAACTTGACAGCACACTCGGTGCTCTGTAGACCTCACATTATAACTCATTTCCTGTTCTACGCTCTCTGTCTGATGCTGCAGCAGTACCAGGTCTCTCATGCAGAAAAATATTTAACAGGCTTCAATGTGGCTTTCAAAAACTAAACTTTATGTTTCTGTCCTGGTGCAGGTGGTTTGTGTCTCCAAACATGGTCTAGCTAAAACCTCTGAAGCAGCAGCAGCAGCAGCCGGCTAGCACTGAGCCAGGATGTCCAGTAGCTCGGGCTACCCCCCCAGCCAGGGGAGCTACAGCAGCGAGCAGAGTCGGTACCCACCACATTCTGTCCAGTACACCTTCACCGGCTCACGCCACCAACAGGTAAAACCTTCCCTCTGAATTGTTGTAATTGAGCTAACAGTTGTGTTTGTCTTTATCATAATTGAGCACACACTCTCAATATTGTAAGGACCCACATGTTGACTTTACTCTGAGGCACTGGATGTAAATCCACCTCTGAGTAAGAGACAAACAGCTTTATAGATTCTGAAATCTGAATTTTTTTTTTTTTTTTTTTTGCTGTTGATTGCTGGGTTTGATTTGAGAAGGTAGGGTATCCAAACTATTTAACTGTTTAGACTGTCACAGTTGTGGGGCATGTACAGTGTTTAACTGCAGCTCACTTTCCAGTTACGTGTTCCTTCGACTGCATTGAATGTTTGTCAGCCATTTTGGATGACACACTTCTCAGAAGCTTCCTTTCACAGAAATCTGTCAAAGGTACATTTCTGGGCATTTGGATTGTTTGCTTAAATCTGGGACAAAACTGGAGTTATGAAATGTTTCCTGTAACTGCATTTGCTTGTCCAGGTGTGTTCGGTCACTCTGTGCTGATAACATTTACGTGTTGTTTACTTAATAACTTTTTAATAAAATCTTTGGAGAATTAGAAATATATTTTCTTCACATCAATAAAATTAATTTTAGTTTGCCACATAGAAGCCGCACTGCTGGTTTCAGTTATATCTCTGTGCACTGACTGATGAGATGTGTGAAGAGGGGCGAAGTAGTCCTGCAGTGCACTGTTACATATGTTGTGTTTATTTTATCTTTCTTGTGAGCTCAGATGTGATATTGTGGTATTCTTTTCTTATTCTGAGTAACATAGACATCGCCTCCTCTGCTGATAAATGTGTGAACCTTGTTATTTTAACAGAAGGGGGGGATCAGTGCTGTTAATTTGTTTTTAATATCTTTCTAGAGACCTCCAAATGCTGACATCATGTCTGTGTCATATACTCAGCGCTGCAGTTGTTGAGTGGTAAAAATGCCCATAGAGTTCATTTAGGAGCTTTGCCTTTATTAGATTGAGTACAGCAGAGGGCCTACAGGAAATGAGGAGGGTGAGACGGGGGGTGACATGCAACAAAGGTCCCTGTCCAGACTTGAACTGGGGACGTTGCAATTAAATGACGAGAGAATGCCTTAAACTCTGAGGCCACCAGGACGCCACTCAGACAGCTTATTACAGCGCTCTGAGCCTGGTACACAGTGGAGTTACTCGTGCAAGTTGAAAAGGAAAAGTGCAAAAGTGATCCTTCAGGTCACAGTTGTGTGTAAATCCTGAATGAAGCAGCCAGTGTATACGGCTGTATCGATTAAAACTAAAGTGCATCTGTTGCATAAGCTGGATGTGTCTCCCAGTGTAGACAGGACTTTGCCTCTCTGTAAACATGGTTTGGTTGCTGCATCTGTGAAGTGCTTTGTTGTGGCTTTGCAGGAACTCATAACTTGTCTTTTCGTCCCTGGTCAGTAGATCTGTACATTGCTTTACACCCAAAATCACCCCCCTCATGCTGTTGTGACCTTGATCAGATTGCTTAATATAAAGTTGTTTTTATTGTACCTCTTGCCTTCAGGATTTCACCGTCCCAGACTATCGGACTCACATGCAAGATCCACAGGGTCGGAGAAGACCATCTTTACTCTCTGAATTCCACCCTGGAGCTGAAAGGTAAGGCTTTACTTTAAACTCTGTGATATGAGGGTCTGAATTATAAGCAGGGTTCGCATTGCCCCCTTTACACGTGTAGCATACAACAGGAGATTGTCAGTGTCTTTGACCTTGTTTGCGCCCGGTATTGATATGTGTCTTGAGATCTGGTTGCTCAGACCACATTCAGAGGGGGTCTGGTCCGCATATGGCCACATTCTTTATGCTCATGAAGGTTCGCCTAATCGGATGATGTCCTTGCCTATCAGCTCCCCGCCAGTAGATGTTGCACTGAAGGATCATCTCCGGAGCTGCCTCTTCCCGGCAAACAGTCGGCTCAAAGTCTACTCAGTTAGCATGAGCTAACGTAGCTGCAGCTGTTAAATGGTCCCGTCAAATTCACTGCCAACACGGGTCAACTCTGTCAATACACCTGTTAACAACTGTTACAAACGACCCCTTATTTGGGCCCTCAGATGCATTGTTTTCAATGTCGACGAGTGGTATAAGCGCTTAAAAGCCAGAGCTATGCTGTTGTGGCGCACACGCATTCCTGAGCGCTTTTTTCAGGGTGCACTGGCTGCGCCCTAAGATAAACAGAGTTCAACTTTTGGAACGCAGCACCGCGCACTCTATGTCATGTGACGATGACCAACCAATCTCCCTTTTTCCGTAAATATCAATCTGTCAAAAATATGGAAAAGTTGGTCTTTTGGTGCCAGAGCTTGTCATCTGTCCCACGAACTAGCAACCTCAGATACAACCTACTGCTGCGCTCTTGAAAGCTGGCTCAAAAAAAGAACAAGGGTAGCGCCCAGCACCTGACCTTGCCTTTTCCTGCCAGTTAAAGATGCGGCATGTGTACGGCCCCTTTGGTAACAGCTGTGTGATGCTAACAATTAGCCCTGTCACTGTATGTGTATGTGCGGACTCCCACCATTCCACCGGTTAACAATAACAATTCCTTTGGCCTTTGCAAACGGAAATAATGTACGTGTTTATGTGGATATCATGTGGGAAAGTGAGATCCTATCATAAATGTTCACTTGAGGTGCATTCAAGTGTCAGGTGCGATCTGACAGACTCAGAGCTGTCCACCTGTGATTTAATCGCCCAAGACGTATGTTAACGAGTGTACATAGGCTCAGAGGCGTTCTCACCAAGTGGAACTACTCTGTTGGGTTTAGGCAAGGTGCGGCAGGACATGACACAGAAAGTACGCTGTGAAACATCTGAGTCTCTTGATGTTCCTTCAATTTATCTTAAGGTTTTGGCTTTGTCCCTTACTGACAGAAGTTCTTATATCTTGTCATCTCTTCAGTTAGACATTTGTTGTCGTCTTAGTGTAATGACCTTCCTCTTCACCCACGGATATTCTTCCAGTTTTGCACTAGCCACATGACAGAAATTTCATCAACACACCCAGTTGCTCGCTGTGAATTCTCCAGATAATGACCTGCTCTATTCATGGGCTCATTTGGACATTACACAGACTTAGTACTGGAGAACTGGTAGGATAAAATCTGTTAACGTCCAGTCCAGTTGATTCAGACATTTGCATGCTCACACACAGCTCCTCTGGGTAATATCAGGATAAATTCAGGGTTGCAGTGCATGTGTGAAACGAACTGTAGTTTATTTTTTCCTTTCGCGTTCCTTAGGGATGCCATGAACGTCCCCTGATTACAGTTTTGGAGTCATACATCCAGACAACCAGATGTAGCCTCTGGTAGGTCTGTAAATTTCTTGTTGACTTCTGTTCCTCAGGCCCCCAGAGAGACGCCATGGTTACGAACAGCAGTTTCACTCCATCACATCCCAGTCTGAGCATGATGCCTTGGAGGCTAAACGCCCTCGCATGGAGACTGTGCAAGAGGCCCACATCACCCGCACACCTCCCACTGCTGGGGGTATCGTCCTGCCCATGACCCACACAGTACAGGACAGTCTGCGAGCCAGTGTGGATGTCAAAAAGGTGGGCCCTGTTCCTCTTCCTCTGCAAAACTAAGAAGTCACATTTGGTATTTGTTGTGTTTTTGTCCCCACTCAAGTGATAAATTTCTGACTTCTGTCTGTGGTTTAAAATGTCACTGTGTTTGTGTGTACTGCTTTTAGACACAGTCCCCAGTAAAACATAGGATCTTTTCAGACACTGCTTCACTGGTTCTGTTTTGCGAACATGCCTGCAGGGACCGGATAGAATCATTTGGTTTTATACACATCCTGAACTGTAGTTCTTCACAAGCTCACTGAACCTTTGTGTTTTTGCCAGGAGTCTCAGTTCACTGTCAAAGAGTCCCCGTCCCCAGGAGGACCTACACTTCACATGGGTGATGAGCAGGACACTTCTCCTTCCAAACTGTCCAAGGAGGAGCTGATCCAGAGTATGGACCGTGTGGACCGAGAGATTGCTAAAGTGGAGCAGCAGATTTTCAAGCTGAAGAAAAAGCAGGTTGGTTATCTACTCAGTGAAACCTTTTGTCTCGGAACATGCATCAAACACAATGGATGTTACGAAAAAAACTTGGCACCAGTAGCGATGTTGCTCACTCAAACAGATATGGCTTGTTGCTGCTATAAAAGGATGTGTAATTATTAACCACCAAGAAGAAGTTGTAAATGTGTGGTAGTTAATTTATGTTTAGTGTCATAATAAATATGACTAAAAGCAGGATTGACAGTGAATGTACCTTTTTTAAAAGGATTTCTCTGTTAATGTTAACAGACTCTGCTCAGTGTTGATGAGGACGCTTCCACGGACACTGCCAAAATGAAAAATTCCATTTGCTAGAATATTCTAACTATATGAATGTGCCATCAAATGTACCAAAAATAATATTAAAAATAAATGTAGTCTTTAATTAATTGATAAAATCTGACATAATTTGATATGTCTGTTTAAATTTGCTTCCTTATTTATCTACCCTCGTATTCATCCCCCTATTTATTTATTTATTTGTTTATTGAATTGGAGTTTTATTTAATCTAAAATGTAGAAAGAAAATAATAAAATAAGTAAAAAATAAATAGTATAGTTTTATTTCCCTAAAAAGTTTAGGGAAATAAAAAGTAGAAAAAATATGTCAATAAATTAAAAAAAAGATATAATGAATAAATAACAACTTAAAAATGAATAATTAAAAAAAATCAAGAATAAATATATTTGAAAATAAATATCAATCAATAATTAATACAAAGGTAAATAAATGAAGAAGTTAATAACAAGAATATCAGTGTTCTTCACATTTTATCAATTAATTAATGCCTATACTTCCTTTTAATATGATTTCTTTATATATTTAATGGTACGTTAAGTTATTTATTAAGTCATTTATTAAATTTAGATTTTGGCAGCCTCCATCTTCCATACCTATGAAGTCCTGCAGGCTAGTTCATTTTCCCGAGTGAGGAGTTTTAATCAGCACACAGAGCTTCAGGTTTCACTTTTTTGGCACCAGATGTATTTGAAAGTAATTCACCTGGGCCATAAGATACTTCTACAGATCTGCGGCTTAATGATCTACCTCCCATCATCTGCTGTATGTCTTTCCCTAATAAGGTGCTTTCAAATACTGAGTTTCTTATTTTTTTCATCAGACCATTTTCCTTTCTTTTTTTTTTTTTAATCTAGTTTTTCTCCCGGTATCTTTTTTTTTGGAATTCTGTCTCATTCGACAGGAATGTAAGATGAGCTTTGCTGGGAGAGAGTATGTTTCAGCTTTTCAGTCTGCATTTTTTTGGGGATTTTTTTTAGGGGTTTATTTGTTTGTTTGAGGTATTTCAGGAGCTCCTAATCTCGTCTCTGTAACCTGGTAGTTTGCATAACCTTTAACTTGTAAACATTGACTGACCAAACACTCACCAGTTCAGACTGTCAATTCTGTAGAAAAACAAAAATGTTGTACATGAACAAGCCTGCAGAGAATAATCTGATAATGCCTGCATGGGCCCTCAGATCAGATCAGCACATTGTAGATGCGCCTCCACCATTTTTCCCATATGAAAACAAATACAGATAAAACAATATAAAAAAAACGTTTAATTGGGTATAGAAGAAAGGAGGCTCCTTGTATTTTCCCGTGTGTTTTGTCTTGTGTGCTATTGGTCAAAATGCTTTGTGTTGGTGTTGTCTCTTAGCAACAACTGGAGGAGGAAGCAGCAAAGCCAGTGGAGCCAGAAAAGCCAGTGACCCCTCCCCCAGTGGAGCACAAGCATCGCAGCATAGTCCAGATCATCTACGATGAGAACAGGGTTAGTCATCTGCTGCAAACACCAAGACACACCGACAACAGGCCTTAGTTCTCCTTCGTCATTTCCTTTCTGTTCCAAATGATTACATCTACTCTTTTATCTCTTATCTTTGTGTTTGCATAAAGCTGCAAGAGGTAACTTTTGTTCATCAACTAGCTTAAATTGTGCAGAGCCACATCAAGCTGAGAACACATGGGTTTCTGCTGGGTTCTCACTGTAGGGGTGACCACACAGCAACCACAGCCAACCAGTGCCAGTGTCCTACCTCAAGCCAAGCCTTACTGCGCTGACCTGATGGCTGAACACGAGTCTTTAACTCTGTGTTCAGCTTTCAGTACTTTTGTTGCTTCTAACTGAATCTTTGTGGTTTGGAGTTTAGTTTCACTCTTATGTGCCGCTTCGTACTTTCAAGTATCAGCCTCACTTAACTGTTTCTATCTTTTTTAATCTGAAAGATACTTAAGAGCAGAGAGCATCTATTTCACATGCTTTATAAAATATTCACAGACATTTTCATTTATTTTTGTGAAATTTAAATAGTGACTTAAGGAACTTCATTCAGTCGTTTTATTAAATTAAACAAACTCATTAAATGTAATTGTTCCTGGTCAAAGTTGTCACAAGGGTTTGGATCTTCATGAAGCATGAAAACTCTAAAATCATCTTGCTCAGATGGAAAAGTATTTTATGGATTAATTTCTGCTCAGTTTCCCATCCTTACTAAATCTGCCCACCGCCGGAGCACCCCAGGATGCTACACTTGGTCCTGTGACATTTTCAAGAATTTCAGTGTTCAAACATTTCAGTGTTTAAACAAACATTTGTCAGAAATCAAACAAAATTTCTGTCCCATTCAAACACAGCTCTAACATCAGCTGTTTTTCAGTATGAAAACCTTGAAGTTGCCACCAGGTGAATCTCCTGTTTTGCTGTTATTGATGCAAACTGAACATTTCCTCTTGTTGCTGATTTATATTTAAGTTGTCCCACCATTTAAGGCTTTTATTGTGGAGCAGCTACAGGAAATGCAAAAGTTTTGCGGGGACGCCCTTGTAGTGGAGCTGTTTTGTAATAACAAGGGGTGTACATGAGGAGATGTGGCTTGAATGTTTGGTGCTCATGACTCAACTCTGCATGAGAATCCCCACCCAGTGGAAATACAGCATTTGGCAAAGGGACGTTTTAATTTTGGGAAATAATATTTAGTATTCAGGAATGTTTTGTGGTTTATGCATTTTTGATGTTTTGCAGTTCTGTTAGAAAGAAACTATGTTTTAACAGCAGTGCAGTTTTGTCAGATATTTCCAAGTTCGCTTTTGAATTTTTAAAAAATAACTAAGAATACAGTGGACTAAAAGTCAAGCGGAGAGGTGGGCCTCATTATCTGTCTTTCAGCTGAACAATAGAGAAATGAGTAAGTGTGTGTGTGTGTGTGTACGGAGGTCACTGGAGTTCATGCCTGTCAGACAATGTTGTGGTAGGAGAGTGCGGAGACACGCCTTCCTTCTCAGTCAGCCATTAACCCTTTAGGCTGTAAAGCTGCTCCAGCACAGCACAGCAGTCAGTCTGGCAGCCGCAGTTGTTTGTCTCAGTTTGTAGATTTGGGCTTATGAAAAGGAAAATCAGGAGTTATTCAGTATCATTCGGATGATCTTGAATAAGCTGACAGTCTTCATGAATCCAGGAAAACTGTCGTAGCCAACCCTATTTATCATGCTGCAGCAGAACATTCTTTCTTTTTATTTGTTTTTTCTTCATTCCATCTTTTATCATCTTATCATTTTTCTTGTATCATGTATTGCTCCTATCAGGCAGATGCAGCTGCTCACATTTAAGTCTAATAATTGCAGAACTACAAGAACAAATTAGATGCATCTATAGATAATCAAACAAGCATTTTTTTTTTCTCTACACAGGACTCAGGACTCTACTCTGATTATTATTTAAGTCTATCTTTAGTTACATTTTCCTGATTGTTATTATTATTATTATTATTATTAATAATGATAAGAAGAAGAAGAAGAAGAAGAAGAATTTTATTCTGTAGCCACTAAAAATGTCTTAAAAAGATTATATTAATATGAGTTTGACCCATATATAATATTGATAGTCAGATGAGACATTTTGTCAAGGGACATGTTTTGTTTTTCATTTTATTTGTTTTTCTTATATCATGTCACTTCTTTCAGGGAGGTGCAGCTGCTCACGTAAATGTATTATATGCAGAAAATTACATTTCAAGGGCCAAAAAAATGTACCACGAAAGGATCAAACAATATCACACAATGTTATTTTAATCCGTATTTATTTAATGGACTTTTTAGTTATTTATATGTTACAGATCGCATTTTTGATCAACAACTTAATTGGCCAATTTTAGTTGCTGCAAAAATGTTTTATCAAAACATTTTTTTTCCAGTTGACTTGTTTTTCCTTGAACTTTATTTTCTGCAGACCTTGTAATTAAGATGTAATATCTGTTTTTTCTAGAAAAAAGCAGAAGAGGCCCACAAAATACTGGAAGGCCTTGGTCCTAAGGTTGAGCTGGTACGTGATTTAATGGTTAATAATAATATGTTTTGTCCTTGCATTAGCTTTTAGGAACAGGGCATGCTGAGCTCCGCAGCGAGTTAGATATTACTGCTTGCCTAATAGTGAATGATTAATCCACTACCTGTCTGGTGTGCTTTTTCCCTTCATAGCCTCTCTACAATCAGCCATCAGACACAAAGGTGTACCATGACAACATCAAGACGTGAGTATCTACATTTGTTCCGTTGAGTCATTTGAAAAGTGCAAGAACATCACAGCAGACATGATGCTCACCACACTAACAGGATCTCACCTGAGGAAAGTGTTGGAGGTAACGCTGACATCAGCAAGATAAACCCAGCTGATAAATCTGTCTAATCTGATTGCCGAGTCACCTGGTTAAGTTGCCCTACTGACAGCAAGGAGAGTGGTTGAGAAAGGAAGTGAAAGGACGTCTGCATTAGGTGTGTTTAAAGTCGGGTTGTGTTGGGGGTTGAAGGCCAGGCCGTCTGGGATAAAAACCCTTATCAGTGTGCACCATGAGAGCGGCCCATCTGGCTCGGTCTTTCATCAAGACAGAGACCACCTCTGTGTGAATCTGCTGTGCAAGTCTCACTCTCAGGGTCAGATCCCTCACTATGCTCTCCCCACATCCACCATCATGTGTAAACACAAGGGTTCCCAGTATTCTGTACCTGCAACAGGGCAAATAAACAATGATGACCATGATGTTTTTTTGGTAGGAGTGTTGGGAAATAAATCAAGGTCTGACCCTATGATTTACAAAGGAAGAGTTTACAGAAGCTGAGGACTGCTGTGCTTGCAGTAATTTATTTTGATGTTGTCATCCTGAGATCACAAAACAATAATTCGGTTATCTCAAGATAACAAAGATTGTTTTCTCATGATAACGGGTAAATTTATGATGGTTCTCGAAAACACAAGGCTGATTTCTTTGATTGTCCGTCAAAATGACGGACATCTAGAAAGTCTAACACAGCCTCCGCATGGGATAACTATACTGAAGTCAAGTGAACCGTTCTTTGCAAAACCCAGTAAAGCCAGGAGATGCTTGGATTTTGATGCTCGTCTATTCTTGGTTTTACAGTATGAGTTCTTGCAGTGGCTAAAAGGGACAAAGAAAGACCCGTATTTTTGCAATAAAATTTCACATTTGATATACGAAGTATGAACCACATTATGTTGCACATTTTCCAAAATCCAATTGCCAAAAAAACAAAGTTTTTCTACCATACTGTTTTATTATCAAAAAAGAGAGCTCCAAATTTAAAATATAATCAAATCACTATTTTCCTCATATTCTAATGGCATTAAAAAATAATTGCAAGCACGGCCGTTCTCTGTTTCCGTAGACGTTTACTACCTGAAGGCACTACTCATCTCTCACCTTTTGTGCTGCCTGGATCTTTTATGTTTTGTATGCCTTCTGGTAAATACGACCATGTATTTGCTAACAAACATTGTGATATTGTCAATTGACTGATTTAAATGTTGTTCTCTCTCAGCAACCAAGTCATGAGGAAGAAGCTGATTTTGTTTTTTAAGAGGAGGAACCATGCTCGGAAACAAAGGGTAAGTGTCCCTGCTGTCGGGAATGCATTTTGGAAGTTCCACTTATTTGTGTGAGTGCTCTGGACACAACATTAGAGGAGCCACTCATTCCCATGGTCAGTGTAGTGGTCACATCATACCAGACTGTTTGCACCTCGTGAGGACCTCAGCTGACCGGTACAAATTAAGTAGAAAACAAATATTATGATCAGAAAAGCCTTTGATACAAGGTATCTTCCGTGTTTACTTAAAGCTACAGGATGTTTATACACTCTCTGGGCACTTTGCAGAAATTCAAGTGCAGTTTTTCTGGTTTTAAGATTTGCATTTTTGTGTTAAACTCACACACTCAGAGAGGACACAGTATGAAATATAACATTTGTGCTTTCCCCCCCCCACGACATTGTCGAGGGAAATTTTATGGACATACATGAGTAGTGCAGTGCCATTTTCAGTAAATATACATGACTAAATACTTCTAGAGAGAATACACAGAGAATAAATAAAATAAAGAAGTAATAGTGATAATAAAATTTAAGTCAAAAAGACTCAGTTAATAATAATAATAATAATAATGATAATTTGTAAATATGATGATGATGATAATAACAATAATAATAATAATGATAATAATAATAAATGCATAAATAAATTAATTAAAATAAATAAGGTGTTAATGGTGATACCAAAAACCAAAGTAAATAATTAATTACAATAAAAAAAATTCTATTATAAAGATGAAATAAAATAAAGAGCTAACAGTGACACCAAAAATCAAATCAATATTTAATTATTAAAAAAAGAATAAATAAAAAGTAAAATAACAACAGAATACATATAAAAACTAGAGATTAAATGAATAGGCTTAATTATTTAACAGAACATGATATAGATGAGAAGACATTTATGTGTGTGAAAACAACATTATGTTGGGGATAAAACAACTGCACAGTCAGACAGCCACTTAATATTTACTTTACAATGTAAAACATGATCAAAATGAGGTACCCCCATGAGATTATGCCGAGGTCTTACCTGTTTGAACAATGTTTTTATATTTCATCCTAAACTGCTGCCAAGTGCGCTTCTCCCCCACGGGACTGCACCTAAATGAAATAAATTAATAGGCTACCATTCAAGCAGTTTTCCCCTGTTATATTATTGTGATTGCAAAGGACTACATTTAAACTTATGCACTTCTTTTTGAAAACTTGTGCAAACTCGCCGTACGAGCACATTAAGATTTCTAATTCTAGTAGAAAAACGCAGCCCCTCCTCTTCTCCATTGCCATGGTGACTCATTGAATCGGGGCTCCTTTGATGCTGGCTTTTTATAGTTGTGGTGCACGCGCTTAACTCCAGGTGAAACTACTCCAAGTTGATTAAACTGATTCAAACCAGCTGTTCTGGAACCAGAAACTCAGAGTTTCCTATCTGAAAATAGATCAACTCAGAGTTCAGGATTAGACTCAGAGTTTGTTGAACCTGCTTTGTGAAACGGACCCCTGTAGTTGTCTGAATGTATATGTTGTTAGACAGTTCACTGAACATTTAACACTAATTTTAAATAATTCTTGAAATAAAAAACATATAATTACCAGGTCTCTGTGAGGTGTAAAATAAACCCCTAAATAAAAGCCTGCAGCCATGCCAGTGAGCTAAGTGCGAATGTCATCATGCTAACATGCTCACAGTGACAGTGCTGTCGTTAAGCAGGTATAATGTTTACTACAGTCAGTCTTGGTCTAATAGAAATAGTGCATTGATGTATTTACAGCACAGGAAATGCCATGGTTTCCCCTGTTTGTTGGAAGGTGTTGTATGGCCCAAGAAGCGCTTTTATACGCAGCGTGATAATAAATTCTGTCACACTGAAGAAAAGATCTGAGAAATCCGCCGGCCAAACAACTGTCACTCTGTCTTTCTTATCAGTAACCAGTAATTTAAATATTTCTGAATCACCTCATGTCTTTTTTGTATTGCAATGGTTCAGTGAGTCCCACCTTTCTCTGCCTGTTCCCTGTCAGGGTCAGACAGACCGTTTGGACTCTGAACAATGGCAGAGTGCACATGGCCTTGTGCCTAGAGGAAGGTGAATTGTTTGTCCCTCACTGCAGAGAGTGGAAACGGGGCTGTATTGTCCTCCCAATACAGGAATCTTTCCATGTCTTCACTAAACATTTTGACTCCTTTGATTTTTAGTTTTTGTTGCAGTTAAAGTGCTAATTTTAGCCTTTAAAAAACAAACCTTTTCTGCCCTTTCTCCTGTAGAGTTACAGTTTACCAGACCGTTTGTAAATGAATCTACATTCACAGGTCATGTATGAGCTGGTTGAAAAGTAAGCTTCTGTAACAAAATTGCAATAAGCTTTTGTAAAGGGTCGGGACATTGAGTTAGTCAGTGTGAAAGAAACCCAGAACAAACTGAACAGCACACACTCTCTACTCCCCTGGTCCCACTTCAGGTTACTGCAGCCTGTCTGTAGATGCATTCATATCTGTTTCCATGTTATCTTCAACTGCAACACTGATTTTACTGATAGGGATTTTTAAAAGATGAAACATGCACTGATACACTTTCACCTATAGATCATTAAAGACATTGTGGTTGCTAGGTAGCCCAATGGGGAGATTTTAATAAGTGTGTTTCCGTTATTTGCATCTCTTTTGCCTCTTCTGCTCAGTGACCAAACAGTGTGTTGCCTTTTCTGTACCTCCAACAACCTCAGCTCTATCTATTGCTCCATTAGAAACCTGAGTTCTTCACCGTTGTGCAAGTTGCATCTTTGAGGGATAGTTCGGATCTTTTGAAGTTTGGTTGTATGAGGCACTTGACCATTGTCCGTGAATGTCGGTCATCATGGCCCCAGTTTGGAGAAGCAGACAGGAGTACTACCACAGAAGCTAAGAAATGTACTGCTGTGGACAGACCAAAAACAGTTATTTTTGCTCAGTGGAGTTGCTGCCCTACTGCTGCCTCGATCTGTTAGTTTGTATAACTGTGTGTCTTTGGTGTTTTAAAGGGTTAGTTTGGATTCACCAAAGTAATTCAGATCCAAAAGGCACACAATAACACTGACAAATTGACCAATCGAGGCAGTGGTAGACCATCAACTCCTGTGTTCTGCAAGGTGAAAAAAAGTCTTTGTCAGTAGAGTCTGGTGGTTTAAAAGACATATATATATACATATATATATTGGATTTAGTTCCCTGTCGGAAGGGGCTGTCTGACAGCAAGGTAAGACTGGAATTCTTCTGAATATAGCGCACACTTAAACTGATATTAATTATTTTAGGTGGCTAAAATACATGCAGCAGTGCACCATTTAGCTTCTGTGGCGGTACTAATGCCTGCTTCTTCAAACTGGGGGTGTGCTGGCCACCATCTATTGTATTTTAAGTAGCCAGTGTTGGAGAAACATAGCAATGGAAGAACTCAAAAACCCTTTTAAATCCATATTACAGTCACTGGTTTATGGTTTCTCTCATCATATCCAATATTCAGAATATTCCTTTTGAATCTCCTGACATTTTCCAATCTGTGCACACAGGAACAGAAGATCTGCCAGCGCTACGACCAGCTGATGGAAGCGTGGGAGAAGAAGGTGGAGCGAATGGAGAACAACCCCAGACGCAAAGCCAAGGAGAGCAGAACGCGGGAATACTACGAAAGGCAGTTCCCCGAGATCCGCAAGCAGAGAGAGCAGCAGGAGCGCTTCCAGAGGTAACAGTCTTTACCTGTTAGTGGCTAACATTGTGACGTCAGACAGTTGTTATGGTACAGTATACGTTTTGCTGGGGTCGGTTCAGAAGCACACGCGTTTGCTACTTGCTTTTTTAACAGGACACAATGAGAACTTGAGATTGTTTCAGTTTTTCTCTTTGAAGACGTGTCGCTTGTTTAAGGGATGTGTCCCCAGGGCATTTTTCTTATGCAGATTATCTTTTGATAATGCGCTGCGCATGGGTTGTGTTTCATTGACAACAATATCTTGACATTAACGTCAGCGTGGTAGCTAACCAGCGTGGTTGACTACACAGATAACAACAAGCGTACAACACCACATATAGATTTTGACTGAGTGGGAAACCCTGCCTTCATATGCAGAAAAACAAAATGCTGTTTCTTTTAGCCCATAGCTGTGCCACTACAAGGAGAGGTCAATGTGATCATCAGCTGCGCCGCCATTTTGAAATCATAGTCACTTTAGCAAAGTGATTATGATTGCACAAAACACTCCAGTTCTTGTCCTTATTCCAAGAAAGAGGATATTCCTAGTAAGCTGTTTACATGGCTAAAGAAATTTAATATTCCACTATTATTCATCTCTACATGCAGCTGTGCATACTCTGAACAATTTAAAATGCCCCTTTGGCATCCTACGGCTGCGCCCTTTTTAATATCTTAATTGCCTCTTGATGTCTGAGTCTTTCATGATGTTTAAAAGTCGGTCTGCCTCTCTTTCTGACTGGATATGACAGCTTTTCTTATGGGCATGCATCTCTAGCCCAGATTCGCAAATTATTGGTGAGTTGGTTTGTGTGCAGTGTATCCATGACAACTCACAGAGCTGACTGTAAACAGGCAAGAGGCAGTGTGTCTCACCCTGCAGTAAGAAGTACAACTAAGATGCTTATTCTGAATGCACTGTAAACATGTCCCAAAGAATGCTCCTAAAGCCTGAATGGTATCGGCATATCTCACATATGTAACTTGGAAATTGCCTAATTCAGAATATCGAAACAGAAGATGCTGTTCACATGACCGGTATGAAATCCAGAATATCGTCATATTTAATAATGGTGGAATATTAGTGTGCTTATAAAAGCAGTCAGCGATAACGCTGACAAGACCTGTTGCCACACCCAGATATTCAAATCGTCGCCTTCATTTTTAAGATGTCTGTTCAGCGATCACCTAAATAGAGGACAGTAGGTGATGTGCGGTGGCCTACTTCAGGCAGCGACGCTGTCTGTGTGGGTGGGAGACGGGGTCAGGGTCCAGCGTCTGGTTGTTCCTGGCGCTGCTGACGCTTTGTGCTTTCATTGAAACCTCCAAGTTAGACTTTGCATGTCAGCGCTGTTTATGCAGACCGCCAGACCGTGAAGGAGGAAGCAATAACTAGTAACTGCTCAGAAAGACTCTTTTATTCATTAATAATGGTCACTTCAATCATTCTGTTCATTAACAGAGCTCCAAAACTCGTTTCCCGTTGCTCATACTAACAATTTGACTCTGGTTTTAGTTGGAAAAGAGACAACTGTGAATAAGTTATGGGGACTTGGAAATGTTATTTCCTCTACAAAGAATGCAACTGTTAGTGTCTTTGCACAGCACACAAATTCAATGTGACATATAAATAAAACTGTTACACTCTGTGTTTGTGTTTTCCGCAGGGTTGGACAAAGAGGAACGGGCCTTTCTGCAACAATTGCAAGAAGTGAGCACGAGATTTCTGAAATCATAGATGGCCTTTCTGAGCAGGAGGTGAGCACTGACTGGACAGCCTTTTTAATATTCTACAGTGTAGATGTGAAGCTACATACCTAATTGACAACAGCCCAAATAAAGTTTTCACAGCCTGTGTTTTTACGAGGAAGACATCTCCATAGCTAACTGCATCATCTTGAATCCATTTAACCTCTCCTCGGCCAACATTACTGCCTCTCAGAGTCTGTATTAGGCGAAATGTGAAAGCTATAGTGATCAAAAAAACTAGAAGACCTAAGGAATTTATTGGCACCAACCATGGCACTCTTGCTTGTCAGGAAGGGGTTAAGTCACGCTCCAAAGTTAGGCTAAATGTAGGTTTTTATACCACGTCATAGCATGGACATTTTAAGGTGCCCCTCAAGGTCTTGGTTTCTTACTTTGGTATTTTGGATTAACACACTGTGCTGGGCAGAACAATGGTTTTACCAACTGTTCTCTGATGTGACCACCATCTCTCCACGTTCCACAGAACAACGAGAAGCAAATGAGACAGCTGTCGGTCATCCCTCCCATGATGTACGACTCCGAGCAAAGGCGAGTGAAGTTCATCAACATGAATGGCCTCATGGACGACCCAATGAAGGTGTACAAAGCCCGGCAGTTCATGAATGTTTGGACCGAACACGAAAAGGAGATCTTTAAGGAGAAGTGAGTTGTTTCTGTTTCGTTGATGGTTACGGCTTGTCCCTGTAAGTCTTTTGTGCAGATTTGGTTTATAGACCATAACGCCAACTCAGACTTGCGCTGATATATTTCCGGCTTTGGCACATGACTAACGCTTGGCATCTCTTTGCAGGTTTGTCCAACACCCCAAGAACTTTGGCTTGATTGCCTCCTATCTGGAAAGAAAGGTAAACTGCTGTTTGCATTTTCACGTGTACCCAATATATAGCAGGATTTCGTGTCATTCATATTTTCAGGGGGTCCATTAAAGACAATGTCAATTTTCAGTGATGTAAGTAAGTTCTTCAGGCTGTGATGAAACCTTTAGCAGTGAGTCTTAAAGCATTTATTTTAACTACTCATTCTAGTCTATTGTGTGCAAGATAATAAAACGTTTGCATTCTGCATTCTGTAGGCCAACCTAATCCCAACCGCCCTGACAACTGCCTTCTTGCCAGTGCGTTCCCCGCAATAGCAAAGCATTTTTAAAGGTGTCTACTGCCGCTACGGTCCACAGCTGCAGTGACAGGCAGGTGCTTCAGTGAACACTGACAAATTACAAGCTAGCTTGTAGCTGCATACTGTAGCAAGACAACGGAAGTCACCGGAGTAAATTACAACAGATTTTTACATATTTGGACAATTTACCCGTCATCTGAAGTATGCCAGGACCCGTTTTTCTTCTGGTTGTCTGTACAAGTTTCAAAGCACCTGTGTCTGGGTATTCAGACATCAGCGTTATCAGCGTTATCGGCGTCTCCATCTTATCTTCTTTTTGCTTCTGTGACGCCGGCTATTTGATCTGCCAAAGCCAAGCAAACTCCATCATGAGTTCAACACAGTGAACTCCGCACGTTTGCATGGGTGTCAACCACTTCATACCTCTAACACCATGTTCAAAACTGCTTCCCCTCTCATGCTGTCCCCACATGGCGGCGTGAAAGCCCCTTTAGTGGTGACAATTTTTCCAGACATAAAAGAAAACAATTAAAGATTTGAATTATCAGTGTCATATTATTACATCGTATTTGATCTTTACTGTTATGTTATGTGTTATGTTATGTTATGTTATGTTATGTTCAAGTCTTTTTGTATATTGTACTCTATCAGCGACTTCTTAGTGCTGCTGCACAGCAATCTCCCAGGGCATAAATAAAGTTCCATTATATCTTATCTCTTATCTTCTAACAATGTGCCATTACTTGTTTCAGTGTGTTGCTGACTGTGTCCTCTACTACTACTTGACCAAGAAGAACCACAACTACAAAACGCTGGTGAGGCGAAACTACGGAAGACGGAGAGGAAGGAACCAGGTAAACCTGAATCTTAATTAATTGTTTGTTTACAGTTTGTTCCCTCTGTGGCTGTCAAGATGCCATCCACTTCCTCTTTGTTGTCGGAGCAGTAAATATGAGGATTAAAGTTGAAATCAAGAAGCGCAGTTCTTCAGTTGTGTGATTACTAGGCTTTATAGAGAAACAGAAGTATTTACCGTGAGTTTGAAATGGAGACAGCTCAGTCAGAATGATGTGGGCGTGGTTGTTTCACATGCTGAATTGCAGCACTGAGTTTGTCTGACGTTTGCCACACCTGTTTCATAAATCATCTCCGCAGACTGACAGCACGTTTAGTGTATGACACGTTTGGTTCCTGATTGGTTCTTATCACTCACAACGTGTCCTTCCCAGATTTATCTCGCTCCTAGAGCAGGGTGTGCAGCTCCAAAAATAGAAAATCAATATGTGGCGACAAATGTCGATACTGTGGCGGGTCACTAGTGACACCCACCTTTCCCATCTTTTAATAAAGTTGTAACAACACCAGTGTTACTGATGTTACTGATGTTACTCCAAATACCTTACCATACTTTTCCTACTGCTACAGCTTCACATCAAAAGTTTGTAACTCCCAGAACAAGAGTTGACTTCATTAATAAGTAGTCACATGGAATGCGATGTGTTTGTCAGTAGAGTAGCTGTTAGACGACGAGCTGTAGGCGACGGGCTGCTTCGCGGCGTAACCAACTCCTTTTACCTCATTAACATTATCAGGTTCCCCATTAGCATTGGGTTTAAATCTGAAATATTGCCAAACAGCTGCTTTTGGTTTTCACTTTGACATAAAAGCATCCGCTATGGTCTTGTCTGTCAACTCTTCTTACTCTTGTAACGCGATGATTGGAATCTGACTCCTTCTACTTCAGGCTCCGGCTCTGACTCTGCTGCTGCTGTATGGAGCAGACACTTTTCAGCTTATAGCGTCTCTCGTCTAGCTAAGTAATGGTAAAAAAATTGAAAAGAACAACAGTGAGTGTGGTTGGGAAGTAATGTAACCAGTGTATGTCAGAACACTGGCCACCGTGGCAGGCCTTCGTGAAGTGAATGTGTGAGAAACCCTATCGAGTGAAACAGGAAGCAGAGTTGGTACTACCCACCTCTCTTTAATTAAAAGTACCACCCTTGGATTATTGTAATATGGCTAGAGTTTGATATGCTTGTTTTTCAGTTCCCCTCCAGATACATCCGCATTACCTGTAGAAAATACAATATCTTCACCACATACAGTCAAATGTAGGCTAATTAGAGCATTTAACTGTATGAATACTGTACGGATTAGCACATACTGAAAAATGTGTCCAGGAAGCTGTTGCTCCCAGTATATATTATCGTCATAGACACTATCTTTTCACTGGACAAGGAGAGGGATTTTGTGAGGATGTGTTAGCGACTGTAGAATGAGTGTCAATCCATTTGTACATTATTCTTCTTGGCCTTCATGCTTTCATCGCTCCTCAGATTGTAGAGGTTTTTTTAAGTGGTTTAACAAGTTAGTTGTGTTTGCGGCGCAGACACAAGTCTCATGCACTCTTTGCATATGATTTATTCTTTTCTAAATTGGAAATACCTTCAACAACAGGTAATGATAGGTGATGGCAGATTTTCGTTTTTTTCCTGTCTGCAGTTGCAACAGTCAGGAACGCTGCAGGGTGCGGGTGTAGCAGGCAGCTCTTCAAAGGTGGAGGTTGGCTGTTGGTTCAGGAAGCGCTTGCTTTGATAAGCAGCGTAGTTTTCTTTGAGCAGAGGAAGTTTTAAAATGTCAATATTGCAGATGATCATGCTCATTTAAATTGGGTGAAGCCAAAATTGTGATCGGGATTAATATTTGATTAATTGTCTCACCGCAGCTTGATACTATGACAAATAAATCTTGATGTATAGAGCCACATACAGCAGATAATAGGCTCAAACACATGGTCATGTCTTTATTCTCCATTCAAAAAATAATTAGCAGATTAATCGTTAATGAAAATAATTGTTAGCTGTGGCCCTGCTTCAAATCCATTAAAAACACGCACACACAGAATAACTTATATACTGTTTTTAGCTCTGATAGACACAGTTTCAGCGTTAATTCCAAACGCACAGTGACACAGAGACAAAAGGTCAGGCCAGGGCAAGGGTAATATTCAGAACATAGGGCAACTTGGGACAAATTAGGAATTCGCATTTCTTTAATATGTAGAAGAAACTGTAAGAATTTTAAGAAATTACCATCTTCTTGATCCCAATGTTATCTCTGCTTCATGTTGCTCCATGATGATGTATTTGTCACGGGATCAAGTAAAGAAACAAACTGGTTTGACAGTTTTGGTTTGAGAGGTTTGACAGTAGATGCCAAGAAGATTAGCTACGGAGATGTTGATGTACACAGATTGCTCTTTGTTGCACCAAAACCCAGAAGAAAAGATGCGCCGTCTCACAGTGCCGTGTTGGCTGACATTAAATATTGATTTCACTCATTCTGATGGCTGTGTTCTCCTCACTGGGCTTTTCCCTGCCTCGCAGATGTGTCCACAGTCCTTGTACAGGACATTCTGTCTCTGTGTTGAGTACATCTGCTGTGTTACACAGTGGATTGGTTGTGGACTGTCTTTACATGGGAGGAGGTGGAGGGCGCGAGAGTTCATGATTTACATTTTGAACACAATGATGGTTACTTTACTAAGTGACTGGTACAGTTTCTTCATGGGTGATTCACCTCAGCCTTGTTAAGCCTTTTAATTTTGCTCCATTCATTGTATATGGATCCAGCAGCAGTTGAGAGAGGACGTAATCTTTCTGTGACATAAGTAAGTTTTGAAAATTGTCTTTGTATATTGGCAGCTCGTGAGCTCATGAGAGCTGACTGAAGAAAACACTATCTCTGTGTACTTGGAGCACGCTGTTGCTTCGTACGGTGAATCTTTCTTTGCTTTTTGTGCTAATAGTGTTACAACATACATACACACTCAGGATATCATTAAGACGTTGACTTTGTTATCATCCATTCATGAAGAGTTTGACAAGTGGGCTTTGTTTGAATGATAGGGGTGGGCGGGGTATATACATTTCCTTTCTTGGAAGTTATGGGGCACTAAATCTGCGGGAGATAATTAGAAAGGGGTTGGTCTAACACTCGTTTCATATCAGACAGTGAATATATATGAGGTTGTCGATGTTCAGTCCAGCATCTGTCTTGCACTGGATGTCTCAGTCATTGTTTTATGAGGCGTGTTCGGACCAAACTGTTCTGAGGACGCCCTGTGAGGAACTGTGCCAAGATGTCCATACCTTCCAGGTCTTTTTTCCTGTTTGCATTTGCACCACTAATAGGAGAGCTGATAACGTAAGCTGGCTATAAGAATATTTTGCTTTGATGAGTGAATATCGTGTTGTATTTCTTGCGTTGCATTTCTGCTCAGTGAAGCCTGGACTTCACTGTTGGTCAATTGGTCTGTTTTCTTCATTTTTTTATTTATTTATTTATTTTTTTACAAGCTGTTGTTTGTGTTTTGTGTTGTGTTCAATCACTCACCATAAATTTACATCACTCATGGTCCCTTTTGTGCTTAAGTGTACCTGCTCTGAGATAGGAGATCTAAGAACTACAATCTTTCCTAGTTCTTGCTTGGTGGACACAATTGAACCTTTTTATAATTCTAAGTAGGGATGTTTCTAATGACTAATCTCCCATACGCTGAATCAGAAGTCTGAACTTAGACCAATTGACTAGTCTGAGAGAAAGAAAACATTTGGAAAACAGTCAAAAATGAGCATGAGTGGAACATTGTCTGAAAAATTACTGTGTATATTGTAAGAGCTCATGCGGTAGGCTAACTCTTTCATGCATAGGTGACTGCACAAAGTGACACACACACATAAGTCCAGTCTTGTCGGGATCTCAAGTGCGCCCCTAAACACCTCTCTCGCTCTGCCCAGCAAGAAGACATCCAATTGAAGTGAGTGTGTGTGACGCTCTGACATACTTTCCTCGTTGAACGTCTGTTAACAGCTGCCGACTTGTACTGGCTGAGTGCACACGGTTCCTTCCATCGAGTCTGAGGGTGAACATGAGTGTTTGTGTGTGAAACAGGGAGAGCAGGAGAGCTGTTGATGTTCAGAGTTGTATGCTGATGCAGACTCCTCCCATTTACCTTTAAGTTTCACCAACAAGTATTTCTGGTACTGAGAAGGTAGCAAAGTGTAATCGCCTAGTCGACTAATCTTGCGCATCCCTAGCTCTAGAATCCCTCTATTTTGTTGTGTCCACACTGTAAGAACTATCCATGACTGCTTCGTAGAACGCCATTTTGAGGTAGTTTTTGAGCTCCTATTCCAGAGCATGTACTCCTCCTGCACAAAAGGAAACATAAATGATGAAGGTGTATTTTGATTGGACGAACACATAAGCCAAGGCAGCACCGGCAACTGCTATTTTTAAAAACCTGTTAGCCTTGTAAACAACAGACTAAACAAAACACAAACACCGGCTCATAATGAAGAAAAAAGGAAGAGAACACATTGTGTGACAGTGGAGTCCAGGCTTTACTGAGCAACGGGGGAAATACAATGTAGTTTTGATTCATCGACGCAAACTTGACATTGCTGTATTAACTGTCAGCCAGCTTGTAAAATGTGACTTCAGCGTTACTGTCGGTGGTGCGAATGTGAACAGAAAAATGCCTTTGGAAGGTTTGTGGTTAAGGCTGGGCGACATGACCTCAAATCAATATCACGATTAATTGAATGTCATACCTCAGTTATGATTAATGACTGATGATTTTGTTGTTGTTATTTTGCTGTCGTATTTCACTGACGAGGTTTGTACTGTAAAAATGCTCAACTATTAAAGCTGGGATATTTTTTCTAATGAAAGAGTGCATATCTTTATGATTTTAACATAATTGAAGGAGAAACACATATTCACATATGAATCTTTTTCATATCATGCAGCCTTTGTAAATGCTTGTGTTATCGAGAGCTGCTTTGCGGAGGCACTTGTTGCTGGGTGCTTGTCAGTCTCTTTCTTTTTCTCGAGCCGTGCACTGTCCATATTCAGTGCTGAAACAGATTGGCGGTATTACCTTTGGTCGCTGAAACTTTTTTTTTTCCCTGCAGTGTTTACCTTTGATTTCTTTCTGTTCTGTGTCGTCTTCACAAAAACCAAATGTGTCTAAACGATAGACACAATATTTTGACTCTGGTACGAGCTGCTCAGTTGACTCAGTGTTTGAGTTCTCCTCCATGTTGCCTCCAGGTCACAGGCTGGACAGTACATTAACACAGACAGTGGGGAAAGTATTAACAGAATTTTAGACAAAAAACAAAAATACCGACATGGACAAGATTACATCGGTTATAGCCTCTGAATGTCGGTTTTGATTAATTGCCCAACCCTATCCACCTTTTTCAAACATGGAAGTAAATAGTGATCAACTTCCGTGTTTTTGTGTGTGACTTCCGGTCAGCCGCTTTCCCTTACCTGAGCTAACGGTGCAAGCTAATTGTTTTCAGTTTTCAGTTGTTTATGTTAGTCAATCAGTTAGTTAGTTAGTTAGTTTAGTCTGTGTATTTTATACAGATAACTGTGCCCACGTTTCCGTTTTTCAGTAATTGCCAGTAAAAAATAATTCCCTATAAATGCGAATAAATCGCACGTCAATCAAAAACTATGAACCAAAAAAGCACAATCTATCCTGAGTGAGACAAACTGCTTGATCCCCATCTCCAGTGTACCAGCAGAGAAAGCATCAGTTGCTGCAGCTGACAGGGACAGCTGACACTAGCAGCAAAGCTAACATCAGGACATCATCTGTTAAAAGCCACCCATTGTCGGATACGACATGAAACTACTCCAGTTAGCTCAATCATGTTGTAACTAAGACATCCGCTGGAAAAAATGTTTTTTCATGGACTGTTTATTGAGTTACTGAGTTATTACAGACACCGCAAACAGCTAACAGCTAACGGTTAGCCCAGCTAATCTACAATAACCATGTTATTAATTACAAAACGTGCACACAATTTATAGACTTAACAAACATCAGATTGGTCTAAACGGTGATATAGTGATGTGAAAAATGTGATAGAATTGTGAATAAGCTCCTCCTGCCCAAAAACACCAAATATTTCGTATTCATTTAATGTGTTTCCTGCAGTATTGTTTTAACACAAACTCTGTAGCATTGGAACACATATTAACATAATCTCAATGGATTATCAAAAAAGCAGATGTAAGAGTAAGATGGTCTCTATCGTTGTCTTTACATTCAGGTCAGTTGCGTAATTGGCTGCAATGCTTTTTTTTTTTTTTGCTTTTTTTCCCCCTAAACCATCTCGTGGTCGTTGAGAATGTTGTGAGTACTGTTGTTTTTTCCTCTTTGCCTTAATGCACAGCGGGATGAAGTGGATTTCCAAGCTACTGGTGTGACTTAACAAACACAGTCCGAGTGAGTAGAGTGAGTCATTAAGAGAGGGAAGGAAGAGGACAGAGTGAGCAAAAGCAAGAGCAGTGGAATGTAGGGCGAGTGAGTGAAACTGGGTGAAAAAACCCTGAGCGAGACAGAGTCAGCGCTGGCAGCTTATCCGCTGAGTGTGTGCTGTTGTTTTTTTTCCATTTCCTCTTTCTTCTGTTGCGCTCAGCGAGAGAGGTAGAGAGATAGAGAGAGTCCCCCCTCTGTGAACAAGCTGAGTTGGTACAGCCCAGCCATCTGACAGGCCCAAAAACTCACTGTGCTGCTGTGAGTGCCAATCAAAGAGGAGTGCTCGGCAGGGATTACCTTGAGTGACCCTGCATAGATTAGTGCGTGCATGTGAGATGGACAATTCTTTGGGCGGCTTAAGCGGCCTGATGACACGCTTTCCCGGAATATGTGCGGCGGTGCCGTGGCCCGGCAGCCCTTCTAAGGAGCTCTGCTATGGTGCTGTCCTGCCCCTCTACTGCTACCGTTACCACCGCTATGGAAGCACTGGAGGGTAAACTCACATTTGCAACACCAGTAAGCTGTGGCTCACAGCAGAGCAAAGGGGGTTTTATGACCAGCAAATGAGCTTGCAGGTATGTCACCAGCTTTGAAACCACAGTGTTTGCTTTTTAGTTGTCACTCAGTTTATTTCTCTTGCGTTGTATCTTCTCATTTTTGTCTGTCATATTTTCTGTTGCTCTGTTGCTTGGGCCGTTACTTGAGGCTTGTAGGCAGGCTAACTCAGCTATTTTAGGATATTTTTTCTAGGACATGTGCGGACATGGTTTTTGATTTAACAGTCAAGCCGAGACTATGTAGAGTACGTGTGTATTTATGCAATGAGGAACGGACTTTTGAGAGGAGAAAATGGCGGAATAAGTTTTTTAATGTCATATTTCATAGTGCAGAGTGTGTTAGGCGGTAGACACACTGGCGGCTTTATAACATTCCTTGAGAAAATGTGCTTCAAATATGGAAGCTTATGTCCCCCATGTCAGCTGAATCCTAATAACTGCACCTCTGATCTAAATTAACATCCTGGCTTGGCTTGTGAATGCACAAAAACACAACAGTAAACACACTCTTGTGAAAGCTTGCACAGGTTACACCCCCCTCTGTGTCTGCCACCACTTCATTGGTTATTTTCAAAAGTAGAAGTTAACTTCTTCTCTCTCATATTGCTCTGCTCTGACAAAAACAGCATCATCATTATTGTGAGGTTTCCACAGTGAAGGAACATTTTCAGCAATTATCCGTTTGTTTGTTTTTCCTGCAGTTTTGTTCGTGTTTGTACGAGATTGTTTATATGCAGGTCAGCACAGGATAAGCTGCAGTTCAGTGTGGCGTTTTACGATCACGTGTCATTGATATCGAATATTTATTGTGGTGGAATATTTATCTACATCAGAACAAGAGGAAGTGCAGTTGCTCAATGATTGTGCAACTTTTATTTCAGTGACCTCCCTGAGCTTCATTATGTAAAAAAAAAAAGGCTTATTTCAGTTTGTTGTGCAGTTCACACAGCAAGAAGTTGCAGTTATGTGGTAGTTATCTTACGAGCAGCAACTGTTTTGATGATCTAATAAGAGTTTGCTGGTTTCATGCTTCTTAAATGTGAGAATTTGATGCTTTTCTTTGTCATACACAATAATAAACTAAATCACTTTGAATTTAAGGACTGTTGGTCAGATAAAACATGTCATTTAAAGATGTCCCTTTGTCCTCTGGGAAATTACACAGGGCATGTTTTACTGTTCATGACATTTTATTGACAAACTGGAAAATAATGGGCAGATTAATAGATAATGAAAAAAATTGTAAGTTGCAACCCCAGTTGTCTCGGAGCTCTGGATGCACTTTAATCACATTTTAGAGATGTGATCAGTTTTCAGTATTGTCAATGCTTACACATATCATATAAACCAATAAATAAAAACAAATGTTTATCAGTTATATCAGGAGAAACAAAAACAAGTGTAAAAACAAAGAGTTTGTACTGCGGAGGAGGCCAGAGCAGGAATTACAGCTTGCACTGCAGTGCTGCAAAAATCCAGTTTTACCACACAGATCCCTTAAATATGATCTGCTGTACCAAAAAGGTCACAGTTTTTATCTAACTTGCAAACACAGCATGCTCATCAGAAGTCTGGAACGTGTTTGTGGTAAAATGTTAAACTGCAAGATAAACACAGTATCAGCATTTTATTTATTAAAAAAAAAGTGTGAGTAATGTGCAGTTGTCAGTGCAACATTCTATAAGCTAAAAGATGAAAAATATGACACTGAGCTCAATTTTGCTGGAACTGTTTTGAAAATTGAAAAGTGGTGAAATGTCACTGAAATAATATTGCTGTTCTGGTAGGCAAAGTTAAGCTTACAGAATAGGGAAGACCGATATCTTCTCTTGGATTGTCGATTGTTTTTAAATCGATTGCATTACTCTTTGCACATTTATGTTCTTTTCTAAGGGGGTCCATCAGGGCAAACTGTTACTTAGGAGCTCCTTTCTTAATGGAGTGCTGCAGGGATGGTGTTTATTTGAAGGCCAACCAGGAAGTTTACACCCCAGCCATTGGATTTTGGATTATTGCAGAAATCAGCTCTGTTGGAAACACAAGGTTATGATACTTGTTCAGCAAGATAATACAACTTTTATGTTTTTTTTTTAAATCTTAAATGTAATCGCTAGAAGTAATACCCTAATGTTAGGCTATAAACAAACTGCACCAGGTTGCATGACTTTAACAAAACCACCACCACAATGAGGTTGTAAGACTGTGTCAGCATGATCATGTTCTAGAGTCTCATTTAGCCACTTGTTAGCAATCGCCTTTTTAAAGGTGCTCTCAGAGCTAGAGTTCCCCTGCTTCGGTCCGAATCAGTTTCAAAGCTATATAGTTGCCTAGAGTTGGTTCGTGTTCGCAGCATTTACAAGAGGACCAGGTAAAGTGCCTTATGTGAGAAAGCTGCTTGTGATTGGTCAGAATTTCCATGTTGGAACAATCCAGGAAGTAAACAAAACGTTCACTTGCAAGATAAATGTGACACTTTCTAATGTCACAATGGAGGGACAACTACGCAGGTGGATTTTAGCGCTGCTCATCGTGGACTATATTGCTGTCATTGTTCATTTTAGTCAAACCATACAGGTTGAAAACGAGGCGCGGCACAGGAGGAGGCGCACACTAATAATCCTCCAGGACTGTAACATGCTCATGTTTAACCCAAACAATGTGTCATGTGACTGCAGTTGGTTCAGATCCAGGTCGCCACAAACGAAGCGCACCAGAGTTCATTTGTAACTGGATCGAGACCACATCTTCAAGAAGCTCTCGGTCCGGTTGTTTTGGTGTGCACCAGTGCAATTGCCGTGTTCACTCCTGCCCAGATGAACCACACTTAGGGGGCAAAAGAACTTGAGTTCGATTGAACCGAACCGAACAGGACAGGTGTGAAAGCACTCTTAGACGCATAAAAGCTTAAAGATGTAGATTTACTGAGATATTTTATGTTGCAGAACAAAACATGAAAGTCTCTAAAGCTTGTGTGAACCACAGGATTCATTTCAGGCATCCAAGCAAAAATCCAGTGATTTCAAGAAAAGGGAACCAGAAGTGCTAACATGCTTATAATCCTAATATCTAATTTTTAGGATTCATTCCTGCAGCACTCTGTTGCTTGGCAGCAAAGTTTATCAAGGAGTTGATTAGAGAGAGGTAGTTTTCATGGGTTTGAAGCACCAATGATGAGCAGTTTCTCCCTTCCAGAACTCCCAGTAACCAGGGTAACTGTGGCTAATGCTTGATGGTTTTTACCTTTTTTCATGCTCCCCGATTGAGCCCAGGGGATGAGGGGAGTAACAATGAAATTAAACCAGGGGGAAAAGAATCAAAAGCAACACAAGGATAAGCAAAAATAAGGAATTTATTAACAACCAAAGTATAAAATTCACAAAACACTTAAATAAATAACTGAAAACTACTTTATTAAAATTAAAAAGAACAAAGAATATAACATATAAGCAAAGACTATAACACAGCACTAACAAACCCAACCTCAGTACACTATGACTGGTGTTTCAACAGGTTTGCAACCAACATGCAGCCTAAACACCGCCAAATAACCCCGCTGGTACCGTCTGCTCCAATCTCCAGACTCATCAACAACAACAAAAAAAAGCCACACCATCAGTGAGTAAGTGGGCACCGATGTGCTCAATCACCCACTACTCCAGGTTAGGAAGGAGAGGGCAGCACCTGGAGAGACACAACACAACACCTTTCATTTTGACAGTCAATTTTTCCACCACGATTGCTCAGTAGTTGTCACCATCAGCTGGATAATTGATTTTATACTAAATGAATTCAAGCTATAGATTCACCATGGGGTAAAGTGCTGCTGTTACGTATGTCTACATTTTTTCCTCCGTCTTATGTAATTCCATTACAGGAATGTTTCCAGAGAAGTAACTTCCAAGCATTTGTACCAGATGATGAAGGCAATATCTGTAATGAATTGCAATGATAGAGGTGATGCATAGCATTAATTAAGTATATTTTTCATTTCCTTTTCCTGCAGTGAAATTGCTCGAGTATAGAGCGAGAGATTCCTCTGGTGGCCTAAGTTCTGTGGTAGGAAAGGGGAGATTGACTTGTGGCTCTGTCATTTCCTAAATCAAACAGCACTTGTGAATCAGCAAAAGAGGGGAGAAATTAAAACTCTCAAAATATTCGAGCCAGGTCAGGAAAGAGCTTCATTTAAAAACACTGAGGAACCACAGAACCACAGGGCCTCATTGACTTTTGGAGAACATCTGTGTGGAGGCTCTTTACGCAGTGTGGGAGAAGAGGCAGGAATTCCTCGGCTCTCGGGCCACCTCCAAGTCAAACACGAGCGCTCCCTGACCCAACCAGAACAGCACCTCACTGAAGGACATGTATGGGCGAATAACAGATCTAAAACAGACTGGTCTGCTCTGCAAAAAGGTCTCGGACACCAACGAGTGCCAAAAACATGCTTTGCAGACAACTGCGGGCAGGAAATGAGTCAGTGAGCCAATGAGCCAATCCAAGTTTGACATGTTCTTCTCTGCATAAACCAGACTGCAATCTGAGCTCTGAATCTGCAGGGCTTTCCTTAAACAATTTAACACCGCAGCTGCGTCATCACACTGTATTGTAGAGCTGTCATACCACGTGTCACTATGAATACTCCCATGCTAGTGTAGCATGCAGTGGTTCTAAAATAGGGTTAACACACGCAATATTGTAAATAGCACCATCATGTCCAAAAATCCTGGCAAGAGATCTGATCTGCTTCAAAAAATAAATACAGAAGTTGCTTGTAAGCTATGGAGGACAAAAAAATGACATAAGTATCAATAGATAAATAAATGCATAAGTAAATACAAAAATAAATAAATAAATAAATAAATATATGAAAAAATATGTAAATGCTAAAATAAATACAAAAATAAATTAATAAGCATGGAAATAAATACAGAAATAAATACATAAAACCTGAAAGAAAGAAGGAGGAAGGAAGAGAGAAATTAATGCAGAGTTCAGGACCTTCTACTTAATGACATAGAAATACAAAAATAAATAAATGTTGAACAAAAATTCAGAAATAAATTTAAGATATTTATTTTTGTCCTATCTAATCATCAACTTTCATTCATTAATTTTTCATGCATTTGTTTATTTATTTCAACATTTACTTATTTATTATACTATTTGTTTATTTATACATTTATCTATTTATTTTACCATTTATTTATTTCCAGAATTATTTATTTATTCCTGTATTTACTCATACATTTCTTTATATATTTTCATATTAATTCATTCCTGTATCCATTTCTACATTTTATTATTTATTCATACGTGTAATTATTTAGTTATTGATAATTTTTCCATAGTAAGCAACAGTCTTGACAAATACAGCGCCGTCAGGGATGACATCAACCGTGAATTAAATTTTCCAGTTTTGTCTGCAGTTAATTTAAAGGACATGAAGGGAGGACAGTGAACTGAACAGTGTATGTGGGTTAAACCTCAGATAGCATCACATGCTATTTTCATTCCAGTACTGTAGATCTGATTTTGCTGGTCATGTAGTTTCACCCCTAGAAGGCAAAATCCCTCCGATTATTAGCGGTCTTTGGTTAGAGCTGGATAGAGCAGGCATTAATTCAAACAGCTGCGACAGTTGCTCTCCCTCTTTTTCTGGAGTTGTCAAGTAATCAGACTTCAGTGTGTGATACAGCAGACAGACTCCTCGTGTGCTGGACGACGTTGTTGTGAAACAGACAGACGGCCACAGCCCTGTTTTGTTTTTTTTTGTTTTTTTTTTAAGTTGCACCGCTGTCTTTGACTCAGTCCATATCTTTTGCCTTTACCATTGAGTGGAGCACATTCCTTGGCCCCATCTGGTACCAGCATGGGATGTTTGGCTTGGCATAGCCAGACTTGTTCCAGCACAGCGCTTTCATGGAACAGGCAGGAGGAAGCTTTCTGTGGTTACTGCGCCAGCAGTGATGATAAAGAATGTTGCTCTGTCCTCAATCACTCTGTCGGACCTGTTTTTAAAATTCATTTTTGAATGATGCTTAAACTCGTCCTCTTGTAAGCTGTATTCATCTGAACTCTTCAACAATGTTGTGCTTTCACTCGAGAATAAAAGTATTTGCCTTGTTTTTCCGAATTAACAAGATTATCGTCTCAGAATTGCTAGAAAAGTTTTCATGGGAAAAAAAATCTTCTTTTTTTTCTGAACTAACGAGATAATAGGACGAAGAGCAGAAATGTTTTTCCCGTGATGACCTACCTCATAATTCTGATATTATAATCTCATTAATTCTGAGACAGTCCAAGTGAATGCATTATGCTTCTGATGAACTAAACCTTGACCCTTTTCAATTTAAAACATCAAGATGATTCTTGTTTCTACATAGACGTCGCTTTTAGTTGTTGCATGTTATGTATAAACTTCACCATTCATTTTCTCTGTGAGGAATTTACAGAGACAAAGGAGCATGAGAACTGGCCACACTCCAGATTTCTTAATAATTGTAACAATGCAGCGGTTTGTTTGTGTTGCTTATGTTTCGGCAGATGTTGGAGATCATCAAAATATGACACAGCCTTCAACCTGTCTGCACAGAATGTACGACTAGGCCTTTCATCTCGTAGCTTTAGTTTTACCTTTACTCTTGAATATTTGTTTAAGAGAGTCTATTTAGGCCTACAATTTTAGATGGTCCTTTGGGCTCACAGGGCTAATTCAGGCACTGCTGTACCATTACAAGATATCTGTTGCTTGATAGGATGCAGGAAAAGTGGACCAGGAAGTTTATGAAAATGTCAGGAGGGGTGTAGTAAAGGTTATTAGGCAGGTATAAAGCTTCTAAAAGACAAAAGTATTCCCTGCATTGTATCGACTTCAACCTAAATCACTGTCACTGATCTGTTTTCCCTGTGTTCTGTCTCCAGCAAATAACACGTCCCTCGCAAGAAGATAAGTCGGACGACAAAAACGAAGAGGATAAATCTGAGAAATCTGAGAAAAAAGAGGACGAGGAAAAGAAGGACGAGGAAGAGAAAGATGAAAAGGAGGATTCTAGGTGAGTTTTGAATGGTTGTTTGTCCTGGTGTGGCTCTGCAGGTAAAGCTTTGGTCCATGCTTGGTGAAAATTCTTGTAAAGGTGTGTTAGGTAAATGAATTGTATTAAGTCCCTCCAGGATTATGCAGACATTTCTGGGATATTCGAAGCCTAAAAAGTTTTTTTCTTTTAATTCCTCTAAAAGAAGGAATTTTGCTCGAGTGAGAACAAAAAACTGCACTGTTCTGAGTTTGTAACTTATACAAGACTACCGCTAACCTGCATAGTTAAAGTAGCGTCACCTAGATGCTGATGAAGGAGCCCCGGGCATGGTCTGTTGTCAGTGCGTTTCAGCCATTCTCCAGGTGTATGTTTTGCAGTCGAAAATGGTATCAATTGATGTTGTTAGTGTTCCACCATAATGTTGCATGCATTGCAAGACGGATAACCCTGCTGCCTTGCACGGCTTTAGCGGTAATTTTTGGTGGTAAATGTGATTCGTTTGTGTCACACATGTCTGCATCTTGGGATTGGTTGCATTTGTGTTAACTGTTGCAATTGCAGCATCCTGGCAGCGCCGTACATTGGCAGCTTCATTTCTTTTAATGCTCTTGCGTAAAATATATGTTGGTATTTGACAGCCAGATTGTAAACATTTCACCCTCTCTAGTCCAAAGACCCTTGGCAGTTACAAATGTATATATCAACAATATTTGTCCAACCTATAAACGAGACATGAGTGTAGCTTATTCTGTTTGTGAAGCAATGAACACAGGAGTGAAGAATTCACATAGATGGCTTCACATTCAGCTTCAATGGCGCAGGAGGTAAGATTCGAGTATTGAACTGCCCGTTAGGATCATGTGATGATTAATCAATAAATATCAGAAACAGTGCAGTTACAGGAGGATTTCACTTCGCCAGGCTTTTGGTGGAGTGATGTATGGCTGAGAGGAGACTTAAAGGTGGATAGCAGTGTCAGTTTTAGCATGTGGCTAACAGACAAGACAACCTGCTAGCTTGTTAAGTGTATCTGGCTTTGGTGTTAACAAATCATTATTATATTATTTTTCACATTTTTATTTATTGAACTTTTCAGGGCATACATGAATCAGTAGGTCAGTGTCTAAGTTTCTGTGCCCATTTCTGGACAAGTATGTACATAGATAAATACCTCTCTGTATATGGAGAAATATATATATTAATAAAAAAATGAAGAAAATGGGGGAGGGAATGAAGATAAAAAATACATAGTAGAAAACAAATAAATGAATAAAAATAGAGAGATGGTAATGACAAAACAGAAAAAAAATTAATTGGAAAAAAATATATAAAATGCAATATAGTCAAAAAAATTTATAATACTATACTTTTTCCAAAAGGAAAGGTATAGTTTTTAAATGTATACCCTGACTATATGTCGACAAATTCTAATATGCCTTTCTTGTGTGTTTAGTCATGAAGGAAAATACCAGATCACAAAAAGAGCCTGTTATTGCTGAGTCAAAAGGGAATAGATATTTGCTGTACCAACAGTCTCTAAAGCTGTGTTTTCCCCCCCTTCCAAAAACCACAGGGACATTGGCAAGGACAAAGACAAGTGTGACGGTGGGGAGGACGAGGACGGAAAGGAGCAAAACACGCCGCGTGGCAGGAAGACTGCCAACAGCCAGGGCCGCCGTAAGGGAAGGATCACCACACGCTCCATGGCCAATGAGGCTGCATCTGTGGCGGCTGAGGAGGCACCTCCCCCTGCCCCTGCCCCTGAGCCTGCCTTGCCAGATCCTCCGCAGCTCCCTAAGCCTGATCCGATGCAGAAGTCCATGAAGGAGCCTGCAAAACCCCAGACTCCAGTAGCTTCCATGGATGCTAATAAAGGTGAATCCTCTCTGGGATGCTCTCTGGAAGTCTTTTTACAACACAGCTCCACACTTACTGACACAAAATCGAGGGAGAGGGAGCTCACATTAAGAACATTTTCATCGGAAGAAAAGAATGTTTGCACTAGATTAGTGTTTCAAATTGAAGCAGTAATGCTGTTATTATATTTTTTGGCAAGGCACTGAACGGTACAGAACATTTTTTCGATGGCTGTGCCACTTGTTGAATATATTTGGAGGGGATACCAACTCAGTTTTATACACAGTCTCCACTCAGTTTATATACCTTGCATATAACCTGCAAAGATTAGACACAGGAATTGTTTGGATGGGTTGTTCTTTCGAAGGTAACATTAACCCTTTAATTGCATCAAAGGGTGAGTTCTGTATTTTCTAACCTGGAGCCCATTTTCCCATGTTTTTGTGTCTAAGCTGCAGCTGGCAGCAGCGAAACAGGCTGCAATGTAAGGCGTGTTCCCACCACCAATTTATGTCCACTGTAAGTGCTCATTGTAGCCACTGACAGGCTCAGATTATTATTATGAGTGTCCGACAACTTCTGACAACTTAAATAGAGGATCCATACAGAGATCACCACAGCCTCCAGACCCCATTTAAATAAACAGTAATTTTACTATGTATGGAGTCAGCATATTTTCACATCTAACTGGGAGAATTAAGGGTTTATTTTAGCCAAACGAGGTTTGTTGATTGTAGGAACAGTGGAAAGAGGCACCAAGACAGTTTTTGTGAATTATTTTGTTTCCGTTGACTTAGAGTGACGTGTTTTACAGTGATAAAAATACTGTTTAATTAGATGGAGTCTGGTGGGTTTGATGATAGCAATTTTAGAGCTGTTTCTGGTTTTAAAAAAGGATCTCACTCTTCAACAGAGGTCTATCTCTGTAGGGATCCTCTCCATAAGTTGTAAGACACTTAGAATAACAATCTGAGCCTGTCTGCCGAAAAACAATAACTTTTAGTGGACGTACATTTACAGTGTAAACATGCCCCACATGTTTACATCGCAGCATGTTCGCTGCTGCCACCTGCAGAGGTCTCATTCAATTAAGGACCAATTTGAAAAGCTGTTGTTTCCATTAATTGCTTTGACACAAAAATATGGTTCGGATTGAAAAATGCCAAACTTAACCTTTCATGAAACATGCCAAAAACCTTGCAGCAATTTATGCAAGTGACCACAGCATCCATTCTCTGGCATCACATTTAGCTTCTAAATTGTCACAGTCAGCTAAAGATATTGTTCATCGTGTTGGCTTTTCGTGTTATGAGCTGGGACAATTGAATAGCCAAACACGCAAACAAGTGTTAGACATGTCAGACTATAGCGCTGCTGACTTCCTCCTTCTCAAAATGTGCAGATTCATCAGCAGTTTATAGACTGAGAGTGGACAGTTGGTTTCAGGCACTCAGTGCCAAGTGTCAGACAGACACTGTCCTGCACTGCACTCCACTCAGGAAGCTGTATGCAGTCTGTCCATCACCATGGCAATGTGCTGCTCTGCTCATGGTGCTCAGTCACGCACTTGGTGCTCTTCCACCCTTTTGAAGTCTGTCACTCTGACAATGCTAGCTCAGGTTTTCAGGTGTCCAAAAAGTCCCCGTGTGCTAAGCCTGTTGTGGCGTTAATCTGTATCATTAATTCACTGTTTTGTAAGTTGCTTCTCTGCCACCTGCTCCGTCCCTCTGCTGTCTGCTGAGCTTTACCTCTCTCAGCAGTCTGAGTTATGCAAGGTCTGCCCTATAATGTGATTAACTAACCGTCTGCACTGTGCCCTTCCATCCTCTCAACCCTCTGACCTTTCTGGCCTCGTTCTGGGCGTATCATGCTTTACGTAGGACTGAGTCAACTGTAATCTCCCCTCAGGGACTGCATCGTGGATTTTGTGTATCTAAGCGGTGGAAGATAAAAATAGATTCATAGATGCATCTCTTGAAAGATTATGTCTTGATGCAGAAAAGTCAATAATGAGAAATTATGGCATTTTGGCTTCTATGAAGTCTCTTCCATCTATTATTACTATTGATAAAAGATAATGGAGTGTAGCACTGGTCAATATGTCCTGTAAATAATATCACAAATTTTAGGGGATTTGGAGATACACAATATATATATATATATCTCAATATTTTGAAATCTCCTCTGAACTACTGTAGACTACTGAAATACTTATGAAGTTAGATAAAGAGGTTACTACAATAAAGTCAGTGTATCGTTATAATTAAGTTAAATGAAGTACTTTTATAATTAAGTTAAATGAAGTACTTGTATAATAAAGTTAAGCAAAGTACTATTACAATTAAGTTAAATTCAGTACCATTATAATTAAGTTGATTAAAGTACTATTATAATGAAGTTAAATAAAGTGCTGTTATAGAGAGGTAAATAAAGTTCTGATATAATAAATTACATTAAATATTGTTAGAATAAAGTTAAGTGAAGTACCGTTACAATAAAGGTAAATAGAATACTGTTATAAAGTTAAAAAAAAAAAAAAGCCAGTGTGTAAAATGGGTTGAAAACAGTGACATATAGCATTTAGATTGCAGCGCTCACGCACTCGCCTGTGCTCAACCCTCCCGTTGGCAAAGTTACGGTGGCCTCTGAGGACCAAAACACTTTGGAAAAATGGCTATGTCTGTTATGCCTTTGAAATAAGACTAAAATTTTCGCAAGTGTTTTACAGTAATTGCTTCTACCTGGAGATGATGTAACGTTACGAACTCTCCTCCTCACTCCCTACTTGTCGAGTCTGACACGTAACGCTATTATACTACGTGCTGACAAATAGTAGCATTTATTTTAGTAGTTTGCTTGTCCAGCAGAAAACATGCCACTTCAGTATCAGATTGAAGCCCTTTGTCCATCATGAACACCCTCCATCACTGAAAAACATCACCGATGTTTATTCTGTGCCGCCGCTTGTTCCGTTTTCTTTGCCCCTCTTTGCGTCTTCTTTTCCTAGCAGATGACGGTTCGGGTTCATTCTCTCCTGTTGCGTGGTAAGTGTGGTCCATTCGCAAACTTTGTAACTAAAAAAAAAAAGCGTTTCACTACGCTCTATCGACGAACTACTAACACTCTGCTGTTTCCTCCTCCTTCTTCCTTCCTTCTGCTGTCTTCTTCCTTGGTTTATTTATACACGCGAAACGCGTTCTCTGGCTGGCTGGATTGTCCACTCAAGCTGCCGTTCATACATGGCGGCGCAAGATGGCAACCTCTCAAAAGCAAGGCCCTTGCTATATATGTATATAAAAGCATAATTATAAGGCCACAAAAACCAAACAAATTTTATTTTACAGCGATTATACACTTATATAAACATATTAATGGGTAGAATATTCAGATTCAGATTTGACAAACCACGCCAAATATTACACACTGGCCCTTTAAGTGAAGTACTGGTACAATAAAGATAAATAGAATACTGTTATGAAGTTAAAAAAAAAACTATTGTAATAAAGGTTGAACTATTTTATAATAAATTTACTTAATAAAAATATTGTTATAATGAAATAAATCAAAGCGGAACAACTTGTGCTTTTATTCTGAAGCCAAACAGCTCGTCTGGGGCAGGAAGTGTTTCTGCTGTGAATGTGAAGCTTTCGGTCAACAGTTAGATGTTAGCAGTTTGAGAGGTGCTGTTAAACGTGACGCTTTATTTACTGTGAGTAGGAAACAAACAGCTCTCTCTCTCTAGTTCATATAGCAATAACATTTGCAAGTCGCACTGGTGCTACTTGGTTGCAAATCACGACTAGGTGGTTGCAGTCTGGAGCCCTGTAGGTACAAAAACACAAGCCTTACCAGCTCGCTGGATGTGTGTGATGTTTCAAGCTTGTGAGGTTTTTTGTTTGTTTGTTTGTTTTTTTTTCTTTGTGTAGTGAGAGGGAGAGAGCAAGAAACTTTCATGCAGGTGTCTTAAATAAAATAACATGACAATTTATTCTCAATGTTAACATCAATTTAGTCATGTTGTCCATCTGCACGTGGAACAAGCAAAAACGCCAAACCCTAAATGGAAGTCAAGGACACATTCACACTGGCGCTATTTGGTCCACTTTAAACGAACCCTGGTCCGCTTCTACGGATAGTTCGGTTCGTTTGGGGTGGTGTGAATGCTCATTTGGACTCTGGTGCAGACAAAACAAGCAAACCCTGGTCCACTTGAAAACTGGGGGTCTCAGTTCATTTGCAAGCGGTTTGCTTATGGTGGGAAATGCAAACGGACTATCCAGCGAACCAAAGAGAGGAAGTGAACCAAAGAGAAGAAGTGACAGAGAGTGCAGTGCATTTTGGGTAGAAAAAAAACAAAGCCAACAGTGCGAACCGGGAGAAGCAGAGGTAAAAAAAATAAAAATTTGTAAAATATCTCGTGGGCAGATGTGGAGTAGTGAGGAGGAGCAGGTGCTTACCCCAAGACTGCATAACTTTGGTGCTGCGCCATTGTTTTTGTGGTGACCAAGCCGGCTGAAGGGGATGGATTTCCATCTCTGGTCCTGGGCAATCCAATGAGCCAGGTTTTCTTCTTTCTCGTGCTTTTTTTTCCTTCTGGTCAGTCATCATTTTGGGCAACACCACCCCCCAAACAAGCAGCTGTTTTAACTCTGTGACATTGTCCAGGCGGTTTGGTCCGCTTTAAAAAGTGCAGTGTGAAAGTGAACTTAACCAAATGAAGGTGTGAAATTTTTTGCCATTACCCACCCATTTGAACTGAGTCCCCAGGATTATCCTGGTGTGAATGTGCCCTAAATCTTGTTTTCTTTAATTAAAGATCTTTACAGCTGTGCCATGTTTTAAAGTAGCAAGAAGTCACAGTAAGAGAAAAAAATTAAGCATGTATAGAATCAAAAATTTTGATGAGTCAGCATAAATCGATAATTGTTTTATAATGACATCGTAACAGTTTAAATCGAATCGTGTGACGTGCCCAGATATTACCAGCCCTGGTATCTGTTTGCTTGCACTCTTGTAACCCCTGCAGCTATGGCGCTTCTTAGAAGTAAGTGGTGCTAAAGGTTAGCTATCTGTCAGTCTTGCCCAGTTGAAATGGTGCCAGGTGAGTTCAGGAGGCTGCTGATTCAGTGGGTGGGGGTTTGATCTCGTTAGAAGCTGTGCGGGATGGCGTATGTGTCTGAGTGTGTGTCATTAGGTGAGATGGTACGCTGTAGGCAGACACCCTGTGTGTTTTCATAGCAACGAGATGAATGACCACCCCCAGAGGGGTCCAGACTGTCACGGGGAGAACATGCGAGTTTTGCCACAGGAAAAGGAAGTCTAGTGCAGCTGACATTTGTTTGACTAAGTGTAACAGACTGTGTGGCCGGGGGACCTTTGGTAGGAGCCGTCTAAACAGTGAGAATTGATCTCCTCATCTTCGAAGTTGGTGGGTGGATGAAGGGGGGGGGCAAGCCTCCTGTTAATGTCAAGGGTACATCTGCTGCTATATTAGTCCAAATGTTTACACAGTCTCAGTGGGTGCCATGGAGGAGAGTGGGCTAGAGTTCACTCAGCCCCCCTCCACACTAACCGTGCACTTCTGTGAATTTTGTTGGGGGTGTGGAGCTGTGTAGCCAAGCCGAGGCAAGAAGAAGGAGGAGTGTGTGTGTGTATGTGTGTGTGTGTGTGTGTGTGTGTTGTGATGCGCAGTGTCACAGTTGAAGGGGTGGGAGGGTTTTGGGCTGACTGTTCTATCTCCTATTTGTCTCCATCCAAGGCCATTTCCCAAAGAGGGAGGCAGAGCTCTCAACTCTGCCGCTGTCTGGCGCTACATCAGCTGACCAAGGCCCTCCCCTCGTGGATTAGAGAGGAGGAGGGCTCGCTCTGGGCTGTGGGGAAGGGGAGAGAAAGAGAGATAGGGAGGAGAGAAAGAGAGTGTAAGTGAGGGAGCAGGTCTCGGCAGCCCCTGAATGTAAACAGATTATTAGATTAGTGGCCATGAGAAGGAGACGGCTGAAGGGAGGACCGTCACTCTCTCTCTGTCCGTCTCCCTCCCTTCGTCTCACTCTCTCCTTCTCTGTCTTTCTCTCAGTGCTTATGGGGCTGTGTCCTTTTTCTTTGTGATTTAGCTGGTGCTGGTG
The DNA here is from genome assembly GCA_026686955.1 of Epinephelus cyanopodus. Taxonomy (NCBI): domain Eukaryota; kingdom Metazoa; phylum Chordata; class Actinopteri; order Perciformes; family Serranidae; genus Epinephelus; species Epinephelus cyanopodus. The sequence goes on from CM048924.1 coordinate 20,407,808, forward strand.
AAACTGGAGAAACTTCTCGCTGGACCGAGGAGGAGATGGAGGTTGCCAAAAAAGGTAGTGTTTCAGTTTATTTCCCTCTTGCTTTATCTCTCTCCGTCCTTTCTCTGCGTTGCTCTGCTTTTTATGATCTTTCCTTGTTTCCTCCCTTCCCCCCTCCCTCCTCCCCTGTCTTTCTCCTTTCCTCTTCTGATTATCTGATATTGCCTCGCCCTGCCTGTTTCTTACATGCACACAGGAACGTACGTGCACATGCGTTCACATAAAAAGAAGCTTGTGCTGGTGCTTTACTGGGAGCTGACAGAGACCCATGTGAGAGATTTTTTTTGTTTTACTTCTTTAAGCTATGCTGTTCTGCTGGCTTCTCTGAAGTAATCTATTAAGGCCATCCATGAAGCAACAGAGCGTGACTGTTGCAGCCTCCTCCAAAGATCATTATTATTCACGTTCAAAAACTTTGTCAGGTCCTCCAGAACATTTTACTTTGCTGTTGTGAATTCCTCAAAATGTTTATTGCATGCACATTGTGCCTGGTCTCAGACTGCGCCGCTGCAGTTATTAGTCGGGTCATATGCCATTCAAGTGTGCCCCCTCTCCCCCTTTTTGCTTGGATTTGTTGGTATAGACTCTTAAGTCTGGTTCCCTGAGTGCCAAGACCCACAGACTGGGGGAGTAAATAAAGGGATTAATGTGGATTAATTAAGACTCTCTTGGAGATTTACCTCGCTCTTAACAAAAATACACTGCTGCTATGATCTCCTCAGGCATTCAGACTTGTATGTTAGATATGTCTGTGGATTAGTGTACGGAAAAGAGACCTGCACAAGGTCCTCTGGTCATATGACAAAGTCACATTCAGAAATCGCGTTATGCTGTGCCGCCACATATGGCTGGCCATGCAAGCATTAAACACAGTTCCCATGGCAGCCATTGCTGTAACCTGTTGATCTACATAAGCCTCGGTGTTAATACCAGGCTGACACATCTCAGGCCCGGCAGCCAAATCAGAAGTTTTCATGGAGGAAAAAGAAGCTCAACTCTAAGCTACTAAACACTTATGAACGAGCTGGTTTTTATTAATTTGGCCCCTGACAAATTAAGGAAGTCAGATATAAAATATATCGACATCCATCTCTTCCTACAAGCTGTGTTAATTTTGTTATCAAAAGCTATGCGAACACGGCTTAGAAGAAAGATACAAGGTCATATTTGGGCCCACACAGTCTGCAAACCTTCACTCTTAATTTTTAAACCTGTGTTCTTCATCAGGTAATTGTAAGATAAAATCCTTTGTGAAATAAGTTTGAGTAAAATGACAAAATTATTGGTTTTGGCCTTGACTAAAATGTACAATATAATCATATGACTAAAAAAGACTAAAATTAAACTAAAAGAAATTTTAAATGTAGTTGTCATTGACTAAATATAATTTATATTTACAGCTTTCATTAACTAAGATGAAACTAAAATGTCCTGACTTTAGGTCAATTAAAATTTGACTTAAAAAACAAAACAGGATAAGGTTGACTAAACAGGATAACAGCTGACAAGGACATTTGACACAAATTAAGACTACTTAAGACATAATTAAAAAAATAGCTGACAAAATAACACTACTTGCAAGCAGATATATAATCAGACACGATCTTGTCCCATCGAGCTCCAATATTGAGGTCTAATACTGGTAGTTAGTGAAGTCGCAGATAATAAGATGCTTGCTGCAAGTGCATTATTTAAGCAGCTAGAACACCTCACACTTTCATTTATGTAATACAACAGCGCGGCAGTTTCCTCAAAAATGACAACTTTATCAAAAAATTGACTAAGTTTCACAAAGATTGTTTATAACATTCACATTATATTTGTCAGTATATCTACCAAGCCAGCAATTTAAAATGAACACGATAACATCTTCTTAGGTCACTCAAGGGTTTCCTTCAAGGATGTTTGTGCAATATGAGTGGGTAGATGTCGCCTTGGTTATACTGCAGTAGCATGTCAGGGCAACTAATTCTCAGCCCCTGGTTGACATCAGTGGCAACTGCTCTTTAACATGTAAATGGCACAGACAGCAGACAGCAAAACATGCACCCTTAAAAAAAATCTGTTTTTTTTTTTTTTTTTTTTTTTTTTTTTTTGAAGCCGCTGTCATGGAGGGACTGCTAACTATGTTGGCCAATGCAAAAAACGTGAATGGCTCTAGGACCACCATTTGTTTTGTCCATTCTGGGCTACTGTAGAAACCTGGCGATGCAACATGGCAGACTCTGTGCAAAGGACCCGCTACCTATGTAGATAAAAGCAACTCCAAGCTAACAAAAAGACAAGTCTTATTTTAAAGGCGATTATACGCTTAAGAAAACATACTTATTATATTCCAATATGCCGATATATCCTCCTATATCACACACATTCGACGGTTAAAATTCAAATTCTGTGACATATGACATGAAACACAAATTACAAAGAATTTTGTTCCGTTACTTTAGTAAAGCTTTTTAAAAAAATGTTATGTCACATTGTCATTATTAAGCTGACGTATAACTGTATAGCATCAAAATTACTCAAAATATAAAGTGTTAAAAAATGGAGACCATATTTTCAGTTGTGGCTACAAAAAGCTGCCAGCCGCTTAATCACTTTTAAAAGTTATTATTGAGCCCTTCATGTATTATGTATGAATGTAAATATTTATTTTTGTAAAGCTTCAAGAATGGGGGAAAAACGGCAGTCTTTTCAGATCCTGCAGCTTTACAAAATGTGTCATCGCTTCATTTGATTATTTCTCTCTCAGTCCACTCACTATGCTGTGACAAATGTAGCTGTCAGGATGGTTGAGCAAGTGTACATTTAGCTAAAGGCATGTAAGTGAACGTCCGGGTGCCACACTTGTGATAAATATCTGTTGTTGAACACGTTGCGTGCACTGCAGTGCTCAGCTTTTAAACTGTGTAGGTTATCTGTTTGGAGGGTCTTGCTGACGGTGAGAGTGTTTTATGCATATTTTTATGGCTGTTAGATGAAGTTGCCGTAGTGGTCAACACAAAGGATGATGTGTTTTGTTCTGTGCAGTGATTAGGTTTCCACAGTATCTCACAGAATACTCAAGCTGTCCAACATCTCTGGGCTGTCTGCAAGTCTAAGTGACTCTAAATAACATGAGTCACTCTGAACAGTCCCATTGCCCCCATTCCCTCATTTAACTGGAGCAGTAATGGGGCTTTGTGTTGAGCTCCGTGGTGATTTGTCAAGCTGCCAGTATCCCTCCTCTTCAGTCGGGCTAGGAGGGAGGGGAGGTCGCGGGGTTAGGGGATTTAGAGACGAGAAGCCCTAATGTCAAAGGTAAATGGCAGTTTTCCAGTTCACTGCAGCTTGGCTGAGTTGTTTCAGCGTTTAGTGAGGGCGTCAAAGCTGATTGTGCACTCAGCTCGGTGTTAATCGAGATGGGGAAGAGCAACAGGAAACCATAGCAACAGTAGAGTGTCATTTTGCAGCAATACCGAAAGTTTTCCCTCAATAGTAACAACTGCAGCAGCTTTTAACTCTAAAGAGAAGATTCATTGAGATCATCTGCTTGAATCATGGTGATGGTGCTCAAAAAGCATGAAGCAATAATTGGAAATATGACAAGTATCGCATGTCAGGGTATGTCCGCGTCAAATCAGGATTTAATGTCTTCGCCATACCGCTCTGCTGGTCCTTTTTAGATCCTTTCACTTGAATCCTATTTTTACACAGTATATGACATCACCATAATTCCTCCAAGAAAGTATTTGCCAACATTATGTTACATAAGTGATTTTTTTCTGTTTAAGTTGTGTTCTACCAAGTGTTCAAATGCTGCACGTCTGCAATGTTCATTTGTCTCTCCTGCGACAGGGCTTGTTGAGCACGGGCGAAACTGGACAGCCATTGCCAAAATGGTGGGCACCAAAAGCGAGGCACAGTGCAAGAACTTCTATTTCAATTACAAGAGACGTCACAACCTGGACAACCTGCTCCAGCAGCATAAGCAGGTAAGCTACTGAGCGCTCTCAGCTTTTTCTCACAGTCTGTCACTAAGCTGTAATGTATAAATGCAAAACGCTATTCTTTGTGTTTCCCAGGATACACGGCGGGCTCGTGCTGATAGGTCTCAAGGTGAAGGTCTAGCCACCGCGTCACCTGATGATGACGATGATGACAACGCAGATGACAGTGAAGGTCAGTGAGATGGATGATAGGAAGTGCATGCTCATCATTAAACACAGAGACACACACCTAACAAAACGATTGTTTTGGACTTTTCTTCCTGTTTGAATTTTTTGGCCTTGTCTCTGAGTTGTGGAGTTGTGGAGATGTCTAAGGGATAGATAGTGGGGTTGTTTGAGGTACAGGAGCCCTGCCACAGAAGCTAAGCAGTGTACCGCTGTGGACGGGGACAGCAGCGGAATGTATTTTAGCTACCTACAATAATCAATATCAGTTTAAGTGTGCTCTGTATTTAGAAATTTTTACTGCTTTATCTTGCCGTGACACATCCTTTTAGAGTGGGAAATGAAGCCGTTATCTATGCCCTCTTCAAAGCTACCAGACTCCTGCGACAAAACTGTAATTTTGCCTCGACCGGTTTGTTTGTTGTGTTATTGTGTGACTTTTGGATCCGAACTAACGTGACAACCACAGGAGTACATTGCTTAGCTTTTATGCCGGTTACACCTGGGTCTGTGTGTGCACTGCGTGACAGCTACCTCACTGAACTGCTGCAGCTAGCACGCATGCAGTGTTTACACAGACAGCGCTGCTGCTACAGACCTATTTTTCCTCATTGAGTTTTCCTCATGTAAAAGCCACAATAAGATCCCTGTCTTAAAACAATGAAGGGATTCTGTCCACAGAAGTGCGAGAGTGCTTTTAATTTTAAACAGAAATAAGAAGTGTTGAGTTAAAAATGAACATTTACGCTATGTGTCATGTCTTTGAGATATTCTGCAGTTACAGACATTGAAACTAGTGAAGGTGTAATGTTGCTGGTATAATGTCTATGATAATCAACACGTAATTTTCACTGTCTATTTTTGCTGCCGTGTCACATGAAAAAATGGGCCACGCTTGGAATATGTAGAGGAGCAGCTGCTGAGATGCACGCAAACTGTGCCTGAGCAGCACTGCTCACACAGGCAATGTAGCTACTCTAACCTGCTAACATCGGCAACGAACATGTGCTGCCCATGCAGGCAGTGTGGTCTGGGCTTTATGGGGTTATGGAAGATTGATAACACAATTTTTAAAGACAGCTTGGCTCAGTGTCGAAGAGGCACATTAGGCGGGCAACATCATCATGCAGAAACCTGCACAAGACGACATTTAAGAAGGTGGAAGAAAACGTACTTCGACCAAAATTTGGATGATTGGATTTGAATACATAGGATTATTACTGGTCAGCTACAGAGTCATTTAAAATCTCAATAAAACAAAAAATAATGGACCCACCCTTTAAATGAGGAGCACAGGGAGGGAAAAAATGCAGTGACAAGAATAATGCAAAGCTGGGAAGCCTGAACCAGAATGCCCTCTGAATTGTCATGTAAGGATTTTATCTGAGCTGATGGCGATGTGCTTGCTCTCCGCTGACTGTAGTTTTAATGAGAGAGAAAAAAGGATCAAATGAAAAAAAGCAAGGGGGGGAGAGGTGGAGATAAAAGATATGAACTAATTCTGAGTACATGGGCGCCTGTTGCATAACATTCTTGGCTTTGAAGACTCAACAAAGCCTGCTCTTTGAGCACAAAGTGCCAGTCCACTTGTTTGATCCGCCAAGCCTGCCTGTCTACCCGCCTCCCCCCTCTCCTCTCCAGAGGTCCTTATCTTTGCTGGTGAAGGCAGCCCACCATAAAAAAGATAGCATGCTCCGCACAGAAATATATTAATATGAATGTTGCCTTGATATGATATGATATGATACTGAAACGTGCTGGTTTGTAGAATCTGTTTTTAACAGCAAAGTGATTCGATATGTCTGTTTTGTTGGAGCTGCTCAGCAGACTTATATGTAATTTAAACAGCCTCCAGTTCAGAAGATAGCAACGACAACAGCAGGAGGTCACAAGGTTCTCTGTCATGTTTATTTGACTTTCTCTTTGTCCCATGGAAACTCAAACTACGCTTTAGAGGTCTTGGGGATCTGCAGCCTGTGGGTCTCACATTATATCTATCAGACAGTAGAGCACATAAAGCCGGAGGAGGCATCAGCACAGCTCTGTTAATGAGCACTCACTGACATTTAAATGTTTGTTATTTGGCTGTTAAGTAATACTCTGATTTGGGTTTGATACATATTATGCATCTGCAAACTGTTTTTGCATAGACATACCACCTGGACAACCATCACCATGGCAACAACTGCAGCGGTAGACAATATGTAAACCAACAGAGGATCAGAGGCAGATTTTTTAAATATGCCGTTTCTATCTTAAGAATGTGATTTCCAGATATGGTTTCATGTTTTTTATTATTTAAAAAAAGTTCAGTTTATTCAGAGTTTTTTTGACTCACTGTGTCCACGCAGTTTAAGATATGTAAGGAACAGATGATTAGATATATTATCATCAGTTTATTAGAGTATTTTGAAAGTCTTGTATCTTTGAAGCCTTGGATTTAGCATAAGCATCCTTTAACGTTACAAAGCAAGAACCATACATAAACAAAAAGTGGTCATAGATAAGGTACAGTACGAACTGGCAATGACATGTGTGCCAAAAACAAAACGTGACAATGGAGGAAGCACAGGTGGGTAGGAAAGAAATGTATGAGGCATTAAGTGGAGGTACCTTTTTGGATTGTTACGTGGATTTTAATACACGTCAAGGCTTTTAAACATAATAAATCACCCCAGTAGGTAGATTTATGTCGCAACAGATCTACATTTGGTTTCATTTTCATATTTAATAAATATTGCACAAACTAACCAGAGTTATCACCCAAATCAGATTTGGCTGTTCAATACGAATATTCGACTGTTCGTTCCTTTTTTTTTTAGAGAACGGGAGTTTGAATGAGGTTAATGTGCTACAACATTTTTTGCCAACACTGGATATCGAACAAAAGCCAGAGCCTGTATGGTATTACAAAAGCCAGATCTTGTACCAGAGCAGCGTAAAAGTGAGGAGTGGTCAGACTGCAGCTATAACTGGGGGCCAAAATGACTGTTCGACTTGAAGAATCTCATATGACTTAGGAGTCTCCGACTGATGACCTGAATCTTTGACTTTCAGAGGGCAGCAATAAACAAAAATGTAAACATGCAGTAGTGACTGTAATTGTTAAGGCACTCAAATATTGGCATATTTTCAGTGAGAGGAAAAAAATAACGCAAATGTCAGTAATGCTCCATCGTCAGTCTGACCTGTTCACTGCTAAACTGCAGCCTGCATTTGCCCTTAATACAGGGCAGTCACAATGTGACACGTGACGGCACATTCTGCGAGCCTAAAGCACTTTAACCATATGCTTACATGTGTATACTCTACGACCAAGTATGGCAACATAGATGCAGTGTTAAACTCTCTATAGCATGAGTTTTTAGGTGGTCACAGGGGACGCATCCCCCTCATGTACATTTTGCCCTTCCACCCACCTACACCAAAAAAACAACAACTAACAGAGGTCTTTTATTTTGACAAATTAAAGACATTTACACAACTAATGGATGGAAAGAAAAAAAAATCACTAGAATGCATTCAACTTGCCATCTGATGTGCAAAATTCTCTGATGTAGGACCCCAAACCCCCTAGTTTAAAAATATCAGCATGCAGCCAAACAAATCTTTGTCCGTTGAGCTTGACTATCCCAGTTAACCAGGCCTAGCCGACTACTGAGGGGCTTCAGCTGATAGACAACAACTGGTGCACTGCCAAAACTTTCCTGGTAAAACTCATGCTCCAGAACTTTGTTCTGTGTGTGCCAGTGGTAGACATAAATAGACTGTTGACAGATATGGGTCACAGGGCGTACCAAATTGAAGGTCTGTTACTGAACAGTTTGGGGCAAATACACGTACCGTTATATCCCTAATTATGACATTGAGCCTGCATGATGGGGGCATGTTTCTAGTTATTGCGGCCTCTTGGGTTACTCATTAATTCATTCACTTGTTTTTCACTGTCATAATACACTTGGTCTTTCCTTATCTTATTTGGGTTGTCCTTTGTTCCTAAAAGCCATTCAAATTGGCTTCAATGTCTTGTGAGTTTCATGTTTTGTTTGAAGTGTACTTATTTATCCTCTCATGCTTTTCCTTAGGCGGTGACAACAGCTCCGATACAGAGAGTGCCCCCTCCCCGTCTCAGTCTGGCGACTCCAAGAGGGCAGACAGTGCTGCAGGAGATGCTCATTGCTCTGACCAGGACAAAGGTCAGGCCAGTAATGGAAAGGTCATGGAGCCCTCCTACGGAGGACTCTGTGTCAAGGAAGAGAAGAGCCCAGAGAGTGAGACTGGATCTCAGGAGGAAAAGGCCAGGATGGTTTCCTATGCAGGCTCGGTGCATCCCAAACCTGAACCTCAGGATGTGGACATGAAGACTGGAGAGGTTCAGGTCAAGATGGAGCCTGAGATCAAGGAGAGAGGAGAGAAGGGAGAGCATGGTGAGAGGCACAGGGAGCTCCACTCAGATAATGACTCCAGCGCCACCTGCAGCGCTGACGAGGACGTAGAAGCGGAGCCTGACAGACAGAGGTGTGTTTTCATGTTCTCATGTTGTGTTGAGGTTTACAATCACAGGACTCGCTCATGCTTTCGAGTGTGACATTTTACATTTTGCTCTCTGCCTCTGCAGAATGTTCTCCATGGACAAGCCCACGTTGCTCAACCCTCCAGGCTCGGTGCTGGTGTCCTCACCCAAGCAAACCCAGCTCAACATCCAGCAGCTGCATCAGCGGGCAGCCGCCATCCCTCCTATGGTAAGTCACAGATTCAGGTTTAGACTGGCACGGAGGCAGGCGGCAGGTTGAAAGCATGCCCACATTACCCACATCAGTCATTATGAGCAGTGTGATAAGATCAGAAGGTTTTTGCCTTCTAGACCTTGTCTACATATACAGATATTCAGATAATTGTAAAATATGAGAATATTTTCATTTTTCGTCCACACACAAGTGTGTTGAAAACACTTTCCATGGCTCAGATTTTTCAAAACTTGAAATAGTTTGTAGCCATGTGGACATGTAAAATTGAGCATGTGGAAAATGATGTCATCTTATCAAAACCCGCATGTGCATTGTTACTTTAGGTAATGAGCATGCACCAGAAACAATAACAACAACAGCTGCATTTGTTTACATTTTGTTAGCACTGCTTGGTCTGATGACTACATTATATCTTAACCTAGTGTTGCTGCACCACCTCATGGACGAATGGAGGCATCTGCCGTGCCTAGTGTTATTTGGTCCACCTCAGTGTCGGCAGTTTAAAGTCCACCAGAATTGTTAATTTTGGATCAGGCAAGAAGATAACGGGACAGTTTTAAAAGTGGGTTGTTGATGAGGAATAGAAGTTAAACTTTCTCATGTCCAGAGCATCAGTCGTATCTTTGAGTGAGGTCCCATCCTGACTTCGAAGAGAAATCAACGGTGACGAGATTTCCTGTAGGTGTTTTGAAAAAATTAACATTGCTTTGCTACCTTGTTTGGAGTCATTTTTTGCATTCTAGTGTGGAGGGAGATATTTTATAAGACAAATGCTGTGTGGAGAGAATTATTGTCTTAAAGGGCAGGGTTAAATATCTGTACGTTTAGACAGGGCCTTAATTTCAATGCTGGATGTACTCAGCAGTTCCATGGTGTGCTTTGCTGACAAAGTGGACATGGATATGGATCATTTATCTACCAAAGTCTTGTTTTAAAATGGAAACAGTGCTTTTGTTGTCCCCAGTAGCTATCTCTACTAAACAAAGAGTATCTTAGTATTTTATCTAAGTTCTTTGAATGAAGATATTTAGGGAATACATTTTAATTTGAGGTGTGGTCATTGCTCTCTGTAGTGCTCAGATAAAGTCAATACCTCATTTAAGCTATATTTGCACAGGCGTGCTGGTTGTCTGTACCATACTCGAATTTAATGACATTATTCCCCAGATACGATGTCAGAGCAAGAAACGTAGTAGTAAGATGAGCCCTCTGAATTTGCTCCCGAAAATACAGTCAAAACTGTAATTTACAACTGCCAGCGCAGCCTCTATAATTCTCAACTGGGGAAGAGGCATGAAAAAAAGCATGGAGGAATAAATACACATTGCAAAAAAAAAAAAAAAATATTCACAGAGATGATGACTCACACTGGAAGATTATTATCCCACGACCTCTGTGTTTTGCGAAATACTGGAGTCAATTTGCGTTCCTGTTTTCACTTAACGAACTACAGAAATGACAGATTCACACAGAATTGAGATCACAGATGACCTCCTTAGTTATTACAGATGACTAAAGGTCACCAGGTGATTCTAGTCCGTGCAGATTTGGCTTAAGTTCATATCTGAAATTCCTTTTCCCTCCTTGACTCATCTAGGTGCCTGGTCCTTTTGGCCCCGGCGGCGTGCCCATCAGTGGTTTTGCCATGTTGCAACACCAGATCAAAGCAGCGCACGAGTCGGCACACCAAGAGGAGAAGCAGAGGCAGGATCAGGGAGACCTGGAGCGCCGACCACCCTTCAACACTCGCAGCCCCACTGTAATAGACAGAGATGGTAAGAGAACAGAAACTATCCTCATTCTGTCCTCCTCTCCCCTTCTTCCTGTTCATCGCTCAGTCAGCCTGTCGCTGCTAGCGGTGGACTATTTATAGTTAATGCATTTTATAGGCCCCATTCATTTTGTTCCCTTTTTGAAAGGGGAAACATTTGAGGGTGATCTGGACTGTCGTCATGTGGTTCAGCTGGAGACTAAAAACTTAGCTGACCCTGTTGCAGATTAAATGCAAACTCAAAGCTGCGGTCTGCGTTGATGCTTCTCTCTGGTTGAAGAATAGGACTGTGGTGTTTTTTGAGGTTGTATGACTTGAGCGTGTCAGAGTAGGACACTTGCTGCCTCTGGGCAGTCGGGTGTAGTTCAGCCTCTTAGCCTCAGAAGGTTGAGTGGTAAAGTCACTTGGCAGACTACATTACGGCGTGATTTTTGCAAAGCTTTTAGCACCTTTTAGTCAGAGTGCTGTGAGGAGCAGAGCGTCTGTCAGTAAGCTGCTGAGCTTTGACACCAACATAATTATCACATAGGTTTCAGCGGATGTGTGCACACTTGGTGGTGCTAGTTGTAATCTAGGTCAGCTCGGTGCTCAACGGCATTGAGTTCTTGTTTTAATAGTCTTCCCTTTGTCCTTATGCCTGTGTACTGCAGGTAAGCCCTTACCGTACTTGCCTTATGACATGAAGCTGGCTCTGGACCAGGAGGTCCACTCTGGTCGGCCAGGCTCTCCCTACAGACTCTCCCCCAGGGAGCTGAGCAGGGCCTCACCCCAGCCTGACCCCAACGCCCCCAATGCCTCCCGCTACAGTGTGCCACCAGGTAAAAGCACACATGTTCACCTCCTCCTTCCTTCCCTTTTTGCTTCCTCCCTTCCTGCTGATACAAACTATCCCTGCCAGACTCCCATGGAGTCTCTTGTGTTTGAAAGTGGAGGCAGTAAAGTATACTTAATGTTTGAGCCACTGTATTGATATGTACATTTTATACTCTTACAGGCTCTCATGATAGCCTGTTTTATACAGTTGCTCCCCTGTCTTTATTTAAAGTTAAAAGTTGTAGCAGACGAGCGATGTTGTGGGATTTTCTAATCCTGTCATAAGTTGGGTTTTGGTAGAGTTCAGGTTGAATTTCCTCTTGTCCAAAGGTATACGTACACACACTAGAGTTGTAGCATGAGTCAGCTGACATGAGGAATACATTTTGAAACCCAAATTTCTGTCAAGAAATATTAAATCACAAAAAACTGTGACATTATAAATGCTTTTCTAGTGATTATATTCTGAAAGTGTTCTGCTTTCTGCATAGTTGGCTTTTGGTTTGTAGTATCGTGGATCTGTGCTTCGAGCCTGTATCTCATAAGCCAGCTCTTCTTGGTGTAATCACACGCTGGAGACAGCAGAATGGTGATTTTGTAACTGCAGCGAATATGTCAACGATGAGTCAGATTGTTTTTGGTCCGTCCACCAGGGCGCGGAGAAAACATGAGCACGCTTCTTTTCCTAATCTTGGCCGTTGTCCTACATTCTTGTCTCAGAAAGAGGCCGAGATGGTGTGTGAATCACTGCCAGTCAATAGTAGCCATCATCGCCAGTTATATTTTTATGATTCCGGGAAAGCGGCAGATGGTGGCCAGAGATATTATGTTTTCATGTTGTCCATCCGTCTCTCCCATTCCCATAAAAGCATTATCTCAGGAACACTTCTGGAGACTTTGGCACAAACGTTCACTTGGTCTTGACTAGATTTTGTTGGTCAGAGGTCATTGTGAGCTTACAAAACACTTTTTTGGTCATAACTCAAGAATTCATACGTTAATTATGACAAAATTCCACACAAATGTCTAGTAGGATAAAATGATGAGGTGATGACAGTTTTATCCAAAAAGGTCAAAGGTCAGCTTCACTGTGACATCATAATGTTCTGCAAAAACACTTTTCTGGTCCTTACTCAACACCATACTCAGAAACTGAGCGGTAGACATTTGGTCAGATACTGATGGTGACGCTAATCTTAGATCCCCACCTTGACACTGTGATGGCTGTAAAGATCTTCTGTGCTGTTGGGTTGAAGATGAGTGTGAAGCATCCATGTTTTAGAATATGTTGCTTCTTTGCAGCAACATCCATATTTGAACCATTATCTACTGTCATGGCTACAACTTTCTGTTCTGTGGTACTCGACCACAGGCTCATTGGTTCTGCTGATATTGAGCTACAGGTTATTGTTGTCGCACCATGTGACGAAGCTCTCCGTCACTTCCCTGTGCCCCTCAGTAAAAACAAGCTCAAAGCGAAGACAGCATGCTTATCACTGGAATTATTCTCTGGAATTATACATGTCCAGTGTCACCCACAGAGGTTTTTGCGGGTTTGTGAACACAGCACGTTCTTTTCCTCAGCAGCTCCTTGTGGAGTTTTGAGTCGCGGGTTGGATGAGACCATCCAGTAAGAGCTGTCAAGATTAGATGGATGGATGATAGGCACAGGTGCTGCATGCAGACCCAGTGCAATGAACGGTTAAGTCTTAGTGTGGCCTTCTCGAATGCTTTGTGACAGTAATTCTGTTGTGTGCCTAGTTTCTAACTTTCTTTTATCAATTTTATTATTTGTTTATTTTTATCGCACACTCTTGATTTATCTGGTCTTAGCCTATGTTCAATGTTTTCATTGCTGTTCCTGTTACTTTTTGTCTCCATAAAGCACTTTGTAACTGTGTCTTGAAAAGTGCTATACAAATAAAGTTCATTATCATTGAAGTTTATTAAGTTGAAAGTGTGGAGCAGTGAATAACCGAACGATATATTCCAACAGAGCACCTGGTCCATCTCCAAAATTAGAAAATCAAAATGTGGCTGCAGATATTTTAATCATGGCATACCCTGCATGTCAGTATAGTGATCACTTCCTTTTCGCCAAGAAAAAATACACTTAATACCTTTGACTTCACTCAAAGTTTTCACTACATACACAGTATTGTGTGAGTCAGATATGGATGTAAACAACTGACTGGTTAGCGGAGGCAAACAACCACGAGGTGGAAATTCTAGCACAGATGTTTATAGAATTCTATATTGACACTAGAGCAAAGAGATGTATGAGAGGGAACAGGAGTGGGGTCAACATTATGAACAAGTTTGATCCAGCTGGCAATTTAGTTTCCCATTATTTTATAGATCTGTATTCATTTACTTTATTTACAGAATTATGGTTCAAGGATAGCAACAAGTTCTTGCTTCAGCTTTAAGAGGGCAAAAGGGTGTAGTCCACCAAACCAGGGTGTACGGAAATTCCCTGTGAAAATGTCTGTTGCTGTTGTCGATGTGGAAATGGATTTTCTCTTGAAGATTGACTGTTGTTTGTCATTTGGGGCAGACCTATTTCTCGTGCCCTGACAAATGAGGTTTTTGTCCCCGACGATGAACCGCAGCATGAATGTTAATGTTTGACGCACAGTCCCCCTGCGTGGAGGATTTATAAATCCGTCATGGAGCTGCTTGTTTTCGTGTCTGTCCCTGTGTGAGCCAGCAGGATGATGACGTCCGTGCGCGCCAGAGGAGCTCTCACACATCCATTTGCATTTTTGATTTTGTAGAGTGCAGCGCATGAGGCACGCTGCCTGCGTGGAGGTTACCCCCGGTCTTCTACTTGTGTGTTGCGATCCATTTCGTCTACTCAGCTTTCCCAGGAGACGGTAATGCAGACAGCAGGCGTGGGCCAAGGTTACCTCAAGTTGAGGACAGGCTATTAACTGAGGTCTTCAGTGCTTACGTCACCACTCACTGGAGTCTGTCTGAATAAAGCTGAATATTTTATCACCCAGTCTTTGATGGGAAATGGAGCTTAATGGAACCCTGATGTTGGGTGGGTTGAAGCTGTGGCGTCTGGCAGGCGAAACATTTCTAGGTTACTGTGTGAGCTGATGTTAGTTGTTTTGTGAGTTCTTAATACTTTGCTGTTTAGGGGTCTAATGTCCGAATTTTGGCCAGTAAGCAACATCTCTGATTATTTTCTCATACTCCCCACCAGTCCTCCATCCTGCCCCCAACCAGCTGGTCCAGAGTATGCCAGATGGAGTCCGCGTGACATTCAGCAGACCCAGTCGACCTCCCAACATTCCCTCTCCTCCTCCACTCATTCCAACCACCAAGCCCACGGACAAGCCCTCCTTCATCCAAGGAGGCTCCATCTCCCAGGTAAGACGCCAGAGGGGGTGATGGTGACGGAGCAACCTTCTTCTTACTTACACCAGCAAGGACAAAGGTCTTAAAAATGCTGACGAGGAAAGTAAAATCTCAAAAAAAATTGGCAACAATAATTGGATTTAAAATACATGAAGAATCAGCTCTGAAAATGTTTTATGAGAAAGAAAATGCAGTCAACACATTTGTTAGAGCTGAAGGATTCACACAGTTTGTTTTGGTGAGTAACAACGAATACAAACAACTTTTGTTTGTTTACAAGAAAATTCCAGAGAGCTCCATCAGTTTCATCCGTCACTCAGAAAGAACACATCTGGGTTTGATGATGAGATGTTTTTCACAACAGACAATCTGACACACTGAACAATCTTCTATAAATTACTTACCTACATTTTATTTACCAATATATTAAAGTGTTTTCTCCATTGTGTCAAATTATGGCATCCTGATGAGATGCATCTTCTTGTAAGTAATTCTGTGACAAATAAATGACCCAAGAAGTTGTAGTAACATTCTAAACAGCAGACGTCAGCCCTGAACCTTAATAATAACATTTTGTTGGGTTGATTCAGTCAGTTTAACTTTGAGAATATTAACTGTATCGCTTTTTGGTACAGTGTTTGAGTTACCAAAGGGTTAGACCCAACAAAGTACAGTATGGTATCTTTTAGAGTCATGTTTTTTTTCACTGCTGAGTGCTTATTAGAGAGCATAACTAACAAAGAGGCACAATTTATTAGAGATTATTATTTTAGGATTCTGAGAAAAGTTGTCATGAAAAAAATGTCCTTGTGTCTCCAAATAAACAAGATAATCTAGTTAAGTTCTCATTTAATAAGTTGCATTTGTCTGATTTTCAGAAAAGCAAAGAAAAAAGAGCAGATTGTTTTTCCATTTATAGTTTTTCCGAATTTTGAGATAATAAGGTTTTTACTTCAGAAAAATGAGCAGTTTTTATTTTCATAAAAAAATCTGGTTAATCCAAAAACAAAGCAAGTGAATGCATTATGCCTCCACAGTAATGGACACAGGTCTTCTTTTGAGCAGAATTTTATATATTGTAAACAATTTCTCATTTATTTCAATCTTGCAAGGAAAAATGGTTCTTTGTTCGAACACTAGATGCAGTTTTTTCAAAGTCAATGTACACCTTGCTGACTCTCATTACATGAGCAACTTTTTTTCAATAGCTCAGCCCTGCAGAAATGGAACCAGCTCAACTAGTACTGGTTGACAAATTATCTCGCGTATTTTTAAAGGGCTGAGCCAGCTCTCTGAGGTCATGTGATCCAAGGCTGCAACTAACAACTTCTTTCATTATCAACAAATCTGTTGACTATTTTCTCGACTAATCATTTGGTCTTGCATTTGAGAACTTGCTACCATCAAATGTTTACTGTTTTTTTCTCAAACTAAAACGGTTCACCTATTATTGAAATAACTGCATGTGAATTTTCTTTCGATCAACTAATCTAGGGCTCAACAATACGGAATAAAATGCCATGTCAACATCATCTCTGTTGAGATATGCACGTATAGTACCAAATGACAATAAAGTTCATCTTTGTTGTTAATTGATAACCACTAATAAATATATAAATATGTGGAGGGGGAAGTAAAAATTGATTTCAGGAGGTGGATTTACTGTGTGACCCACTTGCCCGAGCAGGCAACTGGAAAAAAAGTTAATGTTGAACGGTACCAACAAATAAATGACTAATTGTTGCAGCCCTATTGGGATCTTGTATCAATGAAAGGGTTCAATTATATCAGAATTAATATATAAACATACACCCTGTCAAATTAGCTTGTTAAAAAATGCCATACAATATTTTTAAGTGTGAAAATGTTTCAGAAGGAGTCGTAATTTCCTCGTTCAGCCTATAAGGGTCAGTCTGTATCTTTTACCTTACCTTTAATAATTCGGAAAAACGTAACAATTTTAGAGCATTAATTCCTGATTACCCATGTACAGATTGTATATGAGAATATTAAAATCATAAAAGTCACTCAAGAAAATATTTTCCCTAACAAACCTGTGTCACGTGTGTTGTAGTGCTTACTTGCAACTAGGCCATTGCAAAAGGTGTTTTAGTCAGGGGAAGTTGAGACTTTCCTTCGTTATCTGCTGTTATCTTATCATATACCAAAGTTTATGACTGAATGACTGTGACACATAAAAGACTATCAACATCCTTTGACGCGACTCTGTTTTTGTGAACTCAGTTACCTGACCTTGATCTTTGTTCCTGTTTTTCCAGGGAACTCCTGGCACATACCTGCCGTCCCACGCTGTCTATGGGCCAGAGGGGACTAAGAGCACCGTGGGCTCCATCTCTCTGGGTCTGCCTCGGCACCAGGATCCTAACAAACCTGGTAGGAAAACACACCATCACATCGCTAGGAGTAGGCTGATATGCAGCTTTATATATTAAGTCCCAACCCCACCTAGTTTAACGACACCTCTGAGCGATAACTGTGTTGTGAAGGCAATAAGATTTCACCTCGCTACACCATAACATTTACTGAAGCGAGCTTTTATTATATAATGGATTTTTGCAAGTCAGTGTTCAAACATATTGAAATAGATGGATCGGTAATGGCACACTTAAAATCTCCTGCATGTTTTTTGCCCGTTGTTGTGATGACATAAAAGTGAAGTTGTCAAAATTCACACAACACAATAATTTGAATAACATTTTAAAGACGCTACAGAGTTTTTAACTGTTTATGAAACAGTCTCAAATTGATGCCTATACTTGACCTACATAAGCAAACAAGTCCATCAGTGAGAAGATACTGATATAAGATATTATAACTATTTATACATACTTATTCTTAATGCCTGTGCCCGGATCTGATTCCCCACCAAATTAGACTCAACTATTTACAGCAAGCAGACAGGAAGAGTTTATGTTTACATTTTCCCAGGCAAAGTTTGGCAGTGAGAGTAGTATTAAAAATAAGCTGTGTCTTTCTCTCACTTGCTTCCAAAACACATGTGACAACCAGGTCAAGATCTTTGAGACATGAGGAGGTGGTACTCATGGAAACACTACCGCTTTTGTCCACAGGGGCCGCCAAAATCAACACAAATCCAAAGTCACTTGTAGTTTCTTTAATTTAAGATCACATGAATACTGTCAACCTGGGCTGTGTTCACGTTTTGGGAAGTGTTCACTGTCCTTGAACCTGAGCTGCTGCTGTTACTGCTCTAGTCTTGAAGCTGTAATCATTGTATTGAATTTTAATTATGCACTTACACTTCATGGTAGGGCATGGTTCTACTTCTTGACTCGCTCTGTTTGGATTTCCCTGTTAGTAAACGTTGTGTGTATAGTACCTGGTACTCTTTTTTTGGTACCACTTCAGTCAAGGTTCCATGCGAGCTGAGTTGATACTAGAAGGTGGAGTTAAACTGATTGGTCAGAGAAAATCGTTACAACCATGACACAGGACCTCCAGCGCAAACCCGTCATTTTTAAATAGCCTTGCTACCGTCAGTATTGACCACAATATTTTTATTAACTTCACCTAGATTTTAAAAATGGCAGCCCTTTAAATTGCCCCGTACAAGTAAGTGCAGACATTCTGACATTCTATGTCTTCCCTCTCCAGGAGCTGCAGTTCCCTCCATGCAGGATGGCAGAGGCAACCCAGCGAAGATGGGTGAGGGTCTGGCTATGAGTGGATCAATCACTCAGGTAATAAATGGATAAAGTGATTTTTCTTTTTAGGGTAGTTATGATCCAAGCCTAAATAGATAAATGACAGCCTTTAATTGGTCACATATTTGAGGGGTATGTGTTTTTGCTTATATCTTTGCTCTTTTCTGGAAAAACAATAGGGCACCCCTGCCCTGCCCCAGTCCAGCATTGCTGCCGACCTCCTGAAGGGCACAATCACAAAGTTGGCCACAGAGGATCTGAGCAGCCCAGACAAGGCGAGGGGAGAGCAGCTGTCTAAAGGTCACGTCATCTATGAAGGCAAGAGTGGTCACATCCTCTCCTATGATGGTAAGTGCTGTGATCATTGATAAACCAAATGATTAATGAGTATTCCTTTACCGAGCACACAAACTTGATTGGTATTTTTTGTGTCCAAAAGCTATCAAGAACCCCAGAGAAAACACCCGCAGCCCCAGAACAGGCCATGAGCTGAAACGCACTTACGACATGATGGAGGGACCCATGGGCAGGGGACACCCTGGCAGGGAAGGAGCTCCATTTGAAGGTATTGTTTGTGTTTTAATGAGCACTGTGCGCCCTGGATTATTTGCTCTGTATCAGGAGAATGATAGTTTGGGTTGTTTGTTCCTCAGGGTTGATAAGCAGAGCCTTGCCCAGAGAAGGGCTACATGGAGACTCTAAGGAAAGACCACTGATCACAGGATCCATCATGCAAGGTAGCTAATCGTGCCACATTGACAGAAATCACTCACTGTTACTGTTGGCATCGAATAATGTAAAGCACTTAAAATCTTTCCAGGGACACCTAGAACTGCTGCAGGGAGTTATGAAGATGCCATGAAATATGGAAAGCAGATAAAGCGGGAGAGCCCGCCGATCCGCTCCTTCGAAGGGGGTATTGGCAAGGGCAAGCCCTACGAGGTCAATACTATCAAAGAGATGGGACGCTCCATTCACGAAATCCCCAGACAAGATCAGTCTGGCCAAGACATCTGCAAGACGCCTGACATGTCAGACAGGAGGGTGATGGAGGGCTCCATGTCTCAGGTAAGACCATTTTAAAGGACAGACCCGAACTTTTTGCACTTACTACCACCATGCCAGAACTTCAGTAGTCGATACCAATACCAGTGAAATTCCACAATTCTAGATACCCGATTTAGTGCCATGGTTAACTATGAATCCCATGTACCTAAGTAGTAGTAGTCTGTGTGGGTTTATGACATTTTGTTGGCCAACAAAAAAACATATATTAATTTATAATCTACAGTATATAAACAATTTCTCCCTCATTGTTGTTGTTCAGCACTTGTAGTTGTAACATATGAGCGTTGGTATTTGTGGTAGGTTCTTTGTCCCGGCTCTCCTCCACTGAGCTTTGACAGCTGGGTAAAGAGTGACAGGGAGGAGGGCAGCGTTGACATAAAACATTTTTCGACTCTGTGACCAAAAAAAACACCAAACTTGCAGTGCTTAGCGCAGAATAGACGTTTAGATCCTTGATATGCTGCTGCTGTTTGTAGCAGAGTGTAAGTACATGCTGCTCCCATTGCAATTAATGAACAAAATGCGCTGGCCTCAGGGGAAAAAAAACACTTCTTCTCAACGAGTTGAGCGGGCTGCAGCTTTACTTGTCGCTGTCTTCCACCTGTTGTTGTCCTTCAGTGCTGTTAGGCATTCTCTCTCTTCTTTTGGCATTACATGGCAGATCACAACACTTGCAGGCTGCCCTGTCAGGTCCAGATAGATTGTGTCCCAGGTACCTGAAAAACCAAATACTGTCACATTTTCAGAATTTTGGCACTGACTCTGTACTGAAGTATTGGTTCTCGTGACATCCCCATCCCTGGCACTTGATACCTTTTAAGTTGTCATCCAAAATAACCCAGTACAAGTAGTAACAAAAGTTCTCAAGCCAAGGGAAAGCAGCATTTGATCCCCTTTGAACTCCCCACCGGATCAGCAAATTTTCTGGTGCTCTCTGGAGCCGCTGTCCTCCCGGTGAACAGCCAGTTTGTCTGCCTGGCTAGCATGAGCTAACACAGCAGCAGTGCTAATGTCAAACACTGCGTCATTCTCAACAAAGTCATACCGATACCGAGTTGTTGTTAAACCAGGTTATAACCACTGGCTAATGTCGGCCGTGTGATACTAATATTTAGCTTTGTCACTGTGCATATGACCGGGTGAACCTCCACAACTGTTCAGCTACAACCCATACACTCTGTGTTGTGGTGAAGTCGAGCACTAATTAGACAGAGTTGACAGTTAAGCGTGCCGATGATGACCGACCTGTTGTTGCTTTCATTTCACCCTCCAGATTCACCCTCTCAACCAGTCCGCAATCAAGCACAATGTCAAGTCCCTAATCACCAGTCCCAGTAAGCTCCCTCACAGCATGCCCCAGCTCGAAGCCATGGAACGAGCCAAATACGAGGACAGCAAGTCGGTACGCCACACTGTGGTCAACTCCACCGGCTCTGTCCTGCGCTCCACACATCAGGAGGCCGGCAAATCCCAGCTTAGCCCGAGCATGTACGAGGACGCCAACGCTCGCAGGACCCCTGTCAACTACAGCACCAATCCTGCGTCCAGAGGATCACCCATGCTGGGACGTGCACCAGAGGGTATATTTACCATTTAATTCACAAACTGTGGAACGTCATGTTCTCAGCCATCCATTACATGTCCAGTGCTATAACTACAATTATAGTGTTAGACAAAATTGAATTAGACATTTATCCAGCTAAATCAGGTCATCTCATCCTCAAAGAAAGGACTGACTGTGACTTCTGATGCAAAGAAACACTCATAGCTGCAAGCGTGTAGGTCTTCTTGCTTTACGTCAGCACTTCTAATGCATGATAATCAGTTAATGACCACATCAAACCTCCACAGGGGTTTAAAAGACAAACATCACTATTTATTTAGGAAGTTTCCTTGTGACATATCTGCATGCTGACTACTAAACAGAGATGGTGTAGATTAGGCTAAGGAGGATTAAGGAAGTTTGTTATTTTGCCTGATCTTCTATTTAAAGGAGCACTGTGTAAGGTTAAGGGGTTTTAGTGGCATCTAGCAGTCAGGATTGCAGATTGTAACCAGCTGAAACTTCTCCTGGTTAGAATTCCTCAAGTGTTCATTGTTAATGAGGTTTTTACAGGGAGCCTGTACGGAAAACTGATCCCATGTATAGAAGCATCTCTGTTAATCAATAGGTTAAATATCTTGATATAATAACATTAGTGCCACCCAACTACACTGTGTTCAGACTCAGAAATAATAAAATGTTTTGGTTAGTGCTTAAAAAGGTGTGCTATCCTACTTTTTTCCAAGTAGAGACTTGATCAGGAATCATTAAAGGAATTGATAAAGGACCAGATCGATGAGCATAAGTGATGATGGCATTGGTATCGCTAAAAACTCATCAATTCCCATTCCTCTTCCTCTCTCCAAAGGTGTAATGAGCTCTGCAAAATCTGCTGCACACGAACGGAAGAGTGCCATGACCCCGACACAGAGGGACAGCGTCCCGGCCAAGTCCCCAGTGTCGGGTGGTGACCCTGTAGCCTCGCACAGCCCCTTCGACCCCCACCACCGGCCTGTTGTTCCTGGGGAAGTGTACCGACCCCACCTGCCTCCGCATCTGGACCCCAGCCTCTTCCACAGAGTGCTGGATCCTGGTACGGTGTTAAAATCCTCTCCGCTGTTTCCACCATAACTACAAACAGACTTGTCACTGACGAAAACAACTCAGGCCCTCTAATTCATAAGCATGACATGTCCGGGATCTTTTTCAGCTGTTGACGTCAGCAGTTGCGATCATTATCTGCGAGCCGTCTGTTCAAGTTTTGTTTTGTTTTCTCTCTCCTGCTGTCTACAGCAGCGTTCATGTTCCCCAGGCAGCCGTCCCCGACAGGCTACCACAACACCTACCAGCTGTACACCATGGAGAACACACGGCAGACAATCCTCAACGACTATATCACTTCCCAGCAGATGCAAGTCATCCGACCTGACATGACACGAGGGTTGTCACCACGGGAACAGCCCGTCGCTATCCCTTATGCAGCTGGAGCTCGAGGTATGGACCTCCGCCAGCTCACCTGCCACAACAGGCGGGGGAGAGGCTGTAGTATGCAGACTGTGTGCTTGTGTGAAGTAGTGGCTACCTTTTCCAGACGCCCAGAAGCAAATGACCTGGTCAAATTTAGCTGCTCTTCATATTAGGGCTGCAAATGATTCGGCTACTGCTCAATTCATCGATTGGGTACAGTCATCTAAATCTCCATTTGCTGAGTGGTTGCCTCTTACAAGTTGACCACTATTCCACTCCGTTTGCAGCCCTGTTGCTAACTTATCAATCTGTATTTGGGAGCACTAACAGATGAAGGTGATGGGTTACAGCTAAGGTGTTCATACATTCAGAAATTGATGGATCGGTTCTTGTTGCTCACCGTTGGCCCTTTGCTTCTGTCTGTAAAAGGGATTATTGATCTAGCCCAGATGCCTCCAACTATCCTGTTGCCTCACCCTGGGGGAACAGGTACTCCCACTTTGGAACGCATCGCCTACCTCCCCGGAGCTCAGCCCCCTTTCCCTCCTAGGGCTTTCAACCCAACCTCCATATCGCCAGGTGAGGACCCCTCCCCTCCCCATCCCTACACGTGTTCCCTTATCTTCCCTGCTGCCACGATCTCCATGTTCCCTCACACATCTGTCAGAGTGCAGCCCTGACCTGGCCTGAGGTGTCAAAGGTCAGTTCTGCCTGTCCAGTGATGGATCAAGTTTCTGCAATCACACTGGGAGGTGTTTTTTCACAACACTGTCGAAATGTTGCATGTTAAAGTGATGGTTGGTTTTTTTTTTTTTTTTTGAAGTGGGGTTGTATGAAGTACTCATCCATAGTCAGTGTAATATTTTCACCGCTTCACCTGACCATCACACAGCCCTTTTCATCTGGGAACTGAAGCCTTTTTCAAAGCCACCAGACTCCTTTTGACTAAAACAGTAATTTCACCTTGCAGAACATAGGAGCTGCTGGTCTACCTCTGCCTCGATGGGTTTGTTTGTTTTTGTTATTGCCAACTAACCCTTAAAAACACCAAAGAAACGAACTACAAACTAATCAGCAACTCCTGTGTTTTGCGAGGTAAAATTGCTGGTTTTGTCAAAGGAGTCTAATGGTTTTGAACAGGTACCTGTTGGAAGGGGCTGTCTGACTCCAAGGTAAAGCAGTGAAAGTATTCTGATACTGATTTACTGCTGCCCCCCATCTAAAGCAGTGTGTTGCTTAGCTTAGAGGCGTTACCTCTACCTGCTTCTCTAAACTGGGGGCGTGCTGACCGCTATCCACTGTAGCTAATACGCTGACAATGGACAATTACCTCATACAACCCCACTTGGGGAAAAAAATCCAAATTGTCCCTTTAACAGAGTGATTTTCTTTTTCAACCCAAAGAAATTGTGCTCCTCAGGAGATCATTTCAGGGGCACAAAAATGTGAAATAAATTGTTTTGACCCCACTCATCTTTGAATGGTTAGGTTCATGTTTGCAGCTGAATATCTGAAACGCCTCGTACTTGTTAGTGTGGCCGCCACAATTACTTGATTTTTGAATTGAATCAATGAATGAATTTTTTTTTAAAGGTAAAATGTGTCACAACATACAATTATAAATAAAGCATTGTGGTGCTACGGAGATGCCGCAGCCTACAAATCATGCTCCAGACACAAGGTAACACACTGGTTGCAAAAATCACATCGTCATTATTATTATTTATTTTACTTTTTCAGTGAAAATGGATTGCAAAAATCATGATATTCACTAAAATTGCGACTCATATCACTGTCAGAGTAATTGCAATATTACTTTTTTGTCTTCTTATCTAAATTAAAAACTCTTGTAACACATAGACTCTAATTACTGTCCTAAAACACTTTTGATGACATTTGATAGATCTATCGTTTTCATTTCCATTTTGAAATGCAATATTCAATTAAGATCAAGATTGCCTTAAAAATACTTTGACGCAGTTTAAGGGCATTATGAATATTTTGAGTTTATATGGATCTAAAGCAGCAGCACTGTAATTAACCCTGGGTGGTCTGCTGCACTCATGGTTTGTCTGAGATGGTAAATATGGTGTTATTATTGGTAAATAAATGGCTTAATAAATAAATTGAGATACCAAGAATAATATTAAAAATACATGTAGTTATTAATTAGTTGATGTTGTTGTTTTAATTTGCTTCTTCATGTATTTACCTTTGTGCTAATTCCCCTATTTATTACCTTTCCTATTTAATTTTATTTATTATATATTTTCTTAATGTATTTATCTATTATTGATCAGTTGTAAATTTTATTTTTTTAAAACGTAGTTATTTATTTATTTTGATTAATTCCTATATTATTTTTGGTACACAAATGCCATATGAATTTATTTATCGAGTCATTTATTTATTTTTTATTTTGCCAGCTTCCGTCCTCCATAACTAATTTTACCATCACTGTGCTATGACAAATTTGTAAATCGCAGGCAAGGCCACATGGTTCAGATCTCCAAAGGAAGCCTGATTCATTCAGCTGAGACCCTTTGAGTCGTGTGTTTGTATAAATCCTGTGTGTGTGTGTGATGTCTGTCGTTGTTGTCCTCAGGCCACCCAGCCCACCTTGCTGCCGCAGCTGCTGCCAGTGTGGAGAGGGAACGGGAGAGGGAGCGTGACCACCGGGAGCAGCAGGAGAAGGAGAGAGAAAAGGAGAGGGAAAGGGAGCAGCGAGAGCGAGAGAGGGAGAGGGAACGGGAACGAGAGCGGGAAATGCGAGAACGAGAGCGGGAGAGAACCAATGAATACATCCGTGGAGGTGAGGTCTTTTGTTGTTTAAAAAGTTGTGTTAAAGCTGTCTGCTGTTGTGAGTGTTAGACAGCACATGCTCTTGGGTACTTTGTTTTGAAACCCACTGTGAAAATGTTTTGTGTGTGTGTCTGTGTGTGTGTGTCAGGTGTCCAAGAGCAGCCAGGCCGGCCCGGGAGTCGAGGTTATCTGCACCCTTCTTCTCCCTCGCTCAGGACGCAGGATGTAGTGGTTCAGCAGCGACCAAGCATCTTCCAGGGCAAGAGTGTCATCACGTCTCTAATGTAAGTTTGAATCTGGTCTAACACTACACGTATATCAGTTCACTGGACATGTTCCCTTTCAATTGTGAAGAGAATTTTAAGCTAATGTTTAAAAAGTCACAAGTTGGCGGTATGGGCTGCACGTTACGCATGGCTGTCAGTGCCAGTGAACAGAGAGGAAGAGGTAGAGGTTTCAAACCAGAAACAAAACAAGTCACCTTGGCCATCTAGCTTTCTACGAGAGAAACACAGAAAGAGGTCTCAAGGACTTTGTTTCAGTTGGCAAGTTTTTGTTTCGTGCCGTCCAGAGGCAAAGACAAATCGTATCGTTATGGGAATATTTTGGAAGACATGCCAGCGGAAACAGCTGATTAGTCATGTTAGTTAAATTATATTCTGCAAAGGATTTTCTATATCAGCTCTTTTTTGACAAAAGCAAAAGCCACCTGGAGCGAGTGTGAGAACTTTCAAATCTTGCCTTCCTTACAGCCTTTCCGTTGTAATACTTCAAAATGCAAATAAGATGTAGCGACACCTGCGAGCTAGTTCAGGCGATCAACTCAAGCTGCACTGATTCATACACACGTCATTCGTCACTACCCATATCTCACCTACAAATCACACCTTCCCAATTTGGCGGTCTATTTAAGCTGCAAAATCTCCCCAGCTCTCTCTTTGCGTTGTCTATGCAGCTGCTGTCCTACATCAGTACTGCCGCTCACTCTTTCAGCCCCACCTCCACCCCAGCATCCACCTGCAGGCTCTGGCTAAGGGGGAAAATTAGGGATGCACTGAATATATATATATATATACAGTCATGGAAAAAAATTATTAGACCACCCTTGTTGTCTTCAATTTCTTGTTCATTCTAATATCTGGTACCACTAAACGTATAATACAATGAACACAACAAAAAATGCAGCTGGTCACATAATACTTTATGTCCTATTTGACATTCTTAAGCTTAATTGATTCCCAGGGTATATAAGAGGCCATTTCATGTCACAAGCAGCACTGCACTGCACATGCAAAGGCCTAGAGTGGTTTCCTGCTTACATTCAAGCCGTAGCACAACTCAGAAGTTGTCAGCTCTCACATAATGCCTAAAACAAAAGAATTATGTGAAGCCACAAAGGCAGCCATCTTGGCACTGCTGGAAATTGGCATGAGTGAGAGACAGGTAGCGAAAAAACTGAAGATCTCCAAGACAGCCGTTCATTACAACAAAAAAAAAACAAGCTGAACATGGCACTACCAAATTGCTACCTGGCCGTGGCAGGAAACGTCTTTCTACCCCACGAGATGACCGTGCACTCATCCGTTCCTGTGTCAGGAATCGTCGTCAGACCTCCAGGGACCTTAAAAATGAGTGGGCACTGTCGAGAAATGTGACTTGTTCGGCAAGGACAGTTCGAAACCGACTTGTTGAAGCTGGTTTGAAGTCACACAGAGCACGCAAGAAGCCCTTCATCAATGAAAGGCAGAGGAAGGCCCGGTTACTCTTTGCTCGAGACCACAAGGATTGGACTGTTGATGATTGGGCTAAGGTTCTCTTCAGTGATGAATCCAATTTTGAATTGATGCCCACTCCAGCCAACTTACTGGTTAGGAGGAAGCCTGGAGAAGCTTACAACCCAGACTGTCTTGCCCCTACAGTAAAACATGGGGGTGGATCAGTCATGATCTGGGGTTGTTTCAGTCTGAGTGGAACAGGGCAAATGCAATTGTGTGAAGGCCGAATGAACCAGGTCATGTACAGGACTACCCTTGAAAACAGTCTTCTTTCATCAGCTGGAAAACTCTTTCCTGCCTCGAATGACTGGATTTTCCAACAAGACAATGCCCCTTGCCACACGGCAAGGTCAGTTAAAGCCTGGATGGAGAACCACAACATTCGCACCATGCCTTGGCCTGCTCAATCACCAGATCTTAATCCAATTGAAAACCTGTGGAAAATCATCAAACTCAAAATGGAG
This sequence comes from Epinephelus cyanopodus, assembly GCA_026686955.1. NCBI lineage: Eukaryota > Metazoa > Chordata > Actinopteri > Perciformes > Serranidae > Epinephelus > Epinephelus cyanopodus. The sequence goes on from CM048924.1 coordinate 20,435,504, forward strand.
AACCACAAGCCCAAAAACAAAGAAAATTTGTTTGAATTTGTCCAACAGGAATGGGCTGCTGTGACAGCAGAACAATGTCAGAAGCTGGTGGAGAGCATGCCAAGACGCATGGCTGCAGTCATCAAAAACAATGGTTATGCAATCAAGTATTAACTCTTGTGTGTATCATGTGTTTAAAGCAAACAGAAAAGAAAACATGGAATGCTTAAAAGTAGTGTTTTTGGCGGTACAATGCCATAGCTATTGATGTAAGAATTTAAGTAATTTTGGTTATTATCAAGAAAACCATGGAAAATGAATAGTTCTTAGTTCTTAAATTAAACTCTCATGAGCTATTTTTGTTGTTATCATTATAATTGTCCAAACAAATGTACCTTTAGTTGAGCCAGGCATTAAAATTAACAAGAAATTGAAGAAAACAAGGGTGGTCTAATAATTTTTTCCATGACTGTATACATATATATATATATATATTGCACCGAATGTTGCAAAAAAACACACATTCAGTACGAAAGGCAAATCCTGTCAGTTGTGGGTTGAACAGGGGTCACAGACACAGACAGGAATACGCGACAGAGAGGTCTGTCTCCTATAATGCCCTCTTCTTGGCGTCATGACTGCCCAGTAGTACCTAGACAGCCAAGCCACGGCGACACACAGGTATGTGACGTGTCACAGGAGAAACAAGCAGTTCACATTTCTCTCTTTGTGGCAGGTAACGACCCACAAACCTCACCACACTTTAGGGACTTTACTTGTCAGGGGAGGAGGGTGGCTGTTTGAATTTTATTTTATTTATTTATTTTATTTTGATCCCCCCCATGTTAATCACTTATAGATGCTGTTTTTGAAATATGAATAAGTCAATAAGTAATTTATTCCATTGAAATATCATTGATGTATTATAGAGAAGTGATTTATCTTTTTATAAATGACAAAAGGCACATCTGCCTCTTTTTTGCTGTGGTATCCTGATACTACTCAGAACCATGATATTTTCACTGGTATCGTACCATGGGTCCCAATTTTGGTACCGTCACAACACTAATCTGGAGGGGGTTCATCTGCCAAAACTAATGAAAAACTAAACAACGGTATTCGGTACTCGGTATTCGGCCAAGCGTTTAATTTTATTCGGCTTCGGCTACAAATTTTCATTTCGGTGCATCCCTAGGGTAAATATATGATCATCACTTCCCAATATCTCATGTAAACATATCTGTGGAGAGCGATGAGGCCGGATTCTAGACACCAAAGACGCGCTTATGAAAACACATACATGTCTGTTCATATGTGCATTGAGGTTGTCCCTCAGTTTATATGCATGTTTAGGTTTTGGGCAGTAGTGTGTATGTCACTTATCTCTATATTAACAGTCTGAGCATTAGTCGAACAAACCATATGTCTCTTAACCGTTTCCATCTGTCGGGAAAGGTGGTTGATGCCTTCATTTCTTTATTTCCTCTTCAGGCCTCATTCAGCAGCAGCGACACCAGCAGCACAGAGTAGCTCTCGCTACAGCACTGCAGCTGACGCTCTGGCTGCTCTGGTGGACGCTGCAGCCTCTGCGCCACAAATGGACGTGGCCAAGGTGAAGGAGGGAAAGCATGAACGAGACGAGGAAATGGCGGCGGCTCGACGAGCAGCCAGCCTCTCCGAACAGCAGCAGCAGGAGGTAGACAGGCGATCCATGCAGTCACCATATGGTGCTATGTCTCTGCCAGGGGGTAAACCCCATCCAGTGTACTCTGAGGGTCCCGGAGTTAAGGATAAGGGCCCTCAAACCTCGAAGTCCCGCATCGAAGAGGAGCTTCGGACTCGTGGAAAGACAACCATCACGGCTGCTAACTTCATTGATGTCATCATCACGCGGCAGATTGCTTCGGACAAAGACTCACGAGAGCGAGGCTCTCAGAGCTCTGACTCGTCGAGCAGCTGTGAGTGCGCGGGCAGCACATAAGTGTACTGCAACACAGTGACCTCATCAGTTAGCGGAGAGGTCAAACACATATATGGAGGATGAAAAATGACATCAATAATAAATTGTATAAATACAGGAATAAATGGATAAAATAATAAATAAATGCTAAAATAAAAATACAAAAAATACAGATATACTTTTTTTTATTCCAAAAAAAACAACAAATTTTTATCACCCTTTTATTTATGAAGTTTTATTTATTTATGGATTCATATATATTTCAACGTCTATTTATTTATTTATTGTTTTTTATTTATGCATTTTTTAATTTCTCTATTTATTAGGGCTTTTTTTTAATTCTCTTATTAATTTATGTCCTTATTTATTTATTTATACATTTCTTTATTTCCTTATTTATTCATACATTTATTTAATTATATTCTTATTCAATTATTGTATTTATTTGTATTTTTATTTATTTACTTACTAATTTTCATATTTGGTTATTTATTTCTGTATTTATTTGGGCTTTTATATATTTTCTAAGTCCTACATTTATTCATACATCCCTATTCATTTATTTCTGTGTTAATGATACATTTATTCATTTATTTCCCTATTTATTCCTGTATTTTTTCTATATTTATTCATCTATTTCCCTATTTATTCCTGTATTTATTCATACATTTATTTATTGATACTTATTGATAGTCATTTGTCATCCACCATACACTTATGAGTTAAACCTTAAATATAATTTTGAGACAGAGTAGATCGTGACCAAACCTTAAGATTGTGCCCTTTTTCTGAGTGTAGATAGTAACTCTTATTTATACTTGTTGTTCAGTGTCATCCAGTCGATACGACAACACCGGTGGAGGAGCTATTGAGGTGATTAGTCCTGCTAGTTCCCCAGTCCAACCCCAACAGGACAAACCCGAGGAAGGGCAACAACAGGCAGCAGGTATGAACGCACCAACTCAGTTTGAGCATTTAATATTTTGGCAGTAAACTGTTATAATGTTTTAGTTTATTCGAAGATTGTTTCAAAGATGACATGTAACAGATTTGGCTGTGAAGGCTAAATTTAGCTTCTTGGCAAGTGGAGTAAACATACCATAACTTGCATGACTTCACCCACTGACCTAGTAATTTGAGACTGTCAGACACCAGTCCTCTGCACCGGTCTGGTCACGAGACTCCACTTGATGTTATTTCTGTCGCCTGCAAACAAATGTAGAGCATGTGCTGTTGGGATTCAGTGCATTTGCTCCTCCCTGTCCTGTCGCTCTTCAAAACAACAACGCTCTGTCCCTTGTCAACCTTCACCAGCTGGCATGCGGGCCTATGACATGAGTCGTTACCGGACATCAGGGGAGCCACCACAGCCCAGTCCCCAGCAGCCCCCCTCTTCCCAGTCTGACAGCTACTCCCAGGTCCCCAAGACTCACCGGGTCATGACCTTGGCAGACCACATTTCGGTAGGACATGCTAGAGAATCTGTTTTTTCTCCTCTCCTTTGTTATTAATTTTTTACTGTAAATTATAATTTTATTCATTTTTAAAATTATTTATTACATGTGTTTTTTGTGTCACTGGTGCATCTCTATTTAATTCATTTTTATTTTTATGTTTATCTATTCATGTATTTTTTTTACTTAATTATTATTTATTGTTTGTTTTCTTTTTCATTTTTTGTTTTATTTTTTGTTAATTATCTTTTTACTATTACTATTTTATTTCTATTTATTTATTATGTTTCTGTTTATTTAATTGTATTATTATTTCATAATATATAATAATTTAATATGTATATTTTTTCATAATTTTTATTACTATCTGTCTGAATATCTTATCCATTATTATACATTTTTAGTATAAATTATATATATATATTTTTTTTATTAACTGACTTTTCATTTTACTTATTATTTATTTCCCTATTACTATCTCTTTTGTATGCCAGAATATCTTTAAAAATGTAATACTAGAACACACATATACTAGAATTACCATGTACATGAACCCATCATAGCTAACTAACCTGTCCTTGCGGTCTCTCCCCGCCTCGCAGCATATCATAACGCAGGACTTCGCACGCAATCAGGACCCACCTGTCTCCTCCTCAGCTTCGGCCACATTCCAGAGTGTGGGGCCACCCGTGTCCTCATCAGGGCGAGCTAAGGTGCCCAGCCGCTACAGTCCTGAGAATCAGGTCCAGGCCCCACACCACCAGAGACCCTCCAGCAGAGTTTCCCCAGAAAATGCCCCTGACAAACCCAGAGCCAGGTGCGTGGCACAACCCTGAAATACTAAGAGTGAGTCTAATTTATGACTTGTCATCTGTCTAACGTTTGTTTCTCTGCTCGCTGTGTTAGGCCTGGTAAATCTCCAGAGAGAGGCAGCAGGCAGATGGAGAACTATGAGCCCATCTCTCCACCACAGAGCTACCAAGGCATGGACAAACAGGATGCTGGCGGACCCCCACCCCAGAGGCGAGAGGCCGACAACTCCGAGATCAGGTATGAGATCTTCACAGTTTGGGTGCATAATGTGCCGCATTTCCACTGCATGGTTTGGATAAGCTCAATTCACTTTTGGTACCAGGTCCTTGTCTCTATTTCATTCTCTACGGCAGATAGTACCCCGTTAGCATAGGCGGGATTCCCATCTGATCGCCATAGCAATGCTGTGTTAAACTGACTATTGCACAGTGCATTTAGCCACCAGTGATTTCACTCGAACTCACTTCTCTCTTAGTGCTCTGACATTTGATGTCTGACTGTATTACACTGTAAATTAGTTTCTTGTTTGGAGGGTTAACCCAGCCGACTGAATCTTCCTCCCTGTCAGCAGTTATTTGATTTCCCGTTGGAATTCAAAGTGCCAAGTGCCAAGAGCTTGTTACCTGGGTTTCCCCTTCGCTGTTTGACTCTGTACTCTTTTGTCTGGTTCAAGGAGTGACTCGCGGTCCCCAGGGAGCGTCAGCTACCTGCCGTCCTTCTTCACCAAGCTGGAGAACACCTCGCCAATGGTGCAATCCAAGAAGCAGGAGATCTTTCGTAAGTTGAACTCCACCTCTGGTGTCGGTGATTCTGATGTTGGTAAGTGGGTCTTCTCTTGTCCTCTCCCTTCATACTAACATGCACGCGTCAGGTGATGGAGCGAACTGTTGTTACGCGCGTGCGTGTGTGTGTGTGTGTGTGTGTGTGTGTGTGTGTGTGTGTGTGTGTGTGTGTTGTGTGTGTGTGTGTGCATGCAAGACATTTGTGTGTAATTCATTTATTCCTTCTGATGTTTCACTCTCATTAGCCATGTGATAACATTGAAGCAACCTTACTGTGTCATGTTTAACTCGTTGTCATGTCACACATTTAGTTTTTTCAACAGCTAAAAATTGTTTTTCAGGAAACGCACAACCAGGCACAGAGATCTTCAACTTGCCTGCTGTTACCAGCTCCAGTAAGTAGCAGCTAAACTCGCTCAGACACTTCACAGTTCAGTCTAGTTGAAGGTTTGTTTTTTTTCTCACTGTGTTTTGTTGTGATTTTTAGGCAGCATCAACCCCAGGAATCACTCATTTAGTGATCCAGCTAGTAACCTGGGCCTGGAGGACATCATCCGCAAAGCCTTGATGGGCAACTTGGAGGAGAGACAGGACGAACACCAGGGAGGACTCGGGGCACAGTGTGCCATCAACAACACACCCGGCACAGGCAGCGATGCCCGCCAGGAGGCCAACCCGTCACCCAGTATGGGTAGGTGCAGATTACATTCCCAAAATGTCCAGAAGGGATGTTATGTTTAACACTGTTGCTGATTTACACACTCTGTCCTGTTTGAATCCGCAGGGAAGCAGAAGCAGGGCAAAGCCAACAGCCGGAAATCCAAGTCACCTAACCTGGGTCAGGCCTACGCTGGAGGGGAGCGTCCCTCTTCAGTGTCCTCCGTCCACTCCGAGGGAGATTATCACAGACAAGCCCAAGCCCAACCCCAGTGGAGCTGGGAGGACCGACCTTCATCCACAGGTGAGCTGTCCAGCCTCTACTGTCAGTGTCTGTAAGGGCTGTAATGGGCTGTGTATTCATAGGGGTCAGTCCAGCACACACAGAATACATGATGTGTAGATTGTAAGACAGTATGTGGGGGTTTGTTTCTAACAGTGTTAGAAGTGTTCGTCTGTTCTGTACGCTGTTATCAACATACTCTGAGGTTAGCAAAACAATTGGATTGCTATGCGAGTCAGTCACATTATGGCGAGTGCAAATGAAACCACAGAGCTCGAGGGTTCCAGGTTAGCTACAGCAGCAACAGAAAGAGAGTTGTGTATAAGACGAGGATGATGTGTCAACTCTGCTCCACCATTGTAGGGGATGTGAATGGAAACACATCTAACATGCGCTAACGCATATTTAACGGCACAATATCGATATATTTTCAAGGAAGATATAGATTTAGACAACACTGTATTGATATAGGGTCAAGCTGCGCCACATAACTGACACCAGTGTTCATCTCTCCTCTGTCACACTGTCCGCACAGCTCCACCCCCTCACTCACTCACTCACAGTTTCTCCATCAAAACGCAGAGACACAGAGCTGCTCCTCTGTTTAATCTGTCCACTCATTAGTCTACAGTGTGACATCGGTCTATATGTTGCACAAGCTATGCTAACTCAGTCTGTGTGATGAATAAACTTACCGCAGTAGCACATGTACAATACTGTGGGCCTTTTCCTCTGTAACTCCTAGCCGCATCCAGTCGAGCCATGCTGCGCTGATTTGTGTTTCTGTTATCAGTTTAGAGGCACGGTGTCAGGCCGAGCTGCGCGCTGACTCCTCCTCCTGAGTAGGTCCAAAAGCCAAGCCGCCTGCACTCAAGCATCTATTTATACAATAACTTCATTTATTGCTGAACTGATGTTAAAGTTAGCATTTGTTGCTTCAAAAGCCGCTAATACCGTTCTGCAAGCTGCGGCCTGCATTGTATGTCATCAATCTAAATGCAGTCCCTGATCGGCTGCTTTCGTTGTCAACTACGATGTGAATCCCTTACAGGTCTTGATTTTAGTTTCTGGAAAGTGTTTGGCGTGGCACCGAGGCCAAACGGATACAGGGAGCAAAACAAAATGTTGAGGTCACATCATCAGGATGGTCTTTGCTATCTAGGTATCTTTTCTGCTGTGCTTTTCTTTTCACCCTGCTGTGTTGAACTCACATTGAACCATGCCTTTGTGTACCGTTACACCCCTGGTGTCTCCAAAAACTGTCTCCTGGTAAAGTCAAAGACAGAAGTACCTGAAGAAAACTAATATTTTCACTTTTTCTTCTCCCTCTCCGTCCAGGATCCATGCAGTTCCCTTACAACCCTCTGACCATGCGCATACTGAGCAACACGCCACCCACCTCCATAGCTTCCCCCTCTATACAGAGCCAGCAGCAGCAGCAGCAGCAGCAACAGCAGCAGCCTCCAGCTGGAGCCCCGCAGCGCGTGTGGCAGTCCCTGCTGTCAGAGCAATACGAGACCCTGTCTGACAGCGACGACTGAGCCCTGCTCGCTACATCACCAGAAGAGAGGCCTGCGCTGAGTTTTTCCACCCCCCTCTCCCAGAACTATCCTCGCTGACTGGCGAGTGCGTCGAGTAGATTGGGGTGGTGTCCTTTTTTTCTTTTTGTTTTCTCGGTGCTATGGCGCCCCCTGGCTGTGAGCTGAGAGTACAAGCAGCAGCCTGTGACAGGCAGGGCTCTCCAGAACGAGACTGGCTTTGGTCTGGAAGCACTCACCCAGCCTATTGGGGAAATAAAACTCGACAGAGGGGACGACATGAGCTATAGTAAAGATGAAGAACTTCATATGTAAAAAGAAACGACATAAGAGACTATTTCTGATTTTTTTTTTTTTTTTTTTTTGATTTCTGTAAAGATATATCTTGTCTTTAAGAAAATCATTGTATGTAAATAGAGTAACCTTTTGCAGTGTTTTTCTTAACTTGATTATTTCTTATTTTAATGTCGCTTTTAAATTGATCCACTTTAAATGGGAAGAGTCGGGGTGTAATCTTTAGTATCGCAGTTGGTCTCTCCCAGATCATCCCACCCGACACCCACACGTGACCTGACACCCGCTCAAATATTTTTACCACAGCGACGCTGAGAGAGACTGGACCTTTTTGGTTTGTACTTGACCAGGTGAGTGGAGCACAGAGATTGTGCCACCCCCCCCCCCCCCCCCCCCCCACCCCACCCACCTGAGCGCCATCCACCAAGCACCACCAGAGCCTGAACATCGTGGACATTAAAGGATGAAACATTTCAAACAGCAGTGATATTTGATGCCTGTCTTCGCCACACAGTAGAGGTGATGCATGGATTGTAACTATCAGTCGGTAGAGGTAACTTCTCACCCCGTTCAAGACGAAGAAATGTCTTCAAAACAAGTTGAGAACACTGGTGTCATAGCAGAAAGTCTGATATAAGCTTGCCGGAAAAAGATATCCTTATGACTACTCCTGGACCCCGTCTGAATTATGAAAGTGAGCCAATGTTTTATTTTTATTTTTTTTTTGTTTTTGTTTTTTCAATAGAGCTGACCATGGTGTGTCACATGTAGCTGTGTCTCTCTGCAGTTTCCAACCTGTCCAGAATGATCTGCTCTGCAATGTTGTCATGGTAAAAAAAAAAATATAGTATGTCAGGTTTTGCCATGCCTTGTGACTTGAGAAAGAAAGGCAGCTTTAACTAATTTTCTCAGAGATATACGTTGGTGTTTGATGTTTGTATTTGTTTCTTTAGTCCCTTCTTTTGTTCTTTTTTTTTTTGATACTGTCCTGACAAAAATCTGAACTCTGTAAATTGTCTTTCCATTACACAAAAGACAAAACTAACCAAACATAAAGAATGGTCTGCACCATTGTTGCACTTTTTTGCTTTGTAGCTTTTGACAAAAAAAGCATACTACCTGCTGTGTAACTTATTCAACCTCCAGCACAGGAGTATACTAAGATGTGCTTTAACTTTTTCCCACCACTCACAGAAATCTGGATGTTTTGACTTCCTGTCTTTTCTTGTAGCTGGTACATCTTTTTTTTTTTTTTTTTTTTTTGTAGTGTGACTCTTTGCATCACAGTTACAGTTTTAAGTGTTTGGTACAGTTAAATGTTTTAGGAGTTTGCTGTCATGGTGATTCAAAACCATGACCACTTAATCTCTGCTTTCATTGTGTCAATCAACAGGCTTTGAATATGAATTATTATAGGTCAACTTCATAAATGGCAGTAACGTTCCTTTGCAAGTATGTGAAAAAAAACCCAACATATTCTGGCTTTCACTTTGCTCAGTTAACAAAATCCATCTGCTCTAAATTTTCCTTTCCTCCTTTCGTTTTTGATTTTGAATCATTTTGTCATAGCACATTTTTATTTTCTGTCATTTTCAACATCTTCGTTATTCATCCTGTCTCAGACGGGATGTTATGTGTTTACAAAGGCAATGACAAAAAAAAAAAGGAAAAAAAAGAAAAAAAAAAAGTTTACAAACTTGAATCTTAAAGAAATCCGACATGAAGCCGAAAAAGAATTGGAGCATCTTTTCAGCTCTCTATCAAACACACACACACACACACACACAGTGGTGACTTTATTTTTGACTTGAAAACCCGTGTATCCTATGATGTTGAAATGCAATGTTTGTATCGCACAATGTCTCTTAGTAGGCTATTACAAGAGTTCAGACCAATCAAATAAAGTGGATCAGTTCTCCACAATTGAAAATGTGTTGCTTCTTAACAGGTGTGCCGTCGATTTATTGACTACTGTGGTTTTATTTTTTGTAGGTGTGTGATGGTCATAATTGTCCTCCGCTAAGTTTTGCAAAAGCTCTTCAGGCTCATTTTTATTTGTGAAGATGCAATATAAATTTTCAAATTTATGGTTTCAGCAATTGCAACTTGTGGTGTATAGAGAACAAATTATATATAAAAAAGGAGCAGTTTGCGGTTTTGCTGCATCCTCATTTCTACTGTGCTCAGGTTAATCTTTTAACCCAGATGGAAACGACAAAAAAGACACACACATCCCAGTGCGATGAGCTCTGACGCCCGATCCCAATGTCCCCACTGAAGTCTTCGGCCCTGAACCCTTAAGGACTTCACTGACGTCACCCGGCAAATGTATGAGTGCAAGAAACTGCAAGAGTAAAAAACTGTGTAAACAGGAATGGGACGGGATTTTTAAATTCTAATTTACCTTCTTCACTGCCAAGGCACTCCAGGGGTCAGTCCCTGAGCTTTGTCTTACAGGCTCTTGCCTCACAAAGTTGATGAAAGGTAATATACCCTGAGCACCCATGTGTTTCATTTTCACACTTTGAATTGTGGTTAGGTCCCTTAGACATAGTCTGCTGAAATGCAGCTTGACGGAAAGTGTGTACAAAGGGCTCCAAACGTCTGCGGGTGAGCCGTCGTGCACTTGATGATCTGACAGCTCTAAGTCCTCACACACTTTGCAAGAATGTGTGTTTAAGTCTGAGAGTGTGGAGATTAGGATTGAGCAATATTAAATACCAATGATGGATATACAAGCACACATGACATACCACACCTGTTACAAACAGTCAACATCAAATAGTAGTAAGAAAATACATAATATAAGAAGTATACTCCCAATAGCATATCAAGGCTATATATAGAAATGGTACATAAAGGGAAATAGCATACATACAAACATGTACACATAAAGGCCTTCAGCTAAATAGCCGTCAATTATACTAAATGTGATATACCACCCCTGTTGTAAATCATCAGTCAAACACACACACCATTTCACCAGTGTGCACAAGTGTGAGGGAATTAATCAGTTGTGGGTGTTTCTCAATGACTGACAACAGCCTAGACCAAGTGAACAATGGGAATAATGGCTTTGAACACTCTTGAGGAAGGTCCAGGAGACTTGAAACGTTAGTGTTGCGAATGTTCACAGTGTGCGGGATTAGTAAACTTAAAATCAGTCCAAAACTAACAGGTAGTCGGTGCAGAGAGTTAAGGCAGGTGACAGGTCAAAAGGTGTGATGTGTGCTTCCTTCTAATGTCAAATTCCTCGTTAACCTTTCAAGCCACACGTTTAAACATGAGCCATGTTGGGGTGTAAGGCTTTTTTTTACAGCACGTCTGTCGCTGCACATTCTGTGTGCCAAATGAAGATGATGGTGATTATTGTCTTCGCTCATTCTGTTCCCGAGGGGCTAAAGAAGCTTCCTGCAGTGAAGTCAATGATGTAGTCATAGTGTCAGAAGCCTTTTTGTCTGGAAACGACTGACTCATAGTCATAGTGAAAGATGATGCACCACAATAGAGCTCTCTCACAGCAGATATCTGGGTGCTTTCCATTTAGGTGAGCCAGTGCCAGGCCTCTTGTATGTGTCTGTTTCACAGCAGACATTTTGACATCTCATAGTTGTTACTGACTTTGCTGATTGGACGTACACTTTTTTAAAGTTGGCTTTCAGGTAGTTTCCCGCACAATATCCTCCTGAGACCCTGTGTCCTCATATGAAGACATCACGTTTTGGGTTTACTTGACCTTATACTTTATTCTACTTAACTGAGACCTGTTGTCCTCGTTCATGGACATTTTTTGTGCCATCTAGTGCTTGTAAGACCACAATACACCAATCCATGTAAAAACAAGATGGCGGCCATCTCTGCCAAGTCAGTCTGCAGCTGATCCTGACACACAAGTGTTCAATGTCCAAAACCTGATCACATTTTTGCCTCTATGATGTGTCAAAATGTCTGTTGTGAAGAAGATCCACTGTATGCTCCTCTGCCTCTCGTCCCCTGACACCTTTAGCTTTAACGTCATCACCTTCATTGCAAAGTCCCCAAACTGGTGCCTTACAGGGCAACATTTAGGGCAGCAGTGACTCAGTCTATAGGAACTTGGCTTGGGCAAACCCCTTACTGCTCATTTCAATGTGCTGCAGCGACCCATCATTCTGACATCCTCCCAGATCTGATGCATGAGCCTGTGTGTACATCCAGAAAAATAACACAACGAAAAGCTGATTTTTCCCAGGGGACGAATAACATACATCATCAGTGAATTAAATTAGTTTTAGATTTCAACCAAGTATATGTTGGCACTAAGTCAGATGGAGCAATAAGTTGGCATGCAAATATATATATATGTCCGTCTGGGACTTGTCTTTTACACAGACATACCAAAGGAGGCTATTTTAGGGATAAAAACAGGCTATATTCTCAATGCTCTCATTAAGAAAGCACAGCAGAGGACGTACTTCCTGCAGCACCTGAAGAGGCTTTAACTGCCAAAGACACTGGTGCACCTCTTAACCGCCATCATTGAGTCCATCCTCACAGGGTGCAAACAAGGTGAGCCAGGGGGAGCTTGGCTCCTCTTAATAAGACATGAGCTCCCCTGAAAACATGTTTTTTGAAAATTTGGTGGGTCTCCAAAATATTGACAGTGTGCTATTACTTCTGGGCATTTCTTTTCTCTTTCTCTCTTTCAGTCAGTCCTCTCTTTGAGACCTGCACAGAAAAGACAAAAAGAAAGTGAGCTCCCTTGAAAGCTATGGTATAGGTAGCACATTACATCCTCTCCATCACCATCTGATTCGCTGCTGCCGCTGGCAAGGACAAAGGCAGACTGCAGTAAGTCATTCATTCTGCAGAGAAGGTGATTGATTCCTGGTAGCAAGGAAGGACTTTGTGTCTTTTTTGCATATGTGTGTCTCTGCAGGTCCTTTGCATCTCTTTGTGGTCTATTTATGTCTCTTTGTGGTCAGTATGTGTTAATGTGGTTGACATTTTACAGGTGAAGTCCTGGGGGAATGTGAAACATTCTCCTCTGGCAGGAAGCTTTGGTCCAACTTTTACATATCCCCTGATCAGTGTTCAACAGTTCAACAACTATCCAGGTCTCTCAGTCTAAAAACAGTGACACTGTATGTTTTTGTGACAGTATTTGGTACAGTATTTTTAAAATATATATATTTCTATTGTAACTTTTCTGTTTTAAATATATCTTCTGGACTTTTTTTGTACTTTGCCTTTGGTTTTTTTTGTCTTAATCTTTTTATTGTGTGCACCAAACATAAAGGCACATTACATTCTTTACATTTGTCCATGAACATGACATTACCACACATCTTTCTGGAGATCACTCTCTCTGTACATACGCTTTTTAATCTTTACACTGTGAATCTTTGCACATCCCCCTAGAATATATATTTGCACATCCCTGCTTTAATCTTTCATTTTAAGCAGTTACATGGTACATATTTTTAACAATTAGAAAATACATATTGTATTTTAATTTCATTCTATATTTTTGTTTCTTCCAGATACACCAAAACGCTGAAGAAGAAGATGAGTGAAGTGCAAAGTGCGTCTGTGGTGTCAGTAACGAGATATGCCCTTATGCCAGACCTTTTACTTTGAAGGGGAAGCAAACGGTAGAGCCGGAAGTCGTAGTATTGTTCTTGCATCTCATTGGCTATTGGAATCAATTACTTCCTGAAACAAAACGGTGTAAAAATGCGGTCTGTCTTACCTGCAGTAGCTGAACAACTTTTCCGAGACATACAAAAAACCTATCAGGAGACTTCCCGAAGTAAGAAGAGGGCGGTAAAGGAAGGAGATAAACAGGATTATCGACCCATGAACAGTTTTGATATGAAAGTAGCGTTAGCATTGACTAGCTAATGTAGCAGAGTCTTTGTCCTGAGCAAACTTGACGTTAACTCGCTGTTTGTTATGACGGAATAGTTTATATTCCATCGTAAAACGTAGCTAACATTACTTTGCTGTACTGTTACGATAATGCAACATTTGTTAAGTTTTGTTAAAGCTTTTAACGACGACGTAGTTTAGTGTTTGGACTGTGGGTGGCGCCGTTGTAACACATTTCCGGGTCAGTCCTGTTGAACGCAGCAACATTTCTCTACCCATGAATTACTTCTTTACATTTTCTTGGAAATATGTATTCGTATTTATTCATATTTATATCAAATGGCTTGAATTACTAACTAAGGTCTATTTTTATTACACAAAAAACGAATAATGCGCATTTAAAATACGTTATTGGACATTACATTACTCAAAATATACATCAGTTATTTTATAGGCCATGTTAAACTCCCTGTATAAGTAAGAACTGTATCAATTTCTTGTAATTTTAATGTAATTTTTAAAAAAAAATTATTTAAGTGTGTGTATGTGTTTTTGGTCTACACAATGTCAGCAAACAGCAAAGCCCAATATGATGCCTCAAAACAACCTATTTAGTCCACAGCCCAAAGATATTACGTTTACTGTCAAAGAGGAGTAAAGACACCAAAGAATATTTACATTTAAGCTGGAATGAGAGCATTTTTACTTTTCTTCCTTAAAAAAAATATTCAGACTGATTAATTGATTATCACATTAGTTGGAGATTAATTTGATAGTTGATAACTAGTTGATTATTCATTGTTGCAGCTCTAATGTCAATATATTTGTCACACTCTTAAAGTTTCCCGCTTATAGACTAAATTATAAATAAAGTCAGCCCCCAAAAATAAATAAATTCAAAAAGATATAGTTATAGAAGTTCAGTTTATGTGTATAAGAATCTCTGTACATAATCACCATACATTATAAACCAGTCCACCCTATTGTTTGAGTGCCTGAGATTGGACAGTATGTTTTCCTGCCAGTTAAATATGTCACCATTTTTATATATTGCAATAACATGAACAATCCATCTTTTTTTCCTCAAAAGTTATGAGGCCAAAATGTTGCTGCATACCAGGACTGACCCTTCTACCTCAAGTTCATAGTCTTCTTTCTGGACAGCAGCACATTTCTGTTACTATATGTGACTAGTGTAGGTTTACACACCTGAAAAGAAATACAGATGTTTTGTCAGGTTGAAAAGCTCACGTGGTACTAATAATTTCAACAATGGTTCTGTTTGTGTGTCCCAGTCGGCTATGACTCCAAAACAGAAACAGCTAAATGGAATTCATCCGTCAGAGATTTTATTATTTGCACCTGTGCTGAGAGAACCGCTCTGCATTGTGCATGCTGGCTCACAGGGACACTCGAACTGAGCCATCATTTATAGCTCACGTGTCATCTAACAAAGTTGTCTCTGATCAGTTGTTATAGTACAGGACATAAAACTTTGGAATGACAAAAAAAATCCACAACAAGGTTTCGTGTCCATAAAGGATTAGCACTTGCCAAGCCCTACATCCCAATATTGCTCGATATGCCTCGGTGGACTTTTATTACTATCCGTCAATCACTGTGGTTTGCCTGTACAAGCTTTTTTTTTAGCTGCAGAACACAGACACTTTATTCAGACAGAGCTAGTTTAATTTGTATACTGGAGTCATGCCCAGGAACTTTGAATAGTTGAAAAACCCAACGCCATCTCAACAGCTGACTTTATTTGTTTATTTTGTTCCAATACATTGCTTTGCTGGGAAACGTTTGGTTCTGGCATTCATGGTACTTGGTCTGCAACAGTGTTTGAGTGGGTGGAACATGTCATGTGGTATCCACATGAATGTCAGAACCAAAGCTTTCCCAGCAGAACAATGCATTGGACCATTGGTTTACACCCTTAAAACAGATTCCAATTACTAATTAGAAACTAATTAAGTGTCATCACGATTACATCTATGGAACTGATGTTTTGGTTTAAAACAAATTCATAAACACAAGTTTAAAGAAGTTATTTCTCTGTCTTTTTTGCAGTTCCTGATGACCTGCTTATTGCGTAAGTATCAGTCTTCTTCCCATTACCCTTTCACTTTCATCACAGGTATTTTCCCCCAGTGGTGGAATGTAACTAAGTACATTTACCAAGTACTGCACCTAAATACAGATTTGTAGTATTTGTACTTTATTTGAGTATTTCCATTTTATGCAACTTTATACTTTTACTCCATCACATCTCATAAGTAAATGTACTTCTTACTGCATTTGTCTTATGAGTACTATTTACTTTTTACGGTGGCATGTTGGAGCAGTGGTTAGCATTGTTGGCTCACAGCAAGAGGGTTCCTGGTTGGGGTGGGGGAGCCCTTCTGTGCAGAGTTTGCATCTTCTTCTCGGGTCAGCGTGGGCTTCCTCCTCCCACAGTCCACAGACATGCAGGTTAGGTTAATTGGGCACTCTAAATTGGCTGTGAGTTTGAATGGTTGTCTCTATAGTCTGGTGACCTGTCCAGGGTGTACCCGTCTCTTGCCCAATGTCAGCTGGGATCGGCTCCTTGCGACCCCCTCTAACAAGATTATGGAAATAAATTAAAAGCAAAACACACACGACATGCTCATATGATAAATGCTGTACTACACTACTATCAGCTACCACCAATCTACACACAATTGACCACTCAGAGTGCTTTTTACACTACAAGTCACATTCACACACATTCATACACAGATGGCCGAGGTTACCATACAAGGTGCCACCTGCTACTCAGATTTTAACACACACCAATGGGCATCATTGTTCAGTATCTTGCTCAAGGATACTTCGACATGCAGACTGGAGGAGCCAGGGATCGAACTACTGATCTTCCAATTGGTGGACGAGTCACTCTACCTCTGAGCCACGGCCGCAGGTTGAATAGAGGGTGGCCAAAATTCAATGTCAGGATAATGTCTAATGTCAGTGTCAATTTAACGTACAAAACTGATTATAGATGAAGTTGATGTCTTGTTTGTTGTAAGTTGTGCTGTTAAATAACCAAATTCCAATATCTTCCAAACATTCTCATGCCAACCTCATCTTGATGTAGAATAACAACATCTAGTTGTAAGCTATGGAAAACGCAACCCAATGTCTGACAAACACAAGAATAATGTCCACATAATGTGACATTAATGTTGCTAGAAATGTAAAATATTGTCACCCCAATTTTAATTCCGACGAAAACTGAACATTTGTCTGACATAAGGGTCCAGCGTCTTCCTGACATCATATTGACAGCTGTGGGAAAATATCTAAAACATAAAAATATAATATTATGATACAGTGAAAAGAGCCATTCTGTCCAATGAGTAGAATTACTTTTGATACTCAGAGTATATTTTGCTGACGTTACCTCTGTACTGAAGTAATATTTTAAATGCAGGACTTTTACTTGTAATTTGTACACAGTATTACTATTATTATTACTGAGTCCTTCCACTGCTGTTTATCACCACCAGTGACTTTATGTTGCTGTAATTAACCTTTTTTTGATTTTAAGGCTATCCTTAGTTATCGTGCCCTGTCTGAGTCGTGAGCCCAGTAAAGATCTCTGCACATGGTTGACTGAGTGGGTGTGAGGTGCAGAAACCGCACTGAGGAGGTCTGGATTTGCCTAAATGACGTAGCACTGACACACAGTGTCATGATGCTGCTGTGTGTCCTGACATTTCCTGGCACAGTGGTTTGAATTACTGAGAGTGAAGGGCTGCTCACTGTCTGGGTCAGCTCAGCCACATCCTGTCTGTTTGTCAGGAATCTCCTCATCATGCTCTGTTTTTCACTCTATTTTTGTATTTGTCTCACCTCTCCTGTGTGGGAAAAATTCTGATGTCCACATTAATGATTGCAGGTAACATGTAGTGTGGAGTCAGTTTCTTGCAATGAACATTAATATGATTTATTTGTGATATTTTGCATCCTTTTGCCTTATTGTAATATATAGATAGTAATGTTATTTAAGTTAGTATATGTTTTGATTTCAAACCAGTCATATTATTGTCTACACTGGTAGAATTTTAGTGAAGGACAAAAGACTAGGATTAAGATGCTAAAAACTCATACATGAGAGGCAACATAACTGTCAGTTACACAGCTCACACATTTAGAGATGCAACACACACAGACAAGTGTCAGGGAAAACCACATCAGGGGGACTCAGACACTAATGAATAAAAGTAGGTTTTGAGCCTGAACTTAAACGAGTCAGTGGAGGAAGCGCCTCTGATTGGGAGGGGGATGCTGTTCCACAGTTTGGGGGTAGACACAGCAAAGGCAGGATCACCCCTGAGCTTAAATCTGGAGGGTGGGACAGCCAGGAGCCCCAGGTCAGCTGACCTGAGGGACCTGGGGGTAGAATAGGGGGTTAGGGGGTCTGTGATGTAGGATGTGGCCAGACCATTAAGGGCTTTGTACACAAAGTAAGTCTTAAACTTATCTTAAATTGTGCTCAACTTTGACAGTTCTTCGATTTTTTTTCTTACTTTTAGACTGGTCAACCCGTTGAAGTTTAAACGTCTGTTTAAAAATGTCAGGCAAATTAATTAGAAACATCCCTCATTTTACTCCTCTTTCCTGTTTGATAGTGTGATTTATTTATTTATTTTTAGAACTGTAATAATTAGTCGATTGACAGAATATTCTATTATTGTTATTATTTTGATATTCATATAATCAAGAAGCAAGAAAGTTAAACATTTATGAGTTTCATGCTCCTTAAATGTGAGAATTTGATGCTTTTCTTTGTCAGTCATGATAATAAACAGAATAGTTTGGGATTTTTAGACTGTTGGCCAGATAAAATGTATCATTTGAAGATGTTATGTGGGACTTCTTGATGAAAAGATTTATTGAGACATTAATAGGCTGATTCATTGATAATAAAAATACATTGTTGGTTGCAGCCCTGGTACTTTCCAGTGAATGCATGATGTTCACATGTAGATATTTCAAGCACAGCTACAGACTGAACTAGAGACCATCTTGTGATGGGATCAGCCCAACTGTATACAGCAATACACAAATTATGCTGGATTCGTGTGCTCCTTGGATGGTCCCATGTCCCAAGCTGGGAAGTCATTATTCCGACTTACGTGTTCATGAGCTTTGAGTCGTAAAGTGGATTCAACGTGGATGCTCTGAAGATGTGTTGTATTTTGTTGCTCAAAGTATTTAAACAACACATTGATAACAGTTTGAAGCTTTATATTACAAAGTGATTTTACACCCCCTAAAAGTACTAAACTATTACTTTACCTAGCTAATGGTAATGAATAACTTTTTCTAAATAATCTAGGTCACTCTATGTGGACAGTAACTAAAAGTTACAACCTTATACCATATTACAAATAACACGTGAGAAAAAATTGACACACAGTTTGTCAATTAATAAAAAGTTTATTATCATCAGCTGAACATTTAATTTCATCCGCCATGTTACTGAATATGTGATGTCAACTCGGCAACTCCTAGTTGTTGTTTTGACTTGAGGGGGCGTTCACATGAATTTTTCCAGATGGGAAGTAATTTTTCCTATTGTTTTGTCACCACATGAATGCAAGGTTAAGGTTAGGTTAAAGCGAATGTTGGCTAGGGGCGGAAAGTTGGGGGGCCAATGGCAACTTTCCTACTTTGTACTTCCTACTGTCCTACGTCCGGCCCCCTTGCTTGGACCACACCCATCTTCAAATTCTGCCTTCATTTTGATGTCAACACACCTGTAAAGTTTCGTGACTGCATCTTTCACAGTTGTAACATTATTGCATTCACACAATCTGTCTGCACTCCACACGCAGACACCAACACCTGATAAAATACGCTTCTGTGGTAGCTCTCGCTACAGTAGGTGTCACCAGGACCACAGTTTGCCATGATGCCACACACACAGTCTCACAAGGTGAAAACATACATTCATACATGAAAGAAGTGACTGTAGAGGACGCAGATATTCTGGTTTTTCTACCAACAGTAGCCCCAAAAGTCCACAGCCTGCAGGGGCACAGCAACTCATGCTGTCTTAATGAGAAGCTCACACGCACTCTGGAGTGATCATAAAAAAAATTGGTCTAATTAAGTTCTACTCAGCAGTTTCTGTGTGTATATCATAAAATATAATTATGTAAATAACTCACTTATTTGTGCAAACCAGTTTCAAGTCAAGTACAAATTTGAAGTTCTTGTACTTTGCTCGAGTATCTCCATGTTATACAACATTCGGTTACATTTTACTTGAAGGTATCTACATAACTATGACATGACACTGTCATGAACCTGTCATGAACATTATGTACATGTCATAAACGTTTATGACTGCTGTTATTAGGTGTCATTCGGTTTTTGTAATGACAAGTTGACATTGTTTGGGTTGTCTTCATTATGACAACTTGACATTAATTAAAGTGGCATTACCAGAAGCTGTCTTTGTCATGACAAGTTGACATTAAATTTGTCTGGGATGTCTTAGGACGTCCTTATAATGACAACTTGACATTAACATAAAGATATCTTCCGTTAATGTCATCCTGGTTAATGTCAAGTTGTCATTATAAGGACATCCCAAACAAATTTAATGTCAAGTAAAGTGTTACCCAACTTTCTCCTCCTCCACTGCATCTCAGATGTAAATATTGCACTTTTTACTCACAGCTTAAGGTACTTTTCAGATGACAGATTTTCATCCCCTTCTCACTCAGTGAAAAACATTTATATTCGGATGTGTTGATTTTTTTGCTTGTGATAGCACTGAACAATTTTAGAAAAAAATATTTAATTGTGATTAATTTGACTGATACTGCAATTGCAATATGATTTGTGATGTTAGAGAGAATGATAATATTTGTTAATGAGTTATTGATAACTTTTAGAGTTATTGAATGCCAAAGTACAAAATGTGGTGGATGTCTTTACATCTAAAACTTGCCTTCTACATTTTCTTTTCATGTCTTTCAGGCTGAAGTTTGTCTTTGGGCCCTGTGCGCTGCAGGCTCTGGACCTTGTTGACCAGCACTCAGTCACCTGTGTGTCCTCTCCCAGTGGACGCAAAGCATTCCAGGTCTGTCCCCATCAGTCTACACTCAAACAGTGGTTCTACATACAGAGGTTATATACTACAACATTTACATTCTGCCAAAGCAAAAAGGTTTGCAACTTGGACACGTAAATGTATATTTCACATCTCGATCACCAAGATAATCAGACTCTGACACATTTTGGATCCAGTGTTTGTAGCTTGCAGTTTTTGTTTTGGGGTGTTTTAATAAAGAGAGCGAAAACAAATCACCTCAGCAGGTTGTTAGATCTTAATTTGATAAATGCTTTTCATCCTGTGGCGCATCCATTAGTCATGTCCTGGCACACAATTACGCATTGCACTATTGTGTGCTAATTAAATGCTGATGTTTGACATTTTATAATTGTATAATGGAGGCACTGAGAGGTGGATAATTACAGTATGATCACAATAAAATTATGTGACCTGACTATGTGGGTTATATCATAATACCTTATTACAAACATGTCACTACAAACCTTAAAAAATAAGGACTGACTCAGTATTTGTCACATAATAGAGAAGGCTCTTTTATTTCACTTTCTTTATTAGATTTTATTAGATTTTTTATAAAAATGCATAACAGTTGTAATAGAGAGTAAAAATATAATAATAGAAAATTAAAAAAGATAAAAATAGATAATAAAAATATATTTAAAAAAATTTTGTTCCTGCAGCTAGCTACCTGCCAACGTCCAATCCCACCATAGAGTCAACATAAAGCGGTGCTCCTAATGTTCCTAATACTCAGACCCAGTATACTTTCCATGTCTGTATGTTAAAGATAATGATGCAAGGACAACATACTTTTCCAAATACTTAATGGTTTTTTGCAGACAGGTTTTTTAGTTATTTACCAGTACTTGGTCTATTTACATTTTTCCATTGCAGTGCTTTCATCTGTTTTGCCCGTAACAGACACAGATCTAAAAAGATTTGCTCCTTTTGTTTTGTTCTTTTGGATAACAGCCTAAAAAAAGGGTTTGGGGTTCAGTGTACACTATGTACTTTTCTACCGCGAGGGGACTCTATGCAGTAACAAAAGACGGAGCAATGTCTTCATGCAGTCAGTTTCTCTTGGTTATAATTCCTTCAGTGTTCATCATTCAGGAGGTTTTTAGCAGGAGCCGAATTATCTGCAGAGGTGTCTTCCTCTCCAAATCAAACAGACGAGGTGATTTAAACCAGTGACAACATTGACTTAAGCAGGTTTACGTTTCTTTGATGCCGTTCAGCTCGTCGAGTTGCTGCCAGCCTGACTCCTGCTTATGTAGGCTCACCTTTTTTCTCTGATAACTTAAGATCCAGATGTTCAGGAGACTTTTAGCGGGAGCCACATTAACCACAAAGGTATCTTCCTCTTATAAACATATGGAGCAAACACTGAATAAAGCAGTTTCACATTAAAAATCAGTGTTTCTCTGATGCAGTATGGCGAAAAGTGAAAATCAAGACATTTGATCACTAAAATCCTTCATTCGATAAAAACATATATTTAGTTATCATAGAAAACTGACTTAAAATTGGATAAAGTGTCAATTTATGATAGCTTCTGGCAGACAGCCACAACCCTGACACATGCACAGAGGGGATACAATGCCACTGACAGGCGATGGCGACCAAATGGCACGAGCCATGTCCCTGATTAAAATTACAGATTTCTCTGGATTTGAACGTTTTTGGAAACGTTTGGGATAATGCAAGTACACAACTCAACACAACATACACAGATCAGCCAAAACATTCAAACCAGCAACGGTACTCCCCCAGCAAGAAAATGAACCACGCCACACCACAAAAACTGCTCAGGAATGGCCCGGGGAACGTGACAAAAAGCTAAAGGTGTTGACCAGGCATTGTATTCAAATCTCTAGATCTCTCTAGATCAAATCTCTTCCATCATATACTTTATAGATTGGGTGCTCTTGAATATGCATATTTTCAAAAGCACCTCACAAACACCTAATATCATGAGACGACTTCACACCAAAGAAGAAATGCTATTCCTATTTTCTCAGAACTGACCTGAGTCACCCTGTCCTCAAAGTGAAGCTCAGCAGGACGCAGATTGACCTGTGATGGGACATGCAAGGCGGTCCACTGAGGTTGTGGTCATTGTGACCCAAATTTCCTGTAAACTCCTTCAGGCTCCTGCAAAAACAGTATAATGAAAGGAACTGTAAAGCACAATGCAGCTAAATAAAGACATGCATTCTGCTCTGTTGGGACATGGGCAGCTCAGTTGTTGGTTTCTTTAACTGTTTCATTTAATATCCCTCAAGGCTGTGTGACATTTGTGGTCCAGCAGCATGTACGGGAAATTATTAACGTAATAGTCTATTTTTATTCTCTTTTTCTCTGTAACACCCCCCCCAAAAAACCTTATCTTCATCTGTGGTTTTTCTTGTTAAGTGTTTCCCAAAGCCCAAGCTGAAGAGAAAATATTCATATATTCACACACAGCTTAACTCTGTTTGTCAGATTTCCCAACCATGTTTAGCACTAAATTTAGATTTTGATCGTTGAGCTCTGTAATTCCAAAAACATGTTGTTTGTATTAATTGTTTTATTATAAAATTTTTATTAAACCTGTTACAGAGCAGAAATGATGAGTCGATTAATCGATTAGTGGGTCAAAAGAAAACTAATCTAATTTTAGCAGTGTAAGGATTTGCTCTTCATATACAATATTAAAAAGTTGTGATTGGCATTTTTCACTACTTTTGTCTTTTACATATCATAGATTTAATGATTAATGGATTAATTGAGAAAATTATTTGCCAATTAATCAACGATGAACATAATTCCAGGGTGCAAACTTTTTGTTTTGGGGCCTGGTGAACTTGCATATTTTTTTTATCATTATTATTATTATTTCTTATTTTTAAGATTATTTTGTGGGCTTTTTGCCTTTAATGACAAGACAGAGTGTGAAATGGGTAAATAGAGAGAGAGTGGGGACTGACATGCAGCAAAGGGCCGCGAGCCGTATTCAAACCCGCGGCCACTGCAGCGATGCAAAGCCTCTGTACATGGGGCGCTAGCACTATCCACTACGCTACTGACGCCGCAGACTTTCATATTTTACCATTGTCTGGCAACAGGGTGGTGTTATTTTTGTACCCTGTAATTGTTAGTTGCTGTCCAGACCAATGTCATTTAATTCTTGCAATGTGTCACAGCCTTATTTTCCAAGCTGAAAACAAATAATGATAATTTGCTAGATACAATATCTCGCAGACTCTAATGTTCAGTGGAGGTGACTGAAGCAGCAACAAGTTGTCATTTAATTGATATTTGATCTGCAGAAAATTACAAAGAAGAAAACATACTTTATTAATCCCCGAGGGGAGATTCAGTGTTTTTACTCCGTTGTCATATACACACAGGCCGGAAATACATACACTGATGCACAAACAGGACCTATATGTGCATTAGATAGCAGAGTGAGGGGTCTGCCTTTGGAAGGTGCCCTGAGCAGTTGGGGGTTCAGTGCGTTGCTTAAAGGCAACTTGGCAGTGCCCAGGAAGGGAACTGGCACCTTTCCAGCTACCAGTCCACACTCCATATTTCTTCGGGACAGGGACTTGAGTCGGCAACCCTCTGGTTCCCAAACCCAAGTCCCTATGAGCTGAGCTACTGCAGCCAAATCAGCAAATTAATCTGCAACTATATTGATTGTTAATTGTTGAAGTGATTGCGTTCCTTGGTCTGACAGTATAGTAAATGTAATGTCTTTTTTAGGGCTGTAATCTTGTAATCTACTCCTCAACCAACCAACTGGTCAATGGGGAAAACTAAAACTAAACTCAACCAACCATGGACTCTACCTAGTAGCGTTGCGTGTCCACCAAAGCATCTTTTTTCCTGTCACAGAGCTCGACATTAACACTTTCCCAGGGCAAGTTAACTCTGTGTTCAAGCAAGTGGAGTGCCTTGAATGAAAAATAGATGTGATCTCCAATGTAATATCTGAAAATAAAACCGCGCACTGTTTGGCTGGGAACCAACAGCTGAGCTTCATGCACGAGTCTGTCTCACCACCAAGCATTGAGTGGGACTGATTAGAAAAATCGGACTTACTGGACACAAGAAGTTAACTTCAGGGTTGACAATTTCATGTACAACATTAACTTACTAATGTTAAATATCTCTGTAACGCTGCATGAAGAGAAAGTCTTACTATTCATAGCCCAGCAGCTAACGTTAGCCACCCTGCTGCTCCAACAAGAGCTCTGGTGTTATCCTATCGCTTTCAGAAGCATTGAAATGCAGCCTTGAACTGCCTCTTTTTTTTTTTTTTTTTTTTGAGAAATAAATCCGACACTCACGGCCGAATTCACAAAAGGATTGCGTGGCTTTTGTGGCCACTAAACCGGTAAAAATGGAGCAAACAGATACCATCTAATTCACAAAGCACGTGCAGAGGGTGAAATGCTCCACTAACTGCGCTGCCAAGCAGATTGCGTCTTGGTGCTCCGGTGTTATTTGCACATATTTAAATGAGGTAATATGCATATATTTGGCGCAAAAATTGCCCCTTTCTATGCAAATGACCCTCATTGATAAACAACGTCTAATTCACTAACACCAGCGCTAATAGCCACACGCAGTTTGAGTGAAGTAAATAATGTCTTTAGAAAGCTAGTGCAAACTAGGCGCTCTTCTGTAGAAGCCTCTCGCCCAGACTTTCCAGTGATCGTGGCAGCAGTGATCGTCTGTTAAATCAGTCTGTAAATAATATTTTGACATTATTATTATAATCATTATTACTTTAATGACATCCAACTATATTTATGCGTTCAACAGGTGACAGTCTGCTGTTGTTCTCAAAACGCACTTCTGTCACGCACTTCAGAAGCAACTTTCAATAATTTATTTTATGAAACGGGGGAAACAAACGTGAACAAAAACGGTTCCATAATTCATCTTAAATTCAAAAGATAAAGAAAAAACAGCTACAAGTGAGAGGGAATAGTGTTAAAGTGGTCAAACTTGGTCAAATCCACAGCCTCAACCCATCCGACACTGTTAGAGTGACTCACCAGCAGACATCACTACATGAGGGTATACAGTATTCAGTACCAAACAAAGTCTGCCATTGTCCTGCCACGGTGTTCTTGGCGCAATGCCAGCATTTATACTTTGCCATGCGGCTTATTGCAATCAGGGGCAAACTGCACTCAGCTGCCAAACTGCAGGTGCAAGTGAAGTGCAATTCAGGGTGCTATCAGCGACCGCAGTTCATTCTTTGTGAATTCGGCCCTGAATGTCCTCTGGGATTAAATTTGTTTTCCAACTAACAATGGGGGCTGAAAAGTGTAAAACTGGCTAAAACGGGCTCATCAATGTCTCCAGCCATCCAGTCACAGTGGAGAAGGGGCGGGACAAAGACCAACCATCACGCTGGACATCTGCAGTTTTCAGTTGGAAAAAACCCCCACTTTGGTAGACACATGACCTTATTAAAATAACAACAGTGACTGTCCTATCAATGAGAATTCGGTCGGACAAGAGCATATTGACGAATCAGTTGACCAACGGATCAGGATGTGACAACCCAAATGCATTGGAAATGTCAGGTGGATAGTCATTTTAGCCTCTGAGATATTGTAACAGGATTTAAATGGTGAATTGAGAAAATAATCTACAGATTAATCAGCGATGAACATAATTGTTAGTAGCAGCCCTAATTTGCTGGATACAATGTCTTCCAGACTCTTGTGTTTAGTGGAAATGACAAGTCCTGCTTGTCAATGTTTGCATGAGTCCGAGCCTGTGGGAAGGTCACACATTTCCCCCTCTGCTTGATTTTGTTGCTCCGCTGTTTACTCACTGCTCTGAAACATTTTAGTGGAAGCAGGCTGTCACTCACACATATAAATAGCTAACCTGGGTCTGTCTGATGGTGAAGGAATCAGCCTAGCAGCACTTACGCAGCTCACTCGTTAGTATGTTAGGACTTTATTGGTTAATCCACACCAAATCAAAGTGTGAAAACAACAAATTGTGGTTTTGTGATGAACTATTTCTTGGCAACTTCCCTGTTAATTTGTCATTTGTACAAATGACAAATTAACAAATTATATATATATGTATGGCCAGCCTCCCAGTGATTTAATTTTTTTTCTTGAATAGCATACATGATGGATGTCAGAGATAAGATCAGATAGAGGTGACGTCTTGTGGAGTTGACAGAAAGTTCTATTTTATTAAATTCACATCATTGCATTTTTCAGAGTTGAAGGAGTTCTTTTAATGCTAATCATAATAATCAATATTCATAATCCTTATTTAGATTTGTTTTAGAAGGGCTATGGTGTTGACTTGTTATGGTTAAAACACACCTGATGGCAATATTATTTGATTAATTAATCAGAAAATAGAAAGCTTACCAGTGCTTGAGCAGCATTCTCACCTTTTTGGAAACCAGGAGTTGAGACAGGAGTCCTTGTGATGTAGCCACTTCTTTTTTTAAAATGCCTGATTAAATAATTTTTTGTAGAAATCTGACAGAGTTGATAAAAATCTGGGACTCATCTTTAAAGGGCCAATATATCGCACAAAAAACTGCTGTTACGTGCTGTTAGTTTTAGATTTTGAAGGCTTTTAACAATTTTTTTTCATCCGGGACATGGGTGTTTTCTTGCACAGGGCAAGTTTCAAAGTTAATCTTTTACCCCAAATATGCAATGAGTGTGTTGAGAACTTATAATTTTAAGGGTTTTTTATATATAAAATGTTGGATGTTCATATCAAAAGTGGCCAAAGTTTCAAATCATGTGGTAAACGTATGTAAAAGTAGTCCCTGTGAGCAAAAAACCTCAAGCACCAGACTGTTCTGAATGCTCTGTTTCTAACAGTTTTTTTGTGCTTTGGCTACAAGCTGTCAGCTCATGAAGTATTCCTGTATATGATCATCTGCTCAAGGCATACTGCTGCAAGTGTTAACATCACATACACCGCTACATGTAGCTACATGCTAACATCAGGAAAACATAGTCGTGGTTGCTGATGTTGTTAATTTCTCCTCAATTTCAAATCATATTCCTACTGAAACATTGTCAGTTGTGTTAAGATGCTCTTATTGGTGATTTTTCTTAACATTGAAAGTGGTGCTATTCTGTTACAGTCATTCTGTAGCTGCGGAGATGGAGACATGTATAGCTGTAGCCACATTCTGTTTAGAGCTTACACAACACACCCCTCCAAACCTTGCCCACCAGTATAAGATGAATCCAGCAGCGCGACAGTTATTTGAACCCTTCTACAATGCGACGTTGTAAAAGCCAAACATAGCAATGATCTTCTTTATAATTCGTTATACATGAAGATGTGAGTCACCTAAACGAGATGTAACCCGTACCCTACCTAAAAGTCTTGAAATAAAATAGAGAGTTTGGTAGTGCGTGTTCAGATTCATTTGCTTTCACTGCCAGCTCTGAAATGTTAGAGTACCAAATAATCACAAATAGTGCCCTGCAGAGTGGCCAAAAATATAATAAAAATATGAATGAATGCTCATTTAGACTATTAGTGTCAGCTGATTTAGACTGATTTAAATTTACCTTCATTAAAAGCCTCAAATATGTTTTTACGGATTTACACAGATCTTTTAGTTTTTATTTTTGGTCAGAAATGGCTCTTTTGATGGTAAAAGTTTCAGACCTTTGTGGTAGATATAGTGGGCAGGTCATGTAGCTGTTCCAGCCACAGCCATACCCACTCACCTGTAAATGCAAATCAGTCAGAGCAGAATGGGGTTTTTCAGGAGGGAGGTTTAGAGAAGCAGGTGCTAATACAGAGCATTTCAGACAAGAAGGTGAATACAGGTGCTCCAGCACAGACAGTATGAGGAAAGTAAAGTGTTAATTGAACATTAAAGCATCTAACCATGTTCTAGTAGAAACCTAAAATACAAGTTTAACCTGAAAATTAGCAAAATATGTCCCCGACCAAGCAGTGTTGAATGTAATGAGAGTGTGAATCATGAGGTTGTGCATTTGATTGAATATGCGAGTATTTTATGGATAGCTTTGAGTAATCAGGCTGTTGATTTTTACCTGTCAAGCAAGTTAAACATCCCTGATGCTTTCCCAGCAGCCCAGCAGCCTTCAGGTACAGGCCTCTCTTCTGGGAATAGTGACTTCATGCGGAAGTTTTATAACATAAACAGCATGTTGATAATCACATAACGACATTCTTATTTCTCTTTGTCATAAATCCTGGAAACGGTTCATTATGTGGCATTAGCAGCAGTTAGTGTTGCTCCTGTGGTGTCGGCAGGTCTGTTTTATGTTTTAACCGTTAGTGATGGATTGAGTTAGACTTCAGTTTACACAGTGTAGAGTGAGACTTCAGTTTACACAGTATCTATTCAAGCGCTGCCTCAAAGCCATGCCACAAATATTTATCTTACCCTGCTCCCTGACTCTCTCAATTTAAACTTGGCAGTGACAGCTTCAGCAAGCAGCTGTTGAAATATCTGGAACCAGAACATGGCTGACATGGCATTAAGATATATTTAATGTTCTTGGCTAAATGTAATTACAGCAGGTCTCTAAGAAATAAAAGGAGGAAAGGAGCAGGAGGGTGAGGATCAGAGGTCGAGTCATGACAGCCGTGACCTTTCAGGTTGGAAGGCTGAATACTTCCCTTCAGAGTAGTCCATATTTGGGCAGCATTTTACAGCACTGTGAGTTAGTTTTCACATGATATATTATATTGACGTATGTATCAGTATTATTTGTATAGCACATTTCATACAAGTTAGTGCAGTTCAGAGTGTTTCACAGATTATTGAGTGGCTGATAGTAAGGCTAAATGTAGACTGGAAAAAAAATATTGATTGATTAATATTGAAATATTAGAGAATAGATTTAAAAACTATAATAAAAGTAATAGTGGCAAACCAGAAAAAAATAAAAACCAAAAACTAGATAGAATGGATTAAAAAGGCAATAATAATGGTAATTATAATAATAATAATAATAATAATAATAATAATAATAATAATAATGATAATAATGATTATGATAAAATTAAATAAAAGCTGGACGAAAACTGGGTAAAATATCTTAAAATGACAAAACAAGAATGGAAATGACAATAAAATACAATAAAATAGATTTCAGTAATGATATGATGATGATGATGATGATGATGATGATAATAATAATAATAATAATAATAATAATAATAATAAATACCAAAAACTAAACTCAAACAATATTGTCTGGTTAAAAAACTAAGAAAAAAATAAATAAAATGAATGTAAATTGATTTCAGGAAGGAGACCGCATGAATTTCCTTCAGCTTTAGCGATCTCATACCGTGCCTGAAATCTTGCAAGAACATAGGATACAATACAATACGATACATACGATATGAGGCGGTCTTTGTGGAAAAAAGCTTGTTTAGTGGACTAACTTTGCACTTGAAGTATGCCCTTTCACTTATGTTTTAACAGGTCTGATGCTACTAGGTGCGCCCCGGCTGTATCTAGGCTAACGGCTAACATGCTAACTATTATTTTTATGTCACTAGTCACTTGAAACAAATTTAGAACGAGAGGAGACAGGTTGAAATAAACCGAAATTTCCCTTTAACAAAGCAAAACTTTCTTAAGTGGTTTCCAGAAAATCATCAGACAATATTTGGATTGAAACTATATTCTTAGACTATATTAAGCGTAGAGTTTACTGAACGTACTGTGACTTGCTCATCTGGCCACTGAATCAGAGAGATGTCGAAATAGTCGACAAAATAAAAAATGCCCAATATTGGTCATTTCCTGTTAATATGCTGTTTCCATGGGACACAATCAAGTTTCTCATGTTGTAGGGAATGAATAACTCATGAGAGCATGACATTTCACTGCTGGGATTTTTCACCTTATCTCATTGTTAATGTTCAGTGACCTTTTCCTTGGCGAGGGTGTACCGCAGCCTGTTGGGAAACAGAAGTAGTGAGTAGACTCAACACTACGGACGGTGGTGTTTGGTCTTCTACGCATTAAAAAGTTGAGATTGATGTTCAGGAAAGTAGGACTGAAACAGTTGATGAAGTGGTTGATTGATATGATTTAACTGTTTTGATAATTGATTAATTATTCATTAGATCCGGGGGGAAATGCCACACATTTGGAGGCTCCAGCTTCATCAAATGTGAGGATGTGAGCCCTGTTTTGTGTAACTGTAAATTGTCTCTGGGTTTTGCACTATTGGTTGAACAAAACAAGTAATGTGAAGATTTTTGACATTATATAGACTAAAATGACGTCAGATTCAGGCCAACAGAGCAAGAATGGCTGCATGAGGTAGTGAAAAGGGAAGTTTTTATGCTGCTTTCCTAATGTGAGTGCCTGGTTGTGAAGAGCAGCAGCTGCAAGGGGCTCTGAAATGTTTGGTTTTTTTATCTTGTCTCCAGTGGCATCGGTTTGCCATTTCTCCTGATGGGAATGTAAAACAAGCTTTATGCGGCGTGGAGACGGCTTTTTGGTACTTGAAGTAGTTCATTAGGACACATGTAAGAGACAGGCAGTTCTCTTTTTTTAAATGTTATAATAGTGCAGCTGGAGAGTGACAGGAAAGTGGGGAGAGAGATGGGGAATGACACACAACAAATGGCTGCAGGTTGGAACCTGAGCTGCTGCAACGGACTGTGCCTATATGCGGCACATACTCTACCATCTGAGCTAGAGGTTGTCCCGAGACAGGCAGTTTTCAAAGCCCTTTGGTACTATATAAGGTCTAGTTTACACCAATGACTGTATGATATAGACAGATGGCATGAAAGCTCTCCTAAAGTGAATCTAAAATATCTCAATCTCCCTCTAGTGGCTGGTTGCAGTATAGGTCATACACCCTGCCCCCTCGGTGTTAGCAGATGGGACATGGGCCAAACTACAAACACAGTACACATCACCTGAATTTTTCCCAAAGATGGTTTCTGTTATTTTTTCTGTAGTGTTTTATCATGTTGATTTATGCTTAAGTGTTCAGTTTTCCAATAAGTTTGGTTTTATTAGTTATTTGATGCCATAAAAAGGGTGTTTAATGACACCACTGACAGCTGCATGTCAATTGGAGTGCTCATGATCAATGCCGCTACTTGCAGTATGGTCAGACAGGTGTATGCCCCCCCCCATCAAACCAAAGGTCATACCTCCAAGATATTGGAAAATGAGCCCCCAATATAGGTTCCTGAATAATTCTAACAATGTGCATGGTTACTTTTTAGGAACTTAGGTTTTTCTTTGTGTTTTGGCCTCTTGTCCAAAGCAATCTGCATTTTAGGTCACTGAAAACAGACCCTTAGTCAAACTTCTTCAACAGTGAAGATGTTGAAAAACTCACTCAACTTTTCAGTTTTGACGTGTAGACAGGGAAAACAGATTGGTTTGACACGTCAGCCTGTGCGCCATCATTTCGTCATCATCGTCTGTTCCTATGAAATTGGTTTAGTGGCGCATGAAAACAAAAGAACTGGGTTTCCAGCATATGAAATCTTCTGCATCATGGGGCCCATACAGCAAGCACAGTAGAGACTTATGGTAACTGAGTGGCTAACTTCTGGTTTAGCCCTCTGCTAACTTGAATGGGTTAAAGATGACTTTATCGTGCAGCTCTTCTAGAATTAAGAAATATTATTGAACCGGATGAATTTCATCTTGATAATGAAATTAGTCATTTTGCATGGGTTGGGACGCTCAAAAGAATTTATCTACTGATTTACAAATGTCTTTTTCACCGTGTGAAAGTCTTTTTGGGCCTCGTAGCATCATGTGACAAACCCGGACGTTGTAATTCCCAGCAGTGTTCCTGGGGTCTTGGTTCTGTGTCTGCGTAAGACGAAATAACTCTCCATACCAGCAGGTGTCAGTAGTCTGTATTCGTCATCTGAAAAGGGCAAACCAGAGGACCTTTGGACTGCGCATATACTAACTGTCGTTATGATATATACATGAAACAAAGCAACCATTTTCACATCACTTTTGCTCACCACTTGTTGGTCTTCAGTTGATTTTTTTCCCAATGGTGTTGTGAAAATATTTGTGTTGGATTCATCAGATGATATGAAGATGAATAAACTAGAAGAGCCCTCTGTCTTTGACCTCTTGACTTTAGTCGTTTGCTTACGTCGTGCACTGATCGTGCACTGATTCGCTTAAGCTGAACAGCCAATCAGAGTGATTTGTCATGATTATGGGCTCTGCCACTGATTCATCACGCTTAAATCGGCTGAAAAAACGCTGCCAAGGGCTGCCTAGTGCCAACCCGGTGGACACACCACATAAACTAGGGCCAAGACGCTGACTGATGGCCCAATGTTGGCTGATGACCAACCTTCAGCCTAGTGTGCCAGGGCCTTAACCTTGCTAAAAGGCAGCATTTCCATGTTTACATATACATGTACAGTTACTCTTCCACAATATTAAAGAACAGTGGTGTCAGATTAAGCTATGGAGGTCACTGCCACATAATAGCCTTCCGGTAATGGGCTTGTTTTCAGGCTTCTGATTGGCTTCTTCTTCAACATCTTCTTCTTATTTATGTGGTTTTAGGGTTAGGTTTTATCACCACCTGTTGGTTTGGCAAGCTGACAGAGATTTATATATATATATGTATATATATGACCATACTTGTGTGGACAGGTTTTTTTTTGTTTTGTTTTGAGAATTAAGGAGGGAAAAACACGGTTCTTACAAATACCCGTGTACATGCAGAGTTGGCCAAAGTCTTCATACAGTATGCTGGAGTACAGATACAGGGGATTGTATACCTCGGTGACTTCCCAGAGCTTTACGTTTCCCTGAAGCCTTGTTTGTGGTGTGGAACCAGTGGACAGAAGGCCGTCCAAAGTTCCGGCCCTCTGGCTCATGACGGCTTCCCGAGAAGTATTCCTGTGAGAGCCAACATTTCAGGCAGAGATGGAGCCAGAGCTTTGCTGAGGCTTTAACTCTCACTGTTCCTTGCGCAGAGACGGAATCTTACAGATCTTAATGCAAATACTGCCGTTTTGAAGAAAACTTGGATCCCTCCCAGGTTAGTGGAGGCCTGCAGTTTGCGGTGTGTGTTGATGATGTTGTTAGCTGCCAGCTTTGCAGTGTGAGCTGCAGCAGAGACACACAATAATGACAGCATGCAACAGAAAATGCCCAAGTGTGAGCTGGTTTTCAATAAACTTGGCTCTTTGGGAACTGTAGAGACTCTTGGCTCGGTCTCCACAGTTGTACTGTTTCTATGCCGATCCTGCTGTGCATGGTGCTTTATTCAACTTTACTGCGGTGCTGTAAGTCCATGTAATTGTCTCTTTTGTGCCTCATTTATAATGAAGTGTCACGCTGAAGAAATGGGAGGTTTTTGCATTTGTAGGTCACAGGGAAAGGTAATTTATCGAAGCTCTGGAGAATAATGGAGCCTGCTCTGCCATCTTGGGAGGCATTAGTTATTGTGAGGTGTCAAGCTAATCCACCAACTTAATGTCCTTGTGTCATGTGCATGACGATGAGCCTTAAATCACTGCCTGTAGCTGGGAGTGAGCACCGGCATTGTGGATTGGAGATTTTGTCAGTTGAGGCCATTAGACAATAGACACCTCGTACTAGTTGTTTAAAAATGCATCGTTTCTACTTCGTCTCCTTCAACCCAACCACGATTCTGTCACTTCCATGAAACATTTAAAAATAAAGAATTAAGGTTAGTTAAAGTCCAGTGATTTTGGACTGTGAAGTCAGTTTCTTAAAGGGACAGTTCACCCCAAATCAAATGTACATATACGTAATGCTGTTTATCAATCTAGATTGTTTTGGTGTGAGTTGCTGAGTGTTGGAGACATTGACCACAGAGATGTCTGCCTTCTCTTCAGTATAATGTAACTAGATGTAAACTCTGTTTGTGGTGCTCAAAGAGCCAAAAAAACCCATAGTAACATCAATGTCTCTTTCCAGAAATCATAACCCGGTTACTCAAGACAAACATTCGCCAACTCACACCCAAACAATTTAGACTGATGAATAGTGCTACAGGTAAGACAGAAAATCTGTATTTTTGATTTTGGGGTGAATTATTTGTTTTAAAGGACCTTGCAAGTTGTCTTCAGGAGACATTAGTGGGTGTATTGACACGGAAACAGGGACCAACTTTGTTGTCTTTGAGATTTTTCCACCCAAATCAGTTTATTTGAAACAATGGCTTACAGCTGTGATTTACAAGGTATGACTATATCCCCAGTAAATCACCATGACTGCTGTCGTAATGTGTGAACAGTTGGATTTCACACACGAAGCAGCTGCAGGACTTGTCTCTAGATGACATCATCAGTCTCTTCTCCCTGCTGTGTAACTTAAGGACAAGGTGCGATTAGTATTAATGGTGAAGAAATAAAGTGTTGGCGTGCATGGTTGCAGTGGCTCTGTACTCCCAGCGTTGATTTGAGCACATGCACTTTATATTGTGCAGTAACTTAATCCACAATGTACTTAAAATCTGCTGCTGCCATTAATTTATTGATATTCAAGATGCACTTCATATTATCATTTATGCTAAAAGTTATTTGTCACTGCTTTATCTCATCAATATCTGTGGTTTTCCCTTGTTCTTATCTTGTCTTAATGTTTTAAATTTTACTTTAACGTAATGTTTTTAATTTTATTTGTGTGCAGCTATCAACAAATTTCATTGTACATCTTCATTGACAATAAAGTGCCTAATGTCTTCTGTCAAAAAGGTTCAAACTCACAAGTTGTAGAAATTACATGACAATTTAAAGAACATTCATTTTCACTTTCATATTTAATAGTTTGTTTGTTTAAATTGTTGGTAGATGTCAAAACAGCAGGATTCTATGCACTGTGAGTTAGTAGGTATATTTGAGATGAACATGACCTCACCTGGAAAGAGGATGAGATCAGGGGGTGGTGAAAAAAATGCTGCAGTCAAGTCAGACAGTTTCCGACAGTTTTCCAGGTACTGTCATCATTATCAGCCACACAAGATATGTTCATGAACAGGGTTAACCTTTGATGCTTAACATAAGACCAGTAGCCCACAGTCTTGTATCAGATAACACAACTACACAGAAATTTTGTCTCCACAAAATGTGGTGTTTGTGGTTGAAACTAAGAGCTAATCATCTCTTTGATTTGGCAGCCAGACTTTGTCCGTCATGCTCTGGGTCTTGCAGGCGGTGGAGAGCTGCAGCTCTGCAGCGCTTATCTCTAAAAACTGCGGCTGCCTCAGTCTCATGAAGTTATCTTTGCCCATGTATGCGTGATGTCAGAGCCAGTCGGACGCAAATCCAACCAGCATGTATTGTGCTGCGAATGACAGTAATCGATTATTAGCAGGCCTGGCTCATCTCTGACTAGCATAATGTTGTTGTTTTTTTATTTTAATTCAACATTTATTGAACCAGGAGAGTTCCATTATGATTAAGAATCTCTTGTTCATGAGAGACATAGCCAGGACAGGCAGCAGTGCAATCCACCGTTATGGACTTAAGTTTCACTGCTTCACCGACGACATTCAGCTCTACATTTCCACCAAAGCCATCACTCCTGGTACTCTCTTTGCCCTCGCCATCTGCATCACGGAAATAAAACCCTGGCTTAAAACCAACTTTCTCAAACTTAACTTTGACAAATCAGAAGTTATCATCAGTCCCAAAACTCTTTCCAAATCCACCCATAACTTCTTTTTCATCCCTGTCCCTTATAACCTCCACTGGCTCCCCATCCCCCAGCATATCTGCTTCAGAGTCATCATCATCAAGTCAATTGCCCGGGGCGTGTCCCAAGGGTCTATTCTGGGGCCAATCTTGTTCACGATTTATATAAACAACATTGGCACAGATATACAAAATTCTTGTTTATCTAACTTTAATCAGTATGCAGATGATACAGTTGTTTATTCTCGTGCCTCCTCTCTGTCTTGCACTTTTCAGCACCTCCAAAAATTGTTTAGCTCAATTCAGGCTGATTTTAAAAATCTTAAACTGGTTTTAAATGCTAGTAAAACTAAAGTCATGCATTTCTCTAGATCCCACTACCAGCCTCCTGTTCCTCACATTTTCACCACTGATGGAAAGTGCATAGAACAGGTGGCTTCCTATAAATATCTTGGAGTCTGGCTTGATTCTAAACTTACTTTTTCTATTCATTTGCATAATCTTGCCAAAAAACTCAGGATTAAACTAGGATTTTACTTTAGAAACAAGCATTGTTTTAATCTCACTGCGAAAAACAGACATGTCATGGCTACCTTTCTTCCCATGATTGATCATGGTGAAGTTCTTTATATGCATGCCTCTGCTACATCCCTTATGGCTATAGACACAGTCTATCATGGTGCCTTTCGTTTCATTTTGAATGCCAAATCTCTCACCCATCATTGTTTCTTATATGAAGGGTCTAGTTTGATATCACTGAACTATTGCAGATGGCTCCACTGGCATATTTTTATCTACAAAGCCATCTTAGGTCTACTCCTTGGCTATTTGAACCGCTTTCTCAATCGCTCTACTAGTGGGTACAGCCTGCGCTCTCAGGACATTTTGCTGTTCTTGTTCCCTCGCGCCTTCACTGAATTTGGGAAGTTACTATGCCCCTTGGTCTTGGAATCAGCTCCAGAAAATGCTAAAATTGGCTGACCTTGTTTCCTTGGGTGATTTTAAATGTTTGTTACAGTCTGTAAAAACAGATGTCTGTAGCTGCGTTCTTTGAATTTGATATGTACTGTATGTACTTTATGTATCTATGTACTGTTGTGTTTATGTTTAATGTTGTTGTATTGTTGTAACTTTGGTTTGCTGCCTTCTTGGCCAGGGCTCCCTTGTAAAAGAGATGTCAATCTCAATAGGACTCACCTGGTTAAATAAAGCATAAAAAAATTGACATCTAAAATAATCTGCCTCTAATTCTTTCATTTTTGGCTTTAAAAGCATTTTAACAACATTATTCCATCGAGTTTCAAGTCATTCAGAAACATATTACATGCTGAACGTGTAGAATACGCAAAAATGCGCCTTTTCAGATTTCTGTACAGTCATTTGGAACAAAAAGGATAAAAAAATGTCTAAGAACGCAAAGAGTTTTTTTTTTCATGTTAAAGGCATAAAGGTAGTAAGGGAGCCAAAACAAACACTCAAAACATAAAACAAAAAAATCCACTGGTGGGTAAACACTTCATTTAGTCAGTGTGACTATAAACGTTTAGGATTGTGGAGAGAAATGGAGGAGATGGAAAAACAAGAAATGTACTTGGAAACATGTTCATGTCTTCACCTCTCTGCTGATCTCAGTCATGTCCAGACTAGTTGAGGGAACTTTAGGATCCAGAAACGAGCTTGTTTGTCTTCATGCCTTTACAATCTCCAATGCACCTCAGTTGGCAGCCAATATAAACAGCATTGTGATAATTCTTGATTGGTGAACCTGCTTCTTCATAATAAAACAGCTTGTCTCTGTGTATGATCTTTCAAATGAGGTCAAGCTTTGTCACTTATTTAAATGTACTTTGCATTGATCTGTTGCAGGTAGTCGGAGGCTCGGGGCGTTTGTACACTTGCTTTGTGTCCTGTCACTACTGCCCGTGCCCGGCCTTTGCCTACACTGTGCTCCGCAGAAACGAGGGTCTGCTGGTGAGTCTCAACTGTTTGGCACAGCTTGGGCTGCATATCAAACCTCAATACCTGCAAGTGCCAAAGCCTGGCACTGAATGCTTATTCAGAATGTATTATTCTCTATATATACTTTAATCAGTCTTTGATGTAAACAATTTAGCTACTTTAGATTTGTTTCTTTTGTAGAAAAACATGTTTATCTTATTTAAGTAAGGTATCATAAAAAGTGTCATTAGATAACTGTTCAGTAATTCTTGCAAGGGCTAAGTTTGGTTTCAGAAATAGGGAGGGCAGAAGAAGTCAAGGCTCATCAAACAAAGTGTCAGTGCTATTTTTGGCATTTAAAATATTTTAGATAAAAAAGTAGAAGTGCTGTGTGAACTGCCATATTTTCAATACACTAATTACTGTGGCTGAGAGTGCTACGACCGCCCAAAACATTTCAGTCTGAACAAATGTGCCCCAGCCTCAGAAACATATTCAAAAACATATGCAAATCCAAAACAAGTACAAAAAAGCGAAGGTGCAGCAAATTA
This sequence comes from Epinephelus cyanopodus, assembly GCA_026686955.1. Taxonomy (NCBI): domain Eukaryota; kingdom Metazoa; phylum Chordata; class Actinopteri; order Perciformes; family Serranidae; genus Epinephelus; species Epinephelus cyanopodus. The sequence continues at coordinate 20,474,392 of CM048924.1, forward strand.
AATAAGCATGCTGCAGAAAGATACAGATACATTAACAGCAAACATGCTGCAGATACAAAAACAATGCAAAGTCAAAAACATGTGAATCCTAAAAACAAATGCAACAGATAAACGCTGAACATTCAGTTAGTTCGACTCACTGGATGTAGACTGGCTATGAGCCTACCACTGGACCCTGATTTCAGCTGGCGTTCTCCCCCCTTCGCTGTCTGCATGTTACCATTTTCAAATTCCCTTCGCTACCAGAAACAACAACCTCTGAGCAACTTACATGCTGAAAATGGCAAGTTTTGAGGAAAATTTGGGTTGTGCAGTAAAACATGACAACTTTCATGTTTTGGTGAATTGTTGTAAAGATCTATGACAAATAAAACAACTTGTGAGATTATCAAAATACCAAATATATATCTGTTAGAACGCTTTGCCCTAAAATTGTCTGTGGTTTGAATGGGTCCAGTGAGCTCCTCCAGAACTAAAGTATAGTGATGCTGCACTTCTAGGGCGCCGATTATTAAATCATGTTTGTCTTTTCATCCCTAAGAGGTGAATCACACAGTGACATAAAACTGTCAATGTCATTTGTGGCGTTTTCTTTTGTGGAGTCATTTTAATGTTTTTTTGACAGCTGGATGCCACCGTACACTGAGGTTTTGCCCCCTATTCCAGGACACTGACACAGCACTGTCAAGATAGGTCTGGCAGTCAACACAAAAGAAGTTCATCAGGCTTCCAGGGGGAGCTACATGAATCTGTTGCTCTTTTTTAATTCCGTGAAAGACTAAGGCCTAATGCAAAAAGAAATCTGTAACTTTTTTGTGTCACCTCTTTACACCACTATTTTGCTGCTTCAAAAACAAACACACTCTTCCTTCCGGTCTCTCTTAAGTCGAAAATCAAGCTCTTCCTCCTAGCGCTTTCCCTAGAGGCCTGGAGAGCTTCTGTTGTTTTGCCTGGATATGCAGCATTTTTCTGTTGCATGAGCTTTTATTTGTTTGTTTGTGCATTTTTGACTTTGCATTGTTCCAATATCTGCAGCATGTTTGCTGTTAATGTTTTTGCTTTTGTCCACTGCAGCTTGATTTTTATTTGCAGCACATTTCTGTTGTATTTGTTTTGGATTTTTGTGTCTATTTTTGAACTGGCATCATTTCTGAAGCTGCAGCACGTTTCTCCTCATGGAATTGTATTGTGGCCGTCTGTTTGTCCTTGATGGCCAAAGTAATAACCCTATATAAAATCACATTAGGTTTTTGTTGATACTTTAGATACTGTACATACTGTACATCTTCACTAAAAAAACAGTCTTTTATTGCCATATCTAATATTTGGTATTTGATTTATGCTCAACTGCAGCATCTTTTTAGGAGAACTGAACTGAATACAGAAAACTATGCAGAGGAAATTAACATTTTTTTAGTCCTGAGTAGTGCCTGCAGGCACAACCTCCACTTCTCAGCTATAGACTCCCCCACTGTACAAAAGCGAAGCTAAAATATCCCGGATACAGCCAAACGTTTCTTTTCCAAAGAAAAAAAGAACATTTGAACACAAATCAGCGTGATAAAAACTACCTTAAATGACAGAAATCATCCTGGACCCCAAGATGGCGCCCATTGATTCCGATGGAACTGCCTACCTTGCACATGCACCGAAAAATTTTCTAGCTTCCAGTTTTGCTTTCGCGGTATGCAGCCCACTGAATATGTACAGTAGTATTTCTCCTGCTGGCCCCGCCGGCAAGTTCCCGCTGGGCTCATAGACTTTACACTGTAATGTTGTCGCAGATTTTTAAATTGCTTTTCTTGGCTCAACAGTTATTCTGACAACTCTATTACAGTGATTGTCTGTGGGGATAATGCTTTTTTGGGCTGCAGGGGATTTTTTACGCAGCAATACTGTAAGTAGCCACTGGGAAAAATTGGAAGCAAGGCTGAGCTGCTTTCCTGGGGGGCCTGGACAGCAGGGTAGCTTTTATGTACCCTGAGAGATGAAATCAAGGAACCTTGAATAACCTCACAAATACAGATTTGGAAAAGAGAGGGGGTCATGTCCCGACACCACACAGAAGAAAACAAACAGATAGATGTACATACACAGCATCTTGCTAGGGTTGAACTCTGTTTGAACATCAGCTCAGGAACAGGAATTTCTCATACTGTATAATTTACACACTGCATACAGCAGCATATTTACAGCCATTGTGTCTCATCAGTCAGGCGTGTATCCTGGAGAAGAAATGCGCCGCCAAGTCATAACTGAGACCAAGCACACATTGACGTGTGTGTGACAGATGTATTGTGGTCAGGTCATATTCTTGTCTGGTCACTGAGGGGTGTCTCCACTCTGACTGGCTGTTTTTTCTGTAAGTAACTGCAAGCAAACGGCTTCTTCTCCTGCTCCGAGTAGCAGGAAAACTTATCTCCCTGGAGGATGCTGCTAAAATCAGTGTGAGAAACAGAGCTGCCTGCAGCAGACCGTGGAGACTCCCCATGAGTGTATCAGCACCACTTGTATCATTCCCCATGAAAACGCACTAAAAAAGAAAAATAAAACTAGTCACTGCCTCATCAAAATCTCCTGCGACTTGTGTAGCTTGGCCGAGGAAGTCAATTTTGTATCTCATGGTGGATCAGATCGTGTGTCGAGCGATGATAATAATAGCTGAAAGGGTTTGTTTAATTTTTTGAAGTGGGGTTATATGAGGTACCTATCCATAGTTGTCGTAATATTTTCCCCACTTTTCCTTGCCATCAGACAGCCCTTTCCGGCAGGGAACTGAGGCCATTATATCGCTCTCTTCAAAGCCAACAGACTCCTTTGACAAACACAGTAATTTTACCTTGCAGAACACAGAAGTTGCTGATATACCGCTGTGTCGATTTGTTTGTTTGTGTTATTTTGTGACATTTGAATCGACACTAATGTGGCGCTGACAGCCGTATGTTGCTTAGTATAATGGAAATCATTATAAAATTATGTAATTATGTAAAATTTTTGCAACACTTAACACTTATGTAATGGAAACTTTAAGGTCCCTATACTATGTGCCACTAAGCAGAAAGTATGTGAAGTAATCCTTTATTTTATGTCTTGTCAGGATATTACAAGTGCCTTACATGATGTTTACTCTTTGTCAGTGTGTAACAAGCTGTGAGTGCTTTACGTGATGTCCAAGGACATGATGAGATAAGTTGGCCCAAAGTGCTTTGTCACCCCTCTGATGATGCTAGTTAAAGATCCCCGACCTCAGTTGTTGTCAATGAGTATAAGTATCTAATATCTCCTGTGTTCAGGGCTCACTCTCTGCACTCAGCTCATTCTTGACTGTTTGTTGTCGCAATACATACATGCATATTTTTCCAACAAATTTCCATACATTTTCCAAGACTAGGCCATGCCTTTGAGTCAAGTTTTCATGACCATACATTCTCTGAAATGTCTGTGTGCACATGAAAAATAAGAATAACAATCCATGTCAAAATATACCCACCAGTATCTGTTAATAAGGAGCTAGTCCAGAAGTACATATACTCTATATGAGTACTTGTGTTCACTGCTTGCAAGTCTAGCAGTTGTCTGGCTGTTGGGGAAACCATGACCCAAAAAAGCTGGTTTGTGTCTTCTCGTGGCTTCTAAGAATAGTGAGAATTTAGTTTCTTAAGCGTTCCTCTGCCGTTTGTCTTTTGTTTGTGGACACAGGAGGACGAGAGGGAAGCACTGCAGCTGGCAGCGGGTGTCACGTTGGTCACTGGGGTAAAAACACCAGTGTCAGTAGTTACTTTGCAACAGCAGCAGCTTAACGTTAGCGTCTTTAGTATGACTGTCCTATGCTGCTTCTCCCATGTTTGAAATGTCAAACGTTTAACTACACAGTCCACATTTTGCACTTCCTGAGTCCTGGTCTTTCTCAAGCCATGCCGTATATTCGTGAAGCCAGACGTTAATGAATCAGCGTTTTTCCTGGCATACACAAATGTACGTCTTGTCAAAGAACAAGCTGCAGCTGAGTGACGTGACCGATCTGACTAAACATTAACATGTTCTGTTCTATTCGGGTATCTGTGAAGCAAATTTCCATGCCTTTCCAGAGTGTTTTGGGTTTATTTATTTTTTCCAAAACTTCCCCAGGCCTGAAAATTTCTATTTTCAAATGACCTTACAAGCCCTGCTTCACCCAAAATTTGAATGTTTGGATTTGACACTAAAAGGAGAAGTCAAAGAATTTTTGTAAAAAACCAACACAGTGGACTTGGCCTATAACAAAACTCTCCGGTCCCACAGTCAAAACAACACTACACTCAGGAGACTGAGTGTTTGACGATGCAGTCTGCCGTCCTCCCCCGCTCAAGACTGTGTTCATTCAGGGGCTCTGTAGATACCAACATGACTGGATAAGGCCAAACAAGGTCCATACTGCTCTGACAAGTAGGTCAAAGGAAAGATAAAGGAGCTATGTGCTAACGAACAGAGTCGACAGGAAGCTAGTAAACAAACTTCTCTACCTTTGTCCTTTTCACCACACTTTGTCTCATTGTTGATGTAGAACACTGATCCACAGGCGTGTTGTTGTGGAGGAAATGTTATTTATAATGCATGGAATGGGCTGAGGGGGGAAAACAAGTCAATGATTAACATGTTAATGTTCATTATAATGAGAGGAGTGTGTTCACTGACACTTGCACACAAATGCAGAACTGCAAGGCTTTTTGTTATTTAGCCACACGGGCTATTCATCACACAAACACACCATTCGGAAAATAATACACACTCATAACCCCTTTAATCACTCCGCTTTCATTTATAGAGATGTTTATAATTTGATATGAATATTAGAAATTGTTCTGACATTTGCATTGTGATTATTATTCTTGGGCTGAAGTTTACTTAGTGGGAAATTTTTAGCACGTCAGAACCAAGCGGCTCCTCTGTAGTTAAAATTAAATTACTGAAGGGTCATTAGAGTTTCATATCTGTGTCATTATTCACGTCAGTGCCCATGTCCGTGTAATGAATCAATGTCTGTGCTCTGTTCTCCCAGTGCAAACACATCCTGGCTGTCTACCTGTGTCAGGCCATGGGTGTGACTCAGCAGGAGAGCGTGTCTGATCAACAGATGTCCATGCTGCTCAGTGGGACAGCAGCCCCTTGACACCCAGGTACGTACAGCAAAGCCTGTAGACCAGCACCGCCTCGCAGACCCTACTTGGATGAGAGCCGAGGTTTTGAATATACATTTGAGTCACTGCAGAGAGGACTAGAGCACGGGAACACTTCTCACTGCTCTTTCATTTGTCTCTCTGAAAGACACCAGATGTCGCTTTATTTATTTTTTCTTTTGGAGGAGATCTTAATCTGTTTCCAGGGAAACATCTGTTCATTAAGTATGTGCGGCTTTATTTTTAGGTTTGTTTTTGAAGCTGCAAGTATGGAGGACTGAGGCTACCAAAATAAAAAATAAATAAAGACTTGATGAGTTAATACGGCATTAAATGTCACAAAAATAGTATTTAAAATAAATGCAGGCATTAATTATTCTATAATATATGCCATAAATTTATATTTCTGTTTTGAATTGGTTCTTTATTTATTTACCTTTGCAGTAATTCACGTATTTATATACTTTCCTATTTTCTTATTTACCTATTTAAATTCCGATTTTGTTTAGTTAAAGTAATTTTTAAAGCAACATATTTAAAAAAAGAAAGAAATAATAAATATATTGATAAAATAATAAAATAAAAATACATTTAAAGATAAATTTAAAATTTAAAAATGATAAATGCAAAAATAAATAAATAAATACACTGTCATGAGCAAATACAAAGGAAAACAAATAAAGAAGCAGATTAATTTGTGTCACATTTTATCGATGAATTAACACTTACATTTATTTTTAATTTTATTTATTTATCTATTTATTGAGTCATTTATTTATTATTTTTTTTATTTTGACAACTTTCATCCTCTACTTACAAGCTGTGAAAAAAAATGTAGGCATCAATTGTATGAAAAAAAAGTGACATAAATTGATATTTCCATTTTAATTTGCATCTTTGTTTCTTTACCCCGTTATTAATTACCTCCATTTATTTACTTTCCTAATTAATTTTCCCTTTTATAAATTTATTTATACATATCTGTTTTTTTAAAGAAATGTATAAAAAAAAATACGTAAGTAAATTAGTTTGGGGAAAATGCAACAATATAGAGGAAAATAAGTAAACTTAAAAATAAAAAATAAATGCCAAAATAAATAAGTACAAAGGTAACTTTAAACAGAAAAATAAACATATGTCATATTTATCAATTAATTAATATCTATATTTATATCTATATTTATTTTATTTATTTTTATAAATTAATTTATTTATCAAAAATTGTTTCATTTTTTTCAATTTTGCCTTTTTCCTTTCTCCAAATGCAAGCAGTGAGCGTCTGCATGCTGAACCAACTTTAGAAAAACATGAACAATGGTTTCAGTGTGTCTTTTGTAATTATAAATTGTCATATAATATAAAATTGAAAATTTAGGAATAAAGACTGACCTGTAACAATATAAACATTGCCTTTATTAACAAAATATTTCACCGTACATACAGATTGCATCATGTTAAATAGCAGTATCAGTTGTAGTTTTGTTGAATGAAAGAGAGAATGGAAAAGTTGAACATCAGTTTGACCACAGTGGATGTTTCTCCTGATTAGTAACAACACTACAGCACATTGACAGATACTTCGGAATGAAAGGCAGGAATGTTGAACTAGATCAACTTGTTATTGTCTGTCTTAACTTCAAAATCACAAAAGAAGGCAATAGTTTGACATCAATCACTAGCTTGTAGAAAGGCGGACACCTACAGTACTTGTATTTTTACACATCAGTCAACAAAGACAATAATACAACGTTACAGTGCAGTTACAGTATAGATGTCTCCATTGGAATGTACTAAAACTTTGGCACACTCCTGTATTATAGCCCTTGAAGTTGGTCAGAGTTGGTACACTGGACACACATGAGGGGAGAGAGTAAAGCAGTGGAGGCAACTTAAGAAGAACGCTTGTTTCACACCAACACAACATGGTTCAACACCACCAATGAAGCACACAAAACGGGAAATAATTGACAGTGTCAGTGCAATGTGTTTTCATTTGTGTAGTGATGGCTCTCAGGTGACCAAATTCACCCTGTTGTTTTTTTTGTTTTGTTTTTTCACATAAATTACGATACTCCAAACAAAACTTTACCCTGCTCTGATTAAATTCATCAAGACCTGTTTTTGTTTTCTGCGTGATTTATCAGCTCTCGACCGTTGGTCAGTTTTGTAAGCTCAACAGGAACATGCACAACTTTGCCTTGTAGCCCAGCAGAGAAGAGTCAAAGCATCAGGTGCTTTAAGATTTGACTCAGTGGAAAGCAGTGCTGCAGCTGTGTTCCCTCAAACTATGACGACTTATATATACTCATGCGAGACTCCGTGGTGCAGACCTCCACAGATGGCGCTACGAGCAAGCACAAAGGTGTTTGTGCTCAGTGCATTGCTCGTTGCAGTATTCTCCGAAATGTGCCCACTCCAACCAGTTAAAATTGACTGATTCATCTGGCATCTTGACATGAACAGCTGTTTCTTGGTTAAAATAAAAAAGAACCAATGAATGCAGCAGAGGGCTCAATTAGTCCGGGGCAAGGTAATGCTGTTGTCAAGCTGTTGTCAAGCTGTTGTCAAGCTGTTGTCAAGCGATGGCCTAGAACCACTGAGCAGTAATAATCACAATGACGAGCGCTATAGACAAGATACACACTGTCATTGAGGCTGTTCTAAATTGACTTGTCTTCTCAATATCGACCAACATTGTAGTTTGTTTTACTTCACCTTGCTCCACTCTTAAAACCCAGGACAAAATCTGGCGCATCAGTGTGGACTTAAAATGATGTTAGATTCAGGCAGATACCGGGGTCTCTAGTGAATGAATCAAAATTGAATTCCCCTCCCCCAAGAAAATCAGTTTGAATAGATTTGATGTCAGACTGAGGGTGAAAACTGGTAATGAGTTGGCAATTCTGTCTTATATCAGGCGATCTGAAATGGCAAAGAAAATATGCCGTGAAGAGGGAAAGACGTCGACGACGTTGACGAGTGTTATTGACAAGACGCCATTGACCAAACATGCAACCTTTCAATGCCAAGGAGGAATTAATGAGTTCAATACCCCTTAGGAGTTAAATATTTGGAACAACAAATGTATTAATACGAAAATGAGGTTGAAAGGTTGACTATCAGCTGGCAAAATATTTACCGAAATTTAGATTTTTAAAATCTTTCGAAAATCCTGAGACATAATAATAGGAAGGCTGGGTATCGCAACTCAATACCTTCAAGGAATCAACTGAAGTAACCCAGTACCAAGTAGTATTTTAACATCTTCAGTCAAACGATTCCTGCATTCGAACTTTTTTGCGCCGGGGGTCTGATCTCAGATCGTCAGGACAGTTCAAACAGTCAAGTTCAACATGCCCTGTTAGCACAAGCTAACACAGTAGTAGCAGCTAATATCCAACACTGAGCCATTAAACAATCAGCAAACCTTCTGGTGCTGCAGGCTTTAGAGCCACTGTCCTCCTAATGAAGGAGTTTGTCTGCCTGGTTAGCATGAGCTAACACAGCAGCAGCACTAATGTCAAACACTGCACCATTAACCTAATCCTAGCAAACTCATACAGACACTGATCTGGTTCAGCTCTGTCGTTAAACCATTTAATAACCGTTGGGTAATGCTAGCCATATGATGCTAACAGTTAGCCCTGTCACTGTCTGCACTGTTGGACTCTCACTCACTGTCCCTGGCGCAGAGCTCACTCTCGCAGCAGCTACAACCCATAAAGTCTGTGGTGAAGTCGAGCACAATATATCTGATAATGGCAGTATAATGTGCCGAGATGCAACCAAAACGTTCAAAAGTATGGATATAACGTCACACCACTTTATTAACATTGTAGGTATCGAATTAAGCACTTTACTGGCATCTGTATCACTTTAACGGAACAGGTATTGGCACTTGTATTGCAAATTTAAAAATTAAACAATGCCCAGCCCTAATTAACAATAAAATTAATTTATTATGTACTTCTCAATGTATTTGCTTTTATCAATATATGTGACAGTCATGTCTGAAAAGCCCTGCAAGCAACTAGTTAGAGAAATTCAGGGTTATACAACAAAGTGGAGCCTTTGGGCTTTACACAAAATAGGTGATATATTTTTTTGCTCGCACCCCTTTGTACCTGGGTCACTACGGCGGGCATAAACCTAGCTTGCTGATGAATATGAGCACTGTTGTGTTTGCCTCTCAGAGAAAATTCCATTTGCATTACCTTTCTCACTCTTGAAAATTAGATCATTTGAGGGTTTTTTTACTGGACTTAGTTGTCTGTCAGATAAGATTAGAGATACCTAAGATGGATAAGTGTTGGCTCATTAGGATTTTGATTAAACAGAGTCCTCAGTGCAACATATTTTAGGGTTTCAACCTCAAAACTGTTTTCTTAAATGAAACAGCTCATCTCAGTTCAGTCAGTGATTTCAGCAGCTTGTGGGGGGAATGACTGCACTAAAAGGGCAGATGGCAGCCTCAGGATCCCAGCTGACACACTGTCTGAGGGCGGAGGGGATGTTGTCAGCTGGACTCCGGAGGCAAGTGACATTCATATACACCCAACTGAATCAAAGCAGTGGTGTTTTATGTGATGCAAGCATATGTGTGTATCAGGACATTGGTGATCAGGAATAATGTAAATTGATTTTAAGTATCGGATATGACATTTGCTTGTCTACGTTATAGTATGTCATCTCTTGGCCTGTAACAAAGCAGCTGAAAATGCCCTGTGCAGACACCGTTTTTCTTTAAAGGATATTATAAGTTTCCCACTTCCTGAGTTCTGTCTTAAGAAATGTTAACATGGCAATTATACGAAGCAGCACTACAGTTTTGTTAAACTACTTCTTAAAGAGATACTTCATCCCCAAATCAAAAACACATATCTTTTCCTACTGAGGTGGGTTTTTTTTATCAGTTTAGTGTGAGATGAAGAGTGTTGGAGATATCAGCCATAGAGATGTTTGTCTTCGCTCCAGTATAATGGAACTAGATGCCTCTCAGGTTGTGGTGCTTGAAGTGCTGGAAAAAAAAAAAAAAAAAAAAAAAACGCAAAAAACTCAACAGCAATGTCTCTTTCCAGAAGTCACGACCTGGTCATTCAAGACGTTCCGCTGACCTTGTTGTGAGCAGTTTCATGTAGGAACTATTTTATTTCCACCAAGTACACCCACCAACTGTATCACTGCACAGAAGGAAGTGTGTATCTACTGCTAACTCACCCAGCGCCAATGAGCCAGCTAATGTTACAAATCAGCTGAGGAGAACCCCATTAACATTTACATCTCATGCTGTCACAAGTACAAGCCTCTCGTCCAAGAGTAGATGCACTCTTCCTTCTGCACGGTGATGCAGAAAAATATGTTTTTTGGCATTTTGAGCACCACAAGCAGAGTGTCATCTCACTCCATTATACTGGAGAGAAGGCAGACATCTCTACGGCAGATATCTCCAACTTGGCAACTCACACCAAAACAGTGGACTGATAAATAGCACTACAGGTAAGAGGAAAAACATGTGTTTTTGTTTTTGATTTTGAGTTGAACTGTCCCTTTAAGTCTGCATGACTGAATCAAATCATGCTTTTCTCTGGCTCTTAGTCACAAACTGATCTTGTGACCCCTGTGACTATCAGGGATTATTCATGCAATAGGCAAAGCATTTCTTTTCTTTCCTGTTTGTTTTTTTCAAATTTAGTTGTTGGCATTCTCCATGTATGTAGAAGAGTCCCTGTCTTTTTCCCCTTCTGTAGACTCCTGTGTCTGTCTGCCTGACACACATTTTTTTTGTAGAGGAGTCACTGGTGTAGCAACAGGACAATACTGGCACTTAGTTATAGCAACAGCTCAAGAAGATTTCTGCTATACAATGTTGTTATATTGATAAAGAAAATATGCACTTACTTACATTGAGTCTGTGATGGTCACAAGTATGAATTCATATTAAAGGGCCACAAAGCCAAAAATAACCACGGATGCAGACTACTGCTAATGTACCTCTCTAGGTCCACAAGTACAGATCTAGCCACACCAAGTTTTTTGATCTTTACATTCTCAAAAGATAAGGTCTTGTAATAAATAAATTAATAAACACTGGCACTTAATGCTGACAATATAAAATAGCAGGGCAAAAAAGGAGTGTTTGGAGTTGAAACAAGGTGGATTGAGAATGATAAATAGCATGATAGAATGTAGTTTGGATCGTGTTCACAGTCCTACAAATCCAGTTAGCTTCAACATGTTTTTTAAATCAGAAATCCTTCACAATACAATAGTTATGTAAGACTCGCCATTCAACATTTCACTGCTTGACCCCTGATTTATAAATAAATGTCCACATTCAAGGCGCTTTTGACATCGCTTCATCTTCACATATCATACCCTTGTTCTGTAAACATTATAAACCTCAGTGAACATGAAATTCATGACTGAAACAACAGAGTCGACAGATAATACTCTGCCTCAGTCACGACTCTCTCTATAGCAGAGGGTCGATGGTCATGTGGATCTGGTCTCTGTTGCGTCTGCTGCCGTTGGAGCTGAGGTACAGCTCCTCCCTGTGGCACAGGAAGTGTTGGGCCAGGATCTTGCGGAAGGTGTTTCTGAAGTCCTGGATGCGGTAAGCGTAGATGATGGGGTTGACCGCGGAGTTGGCATGACTCAGAATGATGGCAACATACATGACAAGGGGTGGTTTATGCAGCTCCTTATAAAACAGCGTGAGGCAGTTGAGGATGTGGACGGGCAGCCAGCAGATGGCGAACAGTCCCACAATGATGGAGAGGGACTTGGCGGCCCGGATCTCCTTCTGCAGCAGCCCGTGGTGATGGCTGTCCCCGTTGCCCACACATTTAAGCTCGATCTGTCTCAGCTGCTTCCTGGCCACTGTGAAGATCTTCAGGTAGATGCACAGCATGATGAGCAGTGGCGGCAGCACACAGACAAAGAAATTAAAGTAGACCATGTAGTGCATGTCCACCACACTCTCAAAGAAGCACCTGAGCCTGCAGCTTTGTAGTAAGTTTCCTGCGCCTGTTAGCCCCTCCATGAGGTCAGCGTTCGTAGTGTTAACCGCTGCAGAGCTGTTGCTCCCGCAGCTCGAGTACTTATAGTTCCAGCCAAAGAAGGGGATAAGACCAATGACAAAGGAGAGGATCCATAAAATTGCGATGATCTCTCTGGCAGCCTTTCCCGTCATCAACTCCTTGTACCTGAAGAAAACACAACAGAGGTTACCATTTTAATAATGTTAACGTTTTGGACAATGGTCACAATCCAAATAGACTCCAAAGATCAAGGACAGCCCAGCTATAACAGAAACAAATACAACATAGCAAACATGTGTGCCTTGTCACGCTGCTGATGTTTGTAGCAGACTGTTAATGGCTTTCATTGTAAAGAATTAACAAATTCAGCCGGCCTCAGGAAAACCTGATTTTCTTTTCTACCAGTCAAAGCGGAGCTGTCGCTGCAGCTACATTGTCACCATCTTTTTCATCTTCCATGTGCTTGTAGGCATTCTCCCTCTTTCTTGGCCATTTAACGGCATACTAGAACACTGAGAGGCGTCTATGCTGCCCCGTCAGGTCTGGAAGAATTGCATCCCCAGTACCTGTGTTATTGTAGAAAAAACAAGTATCTTCACATTTTCAGAATTTTGGCATCAACGTGGTACCTAAGTATCGGTTCTTGTGACATCCTTAAGGCACAGAAACACCTACCGACATCAAAGAACTAGTGGCGACTAAGGCTGACTGCTGCGTCGCCTCATGTTGCCTGTGTCTATGCCAAAAAGTTGCACTTGAACACAACACAAAGAATACAGTCAACGGTCAACAAGTACATATGAACTCTGCCTGCGTAAGTGTACAACACCAAAACTAGAGCAACAGGCAATTACGAACAGCGCATCATTGACCAACAGCCAACCTCTGGCTTGTTGTAGCAGAGCCCATACAAATGCAAACATGAATCAAACTACAATATATGAGCAAAACATTTTTGGGTGCTTTTTCTGTGATGTAATAATTTTATGATGTGAATATTTATCTGAGTTCTTCTAACAATTGTTCCATATCTGCATCTCAAATTCAATTTCTTGAAGTACACAAATCCAAACAAAGCTCAAAGGTATCAGACTTGTCTTTCTTTAGCTTAACTTTCTATAACTTTTAACTTAAAGAAAGCTTAAATGTATTGATCAAGAAGGTGTTTGACAGTCATGAAAAGGATCTGAGCTAACACTCACATGACATTTTTTTATTTCAAATTCTGCCCTGGAGACGCGCAGACTGAGAATGTTGTCTTCTCTTTGGCTCATAGAAAGTGAGCTGATGTTGGCCTTTGTTTTGTTTGTTGGTGTGGCCCCACTGACAAATCTGATTATTCTTATTTGGCTCCTTCTGAGCACCGGGAGGCACATCGGCCTAATAATGGCCAGGCATCAGGCAGACAATACGAATGATCAAATGTGATGGTGAATTGCTGTGACTTGGTGCGTTCAAGTGTTGCAGGGAATATCTCCTTCTCAGTCTTTTTACTTTTCTGTTTTTTCAGACCAGACAACAGAAGACAACAACACAAATACAGCAGGCATCCAGTCGCCCACTCAGCCACATGAAGAAGACTAATGCCGAGTTCAGGCTGACTTCAGCCCTGCATGAAACAATGCAGCCTTCTCATTCATTTGGACGGAGCCGGTCTGGGGGCGCAGCAGGAGCGCCAGCACTTGGCTCTGACAAAACATAAAGAACAAAATGCTCAGCTGACACTGATGGGAATGTAATAGTTGAGACACTTCAGTCAGTGGTGGATCAACTGACATTGGCATCTATAGAGCCACACTTGGCAGAGCTACCAAATTAATTTTAAAGCTGGGGTTGGCAGTTTATTTTGGTGTTATAGGGCAAAAATCTCACATTAACCTTTGAGCATATTGTAATTAAAGTGGTGTGAGAGAAAACTAGACCTTTGCACCTCGTCTTGGCTCTGTTTTCAGGCAGAAATCTAGCTTGTGATGGGACACTCCAGCCAGTCAAGGGTCATTTCAGAGAGAGATCGTTCCTATTGGTTCTTCTACAAATACAGATGCATGTGCACACCCCTTCTGTGAGAGCCTCATTCACAGAGCACTGTAAAAAACTGTACACTGCAAAGCAACCCAAAAAACGAAGACAGACTCATGAAAAGGAGAGTCTACAAGAGTCTGACAATAAACAAAATAATAATATCAGTGAAGCATTTCAGAGATGGAGAGAACGGGGCCGCTACAAAGTCCCCTCTCTACGCCTCCTTTTAATTTTTACACAGAACCAAAAGACGACAGCATCATTATACTCCAGTGTGCGCTTTATAAACAATAACGATCATTTACCATCTCTCATATATGGCGGCTGATCTTGTCCTCTGCTCAAACAGTGAGGAGCTCCCAAATCTCATTGTTTTGCCAATATGCAAACATGTATGGCTGCTGTTCGTTTATTTTGAGTTAGGTGCTGACTGCCACCAGCTACTTTTTGAATTTCCCATGGTTAGTCACACAAATAACATGTCATCAAAACGTCACATCCGTCCTGCCTGTGGTCTCATCTTATTTTGTAAAGGCACCAATTCCGCCCTGTTATAACCTCCTGAGGCGGCTTAAAGGCAAGATCACTCAGTCCCCTCATTCCGCACTTGTACAGGGCATGTTCTTCCCATCTTGAACAGACAGTGTAAAAGAGGCTAGTGTGTCCTCTGTTTCACTCCCTGCAGCTACAGACCACCTTGCCAGGAGGAGAGATGGCAGCTCTCAGATCCCCAGTCAGCGGCTGCAGCAACCTGAAACCAGCCAGCTCTGAGAGATCGTACAGCCTGGACTCCCTGCCAGATCAACAAACTTTCTTTTTCTATCGTTTTACAGGTTGGACGTTGCGCTGCCGCTGTCCACCAGCCAGCAGTGACACCTGACGCTGGGGAATTTGCTCTGGCTGAATTCGAGCAAATACCGCTGCCAACTGAGGTCCGTTTCAGTTGCCCTCCCCCTTGAGTGCACAGTGCTCGGTACCATTGGTTTAAGCACACAAAATCCTAATGTATGAACCTTAGATATGTTTAGCTGAACTTGTATCATCACAGTGCATCCTGGGGGAGGATATACTCTGGAGCCAGTGGAAATGACATCTCCACTTTAATTAACAAAGTAAAGGAGGACTAAACAGATAAAGGGAGTTGCATGCCACTTTGGTTTTCATGTAATTTCTATTTCAAAGGGAAATACAGTCCACCTGCAACACTAATAGATGGGCTTATTTTTATCATTTGAACCACTGATTCCCAACTTGTAGGCCACAGTCCAAAAGTAGGTCACGGATCCAATCTCAATGGGCCACAAGTGACTCACAAACATGACAAGTTTGTTAAAAACACTCTTTAGTTTTAAGCTGAAAGCAGCAACCCTGCCTTCATCAGTCAGACTAGCTGATGGGGATTCACTCTGTTTGTGTTTTCTTTTTTTTAAGTGATAAGTAATAAATGTGTTGGTGTTGTAAATATGTGTTAATTTATGGCATTTTAAAATGTATGCTGATTGTATATGATTGCACAGCTGTACTTGTAAATGTGTATGTAGATACTGTGTATGTGTTTTTATATTTTCTGATGTTAAGTCGTATATATATATATATATGTATTTCTAATTTCATTAATGTAAATTATGCATCTGCGCTATTAACTGCGAGCATGAATGTTAATAAAATCACACTATTTTAACGTTGCCCCTGAGCAAATAGCGGTATACTATCAGCAAAGTAGCTGCTATCTCAGAGAGTATCTCACATCCTGCTTTGCTTGAATCCTACAACAAACATTGCACAACAAACAAAATTGCACACGCCTCACTTGAGGTGTGACGCCAGTTAACATGTTTGTGCAAATGTTTAGATACTGTAAGCCGGCCACACTGATAAAGCATGCAGACTTGAAAATGAAAGAAATAAATCAGCCCTGATGAACTTTGTCTTCACTTCTTTAATGTCCTGGCTTTGTACTTTTTTGTAGTTTGACGCCTGAACTTTTGGACTAGATCCATCTCGTGTTTTTCACTATACATGGATGGATGTTGAGTGTTAGACTGATAAATGATTCAGCAAGTTTCTCATGAAGCCATCGCCTCATTGAAATATGATATGAAATTATGAACAGCAGGTGCACAGAGGCTGCGTATGGAGATGCAGGGTTTACTCACACAATCGTCCTGACTGTTCCCATTATATGAACAGTGCTTGAAGCAAAATGAGCTGTTTCCTCAAAGTGATTCAGACGAGCGACCGCATGTTAATGACTCATGCACACGCTGACACGCACACAAAAGGCAGTCTGAGCTGGAGGTGCTGCAAATAATCTGATCTCTACAGCTGTGCAGGACATGATACCATATCAGCACTTATGTGACTTATGCTGTTCTTGTAAACTTTTGTAGTTGTAATGATCAGTTATAACTGATTATTAAATCATTAGTAAATGATGAATTTACTAGATGATAAATCATTATTTGAATATAAATCTGTTCTATCAGTTACAAGCTATTAGTAAGTGATTAAAGTGGTGAAATTAAGAGACATTAAGTCAGGAGGGCGGCACGGGGGTGTGGTGGTTAGCACCGTCGCCTCACAGCAAGAGGGTTGCCGGCTCGATCCAGGGTGTGGGAGCCCTTCTGTGCAGAGTTTGCATGTTCTCCCCGTGTCAGCGTGGGTTCTCTCCAGGCACTCCAGCTTCCTCCCACAGTCCAAAGACATGCAGGTTAATTGATAACTCTAAATTGTCAGTAGGTGTGAATGTGAGTGTGAATGGTTGTCTGTCTCTATGTGTCAGCCCTGTGATAGTCTGGTGACCTGTCCAGGGTGTACACCGCCTCTCACCCAGTGTCAGCTGGGATAGGCTCCAGCCCCCCCGCGACCCTCAAGAAGATGAAGCGGTTAGGAGATGAATGAATGAGTAAGTCAGGACGTGTAAAGGTCCATGCAGGGAGGAAGATACTGTGAATGAATGGGTCAAGCACAGGACTTTCACCTTGGGGTTTGTGTCCGCTGTGAGTCATTTGCAAACAGACTTATTATTTTGTTTATAGGATGTTTAAAGCTGCTAAATGCACACTGTGCACATAAACTTTTTAAGAATAGCTAAATAGTGCTGTTGGTATTTCGATGCTGCGAGGATGCCCAGGTAAGATGTACAGCTGATCGCCAGGAAACGTCCCAGACATCAGCAAACTCCAAAGGAACTATTTTTGGACAATGATTCTTGATTGAACGCTCAGTGAATGGTAAGTGACATTTGAAAGCCATGGGAAATACTTACATGTACTTAGACAAAGAGAACAGTGTGATCTTATTGCTGAAGCTGATAGAAGACTATAGAGTCAGAAACTGTGGGTTTGATTTCCACGAAAATGGAAAGAATTTTGATGGCTGGCGTCATAAGGAAAGAACGAAAATCTCGGCAAGGAGAATAAGACAGGTAAGCCCGATACCTCAGGCTGCACTATGACTCTATAAAATGCACATTATGACATGACATGATATCCTAAGACTTGTTACATTTTGAAGACAGAACACTGATTTTTTTGTAACATTTTTATAGCATAAAACTATGACTTTTTTTCAGGATTTTGGACGACATGCTATACTATGACTTATTTTTCATGATTTTGGACGACATACTATACTATGACTTTTTGTCATAGTTTTGGACGACATACTATACGACGACTTTTTTTTCATGATTTTGGACGACATACTATACTATGACTTTTTTTTTCATGATTTTGAACGACATGCTATACTATGACTTTTTTTAATAGTTTTGGACGACATACTATACTATGACTTTTTTTCCTGATTTTGGACGACATGCTATACTATGACTTTTTTTTCATGATTTTGAACGACATGCTATACTATGACTTTTTTTAATAGTTTGGGACGACATACTATACTATGACTTTTTTTCATGATTTTGGACGACATGCTATACTATGACTTTTTTTCATGATTTTGGACGACATGCTATACTATGACTTTTTTTAATAGTTTTGGACGACATACTATACTATGACTTTTTTTCATAATTTTGGACGACATACTATACTATGACTTTTTTTTCATGATTTTGGACGACATACTATACTATGACTTTTTTTTCATGATTTTGGACGACATACTATACTATGACTTTTTTTCATAATTTTGGACGACATACTATACTATGACTTTTTTTTCATGATTTTGGACGACATACTATACTATGACTTTTTTTCATGATTTTGGACGACATGCTATACTATGACTTTTTTTTCATGATTTTGGACGACATGCTATACTATGACTTTTTTTTCATGATTTTGGACGACATGCTATACTATGACTTTTTTTAATAGTTTTGGACGACATACTATACTATGACTTTTTTTCATAATTTTGGACGACATACTATACTATGACTTTTTTTCATGGTTTTGGACGACATACTATACCATGACTTTTTTTCATGATTTTGGACGACATACTATTCGATGACATTTTCTAATGATTTTTGACGACGTACTGCACTATGACTTTTTTTCATGGTTTTGGACGACATGCTATACTATGACTTTTTTTCATGATTTTGGACGACATGCTATACTATGACTTTTTTTTCATGATTTTGGACGACATGCTATACTATGACATTTTCTAATGATTTTTGACGACGTACTGCACTATGACTTTTTTTAATAGTTTTGGACGACATGCTATACTATGACTTTTTTTCATAATTTTGGACGACATACTATACTATGACTTTTTTTTCATGATTTTGGACGACATGCTATACTATGACTTTTTTTCATGGTTTTGGACGACATGCTGTACTATGACTTTTTTTTCATGGTTTTGGACGACATACTATACCATGACTTTTTTTCATGATTTTGGACGACATACTGTACTATGACTTTTTTTCATGGTTTTGGACGACATACTATACCATGACTTTTTTTCATGATTTTGGACGACATACTGTACTATGACTTTTTTTTCATGGTTTTGGACGACATACTATACTATGACTTTTTTTCATGGTTTTGGACTACATACTATACTATGACTTTTTTTCATGGTTTTGGACGACATACTATACCATGACTTTTTTTCATGATTTTGGACGACATACTATACTATGACTTTTTTTCATGGTTTTGGATGACATACTATACTATGACTTTTTTTTCATGGTTTTGGACTACATACTATACTATGATTCTTTTTTCATGATTTCGGACGACATACTGTACTATGACTTTTTCATGATTTTGGACGACATACTATACTATGACATTTTCTAATGATTTTTGACGACGTACTGCACTATGACTTTTTTTCATGGTTTTGGACGACATACTATACTATGACGTTTTTTCATGATTTTGGACGACATGCTATACTATGACTTTTTTTCATGGTTTTGGACGACATACTATACTATGACTTTTTTTTAATTGTTTTGGACGACATACTATACTTTGATTTTTTTTCATGATTTCGGACGACATGCTATACTATGACTTTTTCATGATTTTGGACGAGATTCTGTACTATGACTTTTTTTCATGATTCTGGATGACATTGTATACTATGGCTTATGTTCATGGTTTTTGGCAACATACTATATCATGACTCTGACTTCTTTTTCTTTTTCTTTTCCTTTTCTCTCTCTCTCTCTCTCTCTCTCTCTCTCTCTCTCTCTCTCTCTCTTTTACCTTTTTAACATATTTTTGTTTGACTTTTTCCACAGGTTTTTTTGGACATACTATTTCATGCCCTTTTCTACCACATTTTTATGACATACAACTCGCCTCAAATCAAATTGTTTATTTAAACCAGTATGAATATTAGGGGCTTCAGATAATATGTCAATTATCAATCATTCATTTCATCTGGCACAGAGAGACAGCGCATTAGAGAAAGAGAGTTACAGCACTTGAGGATTACGGCACCCAGCATGCTGACACAATCCTGTCAAAACAATACTCACAACTTGCATTAATTATTATGAAAAACCCTTTTGATTCTTTTGATCTGAGGACCCTTACAGACTAAAGGAATATGAATATCTTAAAGGGTAATCGATGAACAGACACATAATGTGAGGACGCCAACAACCAGCTTTTACACAACTGAAGAACTTCTAAAAAAAAAGAGAGAACTGCTTGGCAACCAACCTGGAATGATCATCAGATATCATTGTGTGACATTTGATGCTTTTTGAATTTAAGTGTGCAGGGGTACATGCCCACTTCATTTGCACATCATTAGTGCTGTGACTGCTAACATCCTTTAACAAAGGATTGAAGGACAGAACTATCAGACATAAGCAATACAGGCAGAGAGCAGGCACCCCGGCTGTTATATAATTACAGCGCATGCCACATAACCACAATATCCACAAATCGATTTCAGCATGTTTCCTGTCTGCCACTTCACTATCAACAATTAAATGAAGTAGCACAGAAAGCAGGGTTCTGACACGGACACTAACAGACTATCAACGAGCAATAATTAACCAGTGAGAGAGATCATTTGAGGACAGAGTCACACTTTCAACATTCTGCAAAACATAATGCACAAAGACTATCAGCAATATAATCTTTAAATCTACTAAATCTTTAGTAATACATTTATAAATACTTAAAAGTTACAGTAGAAATTCCTCACTTGACCATTACTGATTTTTTTCTTACAGTTGGCAGACAGTGTGTCAGTAACGTGGCTCTAACTGTTAAGAGGGTTCGGGTTTGAACAAGTGCATGTGTTATAGATACAATCCTCACCACATCCCATAAACATGTGGGTGGTGTTCTTCTTAGGTAGGTGCAGAGAGTGTTGTTGAGGATGTTCATTGTAAAGATGGAAAATATCACCCAGTGCCACAACACTGCACTTTTCTGTGTTTTTAGACAGTTATATGGCAGGGATGTACATACGCTATCAACGATTCATTGTTGAAAAGAAGATGTGAGAGACGAGCGTAAAGCCAGGCTGTGAGGAAGTGGGTTCATTTGGCAGCAAATGTCTCCCACTTTGACAACACAGACAGGAAGTGTGTGCCATCACACTGGTTTCAGATGCACACAATTTGCTAGTAAAATCGTGCTATCAGACGGACGCGTCTTCTTTTTTTTTTTTTTTTTTCCTACTTGTCTGCATTGGTCTTCATAGCTTAGCGCCACAAAAGGGTGCAAGCTTCTTGTGAAAGATTGATGCACTGTTAATCTTGCAGTCAAGTATTTTATACCCATAATGCGTGGTTGTGACCGTCACCCACCCTCCCCGGAGACTAGCCTATCAGCCTTTATTGGAAAAGCTTCCTAATATGAGCCAGAGAGGGCCGTGATACACCAAGGTGTGTTAAGGGGAAAGTAAGGAACAAGCAAGGGGGAGGGGGCAGGTGCTTAAGTCCTGAGTTATATAGTGACAGTGCATGCGGAGGAGAAGGAGGGAAAACAAACAAACAAATAAACAAACAAACAAAACAAAACAAAAAAAAGCGGGATAAACAGGCAGTGTAGCTGATGTATTGTGGTCTTGAGGTGGTTGTGCTCCATGCAGATTATCAGAAATAAACATATACATGTCTACTATACTGTACTGAGAAACAAAAACAAAAGAGAAGTCTATACTGAACGCCAAAAATGTGAGAGTCTTGGTGGAGGGGGAAAGCCCGACTGTAGAGAAGAGAGAGCGCAGTGTGGAAGGTTTGAGAAGCAAGTGGGCCCCTTTGAAGTGATCCCATCGGTTCTTTGCGATGCGTCACGGGGCTGAAGTATCGAACATGCATGCGTGTATTTGAACCCTCCTAATGTGTTTATGAAAACCATCACCAGGGTCCAGGGCCGGCCCTGCGGGGGAAGGGGGGCGACCCGTCACCCCAAGACCACAGGAGCGCCCAGACCCCACGACCAGGGAGCCACAGAGGCCGCAGGACACCCCGTAGGCCCCAGGACCCGGGGCGGCAATGGCCGGCCCCCCCAGAGAGCCAGAGACACACCCCAGACAGGCGGGACAGGAGGGCCCACCCACCCACCGCCCGACGCGGACCGCCCCCAACCCCCCCCAACAAACGCGTCTTCTTAATCATTAGCCCAGTCTACCTCTGAGTAGGCAAAATCAACCCTGTATAATAATAATTATAATATTCCCATCAGTCAATTATTCATCAGTGGTGGGGCAGCTCTGCCCTTGTCCTGCGACCTGCTGCAGGGGGTCGTGAATAATACAGCGCTCTGCCCACAGAAGGAAGGGATGGAAGCTTCAGAGCTCACGATGACCTCACATTCTCACACTTTCTCCCTCTTCCTCTCCATCTTCTACTCCCTCATTCTGTCAGTCACAAGTACAGCAGCCAGCAGGGTCCATTTCCCAGAGGGCCCATCTCCTGCACATCGCCTCCCACCCTCTCTCTCTGTTCGGAGGCAGGGAGCGGGCGAGCGGCTGAATGGATTAGTTCTGGCATGACGACAGCACGCTGGCATCTATCTTTGTTTTGCTTTCTTCCCCTGCTCCATTCTCCATACATCCCCTTCTCTTCTCTCTGTCACTGTGCTTCCGCCTGGCCTCACACAGACCTCTGTCAGGCCACACACACTCTCTCAACGCTCACAACATCCGCTTCAATGTCCGGCAGTGTCCGCAGTCCTGCTTCAAACACAGGCTAACAGGTGGCCGTTCACATTGACAGCACATGGGAATTTTATCCTTCGCCTCTCAGTGTGTTCAAACTGATCCGTGCGTTATTTGCATTATGATTTGGATTCATGAATGTCTGAAAACAAGTCGTACAACAGGATAAATGCACATTGATAAAACCATGTAAACACAGATGGAAATTTCTCGCCCTGATTGAAATGTGTTCATGCAAGAACTGTTTTGACAGAAGAGGGAAAGGTAAATATAGATATAATCTCCCTTTACATTTTCATGGGAGAGGTGGACTAGCTTTCCCCAGAGTGTAGTAGTGTGTCTTGCTGCTCAACAACTGCATTTGTCTTTGGTCCTCACTGACTCATTACTGAAGTGATAAATCAAAAACTAATTTTGGAGCCCCGACATACTCAGCCCATGCAGACTTAAAAGATAGTTTTCTTCCTCTCACGAAGTCAAGGCTGTGGTCAGCTTGTTTAACCACAGTAGTACATACAGTGACAACTTCCTGTCAGCAATCAGCAGAGGTGTTACATTTAGCTCTCAGTGTAAAACGTTCAAACACAAGTTCTGAGGAGCAGGGCCAATAACATGAGATAAAATAGGGCATCAACTGCATTCTGTGGGCACCAGTGTGCCGAAAGTTTCCCAACATGTAGGACAGCCTATATGACACCGTATCATGTTTTCCCAATTTTCAGGTCACTCTAGAGGGCACATCATCATGTTTTATCTAGTATGAAAAAGTCACAGTTGTGTGTCAATAAAAATATTTTTTAAAAAGTCATAGTATAGTGTGTCATAAATAAATTAATAACAAGAGACTGTTTATCATAAAAATGTATTTTTAAAAAAATCATTAAAAAAAAGTGTTATAATATTAAAAAAAAGCAATGGTATAGTATGTCATAAAAATATTAAAAAGCCATAATAATAGAGAGTAAAATCATTACAAAGAATGTAGGGTGGTACACTGGTTTCAAGGTATACTGGGATCTTTAAATTGCCGGTTATCATACCGTGTACATTCTCCTGTCTAAGATATTGCAAAAATGCAACTGGACAGATAATCTCAACTAATCCTCCTTTTCCCCCGGGATTATTAAAGTAACGATCTATTTATCTAATTATATCTTAATTCTTTTCAAAGGGAGATTTTTTTACACAGACTTTCATTTAAAAAATGTTTTAAGTATAATAATAAAACATTTGTTTAACCAAAAATGTCATTCTGACATATAATAATAATAATAATCCTGTAATACTGCAATGTTTTCTGAGACTGTTATTGTACTGTGAAATTCTCATACTGTTTTAACCCTTATAGTTAGGGTTAGTATGTAAAAAAATGCATAAAAACGTTCAAAAAAATTCAATGTATAGTTTGTCCAAAAATCATAAGAAAGTCATAGTATAGTATGTAAAAGAAAAATCATTAAAACATTCACAAAAAGACACAGAATGTTGCTGAAAATGTCATGGCATATTATGTCATAAAAAAGTCATAAAAAAGCAAAAGTATAACCTATCATAAAATTTAATTTAAAGTATAATTTTAAAAAGTTATAGTATATTCTTTTCTAAAAATTACTTAAAAAATCATGGTATAGCATGTTATTAAAAAATAAAAACAGTCATAGGATAGTATGTCATAAAAATATTAATAATAAAGTCATAGTGAAATAGGTCGTAAAGAATAATCACAAAATTCATAGTATGGATTGTAAAAAATACATACTATATATTCAAATTATTTTTTTTAAAAATCACAAAAACTATATTTTACTGTGTCAAAAACAAAAAAATCATAGTAAAGGTATGTTATAATAAAATTCATAGTATAGTATGTCAAAGATAATCATTAGAACTCCATAGTATAAATATATCATAAACATTTTCATAAACGTGAAAGAACATTATGTCATTAAAAATGTTATAAAAGTGTAGTGTAGTATGTATTAAGGTCACAGTGTGTGGACTTTCCCTCTGCAGTCCTCAATCATACGCTTGATCGGAGAGCCCCTGATCTGAGATTTTGCTGTCAAAATGCTTTAAATTAGTTGGTTTAGATGTCAAGTTTCTAAAAATCTCTCCGGGGGGAATTCCTAACAAAACCCCCTTGAGGGTCGGCTGGCAGAAAGTGTAGGCCACACTGAAAATGCAACCCCCCCTGTTTAATTGGGAGAGTGATATCAATCCTCTCACCTACTTCAGGAGATGGTGTTCTGATAAATGTCTGTGACAATACTGATCTTGTTTTCTAAAACAAGCTGCAAACCCCACACCTTACTCAACCTAACCACCTACGCGTATTACTAACCAATATCACCTCCTGTATCAGACTTTATTTTAAGATCACATTGCATGTCATTGTCCACTTGCCAACACAGCTGATCCCAGGTCATTTCAGGACTCTGTTGTTGTGGATAATGTATGTCTCACAGAAAGTGTGATGGTGATGCATCTCTCACTGTGTGTCTGTCTACATCTGAAATCAAATTTCCACCTGCAGCATTTTTAGTGAGATGATAAATGTGGTCAGCAGAGCCTCGCCTGGTTCTTTAACTCCACCTTGACGTGTAGACATTTTTCATTATTTGTGAAACACTAAAGCAGGATTTACATGGTGGGTGACACTGCACCACACCCACTACACCACTACATGCGCTGAAACAAAGACAGGGAGCTTGAAATGCTCACTTTCCTAACCACACTGACTGAGGCGGTGCTGCTGCTGTGGGTGGGGGTAATCGTTTGAGGTCTCTGATGTGCTAAAGGTCATCTCAAAGTCCAAACAGCACAGAGGGACAAAATAGCTAAAGGGTCTTTTTCTGAGAACGGCAAACGGGGGCTTGAAGTGAGCATTGAGTGGGTGTGCAGCTCTGTCATCTCGTGGGGTTTAAAACATCTGGCTTTGGCCTTTTACTTCCACTAAAACCATCTGTGAAAACACTTTCATGTGAGAGCTCCAAAGGCCGCAGACTGGCCAAACTCACACACACACACACACACACACACAGCCATCACTGTGGACATGTAACATGAGCCGAACATACACACTGGTCTCATTATCACATGTATGCGTTGTGAGGCTGGGCTTTCAGAGGAAACTATAAAATTTCATGTTGAAAACTTTTTACAGAGAACGTCATGAGTGTGTCGCCGGTTTAATGGCAGTTTAAAGTTTTCTGTGTGAGGAGGCAGAATGAGGTTTGGTTTCCGTCCGTGGGTCAAAAATAGAAGCACAAGTGGGGATTTTTACAAGCACTTGGTTGGACGACTTTTATCCTACACTAGTGTCAAAGTGTCCTTTCTTGCCAGCTTTTGAGACTAATGGAAATGACAGCACATCACAACCCTACGGCACAAACAGCACCCACAGCCACCTCCACTGCCCACAGTGTTCACTGCGGTGAGTGTTGCCCTTTAAAAAAAATCTCTGACGCGCAAAAGCAACACCACCTAAAAACAGATGAGTCCCATCTGATAATAAAGCATGTATTCCTCAATTTGTTGTGAGCAGCACTGTGCTGCGTCTGGTCCCTCAGGCGGACTCGCTCAGAGGCTGCACAGCGGCACTCGCTGGCCTTTGCCATCAGGATCAATGGAAGTGACAGTGAGGCCGCAGATATTGATCCAGAGTCTTCTCCCATCACATCAAACAGCTGCATGACAGATCTTTGCATCTGTTCTACAAGCTGCAGGAGGCTCCAATAAAACAACAGATTCCTTGAGCTTCACCACACTGTATGTAAAGGCAGCTTTAAGCCTATAGATTATTCAATCAGCAGCCACTTTAAAGTGTTTGCTGAGTTTGTCTCCAACTCGTGATTAAAGAGGTATTATCTGATTATCATTCCACATTCACATATTAACTAAGCTATTTTTATGCAAGGCATTAAGCTCCACATGAAACTGGTTCATGAGATCACAGAGCTGATGCTGATCTTTTACATCATGGACATGGATGGATTACTGAACGGGCTGACTGGGCACAGGCCCAGGGGAACCAAAGTGTCATGGGCCCCCCCGGCCCTCACATGTAAAATGATAAATGTCGAATTAACATGTAACAACCAGGAAGAGACATAAAATGCCACAAGATGAAAACAAACTGCAAAGAGACACAAAGTAACTACGAAATTGGGCAAACAACCATAAGAAGACACAAAATGACTACGGAGAGATACAAAACAACCACTGGAGACACAAAATGATTATGAAGAGACACATAACGACAAAAAAGAGACACAAAGTAACTAGTAATTGGGCAAAACAACAACAAGGGGATACAAAACAACGCATAAGACACTAACTTACATCAAAAAGATACATTTTTTTTTAACCTGAGTAAGACAGAAAATGGCCTCAAACAGACCAAAATGACCACAAGGAGATGCAAAGGAACTGCAAAGAGACACAAAACAACTACAGAGAGACACAAACAATGACAAGAAGACACAAAATGACTACAGAGAGGTACAACACAACAACAAGGGGATGCACAACAACCAATATGACACAAATTACATCTAAGAGATGCAAAAATCAACCCAATAAGACACAAAATGACCACAGTAAAAGACACAAAAAAATCGACTGGAGACACAAAATGACTCCAAAAAGACAGATAATGACAAAAAGAGATACAAGACAACCACGAAGAGACACAAAGCAACCACAAAGAGACACATAACAATGAAGAGGGGACACAAAACAACCACGTAGAGACAAAACACAATGACAAAGAGACACAAAACAACACTGAGAGACATAAAACAGCCACAAAGAGACACACAATGACTACAGAGGGATACAAAACAACCGATAAGACACAAACTGACCTCAAACAGACAAAAATGAGCACAGAAAGAACCACTGGAGACACAAAGTGACTACAAACGGACACATAACAACAAAAAATGTGTAAAAACTACAAAGACACGTAAAACCACCACAACGCCTGTGTGTCTTTTTCCTGCGT
Organism: Epinephelus cyanopodus; assembly: GCA_026686955.1. Lineage (NCBI taxonomy): Eukaryota > Metazoa > Chordata > Actinopteri > Perciformes > Serranidae > Epinephelus > Epinephelus cyanopodus. The sequence continues at coordinate 20,502,246 of CM048924.1, forward strand.
AGCACAGGTGGTGGGGCCCTCTGCAAATCTGTGCCCAGGGGCCAGTCATTTCATTATCTTAAATTCAATTAACACCTACAGGGGACACATGGCAATATTTTATGAAGATAAAATAACAGCAAGTCAGTATTTTCCTCCTTATTTCACACACTGACTGCGATTTAACAGCCAGAGAGCTTTGAGTTTAAGTTCACTTTGACTGAAAACTAGACTGAGGTCTCACTGTCTCTCTGTCTTCACCATCATCCTGTCAGTTTAATAAGAAGAATGTTTTAATGGATTTCACATCAGTGATACAAACTCATTCTCACCTCAGAGGAATCTTCACCGCCAGATATCTGTCAATTGCAATAGCCAGAAGGCTGAAGATGGAGCTCTGTGTCAGTACCAAGACAAAACAGGCCAGGAAGAGGCATCCATAGAAGTCCAGACGGATGCCAACGCTTATGGTGATGGCAAAAGGAATGGCGAGGCAACCGACCAGAATATCCGCCACGGCCAGAGACACCAGAAAATAGTTGGTGGCGTTCTTCAGAGTGGTGTTGATCGACACAGCCCAGCACACCAGTATGTTGCCGGATATGGAGAGAACAGCGATTACTACTTCAATCACGATGTAGAACGGACTCATCTCAGCAAAGTGTGTTAAAGGACTAAAACCTGCAGGCTGAACATAACAGGAGACACGGTCACCAGCAAAGCTACCTCTAGTCCGAGAGGAGTAAAGAAGTCTTTCTGCTGTAATCCAGGAATATTCCACAAGTGTGAGCTGCGGAACCGGCCATCTGTTGGAAGGAAAGGGGTTTGCTTTATATTCAGATTAAGAAAAAGTTTGCATCACAAAGTTGACAAAAGCTGCAGAACAAAAAACGCACCAGTCCTCCGCGTCTGCTGCACAAGTGACCACACCAAGCTGAGGGAAAGTCACTGGACATAGTTGTGGCTCACCTTCATGAACCTGCACATCGTCTCTGGATGTTTTCACATTAACAGCGAGCGATGTGTGGAGCGCATCTGTAGCTGTGGAGCGCAGACAGTGTGTCACACAACTTCCCCCCACGCAGCGGTTTTGAAGTGGAAGGGGAAACGCAAGAAGAAAAAAAAACGAGGAGGGAAAAAAAACCTCAATTTCACAGAGAAGCCACGCCCAAAACACACACACACACACACACACACACACACACACACACGCGTACAAGAAGTGCGATAAGGGTGGAATCCCAAACGAGCGTCACCGTTCCGCCGCGCGTAATTACGCATCAATTAAACCTCGTCCAACTACGCTTCCACGTGCTTTCCGTTTAATGTAAATGTCGTCATGTTTATACTGTACGCACGCGCGCCTGCACTGCTCATAGACACGCGGCTGCATCTGGTTTCAATCAGTCCGAAATCGGACCCCGCAGGCCAGGAGCTCAGTGGAGGCAAAGAAGAACGATTTACTCACATTTAAACTGCTGAATACGGTTTACCTTCCGCCACTGGCTGACGCAAATTCGTGGGAAGAGGTCAAAGTAGGAAGTATTTATATATGGAAATCAGTTTTGAGAGAGCACATAAAACCAAGACCAAGCTTGCCTTTTTTAATATTCCCATCTGACCTTTCTCACTGTGTTTAAATATTTTCATTCATTCCCGAAGTGTTGCCTCATGTGTACCTGCTGCTACTCAAATGTGTTTAAGCAGCAAAGGTGTGATGTGACAAGCAGGCTACTCTTTTCCACTCAGTGTTCCCACATGCCCAAATGTTTCACAACCCTGGCACAGAGCTGGGCACAGAGGAAAAGCATTTTAAGTAGCAACACACGGAGCTGGTGCTTTCACGGACAAAGACTGCGTCACGTTGGCATCACAAAACCTGAAGAATCATTTTTAAAAAGTGAATGATTGAATATAAAACTTGACAATCCTTTATTGGGCTATATCCATCCAACAGGCTTCCAGATCTGACATCAGTATATAGAAAACTGCACACACTTCTGTCCATTCTCACTTTTCAGGATACACGTCTTGTAAATCAATAAATAACACTTTTATCTTCCAAAACATAAGGGCATCTGCAAATGGAGGCTTGTCTAAATCATACCACAGAGAAAGTGTTGTGCCTTAACCTCTTACACGTAAAGGTCGTCCTCTCCGTCATTATTTAAACATGGCATGCGGAATATGTAGATTTTGCAAAGCAGCTGCAGTACCATAGTTGTTGAGAGAGTCTCGATGGAAAAACGTGGAAAAACAGTGCACGATGGTTTGATTCAGCCGGTCCTTAGTGCTGTAAACAACGCAAACATAGAGATCAATCTGTCTTCATAAAAATATTTCTACAAAACTATTCAGCAACTCTCGTAGTGTTAAATCATGTTTTAGTGTCGCATCACAGATGGCAGCGTAGGGTTTGTCTCATCTCTATTCTTAAGTGGAAAATATAAAAGGCTTCAGTTCAACTCAAAGCTGTCAGTTCAAAACACTCTCTGCTCTGCAAAGTACAACTCCAGCTCGTTCACGATAAGCACTCGGTGTGAGAAGTGACAGATTCTTTAAAGCAACATCTCAGCAAACAAAATATAATGTTGTTCAGTGAAAGAAGACGTCACGCTGCGAACTCAGACAGAGGGTTACACTTTGACCATGCATAGATAGTCTGGTATATGCTGTGTCTTGGAAGATCTGGCACATTTGAAAATGACTAGAACCAACGGGAGCTCATTACCGCCAATGTGATTAAAAAAAAAAGATACTGTAAGTTATTATTAGAAAACTGTATGTATGGTGTATGGATGTGTAGGTGAATGGTGCATGTGTTGTAAAGCACTTGGAGTGGTTGCTAAAGCCCCGTTTTCACAAAGCAGTGCGATACAAGTAAGTGACTAATGGCCCTAAATGATGACAACTGGTCGACTGGGAAAATTCGTAGTCGTGGGCAGCCCTAACTGAGATACTAACTTGTCATTTTTCTTATAACAACTCATTATTTTGAGATACAAAGTCTTATTTCAAGAAATGTTCTCACTGTAGTGACTCACAGGATCTGTTTTTTTTGTCCATCACATTGGCAGATATGGGCTTCCATAAGAACCGGAACATTTGATTCACAAACAACACTGATAACTAGCATATAATGGAAAAATATCTTCTGTACTGACAGTTTGTGACAAAATCTGGTAACACTTTACTTGACGGTATCTACATGAGGGTGACATGACACTGTCATGAACTTGTCATAAACATTATGTACATGTCATAAACGTTCATGACTGCTATCATTAAGTGTCATTCAGTTATTGTAATGACAAGTTGACATTGTTTGGGTTGTCTTGATTATGACAACTTGACATTAATCAAAGTGACATTACCAGAAGTTGTCTTTGTCATGACAAGTTGACTTTAGATTTGTTTGGGATGTCCTTATCATGCCAACTTGACATTCTTTAGACATTAACCAGGATGACATTACCAGAAAATATCTTTTTATCAATCATTATTTCACCTTGTCATAAACACAAAAAGAGATGCATTTCTTGTTAATGTCAAGTTGTTATGACAACCTGGTTAATGTCAAGTTGTCATTATATGGACATCCCAAACAAATCTAAAGTCAACTTGTCATGACAAAGACAACTTCTGGTAATGTCACTTTGATTAATGTCAAGTTGTCATAATCAAGACAACCCAAACAATATCAACTTGTCATTACAAAAACTGAATGACACTTAATTACAGCAGCCATAAACGTTTATGACATGTACATAATGTTTATGACAGGTTCATGACCGTGTCATGTCATAGTTATGACAGTGTCATGTCACCCTTATGTAGATACCTTCAAGTGTTTACTCAGAATCTATTACAATATGTATTTTCGTCAGTTCTTTCAAAGTCAGTATAGAGGGAGTTAAAAAAATCAAACCAGCTCAGCTGTCCCCTGCCTGTGAATCTGATGCTCAGATGATGTTTTAAGCTGGTAAAAATGAACAAGTTATTGTTTCTTGCTGTACAGTCTTTGTAAATTTGAGCCTCAGTGCTCACTGTAGCGTCCCGTTAAAAAATGAGAAAGACAGCAACTCTGTGATCATTTCAAATCTCCCAAGAATGGAGACTTCCTCAGTCGTGTGTTAAGTGTCCAACAGTGAGCAGGAGGAAGGTTACGCTGGCAGCGTTACGTCTGTCTGGAAGGTGAATGTAGTGCTGACAGAAAAAGTGCTGCAGTGCCTCCGATTCATCTCTCTCCAGCTGGTCAGGTCTCAAAGTACTTGTAGATCTGAGAGACGTACTGCATGACGCTCTGCCAGTCCGGCCTATCCGTCTTCATCACCTCCTCCATGTCCTGTTTGAGAAAAAAAGAACGAGGAGTGTTTAGAGTTACAGTGTTTTGATTGTAATAATTCTGAGCTTTACAAACAGCACCACTGTCAGGCCAGTCAGAGTGATGTGGAGATAAAACCCAGCTTCCTTAATATTTATGTATTCTGCAAGGACTCCACGTGTGGTCGTAAAAGGGCAACCATTAATGGTGAGCAGCATTATTATGAAGTCACTCTTCACAGGAGTGTCTGCTAAATGCCAGAACAACAGCAGCCCCATTAGCACAATCAGAACTAACATGCAGCGACGCCAAGATACGACACCAAGTCTCTCAGTGTGAAAATAACATTTGATTTTTATTTCTTGATGGGTTTCTTATTTAAATACTTTCTATTCTATGCCGATTTTTAATTGTGTGTTTTACATTATTGTCACATTGAGTGGTAAAATTTAAGTACAGTTTTGAGGTTCTTGTACTTTACTTTAATACTTCCATTTCATGCTACTGTGTACTTCTACTCCACAACATTTTGGAGGCAAGTATTGCAGTCTTTGCCCAACTACAAGTATTTAACAATGACAGTTACCAGTTACTGTGCAGTTTGAGATCATGAATACAAAATATAAATAAACAAGTAAATTATTATGATGTGTTATTGCAGGTTAAACTACACAGACACGACCTCAAGTAGGAAACCCCAGGGACATTTTAGATTCTGATCTCAATTTTAAAGCTCATTTTAAATCCCTGACAAATGCTGCATTTTATCATTTACGCAATAAAGCCAAGGTACGACCTCTACTGAGCCAGCAAGATGCTGAGAAGCTTGTCCGTGCTTTTGTTTCCAGTTGTCTTCACTGGAAGACAACTGACCTACACTGGCCAACCGAATACTGCTGCCAGGGTTTAAAAAAACAAAAACAAAGAGAGACCATATAACTCCTATTTTTCATAACCTAAACCGGCTCCCAGTGTCTTTTAATGATTATTTTATTGATTTTAAAATCCTTTTGGTTTTTAAGGTTCTTAATGACATCGCCCCCTCCTATATAACAGATTCCCCATCACCTTATGTCCCTCGACGAACCCTGAGATCCACCACAGCTGTTCTGTAACTGTTCCTAATGTCACCACAAAAACCGTTGGGGATGCTTCTATTAGCTGCGAGAACACCCTGCCTTTAAATATTAGACTTGCTGGCTCAGTGGAGAGTTTTAAACGAAGAATCAAACATATCTTTTTAATATAAGCTATAACCAGCAGCTTTCTGTGTTAACATTCATGATATGTATTTCTCATTATTTGATTAATTATTGATTGATTGATTCTTCTCATTTTTTCCTTTAAAGAGTGGTGTATAAAATTATATGTCTTTCTTTCTTTGATTTTTGTCTGTCGCATTCTGCATTCTGTGCATGAACGTTGCTATATAAATAAAGTTTATTCATTCATTCACCATATAAAATAATTACAATGAGCTTCACCTTTACCAGCTGCAACATTTAAGTGATGAATAAATTAATGCATCAGTAATTATATTCCAGTGATATAGTACATATTACTTTGCATTATGAGTACTTTCAGTTTGGGTACTGTAAGTATATTCTGATACTAATATTTCTGTGTGAGTTAAAGTAAAATTTTGAATGCAGGACCTTTCTTGTATTTTCTTGAGGATTTTTACACTATGGTATGCTACTTTTACTTTTACAGAAACAGTTATTTTACTTTGCTGAACAAGGAGCTGCTGCTCTGACACTGCCTCGGGTAGTTAGTTTATGTTATTGTGTGACTCTGGTGAATCTGAACTAGTCCTTCAAACCACTAAGGTCACTCAGTAACACAAAATAACTTACCCAGGGGTCAGCAACCTTCACTATCAAAAGACCTATTTTTGAACAAAAATTAAAAACAATCTGTTTGTAGCTGCAGAACATATTTGATTCTTATTATGAAGGTAAAGCCTATTAACATTACTAACAGGTCCAAACCAGCATATATTAATATGTTTTAGTACAAGGTGGCTCGTCAGCTGTGGAATACATTTGGTTAGAGTTGGCGGTGAAAGCAAATTAATCTGTCCACGCATTTTTGTCTCTATTTTCCTCCCAGACTCCACAGTCCAGGTTCAAGACTAGTAGATGTACCTGACAAAATGTTAAAAGTTTTTTGTAATTCTGTGTATAGGCTACACATTTTTACAATTAGAGAATGCAAGAAATTCTTAGCAATTGGAGAGAGTCTCATGTGAACTGCATGTGGCTGCACGATGCCTACCCATGCATTCACCGATCAAGGCGGTTGCTAGTCTCGCTCACCAGACCTTTATCAAGAAAAGAAAGGTCTGGCTGCACTGACTCTCACTTTAAGATTGGAGGAAAAAAAAACACCCCAGATTTTTTTATTTCTTTCAACCAATCACAATTGTTCTTGGAGGTGCCACAGCAACGGTGCGCTTGCAAAAATATTGCCGGGGGGAAACAGGTTTTGGTGTAACATGCCCACAAAATTATTGCCTACAGGACGTGAACCATGGCAGAAAAATGGCTACATCCCCGCAAGATCAAACACTGCAAAAGTTAGTAAAGGACGTTTGTTGACTATGACAACCGGAGGTGGTAGGGCGGGACTTCAGCGGGTGGCTCGTTCCGCCCAGTGAGAGGCTGATCTATGCCGCGAACTTCCGCCCACTCAGACTAGGCGGTTGCAGACCAGCAGTTTCTGTTGATCAATCTAACCTTACTGTCTTTGTAAATGATGTCTGGCTCTTATTCCTACAATCTAAGACAGTCAAAAAATATCAATAAACATGAACAACTCTCTCCCAAATCCAAAAACTAGAGTGCTCAAACTCAAATATGTGATGTCATAGGGTATAATATCTGGAGCTGCTCCATAGACAGTGAATTGGGAAAAATGTTCCAGATCAGTGGTTCCCAACTGGACCACAAGTGATGCACAAACATGTCAAGTCTGTAAAAAACACAATTCATTTTTAAGTACAGTGAATTTCCAACACAGAGCTTTTATTTTGAAGTGCTGTTTCCTGCTGTAGAGTGAGTGACTAACGGACAGCTACTTCAGAGAGACAGTAAACTAGCGACATGGCCAAACCAAGTATGACACTGAACATATTAAGCTGTGTGAACCTTGGACTCATGACTGGGGATAAATCTGGACCCTGTGGCTGGACCAGTGGGGAGCCACAGTTCTAGACGACACTGAAGACCCAGAGGAATGTTCAGTTTATAGGGACATTTCAGAACACCACAACAGAGGACAAATCAAAGAAAACATTCTGCGGGTCCAAAACTCCGTCTCCCACTCCTTGTGTACAGAGCAGCTCCAGACTTTATACTCTATGACATCACAAGTTTGAGACTTACCTCTCTGGTTTCTGGTTTTGAGAGTGAGTGGCTCGTGTTCACAAGTCTTGATTGATCTTTTCTAGGTCATGGAAATAATTAGAATTATTCATTTAGGTGGTGTCCCCCTCCCAAGCTGCTCTTCCTGAGGTTCCTACCATTTTTTTCCCTGTTATGGGTTTTTTTGGGGGAGTTTTTCCTTCTCCGCCGTGAGGGTCCAAGGTCAGAGGGATGATGTATGCTGTAAAACCCTCTGAGGCAGATTGTGATTTGTGACATTGGGCTTTATAAATAAAACTGAATTGAATTCTAAGTTTATAAACAGATGTTTGATGTAGTTTTGCTGTTATTAAACATGACCCCCGTTCACAACAGTTCATTAAGAGTTTTTTGGATTCTTCCTTCTCTGTGGAGGCATGCAAGAAAAAGCTTTCGTAACAGGGGTTGAGATGAACAAATGGTCACTTGGGGTTGAAGGATTCTTTTATGATACTGTAATCTACATTATTGCATTATTATAACACTCAGTATCTGTTTCTCAATATAGGATATAGTCAGCTGCTTGGACGCAAATCAGGGCCCAGAGTGATGAGTCAGACGTTGAACCAGGCTTTCACATGACACGGTCCAGCTTGCGTCACAGCAGTTTCCCTGAGCTTCACTTCACTGCAATAACAGTAACTTCCATGATGTCTCAACCTCCTTACGGGAGGGTGATCAGCTGCTTCTCTCTGGGCCGACCATCTGATTGTTGTGTTTATACAACAGAGAAAGCACCAGTTGAAAAGTTGGAAGTCACCACCATGGGAACATAATTCCCGTATCCACAGGCACGTAATGGACATTTAATAAGACAAAGAAAAATGGCCTTTGGTCTCAGTGAAACATTTGGGCCTATTTTACTTCCACCCTGACGTCCAGCTGGCTCTTCCACATATAAAGCGAAGGAGCTATTCGACTGGTTTGTGTTTTCTCAGAGCACTTATTTTGGCTGGACTTCAGAAAGAACAGATATCCAGCAAATATTCATCTGATTTATCATGCTCCTCAAAACATGGTGCTGTCATCAGGAAAGCAGAACATAGCGAGAAGTCATGCACAGATGTAAAGCAGGGCTGGAGAGAGGTCACATTAGTTTAACCTTTGCATGTCTCAGATACTCTGCAATAACTTCTAATATATTTAGAGGAAAGTAAAAGTGTTAACAGAACAGTATGTTCAGCATCCAAAAAGATAGGTGTGAGCCAGGAGCGATTACTCTGAGACAACAAGGGAGGCTGAACTTCCCCTAAAATTTCATATAGAAGAAATGATCAAATATGCACTATTGAATTTACATTAAAATAAGACTTTACATTGCATTAAACGCGCGCTAGGATGCGTTCAACATCATGACTATGATGTTCAAACGTCAGCTGTTTATCAAACTGTTTTTCAAACACGACCACCCTGTCATACATTCTCGTGTCAGCATGGCAGACGCGGAGCCTCCAAACACTCTTGTGAGACGATCATTGGATAAATGCGACAAAATCGTCACTGCCAGGGAGGCTCAGCTTCCCTGGGACCTAATGGAGCAGTAGGCGGGAGATGACGCTCGGTGTATGCATGATGATTGGAGGAATTGTCTAAAAGGCTGAACCCCTTTGTGATTAGCGGCGCTTTTAAAATACATATCGGCATCGTCGCATTTCGTGCTCAGTCCCATGAGGATATTTGCGAGTGGAGTCTTCTGACAGAGTGCCGTCCGGAGTTCCGAAAATCTTTGAGGTTTGTTTTGCTGTGGTTTTATGGAATGAGTGTGGTTGAAAAATGGCTTCAATTAAATGTTCCTTTTATAAGTTACTGCCTCGCTACAATATGACAGATTTCATGATGTAAACTTAAAGTGAGCTTCCCCTGTTTGAAAGACCAGCAGCTGCCACTGGTGTGAGCGTAGGCTGATTATGAGACAATGGGCCCCTGGGCACAGATGTGCCAAAAGGCCCAACACCTCTCCAACATAAGAGCAAAACACACTGCCAGAAGTTGTGGATGGCACCAATGGAATCGTTCTGCACCCTCCTGATTTTTGGTCCCCGCTCTGGTAGCGTACCTAGCACACAGATCTGGTACTGAAAGGTGGCGCTGTGAACACTGCAGTCTGTTGATTGGTCAATAGATGACGGTCACTCTGCTCAGGGCTGAGTTGTGGCTGATTTTGAGGCTCATGTAACCACTGTTCATACTGTGGAGAGTTTCACATTTCTAAGCTATAACTAAAAATAAAGGATGTTTTGCTGCCTCTCACAGCAGCTGGAGTTTGGGAAAAAAACTCAATTCACTGGGCCGACTGCCGGCGACTTTTAAGGTGGAACACTAACTTGTAATGTTACTCAATGCATGAGTTGACGACGTGAATCCATCAGCACACCTTAAATTTGACCATTTGTTTGACTGGTTGTTGTTTGTTTGTCTCTCTTGATTACGTGAACTGCATATATTCTAATCCTCACTTGGAGGAAAAAAAGCATTGCAGAGGGTCATTCTTGTGGGCTATGGCCGGCTGTGCTTGACTGAGAAGGACTAAATGCACAAACCCGCTATTTTTAAATATCCCATGGAGAGAGACTCTCACTGCAGCCTGTTTTATTTTGTTCTGAAAATGTTGGTAGACACATTCAGTAATCCATCCATGTGTCTGGGGAGAAAAACCTAATTTCCACTGGCTGCAGCAGATTATTCCTCTAAAGTCAAATTGCTCTGGAAGTTGTGTGCGTGAGGATTTCATTTGAGCTGCCCGGCATTAAACTGTTTACAGTGTCAACAATCTTACAGCCGGTAATATGTGTTTGAATGAGAAGGGGAAAAAAAGCATGACAGTATAAAACAAAGGCTTTTAGTGTGTGTGTAATGAGGATGTCTCTGTATGAACAACAGATCTATGACGGCAGTGAAGTAAGCAGTGATTTAAACAAGACAAATGAGTCAGAATCTATAAATGTTTTATAATGATTAGAAATCAAACGCCCATGTGCCAAAATGTTTAAACTATTCCTTAAAGAGATGGAGCATTTACTCCACATTTGCTACCACAAGCACACTGCAGTGCTTCACTAGATATAAATATGGAAGTGACTCTGTTTACTTCATGACAAAACATGTAGTGCTCAGTCTAAATATTTCAATGGAGCAGCTGGTTGGTACTCAGGCGTTATGACGAGAGCCGCTAATGTTTTCGCAAAGCAACTAAGTCAAATTCTATCTGAATTATGCATAAGGTTAGTTTTTCTCTTGATGCAAAGTGTCATACATTTCCAGAGCGCAGTGCTGGAGTGCCGGCCTTGAGGCAATCCAGGCAGAAAGTGAACGATAACTGATATGACACAGTTAAGCTCAAGACAGTCAGGAGGAAAAATCGTCAGACAAAGTGTACTGTGTCCAGTTCGTCTAATAAAAGGTTCCCTCTGTGTTATCTAAGTGTGTGTGTGAGTATGTGAGGTCTGAAGCAGCTCGACTCACCAGGGAGGGTTTGATCCCAATGCTCTCAGCAGCCTGGAAAGCTAAGGTCAGATTCCGGACCTGAAGAAAAACAAACCATTGTGAAACCACGGTGAAACTCCCTGCACCCGTCATCCTGCAACACCACACATGGAGGTTCAAACGGTAACAAGAAGCTAACAAATATATTTATAAACCCTACAAGCACCCAAGAGAAAGTCTAAAACAGACAGTGTGTGAGGCTTAGCTTGTTTGCATGAGCATCTTAATGTGTCATATTATCTCCTGTTTATTTAACACGTGTAAAGCTATACTGTGTACTGAATTACTCAAATTAATTAATCAAAACTCAAAAATGGTATAAAAAATATCCTTGTATATTTTGTTTGTTTTTTTCTTTCCCCCAGTTTTGCTTTTTGAAAATCTCAAGGCATAAATGAATCAGTTGTTCAGTGTCTATGTTTCAATGCCCATGTCTGGTAAATATAAATGGTAAATAAAGTAAATACCAATACATCATAGAGAGATAGAGAGGTAGTAATAATGATAATAAAAACAATAAAAAAAACTTAAGATACATAAAAAATGAAGGACTAAATCATACATTTAAGATAAAAATAAATAAAGATATATTTGAAATTAGAGAGAGAGAGATGATAGAAGTGATACAAAAAAATAAATAAAATGAAAAACTAAAATCAATAAATAGATAAAAAAAAAAAAATTAAAGTTCCTACTGGCTGTTCTACAAATGCAAATGCAAGTCCCTTCAATGAACCCTGAATCAATGGAGGGAGATCCTACAGAGAAAGTTCCAGCATCAGCAACAACTGCCTACACTGCAAAGCATCCCAAAAAAGGAAGACAGACTTATCAAAAAAGAGTCTAAAATAGCAAAAAAACATGTGTCAATATCAGAAAGCCATTTCAGAAATAAGGAGAAAATGTTGGTAAAGGCTCATGGCTATGGCTTCATGGTCAGGTTTATGTATCTAACATTAGCGAGGGCCTCAAAACAGGGTATGTCCTCCGGCTCAATCCCCGTCGCTACAGACCACCTCAGCAGAGGGAGAACAGGCAGCAGCTCCAAAGACAGACCCCTAGTCAGCAGCCACAGCAACCCAAATCCAGCCTTCCTAAACCCTAGCCTATCCAGATTCTGTTGCTGCTGTTACAGAGATTAGATGCAGCGATGCTACTGGCCATTAGCCCACAGAGACACCCGGGGCTGGCTAGCTTGCTAAGTCTTGTCTCATTTGTGGTCTGATAACCAATTAAAGAACAGGACAAGGAGGGGCTGAGCGAAGAAGCTGCATGCAGTGTTACAATAGAATAAGATCAATCAAATTACTGTATGGGAAACACTGGGTTACACTGGTAAGAGGGGCTTAGGACAGAGAGGGGAGAGCTGCAGGAGGAGAATGTATTTTCAAACTTTCCATTTCCTTTTCCAGATTTCTGCCAACACCAGCTGTAACATTTCCAAAACACAACGACAACAAAACTCAACAAGACAATGTATGAATACGTATTTACGTACACAGCCCACTTATACAAGAGAAGACAAGAGAAACAATATAACAGACATATCAAACTGGCAGATGATGTCTTTGATGTCAGTTTTCTGGAATACTGGTGAACTGTATGTACGTGAGGACTGCTAATAGAAAGTTTCATTCTCTCTCGACCTGATGTTTAATATTTCTGCCCTCTGAACTAAGAGTACACGTCCTTGAGTTGCTAATCGTGACTCTCACAAGGACTCAAAATGTCATCTTAACTTCCTCTAGACATCAGCACAGCTGGGATGATGAATTAATTAATTATGAATTCTTAATAATTAGTTCTGCAGTTGTAGACTGCCTACTTGAAAGACCACATTTCCCCTCTTTCACCCAAAATATAAGTCCAACTTTAAGGTTATTTTCTTAAAAACACAATGTGATAAAGGGCGAAGGAAGGCAGTACTGGGATTACTGGAAGGACAGATTATACTGGGAGGAGACTGGATGTTTGAGCCTTGGGGAAAGTCACTCAGCAAGAGTTATGAAAGCCAACACACGTCTGATGAATTATTCAGCGGGATGCCTCGGTCATTAGCTCTATGTTACACATTCACACCGACACAACTGTGCACACACACCTACATAACATAGGATGTGTCAGGCCTGGTCAGAGGTGTTTGTCTATTGTTTTACTGTCGTAGCAGACTGAAAGACCTGCAGTCCCAAGAGAGGAACCATATTGTTTGTACAGTTAGTGATATACCACCTGCGTGTCCACATGACAGAGCTGTCGACGCCTTGCTATACAGTAGCTGCTGGCCTGTGCTCAGAATCACGTACAGTGCGACTGAGCAAATGCTACATTTATAATTCATCTTCAGGCTGTCTCTTAATGCTGTGTGGACAATGTGGCGCACCTATAAAGCATCTTCAGCTCCATAAAGGAGGTCTGGAATGTGGTGGAAAAAACACGACTCCAGGCAAAATGCAAAGCGTTACAGAAAGTTTATTTGCCTCTTGGCAAAACATGCATCTTTCAGACCTTTGCTGTATAAGCAGTTTGTTTTCGCAGTTTACAGGCTCACATTTTTCACAAACAACTTATTGTGGTTTTATGTGCGGTATTTTCTGGAGACACAATTCTGCAGGTTTGAGTCAGCGAGGGGGAGCACGAGACTGAATGGGAGCATATCTGTATTCACATGGTCCTGTGTTCCCCAGCTCATTATCCTCTTAATATGACTCATTAAGGAGAGTTTAAAAGGGTGTTATTTTTTGTTTTTCCTTCAGTAAAATGTTCAATGTATGTTTTCCTGGGTCAGAATGTTAAATTCACCCACAGGCTTACAGCCTACTGATGCAACCAAATCACCAGAAAAAATGTTGGTACTGTATGTGTCTCGAAACCACAGACACATTACAATATGTTGTAACTTTATGTTTCAATAATGCGGTGGTTAACGTGGTTATATTTATACACAAAAAACACTTGGTTGGGGTGCCGGTGGCTTAGTGGTAGAGCAGGCGCCCCATGTACAAGGCTGTTGCTGCAGTGGCCGGGGTTCGATTCCAGCCTGTGCCCCTTTGCTGCATGTCACTCCCTCTCTCTCCCCCCTTTCACACTTGACTCTCCTATCCATTAAAGGCTAAAAAGCCCCCCAAAAATATCTTTAAAAAAACCCCACTTGGTTATGGTGAAGAAAAGCTAATGTTTTCGCTTACAATACCCGGTTTTAGTAGCACAATCCCTGCTAGAAAAAAAGCAATGTCTCTGTTAAAAACATTTGCTCATTGTGTCACTATCCATACTGTAAACACAACGATGGATTGCTGCAAGACACCCATGTTTGGTGCCTAAAAAGTTGCAGGAAACACAGCAATGACTCCCTAAATCACATCTGGTTTTGTTGTTTGTCGGTCTTGGACAATTGTCTGCAGCTTGGCAGGCGTCTCACATGGATGTCACGCCATCCTCCATCCCCTTCACCTCCAGATGACAGTCTGTTCATGCACTACGTCACATACACTAAACTTTGGAGCCTATCCCAGCTGACATTGGGCGAGAGGCGGGGTACACCCTGGACAGGTCACAGGGCTGACACATAGAGACAGACAACCATTCACACTCACATTCACACCTACGGACAATTTAGAGTCACAAGTTAACGTGCATGTCTTTGGACTGTGGGAGGAAGCCAGAGTACCCAGAGCAAACTCGAGCTGACACGGGGAGAACATGCAAACTCTGCACAGAAGGGCTCCCCTGACACAGGAAACAGGAACCCTCTTGCTGTGAGGCGACAATACTAACCACTGCATCGCCATGCTGTCGTAACTTTTTCAAGGTTTGATCGCTGGGATGACTGATGATATACTCCTTGAAACCTACGCCCTCAAAATTATCCAGGATATTGTCCTTTAGATATTGACCAAACATATTTTTACCATTCAAACTGACTCAGAAACATCCATATACCTTTGTTCTTTTGCAGTTTGAACTATAAAGCTAGTCCTTTCCAATCTCTGACAATATTAGTTTATATCATGAGACACAGGACCCTAGGAACATACAGATGACCCCAGGCTGAACTTGCAGTTTCAGTCCTCCGCTCACTTATCAGAGAGGATTTTACTGCAGCTTCAAATAAGTTAAGAGCTATAGTTTCTTTGAGGCAAACAGAGCTGTGAAGCTGCTGTGAAGAGTTCACCATATTAACCACATGCAACTGCCTTCTCATGTCAACTCAACCCTGTACACAGGAAAGGATTTTGTCAGCAAAGCATCCAGTCATTGTTGCGGTAACCTTCTAGGGGCCCTGTGTCATGTACACAATGCCCTGTAAAGTACATGCGGGTGACCTCACTGCTCTTTTTTTAAACTTCTTCTTAGTTCATTTTA
The DNA here is from genome assembly GCA_026686955.1 of Epinephelus cyanopodus. Taxonomy (NCBI): domain Eukaryota; kingdom Metazoa; phylum Chordata; class Actinopteri; order Perciformes; family Serranidae; genus Epinephelus; species Epinephelus cyanopodus. The sequence goes on from CM048924.1 coordinate 20,517,798, forward strand.
TCACATGCAGACGTGCAGCGCAGTCATCTGTTCAGAGACGGAACACAGGCAGAAATGTCTTAGAGGGCCATCCATGGATTTCAGCATCTCCTCAATGTCCATATATAGTTCCTTTTGATGAACAGTGGCACACCCCGTTTGCTGGACAGAAGAGACCTGAAAAATCTCATCTCAACTTTCCATTCGAATTCCTTTCAAATGAGGCTACTTGTTATTTTATATCCCTCTCTGCTTGATAATTCAGTGTTTTCATCTGAAATTATGATGATCATCTCTAATTCCCATTTTTCCTTGATATCCAAACTGCTATCCATCGGTTCTTCTTGTCATATCTTTTCTAAATAAGCCATAGGCTGAAAGGTTGTGTTTATGCTGAAACTGCCCATGGGACATCAGTTCTCCTCCTTATATAACTGACCCAACATAATTTAACTTTTTCCTTCACATTCTTTCAACCTTGCTTCCAATTCAGGTGGAACGAAGTCAATGTTATGCGCAATCTTCGTAACTCTAGATCAAGGGTGCTCAAAGTTTTCATATCCAAGTGCCAATTTTGGGAGTCAACATCTCAACTCAACTCAACTCAACTCAACTCAACTCAACTTTATTTATAGAGCACTTTAAAAACAACTACAGCTGAAACAAAGTGCTGTACAAAAATAAAAAACATAAGACAAACAATAAAAACAATAAAACAATAAAACAGTAAAACAAGAGCAGAGTCTCATGCTGGTTTAAAAGCCAAGGAGTAAAAATGGGTTTTAAGGCTGGTTTTAAAAATGGACAGTGAGGGGGCCAGTCTAATGTGGACAGGTAGATCATTCCACAATCTGGGGGCTGCCACAGAAAAGGCTCTGTCCCCTCTGAGCTTCCGCATAGACCTCGGTACATCCAGGAGCAGCTGATCAGCTGACCTGAGGCACCGAGCAGGAGTGTAAGGATGGAGCAGCTCAGAAAGGTAAGGCGGGGCAAGACCATTTAAAGATTTAAAAACAAATAAAAGAATCTTAAAATGAATTCTAAAGTGCACGGGCAGCCACTGGAGGGAGGCCAGAATGGGCGTAATGTGTTCCCTCTTACGTGTTCCAGTTAGTAGCCGTGCAGTGGCGTTCTGGACTAACTGGAGACGTGTGAGGGAAGACTGGCTGACTCCAAAATAAAGTGTGTTACAGTAATCCAGCCGGGACGTGATGAAGGCATGGATTACTATTTCAAAGTGCTTATGTGCAAGAAAAGGTTTGACCTTTGCCAGCTGTCTAAGATGAAAGAAGCTGGACTTAACCACTGCACCAATTTGACGCTCCAATTTAAAACCACTGTCCATCTTAAAACCCAGGTTAGAAACTGTTGGCTTCACATATACTGCCAAGGGGCCCAAATCAACAGGGGGGGGGTTCATAAGAGCTATTTGGACCAAACAACATAACCTCTGTTTTCTTTTCATTGAAATTTAAAAAGTTTAAGGCCATCCAGGCTTTAATGTCATCAAGACATGACAGAAGCGGTTGTAGGGAGAAAGCATCTCTCTTCTTCAGCGGCACATAAATCTGACTATCATCAGCGTAACAATGGAAGGAGATCACTGGGCTTAATTACTGTTGGTAAAATGTTAGTAGTTGAGACGACAATTTGTTCAGATATGTTTGCAGCTGAGTTGAAAATGACCAAATCTTAGCTTGACACAAACCGCGTATAGTACTCAGCAAACGTCTTGTTATCACCACCACAGAGGGCCCGGCTTTCATTCATCTGATTGGACACTGGGAAAAAAAGCCAGTGATGCCAGGCGCTTTTTCCTCTCTGAGTTGGCTTTTTTTTTTATACTCAAGGCAAAGCGCTCTGGCGAAAACACAAAAAGCATAAGGTGGATAAACACAAGATGCTCAGCAACCCAAAAGCAGCGAGCAAAGCGCCTCACTCCCACTGAAAACTATTAGAAACAGACGCTCTGTCTGATTGGGGCCTAAGTTGTGATTCCTACCAGGACAGATACATGTTATGGGGTTGCAGTTTGACACAGTAGATGTGTAGTGTATTAAATGTGAGATTAGGATGTGAAAGTATTGGAGTATTCAAAATATGAATCATGCTTTTTATGTCATATTTGGGTAAGAAATGCATGACAAATGCACAACATTATAGGCAACTTTGGATGTTAACACGTGGTGTCTTAACTTTGACTTCACTGTTCTGGTGCAAAGCCACATAATTGCTCACATATGGATGTGTAAGTAAGTGTGAGTCATGACCCAGTGATAACCAATAATCCAGGTATGCAAGTAAAATGAGATTTGGATATAGGGATTGCAGAGGTATGTGTGTGAGGAAAGAGCCTGTGTGTGTGTCTCTTCTATAAATACACTAATTTCCGCTTAGTTTAATGTGCTTCTTTTATTACCTGCTGGTAAGGCACCGACCGACTGGCCATTAAGACTGGTGTTAAATTAGCACTTCAGTGTGTGCACAGTTTTCCTGTAGTTTTCTACCTTATCTTGACTGATGAGTTCCTGGTATGGGATGTGGGCGGGCAGATACGTGTGCAAGAGGGCACAGAAAGCCAGGCCATCACTCCAGCTGCTGCTGAAGTTGGTCACATCGATGTTCTGTGGACAGAAAATTGGGCAAAGACAAAAAAGGACAGACGTTACAAATGACTCAAGTACATATCACATAATCATAATGAGCTTAAGTGCCCACAATTTGTGCATGAGGGCTAATAGCCTCTTGACAACATGAACAGGCCATGAAAAAAACCCATTAAGTCATAGAACCACAGGAAACAACATGAAAATGAAAATTTAATGCTGTTACACACTGTCCCCGGTCTTTCAGAGTCCATTAATGCCTGGTCATGTTTCTTTCGTAAGATCTTCTTCTTAGATCCCATTTAAGCCTCTGGTACTCTCTCTGATCTCTCCTCTGGGTGAAGAACGTGCATAGCGGCACGTCCAGTCTGTTGTGTTTTTGTGTGTGTATGCGATTCACAGAATTGTCACCTCATACACTGTGTACAACATTTTCAGAGTCTGATGAGAGGAGAGATTCCGTAGGACAGACTTCCCCCGGGCCATTGTCTGACTCCCTGTTGGATAGATAAGCTATTTCCGGTGTCTTCCTCTTTTATCCCTCTCATGAACTTTGGGAATGGGGCTAACCGCCAGGGAGACTTTCCTGAGTCATGGGTTTGTGTCTGTGTGACTTCAGAGGCCTCCATGTACCTCTATGCATTCACACACACAACCTGAGGAAGTATTCTGATCCAGGTCCAGCAAGTGCAGGTGGAAATATTCAAAGAATCCTAAAAGCGGACATGCATGCAATAGGGCCACCCCTCGGAAGTCAAAGATTTGAATCATCACTCAGAGATTGCTTCAAGTAGGGCAGCCATTGTTATTGCTAGTCAGTGTGCTGTGCAGTGTTCTTCTGGGGACATTTTGGTTCCCAGATTTTGCTGCAAAGTGAGCGCTCTTGACATATACGCTACTCTTTGGTACAGACAGTGATGCAGTGGCACAGAGGAGGAGAAACTTTGCACAGTAAGGCTCTGAGATAATATTACCCTTCCATCTTTACACTTTATAAGACACAGTCTCTGGCTTTTGCTTGATATCTAGTGTTGGAAAAAATGTTGCCAGGGGTCGAAGGGTACAGATGACCCTGGCCCAGGGTACAGAGAGAACAAGGCAATGGAAGGAGCAGAGAGGCAGTGGACATATATGGTGGAAGCTGCAGGTATGACAGGCAGAGCTGATGGTGAGAAGTGAGGCGGACTAATGTTGGTGAATAAAACCGACTGTATCAGGCTCAGTTTTAAAGCTACAGTGAAGATATTGATATCATATAAAACTACATGCTACATGTGTATCCAGTGGTACCAGCCATGTTGTGCTACCTTGTTGGAAAGGGGGGTAAATAAAGCTGCAAATTTATGCTAAATTTTAGCGAGGGGGAAAAGGAACATTGGTGTATTTATATATTTCTGCATACTGGGGTCCCTGAACAGTCTTGGAATTGCATAAATTGGCTATGACTGGAAAACAGAGTTGACAATCATATACTCTTTACACTAATCCAGCTCAGCACACAATTTAACTGATATAGGATTAAAGTAGCCCCAAGATTGAATGAACAAATGAAGAAAAAATATTAGACCTATTTGTTCACTCATGATTTAATCTTGTGATTTCATATCTTGCAGTTATTTCCTCACTCAATGTCTGATCATCCATTGAAGGGCCCTTTGTTTCAGCCCAGGACAAACGTGACTACCACTGCTTTTCAAAATATAAGGTCTTAACACAGACTGGATACAAATACATGTGGCGATACGATGAATCGCATTATATTCACAAGAAATGTAAAATTTTGCAACACATTCTCACTCCTAATTTGTCAAATATTGATTCTTGTTCAGCGGCCCTACACATCCAGGTACCCCTCTAGCATTTGTTTTGGATGTATCAGCAAGTCAGGGGACAGCGTGTCAAGTTCTGCAGGTAACATGCATAGTGTCTTTTCAAATAAAACTTCAAGAATAGGTTTATTTACTTTATAGGTTTACTTGGTTAGGTTTGGAGACAAAACTACATGGTTAGGCTAAGGAAAAGATCAAGGTTGGGTTAAAAAGACGCTGACTTTTGTTTTCACATGGGACACATACAAACAGTCTCCTGGGTGAAAGTCCTGTGTTCAACCACCAGCTTACATGGACTTTCTTGCTTTTTTTTAGTTTGTCAGTTGGTCTGAGCATCTAAAAATGATGCGGCCCAGTGATAACAATTCATCCTCAGTGGATCATGAATGTCTGTCCATGATTTCATAGTAATTCATCCAATAGTTGTTGCACTAAAGTGCCCTTGAGTGGCAAAAACGAGAGGATGTGCTCTTTTGGCTGCCCTCTTGAATGGTGAAAACGAGAGGATGTGCCCTTTTGGCTGCCCTCTTGAGTGGTGAAAACGAGAGGATGGCGCCTTTTGGCTGCCCTCTTGAGTGGTGAAAATAAGACGATGTGCCCTATTGGATGAAAATGAGCGGATGTGCCCTTTTGGCTGCCCATGTCATGCAGTAGGTGCCCTTTTTTCCTTTTCGCCCCTGCAAACATCCTGAGTCCGTCACTGGTGCTAGGTAATGTTGGGTTATGCTCAGTGGACCTGATCATAACAGCCACACTTGGCAGAGTTAAGAGCCAGCTTGGTCTGTAGGCACAGGCTGAAATTCCCTGTTTGCTTAAAGCGCCCATGAAACAACTAGCAGGGTGCTATTTGATTCTGCATATTCATGTGTTTCCTGTAAAAACCTTAAGCTAGGGAGGGACTTGTCTCAGATATTGATTGGTGTTTACATTAGTCAATAGTGCTTAATGTGTGTTATACCCCCCCCCCCTATAAAATTCCATAAAGAATAGCTACGTAACAAAATGACTTTCTTGTCATAGATACTGCCACGGAGGTGACGATCAGCACTAGACATGTGATCAAATGAAGCATAAACATCTATTTTGATCTCATAGGAAAATAAAAATTGTGTCTCCATTAGTGTTCCTGAGTTTGGGGTATTTTAGGGATACAGCATGTGCAGTAGATGTGTACTATAAGACCATCTGGGAGTTTTATCTTTCCTGATATGAGAAAAAGCCCTGCCGTGTTCTTCACATACTGCAGAAAGGAGAAAGACATAAAACTATGTTAAAGTTAAATGTGCACCTGTTTACGCAGACTTGTTTTTCTAATTGTTTGGGATAGAGCATTGGATTAAATATCTTTGGGTACAGCTGTGTGTCTGTACACAAAGCATTAGCTCCAGGGAGATGCTAAAGATTGGACATGCAGTCCTGTGCTTGTTTTCTGTTGCTCTAAGCCGGTGGTCTTCTGTCCTGACCCTGAGGACCAGAGCTAATCCAACCAGTGACTGATCCATACATGTGACGCCCGGAGAATGTAATTAACTACCTCACAGAATAGAAAAACAGCAGGACTCAGAGTCCTGAGGACAGCTCTAAAACGCTGCAGTCATGAATATCCCCAGAGCTCCTAAGAACTGTTGATGGATTTGTCATTCCTGATTGCCTTCACTCATCTGCTTTGGTGTTATGGATGCCAGTGTTACGTCAGCTTATAACTAGCTGTAGTTTCATGGTGAGAGGCTGACACTGTAGGCGAGAAAGCAACTGTGGATGTCAGTCAGTCCACCATTTTAGTCCAGACTCAAATATCTCTAGAGATATTAAATGGATTGTTGAAATTATGTACAGACATTTATGGTTGTCCTAGGATGAACCGTACTGACTTTGGTGACCCCGTGAATTTTCTTCTAGCATCACCAGCCGTCAACATTGGTTTTGAGTTAACTATCTCAACAACGGGAGTGTATTTCTGTTCCTCAGCTCAATAACCTCTTATTATGACTCATTAACGAGACCTTTCGAAGGGTTTTATGTTCTCAGTAATCTGACTCATAGGCGGTGTTGTAGTCAAGACCACCTAAACCAAAACCAAGTCATGACCTAGACCAGACCAGTGTGAGTCCCAAACTGCATGGCACACTTATGATAAAATGTGGAACATGCAAACCATAGACACTCCTCATATTGATGTGAAAAATTCACATCCTAGTAAAAACACCCACAGAAAACAAATGAGGACTCCTGTCAGTGCCGTGTGTGTGCGTGTGTGTGTGTGTGCGTGTGTGTGTGTGTGTGTGTGTGTGTGTGTGTGCGTGAGTGTATCATGAGAAATGACTCGATAAAATAATCAAAAGGTATTGCAGAGGTGAATTTTATGTTTGGGAATTTTGCTTTATTTTTCTCTGACCGAACGAATATAAAAACATAGTCAACAATTGTCTTTTTATGTGTTAGGTGGTGTTTTCTTTTTCAGGGATTTAGTCATTTAAATGCCAGGCCTTGCTTCTCCATGTGCAAATATTCCACCAAAACAAGTTCCCTCTGGACACTTTCGCAAGGGCACCGTCACTGAATCTTGGATGTACTGCCGGCCAAGACAACTATGATTCTGTTTAAAGTAATACAAACAACCCAGAGTGTTTTCTTCCTTAGTGGAGGATAATGATGGGTTCAGCTAGACCTTCCTCCAGGCACTAAAACAAAGTGTGGAGATAAGTCTGGCCATGCAAGACCATGTTCTCAGTAATTTTCCCCCAGGGTCAAATGTTCAGTGTGCGTTTCCTTCGGTCAATATGTTTAACTGAACCACCTACAGCTCTTGACCTAGGGATGTTGCACTCTCTGAACCTGAGCCCTCAAAGTTGTGGGCAAGACAGCTTTCTTGAGTTTAGACACTGATATCTGCACAGTGGCTGAAAGGATCTTTACCATTCAAACTGCTTTGAAACATACATCTCATTTTGTTCTTTCGCAATTTGAGCTGTGAAGCTCTTACAATGTTAGTTTATCAACAGACATAGGACCCTGGGAACAAAGGCATTAAAAACTAGTGGATGGATTGCCATTACATTTCGGTACATTATAGTTCCCCATAATACTGTAGTAACAGGTGAAAATTTCTAGTTTTCCCTTTATGATACTCCCATCATACTAAGCTGTACACAGTTTGGTGCTAACTAGCAAATGTTAGCATGCTAAACATGAGCATGTTAGCTTAGCCACAGCTGCTACCATGGCTGTAGACCCTTACAGTGTTATCTTAATGATCTAGAGTGCATGGTCTAAAGCCCAGTATACACTGTGCGATTTTGGGCTGTCCCAGATGAAAGATGACCATCGTGAAAGGAACATGGTGATATCTTTGGTTGTGGCTCTTAAACAGTGGTCCTACATCACACAGTGAGAGAGGTTCAAGGATGGCCATTGTCACAGTCTTGTGATCAAAGACAGCCTGGGATAAGATTCTGACAGTGTAAGAAATTTGGGATGACCATCTCGGTGTGACTGCTGTTACAACCTCCGTCTAACCAACCGATAGAAATGTGGCATGAAATGACCCAATGGTGCTAAACCCAAACAAATAGATGGACAGCAGCTCGCCATGGAGACAAAATGCGCTCTAAGAAGGTTAAGTTTATTTACTTTATTAATCCCCCTGAGGGAAATTCAATGTTTTCACTCTTGCTTGTCAATTACACACAGGTCCGAAAGACACACATGTACAAACTGGACCTATACATGCACAAAGTGGAGAGATGTCAGAGTGAGGGGGCTGCCCTTGGTGAGGGGGTTCGGTGCCTTGCTCAAGGCACCTCTGCAGTGCCCACGGGGTGAACTGGCACCTCTCTAGCCACCAATTCACGCTCCATATTTTGGTTTGGGCGGGGGCTCGAACAGGCGACCCTCCGGTTCCCAACCCAAGTCCCTATGGGCTGAGCTTCTATTTTTTTCCGTTTCCACTGCGAAAAGTTGTGGATGGTACCAATGGAACATTTCCGTACTGTCTTTATTTTCGGTCCCCCCTCTCTTGGGGTACCTAGCACACTGATCTGATACTAAAAGTTGGAGCTCTGAACACAACAGTCTGTTGATTGGTCAGTAGCAGACAGTCACTCTGCTCAGGGCTGAGTTGTGGCTGGGTTTGAGTCTCATGTAACCACTGTTCATACTGTGGAGAGTTTTATTAGTAAACTGTAACTATAAAATGAAAAGATGTTTTGCTGCCTCTCGCAACAGCTGTAGACTGAGAAAAAATAACTTCATTCACTGGGCCGACTGCCGGCAACTTTTAACGTTGAACGTTTCCTTGTAATGTTACTCAATGTATGAGGTGACACCGTGAATCAACCGACACCTTAAATTTTCCATATGATTACTTTTACTATTACTTTAGTTTTTATATGTAATACAGTGTTAGTGATGAGTGGATGTTCAAGTGTTTATATATATTAATTTCGGCAGGATTATGTGAAGGGCATATATTCTACTCCTCACTCAGAGAAAAGAAAAGCATCAGGCTATGGCAACACTAAACCCCTGAGCTTGCCTGAGAAGGACTATACACACAAACCTGCTTTTTTTTAAATATCCCATGGAAAGAGACTCTCACTGCAGACAGTTCTATTTTGTCATATGTCATTCTGTGGATGATAAAGGAGATGCAGACTTCCCTCTTTGACATTCTGGCTTTAGACTAGGTGTTTGTTGGTCAGTCCCACGATCGCTTTCTAGTGATTTGACTTCGTTCTGATTTGCTAAAATACAAAATAACATATGAGTGTAAGAAATGCAGTTAATTATTGTTGTCCGACATGAGCCATTGGGGCAAGCCAGAGAGCGTTTGTGTGGTCACAATGGGATCTGAGAGAGCAGCTGCTTCTGAATGAAGCCAAACAGGATGCTCAGTCCTGGGCTCAGGCTTTGTTCACATCCACTATTACAAGTCATGAAATACAGTCAGTGTGTGCACGATCAAGAATCACCCAGTCAGTAACATTAACTTGTGATGATCATGATGGAAACAATCAGCAAACATATTTTCTAAAAAGCTCCTGTCATCATAAACTTTGAAAACCCCTTTCATACTAAGCATGTACCATGCATTAACGGCAGCGTTTTCCCTCAAGTGATCTCTAATCTGCAAATAACATTTCAGTGATCTAATGCTTTGATGATACAACACAGGCTGAGAGGGAGAGTCTTTGGATGTGTGAGTCTTCTCTCCATCAGTCACCGCCTATCTATTATGTCTGGAGGGCAGACCTGTGCAGTCATGTCAGCCCTCATTCCTCTCATAACTCCCCCCTTCTCCCTCTCAGCTGGCTCAGCAGAGCTTCTATTTGTGTGTCTGCGTGTGGTGTATGTGCAGACACACACACACACACACACACACACACACACACACACACACACACACACACACACACACACACACACACACACAGAAGGGAGTGATGGGAGGCTAATCAGACTCCTGTGACTCCAAACACAAGATAGACAATGACAAATAAGTTGACAAGAAAGGTTCCAGGGTGCAGTTTGTAGTGTGTGTGTGTGTGTGTGTGTGTGTGTGTGTGTGTGTGTGTCAATCTGGAGAAAACACGTGTCCTAATCCAGGCCAGAGCAGGCAGGTATGTTCGAGTTCAGGGTGGGAGTGGGAGAGGAAAGCAGATGGGAGTTGGTGGCGGGGGGTTGGGATGCGTTCAGGGTAAAAAGAGAGGGAGAGGCATGAATGCTAAAACAGCAGTGGACAACAACAGCTCTCTGGGAGCCGGCTCAGAAAAGCAAACACAGCATCAAGCGACAGGAAGCGTCTCGCTCGGCACACAAAAGGCAGAGCTGTCGCTTTTTAGGGCTCAGAGAAAAAGAGAGTATGAGAGAGAAGCAGGGGCCTGTACAGTCAGAGAGAAAGGACTGACCAAAGGTGGAAAAGAGAGAAGTTGATCTGTGTATATTTGCTTTGGTCTGCCTCCAAGTGGGAAGCAGATAAGATCTATGATAGTATCGGTGGTTAAATTACGAGAGAAAATGAGCCTGGAAACTTTCATCAGCTAATAAAACGCAGACACGGACATTTCACACATAGAGCTGTTCTTATCAAGACCAGAACGGTGTCATGCTACAGCAACGATCCTCCTTTTAATGGCACTTTAACAAAATACGTATTAGAAAGCTAACCCAAAAACCAGGCAGCAGAACATTTGTAGCTACTGTACAACGTGAGAAAACTGATATATTTTGGTACATATAGAAATATTTTTAAGTTGACATTGCTCACATAAAGGTGACGAGTTTTGCAACTAACAATTATTGATTTCCCAACAGCTCAGTCATCTGAGGAAAATGCTGCCATTGGTGTTTTCTGCAAACCATAAATGTGTTGCATTTGCATGTTTATTACGCATCATATGAACATTTCTAAGCTAATGTAGTGTATGAAGTGACTTTGTCACTGGAAGGCGGAGGGGATGGTGAATGGTGTGGCACCTAGGTGAGACGTCTGCCAAACTGCAGAACACTGTTCAAGCTTTTTCAGTTCAAATGACTAGTAAGGAGATGCAGGGTTTAAACTCTGTGTGGGTGTGGACCCTTGCAGAGTCGTTAAGGTCACAATGTGAGTCTTTGACCCACCTGAGGCCTAACGATGGTCGTTCCAGTTTGACGTAGAAAGAAGCCATCTATGTCAAACTGGAACGGCTATCGTTAAACAGAGGAGGTGGCCTACGGCGCAACTTATCACCCACCTACAATGCAGTCTTGGGATCCCTCCCCAGACGACTCCACACCCATTCACACCTGATCCCACCTGACCCTAACGACTGACATGATGGCCAGGTGGGTCATCGACTCACACTGGGACGACTCTGACACTAAGAGCTCACGTGACCCCAACGACTCTGTAAGGGTCCGCACCCACACAGAGTTTAAAGCCTGCAACTCCGTACCAGTCATTTAGAGCTGAAGAAGCTTCTTGGATGAGAGGCAAAGTGTCTCCAAGAGACGCAACATGGTCCAGTTGGCTATGAAATAGCACTGTTTACCATGACCTGGATGACTGAGAATCTACGATATAGCATTTATCATAACCAAGTGTTTTTTGTGCCCAACCTAACCACCTTATTCCCCGCATTGATGAAATGTAAAGTCTAAACAAATCTGCTGCATAATATCATGCAAATATAATATATCTGGTTTGCAGAAAGGTTCAATGCCAACATTTTTCCAGCGACTGAGTTGGTCTAAGAGCCCATCTCATTGCCTTCAAATATTTTAGCCCCAAATAATCAGTGTATAATTGTATGAAACAGGGAAAAGCAGCTAATCCTAACAGTGGAGAAGCTGAACACACTGACAGTTAAGCATTTTCCTTAATAAATAATTAAATAATGAAGTAACCATTCCAGACACACGTGTGGCTATAGCTGCAGAGGACATTAAAGGCCGAGGATGGCATATCCTCTCTGCCGTAAACCATTTAGAAATGGAATTCACAGATGAGCTGGATATAATCCAGGCACTAAACTAGACAGCAGTTTAAAACTGCGTGCAACAACAAAGGCTGAGTGTGTGCACTCTGCTGCCACATGTAAATGCTACTTGGACCAGTGTCACATCCAGGAACATGGAGTAAAGCCCCACTGCTGTCATGCTTTTATGATACTTGACACCCAGATGTCAACGTACCATTATTGCAATATTGAGAGCTCTTACTCACATATCAGGAATGTGAATAGCAGCGAGCGGGTGGGCAGGGAGGGATGGAGGATAACACACAGTATGTTGAAAAGCCATCAGTCTAAAGGCTGAAAGCAGGAAACATCAAGCCTGAGAGAGTCATCTGACTGATGAGCTGGTCTCAGTATATTTCCTGTCATAGAATCTCTCTACTTCCCCTCTGAGTGAACACGACATACGTCCAAGAATGAGATGTGAGAAAGAAACAGAAAATAAAATGAAGAGAGCAAACAAGGACAGAGGAGGAGAATCAAACAAAAATGAGATAAGGAAGTTTGAAATGGAGGGACAAGGAAGACAGAGAGAGGGAGAATGCCCTAATGTACCATGCAATGAATCATAGTCATGAGCAATGACAGGCTGAAAGCCGAGGCAGGCGGGGCGGCGGAGATAAAGACAGGGCAACACGGAAGGTCACAGAGCTGCTGAAGCTGCTCTTCACAAAGTCATCCTGTTGCTACGTATGGTTTAATGGACTCATTCTGCACACAGGGCAGGATAACGAGTAGAGAGGGTGACATGGGTCAAAGAGGGCACAAAGGTCAACTGTACTTCTGCTTTGAGATAGATCTGCCTTTGATTGAAAATATCAACCTGTCTCACAATACCATAAGAAATAGCTGGTAATCATGTTAAGATTATATAAATGAGATTTCTGAGCCAACAACAACCATATGGAATACCATTTAGGTCAATATTACATAATCAAACATAAATAAATAAATACAGCTACAAAACAGATGCTGAAATAAATACATGAGGCAACAAATATTAAAAAAATGTAAATATAATTTAAAGAAAATAAAGGAAATAAAAAAGTAGTCCTTTGAAAAACTTTTTTTTTTTCCAATTTATTTATCGAAACATACTTGCTGATTTATATTTACATTTTTTTATATATATTTATTCCCTCAATTATTTATTTATTTTAGGATTTATTTCCTCGGCATATTCATTTATTTTTTTGCTTATTTATCAGTTATTTTAAATATAACCACAGTTGTGCGATCAGTTTCTTACTCTGCGCACAAAATAAGTGCATATGCAAAACTACCGTCGGATTCATGACATGTGCACTCCGCCAAATTTTGTTCTTACTGCCGTGTATATATTTGTGAATCGGAATCGTTCTAAATTGACAGGTGTGAGCGCACTATTTACAACCAGTGTACTGCCACGTCCGTTTTCTCTACATAAGGAAGTAGGTTAGCCTTGAGGTGTGTCATGGAGTAAGTGTTGAAGCTGTTTCTACGACACACCAGTGTCAGGTCAACGGTAAACGGTTGTGAATATCTTGGTGGTTAGAAACACCTCTTCCTCCCACTCTATTCAAACATGTTGGCCTCTAAAGAAAGTGTCTCTCCTGAAGGCACGGGCTGTATATCTTCCAGGAGAAGCTACTTATGCCATCTTAACACCTGCTTGGAGGTAAATCAGAATCTTTTATACAGACCCTAGAGAGGCTACTAATTAACAGTGGCTATATATGTGAAATTTCACTCGAAATTGGTGGGTGGTCGATCTAAAGGCCAGGTCAATAAAAACAATGAAAACCAAACTGTTATCGTTAAATAGAGACGTTCTCATGCACTCCATTGTGCCCTACGACTGGGACACTTAGTTTTTATGGTTGAATATTTTAATTATTACTGATGAGAATAAAAGGACGTCGATTTCATAGTTATTTAATACATTTGGCCAATGCAATACAAAACTTCTGGTTGTAATTATAATCTATGAAAGCCTTATTTAATGAATGCAGTTGTAATAACCTATGCATTTAGTTAAAAGGTGTGTGCCAGGCTGTCATCATTTGTTCATACTCAGTTCTAAATTTGTTGGAGGAGTATAAAAAACATTCAGGTAAGAAAACAGTTTGCGACTGAGGCCCAAAATGTCCTTCTAATTTTACCACCTTGTATTTCTGATCAACACTGTGCTGTATTCAAAGGTGACCTCCATGCCACGTTCTTCACTGAGCTAGACCAAACGCATCCCAGACATTTTTCTGTACTGGATATAAATCTTGTCATCTGACTCGAAGTATTCAAATCAGAAATAACCAGATACCAGAAATAAACTTGATTAAAAGTAGTGATATGACAATGTATAATACTCTATTACATGTAAAAGTCCTGCATTGAAAATGTTACTTAAATAAAAGTACTCGTTTGTCAGGATGACTCATTTCAGAATAATATATTATTGGATTATAGTTATCGATGTATTAATGTGTTCATCATTTTAATGTTGCAGCTGGTCAAAATGGAGCTACATTTAATTTATATATTTTAAATATCATTTCGCATACTGCTGGGTAGCTTGTAAAATCCACCCCTGGGGACCAATTAATACTCACTTATACAATGATATTATAATTTATTTATTGGTTACATTTTGTCCTGTTAATTTGTCTTAAATCTGCAAAGTAACTGAAGCTGTCAGATAAATGAGGTGGAGGAAAGAGTTTAAGTATACAGTTGCAAAACAAATATAAATACTCAAGCACAGTACCTCAAGTAAGTATCTCAAATTTGTACCTGAGTAAAAACTGGAAATAACCACTTGTCAGATGCCGAGAGTTCCTAAATATGTTTTTTATTTTGACATGAGTCCAGACAGCCTTGAGGCCTTTCAGTCTCAAGCACATTTGTATTTAAAGTTCCTCCAGATATTCTTTAATAATCATGAGTATTGATGATTCAAGGAATAATAGAATGATGCGGCACATTTAATTAAGATACTCCAGTCATTTTCCCCTGCAGTGAGCCCTCTACTATGACCTACTGTAATCGTATTTAACGCCGATGATCTCACTCACAATGCTATTACAGTTAATCCTACATTATTAGATCTTGCAGTGACGGTTACTCTTTGAACTCCGACCCCCTCCCCCTCCTCCATGTCTGACCTCCATTCCACACTCGCCTGGGGGTCCATTCCTGTCCCTTCAATGGCTTCGTGTGTGCGTGTGTGTGAGTTTCCCAGACGTGGCCGGATGAGCCGTGCTCTGTCAGGCCCAGCTGAGCCTTATGTTCAGAGCCTTTGCTCATTGTTCCCATCTTGAACAAACAGCTTATTTATTTTTGTTTGGCTTCTATGGTTAATTGAGGGGGAAAAAAGAGTTTAAAAAGTGTCCGGAGCTGTCCTAAATTAAGACATCAAAGAGCCTGATAAATATACAGTAGGAGGATTTAACAACAGACCAGACGTTTAAGAAAGCCTCTGCTTAGTGAACGTGGCTACTTTTGTAAAACTGGAATCACAACAGGACGACATTTTGCTTCTAAATACAGCTTCAGAAATGTGTGGACACTTTGCAATTGTGGTGGAAGGATTCAAAAGTTTAGACACAAAAATAAAAGATTTTGATGCTAAAAATGTCAAAATTAAACATGACAACAATCCATCTTGATTTGAGATCACAGTGCCCTGTAATTTGGCTGCTATCCACAACAATGTCTATCTAAACAACGCAAAGCTATACACTCATATTCCCTCTCCACCAACATAGAAACGGTTCCATTACAATTCCTGAACCTAATTTTGAGCCGTTCAGAGCATTTTGATCAAAAATAAATTGGTGCACACCCCAAAAAGTTGGTTCTCATCTGGAGACAAAAACATAACAGGTTTTCCTTGACCTGAAGTGCGAACTGTGACGACATCAGTGGACATATCATATTCTACAGGCTGGAAAGAGACGATGGAGAACGCAAGTGAAAAATTGTCAGAGTGTGCAGTGGTCTCATTAGTAGTTGGTCCATGCTTGTTATGTTTTTTTTGTAAAATCAACTATCTGTACTAACAGAACAAAAGTTCAGAGTTGTTGTAATCCGCTACTTTGCTTCGATTTTTACTTCCATTGTGCACTGGCCAACGCCCTCTGTTGATTACATCCTTGATTACATAGGTTCCACTCAAAAGTGGTGGAAATGTGAGCAGTCATGAATACAATCAGTTCAAGAACCAGAGCTAATCTGTTGGAAAAGGGGCGGAAAACAGAGAAGCAGCGGTGGAGTACAAATTCAAGGTACTGGTAGGCTCTGCAGGCTCCACTTCACCCAGCTTCACTCAGCTGCCCGATAAACCTGCTGCTTCTTCCCACTTTAACCCGAATAACAAACCAGGGCTCGGTGCTCCGGTTGGATCCAAACAGAGAGCCGGGGCTAGTTCAGACACTAGCGGAGGCTAACTGGCTGTGCATCCCTCCGTCATGCATCCCTCCGCTAGTTTCCCAGCTTGCCCCGGCTCTCCGTTTGAATCCGCCAATTCAACATGCTCAATCGGCCGAAAAGCCACCAACGCCGAAGGGCCAACAGTGCGGGACACACTGCAAAAACTAGGCCGACAGACGTTCACCGATGGCCCGACTTTGGTCGATGGCCGGCCGTTGGCTTGGTGTGTCAGGGCCTTTAGGGCTGCCACATGGGTGCTTGGAAGAGGCTTTCTGTGTAGGCCCAAGGAAAGGCAGAGGGGCCCCAGAACAGAGCCATACCACCAAACATAATACTGCAAATGGAAACAAATTTTTCTTTAACTAAAGTGTTCTTGACTGAATTTCCATTTTATGCAACTTAATACTTCTACTACACCACATCTCAGAAGTAAATACTGCATGGTTTACTCCACTACATTTGTCTGACAGCTTCAGTTACTTTGCATATTTAAGACAAATTGAGACAATAGACAAAATGTAACCAATAAATAAAATATAATATTATTGTTTTTTTCCCCAGAAAAAAAACAAACTTTTACACCAGTCACTAATGACTTGTGCTGTGTTCACACTATGAGTGACAATGCAAAAGCATGACCTGCTACATTACCAATGAGTTGCTGCTGAAGTGCTGCTCAACCTCAACTTGCAACAAAGCATCTCAGCTGAATGTCATCTAAAGTTTATATTTGTTAAGAAGTATATCTGTGTTTCATTAATATCTTAGCACCAATTTAACATCACATTTTTGCCACCCCATTGAATCCCTGTGTGCACTGCAATGCACATAAAGCTAGCATAGCGTCGGCTAACTACACTGAATAACACAGTACCACAGCTAGGAACAAAATATGATTGGTTCAAGCTTTGCCGATGGAGCAATGAAAAAAGTTGAAGCCAGTTCAACTGGTGCCACGCCCGTTCACAGTGACAAGTGTCATGCGTCACTATGTAGCTTCATGCCACCGACTGCCATTGAAAATGACTTGTAATCTGCTGCTGTGCCACTCCCAGTGTGAACACAGCATTGGGCTTTAACATGTAGGTGAACAATGGTATTAGTACAGTTGCAGGTTTATTCAATAATGATAGAATTTGACGTTTTTAAGATATAAAACAAAAGTTTGATGTAGATTCAAAGTACTTTCTGAAGTATCTCACAACACAAAACTCCGCAGCACTGCCAAGTCTTATTGCTTTTGAAAAAACGGCCCTGAGTCATCTTGAGACAAAGTGGCCAAATCTCCCAATTTTACCAAGTTACTGTAGCTCCAGCAGAGGAATCCTCAGAGGATAAAAGGCTTTCTTTGTGTTAAGATCTTGAAGAATGACAGATAATTTGATTATTATCTCAAATTTAAACTATAAACAACACAGCTTGTTTCATTGCTTTAATAATTATAACTGTATCTATGGCAACAAGAGGGGAGCTTCCATTATGCCCTAAACTGCATTTTTGGATGCTTCCCAGTAAACTGTAATATTAAAAATACAAATACTGGTTATACTCGGGTTTGATGGATTGTTGCAATGTCTGACTATGGAGAAAAGGGGGGATACAACCTTTTGATAAAATTTGGGGCTCATTCATATTTTTTTAGAGGGGGAGATTTTGCTACGGCCTTATAATGAACTATGCCTAGTTTCCTATTCCTATATTTTTTGAATCACTTTAATGCACCACCTGACCTGACATATTGGGAATCTTTAATTAAAGGCAGGTGTGCTTAAGTGAGTGTGGAGCGTGGAAGATGCCACCGGGTTACAATCTTTAACTGCTGCCTCTTTGGTTAGTCTTACTTTTTTAATTGTTTGATTAAATAGTTTAATACCCCATTGATTTCAACTTTGTTTTTGTGAAGGCCCGTTTATTTGGGGAATGTCTGTGTGGGGATTTTTATTTTCACTTTCTTAAAACGCAAAAGTCAAGTGAATGTCAAACAATTCCCCAGACATCCTGCAAATCATTTAAAAAAAAAGAAGAAAAGAAGAAAAAGAAGAAAAGGACTTTAACTTGTAAAGGAGTACTTTCACAATGTGGTCATGGGAGTTTTAATTAAGAAGAGGATCTGAATACTTCCTCCACCTCTGCAAAGAAGTCACAAAGCCTCAAGTTACAGGCCGCGCAGCAACACGTTCATTGGAGTCAAATCACACTAACTGCCTTGAAAACCAGTGTAACAGAAGTTGTGTGAAAGCGGCCTTGTTTTTTAAGCCTGTGTCCAGTCCAGCTCTGACGTGCAGAGGATCCCTTGTGAATACCAATTTCCTGTGAGAGGCCCCTTCAGTGTCTCCCACAGGGCAGAGTTAATCAGCGCAAGCTTAAGGTAATCACTGATCGATCTGAGCTTCCCAGAATCTGACATTTGAGGTGTGACAGAGCCTATCTGGACTCACAGCTCCTAATCCTCAAGGGCTCGGGGGCTCTTTTCCATGGTGATAGCACAGCCATCCTACCCATTGTGTGTGTTTATATGCATTTAGCATGTTTTCCCTTTTCTTTCACTAACTGTGTTAGCGGCCACAGACCCCTCCAGGGACGAGATCCATATGGCACACTTCGCTCACACCAACACATACATACATAGACACACACTCGACTGCTGGATGCATGATGTAAGGCACGTAGGCCATGGTTACTGCTTACAACATGCTTTCTTTCCTTGTCACCTGTATTCATTAAAAAGCAGAAAAGCATGCATTTACAGAGCCAAACGTAACCTGATATAAAACAATAGTTAAGGGGTAACCCGAGTACTTTTCAACCTGGACCCAATTTTCTCATGTTTTTGTGTCTCAGTGACTAATGGGAGCAAGATTTTTTGAAAATGGTCCAGTATTGAGCGAGAGCCATTTAAATAAACAGTAATGTTATCACTGTAAAACACACTTCATTCAAAGTTGAGAGAAACAAAACTCACAAAAGCCGTCTTGGTTCTTCTTACCACTGTCCCAACAATCACCAGCTCCGGTCTGAAATAAACACTTAATTCACCCGGTTAGATGTGAAAATGTGGTGGATCTATAAACGCTAAAATGACTGTTTATCTAGATGGAGTCCGGTGGGATATGCGATGGCAATTTCTAGTCTGTTTCTTGTTACACAAAATGGATCTTAGTCTTTAACAAAATGGTCTTCTTAGTACAGATCCTTTTCATAATGTTATCAAGCACTTATGACAATAATCTGAGCACTTTTAGTGGATATAAATTAACAGTGTGAAGTTTCCCCAAGTGGTTATATTCCAGCCAGTTTCACTGCTACTGGCTGCAGTACTCTCGCCCAGTACTGAAACAAATACAATTTTGTTTTTCCCGTTAGTCACTTAAAACCCAGACACACCACACCAACGTCAAAGAACTACAATAGTGGCGATTATAGTCTGCTGTTGCATCACCTCATGTTGCCTGCATCTTGAACAAAAGGTTGCACTTGAACATACTGCAAACAGCTAACTAGCACATATGTGCAGCACCCACATGAGGGGAAATAACTCTCCATAACAGCAGGCAGCAGTAGTCAGTGGTGGATGAAGTACCTGAAAGCTATACTTCAATAAAAGTATGGATTTCTCACCAGAAAGATACATTGATAGAAGTTAAAGTCACCTATTAGAATATTCATTCATTCATTTTCTGTAAGCGCTTATCCTGTTGGGGTCATGGGGGGGAGGGGTCCTGACATTAGGTGTGAGGCGGTGTACACCCCGGGCAGGTCCCCAGACTATCACAGGGCTGACACATAGAGACAGACAACCATTCACACTCACTTTCACACCTACGGACAATTTAGAGTCACCAATTAACCTGCATGTCTTTGGACTGTGGGAGGAAGCCGGAGTACCCAAAGAAAACCCACACTGACACCAGGGACACCATGCAAACCCCGCACAGAAGGGCTCCCACACCCTGGGGTCAATCTGATTCTCTCTATGTGCACTGAGTGATTTCAGAGGGATTTCACTCATTGATGGGCTCTGCCTCGACACTGATTCAACATGTTAGATTGGTTGAAAAACAAAGACAAGAGCTAACTACTCCCAACGGTGCGGACACACCGTAAAAACCAGGGCAACAGACACAAAGACATGAGACAACAGGGCTCAGGTTGAAAAATACCTAAGTTGCCATATAAGGTGAGATGAAGCTTAATTTCAGCACATCAAACCTACACTGTGATCTAATCTAATCTTCTACTCATGATGATTATAAGCACTCATCCCTTTGTTGGTGAAGATTCACAGTCATCCAGGTCAAAGTCATTCTAAAGCCGGACTATACCTCTACGTCGAATCAACGCCATACCTACGGCATAGGCTCTGCATTGACATAGAGCCTGCTCTGTACCCCAACGTGCACCTCCCTAGAAATGTAACTACACATTGCGGCGACGCAGACCTCCTGTCTAGTTTTGTAAGATGAAACCATTTCCCTCAGTGGAAACGAAGCTTTTATTTACTTTAATTTCACAGATAAGAAACAATAAATTGTGAAGACAATAAAGCCTCCACAAAATAGCATTTTAAGTCTTGTGTGATTTATCGTGGCTTCATCTGAGCAAAGGAAATCTCTGCTAGTTGCTAGGCTAGTTTATACAATGTTAAATGCCATAGGCTTGTGCTAATAACGTTAGCATGTTATATTTGTTTGGAAAATGTGTTTAGTATAAGACAGTTATTTTCTCAGTGAATCTTGTGAGTTAAAATGGAGCCGAATTTTGTAACGTTACCTTTGTTGAATGTTGCTGTTGTCCCTGGTTTCATGTGAGCAAAGGAAAAGATTGCTAGCTGCTAGGTTAATTTATATAATGTAAACTGCCATAGGCTTGCGCTAATAACATTAGCATGCTGTATTTGTGGGGAAAATGTGTCCAGATAAAGACAAGTGTTTGTCTGTGAATGCTGCGAGTTATAGTGAAACTGATTTGTGTACTTGTGTTTGAAATTGTCTCTATTAAGCCATGTGTAATGTGCGTTGAATGTGTTTTGGGTGTATTCTGAATCAACTAAACTTTACAGCACTTCACAGAAACGATGCAGCTGACTAGTTTTTTGGAGATGTAACTCACAACAGTGTAGGCGACGTGCGTAGGCTACAGTTACAATGCAGTCTTGAGATACATCCCCAGACAGCTTAACTCCCATTCACACCTGGACCTATTTAACCCTAACAGCACACATGATGGACAGGTGGGTCAAGGACTCACATTGTGACCTTAACAACTCTGAAACTCAGAGCTCACATGTGACCTCAGCAACTCTATAGAGGTTGTCACCCACACAGGAGTAAAAGCTTGCAACTCTGCACTAGTCAGGACTGAAGGAGCCTCTTGGATGAGAAGTGAAACATCTTTAAGCAAATCCAGATGCCAACGATATAGCACTTAGAAACACTCATCCCATCCCATCACAGTGAACGAGCTAAGTGTGACATCAGGCTTTGTGTGCAACTATAGTCACAAAGATTTACTGTGCCCTGTGGCAGCTATTTTTGCCTTAATGTCAAATGACCTCTCAGCATGCTTACAATAGCTCCCGTTTTCGGTTTCACTTTAATTAGGCTGCTGTTTGACAAAAAGGTCCGCCATCAATGGGAGTGTAATAATAACTGGCACATGGCTGACCCTCCCATGGGCTTTGTCCTCCTCGCGCACAGCGGCTTTTGTGGCTCCTCACTGGCAGATGAGCATGATATAAGAGCTTGTTATGAAAGTGAACAGCAGCAATTGTCAGAGCTGCCTCTTCAAAGTGATCATTAATTATGTAGCCTGAAGAGGCCAAGCATAAAATACAACTGGGTGACTCCATACTAAAGAGCCAATTAGTGTTGAGTTATTACCTCTTTGACTTTAGTCCACAGCAGAGAAAAGAGGGGAGCGAAATGCATTTGGATGTATTGAAAAAACTGAACCTCACTAACCTTTCCCAGAGCAGAAGACGAGCATGGCAGAGAGAGAGAAAGACAACCTGGTTGTAGTTTTATATCAGGGTATTTGTCGTAGTCTCTTCGCGGAGCTACCACTATGTGACAGATGAGTCGGTCTCTGAGCATTAGACCTGTAATTAGTGGCTTCCATGTGGTCAGAAGCCTCATAACACTGTAACAGCCTGACCTTTCTCCAGAGATAAGAAGCACAACACGTCCTCTGACAATAACCTTTTCCCTCTGCTCGCCATCACACTCAACTGTTGGTCACATATGTTCTGCTAGAGAACACTCCACTGGGCTTCACTTGCTTTAACTGATGCACAGACACTGTATGTCACACATGTATGCATACAGTACATATCCACACATCCCATAAAACACAATCCCCTGTGGAAATCAGTGGAATTCAACAACAACAAAAAAAAAATCCCAAGAGGTTAACAACAGCCGCTCACACATAGCTCTGCTGAGAAACAGAACGCCAAATGTCCAAAATATTTGGGAAATTGTTCTGAATCTGACTTGCAGGGCCTTTTGCTCAAACTACATCATATTTAACCCCTTGATCTACCCCTTTGTACTTGATGCTGACAAGTATTCATATAGAGTACTGTAACTCACATTCTTTACAGTATATTTAGCGTATTACAATATGTTTGTGGAAAAACTGAATAATTTTGTTCCATAGTTGCATAATTGCCTAGAGTTGGTTCATGTTCTCACGGCAGCATTAACAAGCGGACCAGATAAAATGCCTTGGGCGAAAAAGCTGCTCTTGATCAGAATTTCCATGTGGGAACAATCCAGGAAGTAAACAAAACGTTGAAGAAGAGGACACTTGCAAGATAATTGTGACACTTTCTAATGTCACAATGGAGGGACAACTACGCAGGTTGATTTTAGCGCTGCTCATCGTGGACTATATTGCTGTCATTGTTCATTTTAGTCAAACCATACAGTTTGAAAACGAGGTGCGGCTCCAACTAGAAAACAATGTTTTGATGCATTGGATGTGCTGAATGTGCATATTAAGGCAGTACAGGAGGAGGTGCACATTAATAATCCTCCAGGACTGTAACATGCTCATGTTTAACCCAAACAATGTGTCATGTGACTGCAGTTGGTTCACATCCAGGTTGGAACACGTTCTCACCACAAACGAACGACTGAGACCACCTCTTCAAGAAGGTCACCCAAGTGTCAAAACCTGCCCAAATGAACCATGCTTTAGGGGCAAACGAACTTGACTTTGATTGAACTGAACCAAACAGGGCAGATGTGAAAGCACCCTGAGTGACTAATGGGAACAAACATTTTTGTAACTGGTCCAATGCCAACCGACAGGGCTGCAGCTGTGAAACCGGCCACAATGTAACCCAAACAGGCAATTGCACACTGTCAATTCACAGTCACTAAAAGTGATTGCTTTTGCACCTGACAGGCTCAGATTGTTATTTTAAGTGTCTGACAGCGTTATAGAAAAAAAATCCCTGCAGAGAGAAACCTTTTTGTTAAAGAGTAAGATCCTTGTTGTTTACCCAGAAAGAGCCCCAAAATCATCACTGCCAAACCCACCAGACTCCATTAAAAATAATTATCAATTTTAAAACACACTTCGTGCAAAGTGAAAAACTGTCTTGGTTCGTCTTTCCACTGTCGGAAAGTGAGAAGATGTACAGCCTGCAACACAAGCTGCAGTAAAATCACTTGGGGCAAAAGACAACATCACAGTGCGCCCACTAAAAGTGCTTGTTTTTGCCACTGACATTGTTATTCTAAGTGTTTGACAGCATTATGGAAAGAATCCCTACAGAGATAAACCTTTTTGTTTAACCAGAAAGAACCTCGAAATTGCTTTCGTCAAACCCACCAGACTCCATTTAAGTAAACAGTTGTTTTATCAATGTAAAACTTACTTCATTCAAACTCGACAGAAACAAAATAAAACTCACAAAAGCCATCTTGGTTTATCTTTCTACTTCTTCTTCTAACGATGATAAACTCTGGTTTGGTTCAAATAAACCCTTGATTCACACAGTTAGATCAGAAATAATGCTGCCTCTATACACGCTGAAATTACAATTTATTTAAATGGAGTCTGGTGGGTTTGGTGATGGCGATTTTCGGGGCTGTTTCTGGTTGAACAAAAAGGATCTTACTCTGTAACAAAAAGTTCTGTCTCCTTCCATAATGTCTGACTCGTAAAATAACAACCTGGGCATGTCAGTGGCAAGGACAAGCACATTAAGTGGATATACATTGACAATGCGAACATGAGTGGTTCAATTGCAGCCTGTTTCGCAGCTGCCAGCTGCAGTGCTCTCACTCAGTACTGGAGCAGTTTCAAAATAGTTGTTCTCATTAGTCACTTGGACACAAACATGGGAAAAAAGGGTTCAGGTTTAAAACAGCTAAAGTTATCCTTCAAGACAATACAGTTTAGGTCAGTAACACTTGTCCTGAAAATAGATGTTTTTAAGGTTAACTGCCTAATAGTCTGTTAATGACTCTCAGGTCAGGCACATGGTGCACATAGAGGAAATGCATAAACATGAAGGATCACAGCTCGAATCAAGAACAGTAACTTCAGGAGGGGACTGATTATGCCACAGACTGAAACTCTCCTAGTAGCCAAATCTTCTTACTGCATTCCTGATACTTGCAAATAATCACACTGTATTGCTAAGCCCTTTGTGAGAGGGGATCATAGGTTCCATAGTTAAATGGGAATGAGGCTCCATTAAGGGTTTCATGTCGCTGGGACCCATTTGTCCTGAACTGAACTGAGATTTGCATTTCTATCTGGCTTACTAATTAACAAGAGTCCATGTAAATTTAACCAGGATATTTACTCAAGTACTGCACTTGAGTACAATATGGAGCACTTTAAGTGCTACTTTACATCTCTAATCAACTGCAATTATTAAGAAGCTATAATTACAAGTTCTTGGCAAAAAAAATTCTATGTAGAGACACATATCATAAGCAAATAAGCCGTCACTCTTCCTGCATCCAGCACTGTTGTTTGACATGACAGTGATGTAGTTGGAGGCAACGAAGAACTACAGGCTATTTCATCTTGGATTTCTAGTCTCTGCCTCTGGGTAGTCAGGGGGCGTGCTCTACATCAGTGGTTTTCAAACCTTTGGTGTCCAAGGCAACACCAAAGGTCAAGCCAAAATCTCAAGGCACACCTGTATTTATATCTGTGCACAATATCATCTCTCATCATGAGATAAGACAATAAAAATGAGAAAAAAATAGGACGGGTAGTTTTCGTGATGCTGTATAGTGACAATTTTTCTTTCGTGGTAGGTCGTCTTCGCTGGAGCTTTGTTGTAATTTACTCCATACAATAAAGCAATCAATTGTCCTACTCACAGCTTTCTCCTTTTAAATGTTATCACCGACATAAAAGGTGGCAATTTTTCCCTTTAAACTATACCCAACAATCATTTAACTCTTGAGCAAGCAAACCTTCTCTGGTTCCAGCTGCTTAAATGTGAGCCCTGTAATACAGTATATAACAACGTAACAGGGCGGGGTGATTCTGCATCATAAATACTTTTACTTGTGATACATTTTTCAGATTGCAGTTCCGTACTCTAAGTACTTTTTATAATTTCAAATGCAGGACTTTTAGTTGTAACAGAGTATTTTCACAATGTAGCATCAATACATTAACTTAAGTTAATAATCTGGGGCTGTATTCACAAAGCTTCCTTGTACTAAGAGTTGCTCCTGGTGACAAAATTCTTAGAATCGTGACGTTTTCTTAGAATTTCCCCTTAAAGTTAAGACTAGGTCCTTGTAAAGATAAAAGTTATTCATTATTAACCTTAAAATAACTCCTAATGTGAAAAACTGTTAGGAGCAGGGAGGAGGACTTTTAAGAAGCGTAAGAGTGCCTTAATCAGATGAGAAAATGGTGGAAACTCAAAGAGGTAAAAGAAATATTTTCCAAATGCTGAAAGACAGTGAGTGAATAAAATGCAACAGATTAGATCATGCAGGGATAATATGTGCGGTTGATGTCATCAGGGATACGCACACATTTCCCACCTAACGCGGAAGGCCAGAAATAAAATACAACAGTGCGGCAGTGATGACTTGGGTTTGTCTCAACCTTACATCAGCAGTGATCACACTGACACTGACAACACTTTCACAGTCAGCAGTTCATGTCATTTCCACTGGGTGTCCACACCTTGTAGACTCACAAAAGGGCATGTCCATGACAACCAATCACATCTTTTAAAAGAAAGCATCACGCCTAGCAATGGGGTCAACCACACCTGCTCACTAAGATAAAACTTTCTGTCTCTTCCTTGCTCAGAGTTGCTCTGACAACTTTCCTAAATCACTCCTAACCCTGGAACCCGTTTTCAAAACGTTACATTTTCAGGCACCCAAAACGCCGCTGTCGTGTAAATGATTGGCCAAAACACAACTAAAGTTCACTGTTTTCAGTTAAAATCGTTGTCGTATAAACGGGACCTCACGCTTTAGATGTGAGAGGGTGTCAGACTTTGGTCTTTTAAAAGTCTTTTCAAAGTCTTCTGGTGGCAGGGTGTAAGTAATACGCAGCAGAGAGGTGTTGAGGACGTCCTGTGAGGATTAACAGCCTGAAGACAACTTGTCTTTTTTTAGCCTTTTTAATCACTTTTAAAAACATGTTTTTAGAAACCGTCTTGGTTTTGAATGAGCTGCGCTACTGCATGTTACAGTGCTGACTAATAGGAGTTTCTCGTTAGCAGCGGTCTCAGTTTCCATTTCCTCTGGAGCACTGGAGCTCTGGTACAGTCCGTTTTATCATGCAGATCTTCAGACTGTCTCCTGGTCAGCAACAGTTTTATCTCATCTGGTCACAAATTTCCATCACAGAGGCTCTGCTGGGTGTGTTTCATCAACACACACCGCGTGTGACCACCAAAAGATAGGAGGGTGACTCAAAGTTCACTGAGCAGCACAGCGCTTGAGAAATAGGGACTATTGATCTAACAACTCATCCCATCATTCAGACCATTTATCACTGGGAAGACTGGGTCTATTTTTAGCAGTTAACATCACACATGCTTTTGCAAACTTGGTCAAGCCGGAGCTCCGTGCTTTTAGGCTGAAAGACAACCACAAACAGGGCAGAAGCAGAGCCTTTTATGCCTATAACTGTAATTAATCTTCTATTACAGTGCTGAGAGAGCTCAAATGACTCCTCTTCCTCCTAAAGTGGAGGTTGCAGGTTGGGACCAGTCTGCCTGCTGGTAAGAGTTTTAGCATTAGCTAGCTGGCATGCTGGCACCCAAACACGATGATTACATAGGCAAATCTCTAATCCCACTGGGCTTAATGGGCTCCTTAAACTGGGTATTAGGGGAGCTGCTAATGCCAGGTGATTGTCAGCACTTGGACACAGGGAACACAGATGGGGACACAATAACAATGCATAAACACATGCACATGCATAAAAACAAGCAAGGCAGTATAAATACACACATGTATAAATCCAGCGTGTCCGTAACACTGAGTACTTCGCATCATAGTTTCCATTACCGCGGTGCCATGGTGACTTCACATCCCCAGTGAGATGACAGGCGGGTGAATAGTGTGTCTGCAAACACAGTAATGTGCCACTACAGTCTAACACCTAAGTGATGGCTGAAAAAAATATAAGGAATAACCACCAAACCCGAGGGCATGGACTGAGCAATGCTGCACTGATGCAATATAGAGGGAGGGAGTGGGAGCTGTCATCTCAATTTTAAATGAATATCTGAAGAGTGTGAGACTAAAATAAAACCCTCGGACAGAAAAAAGCAGGGTGTGAAAGTGAATGGAGCCTGAATTGTATTTGAGAGAGGTCTCTGGCCTGTGATCCCTACCGGATAGCCCTCTGTTTTCTTCTGGCACCACTTCAGTAAAGCGTTCCTCTTAGATCCTCCATACTCCCGGGCCAGTGCAGCCAAGGGGTCCTTTCTTTCCACACTGTCACCAGGGAAACACAAACCGCAATCACACAGAGAGAGAGAGAGAGAGAGAGAGAGAGAGAGAGAGAGAGAGAGAGAGAGAGAGAGAGAGAGAGAGGGACGGTTACAGTATGTCATTCGGAGTATGATGATTATCCAATAAACTATTATTATCTTCACATCCATTCGCAAACTTCAGTGCACATGGACATGAAGGAAGCTTCATAAAAACCATAATTATGCAAGCTCTCTAAGTCTCATAGCAAAAGAATGTGTTCAATTAAATAAGCATTTTTCCAGATGGAAATCCTCTGCAGGAAATAATTTGACCGCCATGTCTGAAACGAGCTCATAAGTGGCTCTGATGTAAAAACATATGATTCATTTCAGATTTCCCACAGAGGTGCTTCGGGAACCTAGAAATGTACTACTTAACATTTTATGAATATTGTTTTTAGATCAGAGGAAAGTGTAATCGGTCTTCTTGAATTCAGATGGAGGGCAGGACGTGATCGATCCATATACAGCGTGAATTGGAAAAAGAGGAAAGTATTAAAACCTGCAGGCAGCAGCTGTGGTCAGAAAATTGAAACTCATGTCGGATGTGATCCATGCAATATGATTATTTTCCCACAACCATGACTGACTTGCCCATTGTGGACGCAATCATTGTTACAAATGACCTCCTGATGTTACTAATGTTTGAAAGCAAGTTAAAGTGTACAAGAGTCAAGTGGACTACGACTATTTTGAGTGTGATTCCACGACTGAGGCAACTGCCATCTTGTGTCTTGCTGGGTGAGCACATTTTTATATATAATATTTCAGCTCTGTACATTGACGCACCGCTGTCATGCTAATATTTCTGGCTAACATTAGCTAACTTCAACTACTATTATCTTTTGTTTATATTATTTTTTAGGGCTATTTGCCTGTTCTTTGCACAGGTGAAGTGTTTCCTGCTTCAGCATTTGCCCTGTTGCACCTCCACCAGCGCCACAAAGTCAGCTGCAGGGTCGTCAGCTGGACGCTGCCATTCACTGAGGTTTCACCCCCTATTGCAGTTCATCTCCCGGCAGGGGGGCAGTTGGAGATAGGGGACGTCTCCCCGCCACCCCCCTGCAGCTGCCTTTATTGAGGTGTTGTCCCCCAACAATTGTCCTTCCTCCGTAGCCACAGCCAGAAGCTTTCTTGGCCTCCTCTCCTAGCTCCTTCATGGCCTTCCACAGTTTGACCCCACCATTTCAGCACCGTGGAGTAATCAGACTACTGTTTTGCCAACAAAGCCCCGGCATCTGACCTCCACGGGGTAAACCCTGGGTTTCCAGCCAGCCTCTATGCACTCCGCTGCCAGCTTGGAGTACTTGAGGTGCTTCCTTTCGTGGGCTGCTGTCATGCCCTCGTCCCAAGAGGAGGACCCTCTTTTGCCCTGCAGACCACATGACAATATCTGGCCTGAGAGTAGTTGTTATGATCTCTCTCGGGAAGACCAGCTGCTTTCTGAGGTCCACCGCCTTTATTATAGAACAGGGGAAGAGAGAATGGGGGAGACACGCAGCAAAGGGCCGCAAGTTGGGATCAAACCTGGGCCGCTGCAAAGGCTTCAGCCTATACTGGGAGCACACTCTACCCGGTGAACTAAAGGGCACCCTTCAGCCACCATTTTCAACCCTCTAGCTCAACTTATCCCTGAGGTCTGGTCAAACACTGTTAAAAATCTGGGTCACGGCTAAAAACTTGGAGAAATTGTCAAAGCATGTTCTAAAAGCATCCAACTCGAGGCATGTTTAACCCAATGCTTTATTGTTTATGACTGAAATTAGCTGAAGACGGAGGGTCCTGATCCACATCTGCAATTGTTTCTATTTATTTTCTTTTTACTACTCCCCCTTTTACATCCTTTTACTTCCAGGAATTAAAGTGACCCTTGTTTTTGTTTTCCCCCATTTGATTGATTGGAACAGCCATAAACAGCACAAATCGTACGTACTTGGCAAGGCAAGGCCTGGCGAATTTATTTATATAGCACATTTCCTACCCAAAGGCGATCCTAAGTGCGGTACAGATTAGTCAAGACAAATTTCATTCAAAGTTAATTTGTGCAGTTTTGGTGGTCTTTGCTTCCAGTTGCCTGTCCTCTATCTGGACTGCATATGCACAGAAGCTATTATGATAATGAAACCGTTAAGTCAACTTATTAAAGGAATTCTTCTGCATAAACAGTCTCATGCATGGATGAGTAGTGCGCCTGAGCAAGCGTCTGTGATTAAACTCCTAATGTTTTAGTGAAGCTGCATGTGTTTGGGAAGAAGTACTGAACATATGACTGGATAAATGAGACTCGGATTACACTGCACAAGTTACTTTGAGAGTTTGTTACCATTTGTTTTGATAAAGTTTTGCTGATGTTAAACGCCGACCCTCTGTGACTTAAATTCATTATGAATTAATTGACAATTAAAATAATTGTTAGTTGCAGCCCTAGTAGACATAGAGGAATACTGAAAGGATGATATCTTTCAATGGTTTGCAAAGAATGTTGTCTACATGGAGAATATGACAATACTTTGTAGTATTAATTAATACTACGCATGAATGAATCCTCTAATGGGAGTTCCATAGTGAAGGGAACTTTATTATTTGCTCTTTCATTATTCCAATGAGATCAAAGCGTATTTGCAGTTAAGTGTTTTTGTGTTAGAGTGCAGACGTGGCTCAAGATTACTCTGGAGTGCAGCGAACTGTATACAGCTCAGAGTGGCTCTAAATGTGAGATGTAAAGATTCAGCACAGGTTTTTTTTCCGCCTCCTTCCTACTTTTCCTCTTCTACCTCGATGCCCTCATGTTCAAATATTTATGTACAGATTTTAATACTGGCTGCACGTCTATTAGTCACACAGAAAATAGAAATTATAAGAGGTACAACAGATTGGCTAAATGCCTATCTGCAGTGTCATTCAAAGGGTCCGCTCCCTGGGGTTTCTGCCGGAGCTGGGGCCATGGGAAGACTACGAGACACGGTCGTTGCTCTGAACATGGTAAACATTTCACACGTCACAGCAGCTCTGCTGTTAAATTCATTATTTCTCTGTCTGAGGTACCGCAAGGCCAGAAACAGGAAGACCCTGTCCAAACAAACACAGGGCAGGGGCAGAGAGTGCGAGTGCTCATCAGCGGTGGTACAGCCGCCATAACATAACCCCAAGACCACACCAAACACGGTCATGTACTGCTGCTGATCTGCTGTTTGAGAGAGATGGTCTGTGTAAAGGTCTGCAATACAGTTACACACATTTACATTAAAAATATATGTTTAAAGGATAGATGGCAGTGGGCACACATCCCGTATGGAGAAGCAGACAGGAGCACTGCAGTGGAAGTTTAAAATGTTTTCACTGCTTTACCTTGCCGTCAGACAGCCCTTTCTGACAGGGAGCTGAAGCTGTTATATCACTGTCGTTAATGTCACCAGACTGCTTTGACAAAAACAGTAATTTTACCTTGCAGAACACAGGACCCATCCAATATTTGTATGTGGGAGCCATGTAAGTAGTAAATGAGATGAAAAATGGGCCCTATATGGGAGTGTCCAAGGGTTCTTTAATGGCGTCATGCCAGTCCACATGGGTGGTTTCTCTCAAGTGGGCCCAAGATAAGATGCTCATTTTGGCCCCATACCCACTTGGTACCCAGGTACATGGCTACTGGCATGGGGCCATTATGGGACCCATGGACAATCTCATTCAGGGCCCATTTTTTAAGCTCATTTACTAACCACATGGGCCCACATACAAATGTTGACTGGGGAGCTGCTGGTCTACCGCTGCCTCAGTCGGTACATTTGTTTGTGTTATTGTGTGATTTTGTGTTTTAAAGAGTTAGTTCAGATTCACCAAAGTCACACAATAACACAAACAAACGAAGTGATGGACGTGGCGACACCAGCAACTCCAGTGAGAACATTCTGATGTATCATTTTTTTAGGTGGTTACAATACATTTACCACAGCAGAACATTGCTTAGCTTTCATGGCGTTAATCCTGCCTGCTTTTTCGAGCAGTTTGCTGACCACCATTGATCGTAGTTGATAAACTGACTGTGGATAAGCACCTCATACAACCCCACTTTAAAAACTCCAACAGACAGACAGATGGCACCAATAATACTGACTCTAGTGATTATTAATGTCAACAGTACATGATGTTGGTTGAGGCTTAGGGTGTTGTCCAATGTGATGATGACCAAGTACTTGGCTCCTTCAACTAACTCTACTGTCTCACTGTGACAACACGTAAACATAAACTCAAACAC
The DNA here is from genome assembly GCA_026686955.1 of Epinephelus cyanopodus. Taxonomy (NCBI): domain Eukaryota; kingdom Metazoa; phylum Chordata; class Actinopteri; order Perciformes; family Serranidae; genus Epinephelus; species Epinephelus cyanopodus. The sequence continues at coordinate 20,550,356 of CM048924.1, forward strand.
TGAGTCATCTCTGCCTCAAATGCAGCCTTTCGCTATGGTAGTTGAACTAAATGGAGTGCCACAATCAGTCATTTTTGAGTGTACACAAAGAGGAGCGGTCTGTACACGGATATGATAGCCCTGTGATGCCAGAGGCCAGAAGATGAAAGCATGTTTGTTTAACATGTCTCTCTTCCCTTTCTGATAAGTGGACACTCATTTACTGTGTTAAAGCCACCTGTGTCAACACTGTCGGCTATAAAACTCAAAACTCAACTCCAAAGTCTCTCAACTTGGACTTAAATATTTAACAGATTTTCACCAAAACCTGTCATCAAGATGGGAACTTCTTGTGCTATTAAAAATTAGCCTTGAAGCTCTATGACTTGTGACTGATGAACAGAATAATAGAATGTGGCGCAAGTGAATGAGTTGTGTGCAACTCTACAATAAAATGCCTGTTTTTGTCTGGTGGGACGGGCTTATGACAGGGAGGTGTATTTTCAAATACTGCTGTTTTTTGTTTACTTGTTTGTTTGCCTTTTCCAGATTTCTTCCTGCCCCAGCTTTAAAACTAGTCACCAAGGAAACCTGCACAGCCTTAACAAATAGAATTATGTCAGAGTGAATCAATGAAGACAGTCATGGTCGGCCCACCTGAGCTTGCTGTTGCCTCGGTTGTAGCTGAAGGATGATGTGCGGCCACTGAGGGAGGCAGGGGCTTTGATTACAGACTCTAAAGAAGGGCTCTTTCTCATCAGGCTGTTAGGTTTCAGGTCTTCCCCGCAGCCTGACATTTTATCTGGGGAGTGAAGGAGGCAGGAGAGAGAATGTGAGGAGGAAGTCATAATCAACCTCGTAAAACACATTGTAAAATGTATTTCAGAATTGTAAGGTGGGACAAACAACAAACTTATTTGCAACAAAAATAAGGTCATGGAAAAAATGGAAGAAATAGAAATGGAAAGCAAATTAATATTTATAACTTTAGGACTGGTTGTGCTGCTTTGATGCTCAAGTTACTGTGTGTTTCTCAGTCCACTCATCGAAGCTGGAGCAAATGTTGACTGTAGACGGCTGGCGACATTTTCAGAGCTCAGTCACCACATTTACAGTATTTGCTTTTCTAAGAACAAAATCATAAAATGTCCCACGTCGGATGATTGCATCTCTTTATCCATCTTATCATTTCATTGTCTGCATGTAGACATTTCAGCCTTAATCATTTCTTGAGCATCATTTTCAGAGATAATAGTCCGGCTGTCCTTTGACCTAAAAGCAGTGTGTGAAGCCCATCGTTTGTTATTTATGACTGCAAAATGAAGTATGTACATAAAGGTAAACTAAACACCATGACGTCCAGCTAAAACCATAGCTGTGATGCTTCAATCTTTCTATTGTGCAGCATCATTTTCAAAGATAACAAGACATAATAGTGCCATGCTTCTTTTCCATACAGTTCAAAAATCCTCATTCATTCATTCATTTTCCGTAACCCTAACCCTCTCATTTTGGCAATCGCAGGGAGCCTATACCAGCTGACACTGGTTGAGAGGTGGGGTACGCCTTGTACAAGTCGCCAGGCCATGCATACATACCGTACATGCATACATTACATACCATGATGATGAGAGAATTCTCCGTGATTGATTCTTTTCTCCAAAGTTTTTGACAGTGGCTTTATGTATGTGTGTCTCTAAAAGGACATAAAACAGAGCACAGATCTCAGCACATCAGAGTCTGAAGCAGTCCGTCACTTATCAGAGGTGTTTATTTTACGTTTTAGAAGGAAAATCTTAGAGTGTATACCTGGATAGGGGAGACAGCAGCAGCAGGTGCGGTACGTACAGGGATCCCACTCAGCGGGCTTCTCGAGGAGGAATGCATTTGAACTGTGTGTCCTGGTCCATCTGAAAGACCAGACAATACACATTATTGTGCCAAAAGAGAGCTGATAGAAAAGGATACACAACATGTCTCCAGCAACAGGTCTTCAGTATAGCTCAAGTACTACAGTTCCCTCTTTGCCTCTTTTTGTTTGATCTGAAATCTGTTTGTGTATCAAGTTTCAAAACTTCCCATAGTTGCCATTTATCTTCTGGTCAGATTCTTAGTCTTGATTACTTATTCTTTGATTATACACTCAGTGTCTGAACTTCATTCACTTACTTTATTGTAATAATGTTGTAAAATGTAATTCCAATTTTATTGAGTACATATTTTATCAGTTATTTTATTCGTATTAACATTATGATTAAAATTTATCTTTCATTAATTTTATTTTTTTTTTAAATATTTTTTTATTTAACGGTTTTATTCTTCTTGTTATTACTGTGATAATTATTCTATCTTTTAAAAAGATGTTATTATATTTTGTTGTCATTTTTTTCATCTATTTTATGAATATTAGTCTGACTTTTTTAACTTTATTATTATTATTATAGCTTTAAAATCAATTATTTTTTATGATTCTTTATAATCTATTTTATCTTATATTATCTTTTATTTAACTATATAATAATAATAATAATAATAATAATTATTATTATTATTATCATTATTATTGGCCCTATTTTTAATTGATATTATAGCTTTTAAATACATTTCATTGTATTTTTCGCATCATCTTTATAAATATTTTATTATTATGAATACTAAAAATATGTGGCTTTTGAATCCATTTTATTGTATCATCATTTTTATTCTAGTCTTGGCTTTTTATATCGGTTTATTCCAGCTTTTGGTCTGGCTTTTATTTAACAGGTTTTTTTTTCTTTACTAATTATTGCTCTGCCTTATATTTTATTCCATTTAATTGGCGTTTTTTTTTTCTTGTTGTGTCCTTTTAATCTATTTTATGTAGTTTATAATTCTGGTTTGAAATTTCACTCTTTTTTTCCTACTTACTGTTATTAGTATAGCTTTTAAAACATTTTATTACATTTTACTGCCTCTCTTGCATCAGTCTAAAACTGGTTAATCATATTTCTCTATTGTTTATTGGTGCTTTTACGGTCATACTTGTACTGTTTCATTATCAGCTTGTCAGTCATCTTTGAAGCACTTTGTGGTACTGATCTGTATAGAAGGTGCTAAACAAATAAAGTTTGATGGATTGATTGAGTGTCCACTTTATTAGGAACACTACAGCAGCCAAATGCAAACCAATGCAACTCTTGTGAAAAAAGTCTACTTTACTGGTGCCTTCAAGTGTCAGTTTTTGTTGACACTGTCATAGAGGTCAGCTAAGGCCACGCACAGCCTTGCTTAACTGAGCATGACTTCGCTGCAGAGAAATGACAGAAATCTACCAGCTGTTCTCTAGAGTTACAGAAACATGTTGGGATTCCCTGTGTGAGTGTGTGTGTTAAGGTGCTCACTCTGTCCAACAGTATCAAAGGACTTAATGAGGGATTTGACAGTAGCTCCGGGCTCTGAGTCGTTGGCATCCCCGGCAACGTCGGGGGGTGTGGTCGGGATCATAGAGATGCCGCACCAATGACGGTTGATATCGGAGTCGGACGCCCTCACCTCGTCACCTTGGGACCTGACAGACACAATGAACAAGGTTTCTGTGTAGACACATGTACAATCAAACACTTGTGGAGAGGAGAATCTGATGAACTGGATATTTAACACTCACTTTACTATTGATCTTATAAGATTACCTGCTGATCAGTACACATAAATAAATTTAAAATAAGTTGTTTGCTCAGTGTATTGATGTGTGATCATAGTTTGACGTTTGAACTGACGGACTGTCAATAACGAGATAAATTTGGAACACAAAATCTGAGCAGTCCAATACTCAAAACACTTTCTACCCACTGCCCCCTTAGTGAACGTTGGACTCCAGTCTTTATGGTGAGGGATTTACACTGTCTTTATCAGTGATGAATGACCAGACAGGAATTAGTGTTTTAAACGTTGCACTCACCTCCAAAGACTGATAGAGATACACAAACACAGTTGGACTGGTGTAACTTCATTTATTCATTTGCCTAATGAACAACTGACAAACAATACACGTATGTATTCCTTCACAGGCATAAAACCAGCCGTTCCAAGTCTTTCTTTGCAGAATAAATTAACAGCACATTCACTGTATTGTTCATTAAAGCTCCAGTGTGAAGGATTTAGGGGGGTTATTAGCAGAAATGGAGTATAATATGAGCATGAGTAATAAGTATGTTTTCTTTTAAGTGGTTCCCTCTGCTGGGTGGCGGGTCCATCCTGAATGGACAACAAGTGACCTGCTAACATGTCAACTTTGCAAAAAACACACTTTATTTTTAAGTGCAGCGAATTTCCAGCACAGAGCTTTTACTTTGAAGTGCTGCTTCCTGCTGTAGAGTGAGTGAATAACAAACAGCTACTTAACAGAGACAGCAAACTAGGTTAAGACATGGCCAAATGCAAGTGTGACACTGAGCCAATGACTGAAGAGAAATCTGGACCCTGTCGCTGGACCAGTTGGGAACCACTGATTTAGTGTATAATCACCTCAAAATAGTTGTGTTTCTGTTACCTTAGAATGAGCCGTTTCTACTGTATCTGTGTAGGGAGCGGGCCCTCGACTATAGAGATCACCATGTTTCTACAGTTGCCAACAAACAAAGCAAAGCAAAGCAAACACTGGCTCTAGTCATTTGTATTTTTGCATCAGCCACCTAAGTCACTGCCCCTCCACAAAAACCAGATTTTTTTAGTGTCAAATTGCTTTTATCTGGTGTGACTCACTGGGTTCATTTGTTTTGGAGAGGAGGAGACCTCTGCTGATAATTCAACTCACAGTAAAGACTGCTTTAGATTTCTGGATCTCATAAAGGTGAGCACAGGCTAGTAGGTGCTGGGCTAGTGGGCCGTCTGCAATGTGCCAAACACTGTCAAAGCAGCATTGATTTGTAACATGAAACTGCTTTATTCAGTGTTACTGCCGGTTTAAATCACCGGGTCCATTTGTTTTTTGAGAGGAAGAGACCTCTGTGGATAATTCAGCTCCCATTAAAAACAACATGGAACAATTAACACAACAGGAATTCTAACCAGATGAAGTTTCAGCTGGTTGAAACAACTTAAACGCCCTAAATCTTACACACTGGACCTTTAAATGGTTTCACTATAGTAAGAAAATGACCAATTACATGTCTCATCTTTTCTGTTTGAGCATATCCAAATGTTTACATTTTGAGCACCAGTACCTTATCACCTGGCAGAACAATATGGCTTTTAATTAAAAAAAGAAAATGCACAAATTGAACATCTCTGATGGACTTTTAAGGAGAACCTGAGATCCTGCTGCAATACGCCGTTATGCTGTATGACAACAGAGAACACCGTGTGTAAGCGTTTGGCTCAAAGATGAAATAAATCAACCGTGTGATATTTCTGTCAAAGTGAGTGACATCACAAAATCTGCGGATCTGGTGCATTAATATAAAGGGTGCTGAGGAAATACTCTAAATATGTTAAACATAGTGATTCAAGATCGATCAGCAGGTGTCAGTGACCTCTGAGGTTCAGATAAAAAGGGTTTCTATATTAACTCGTCAGTAATGTTGCTGAGAAAAAGAAGTTTGACTTTTCATCCGACAGTGGCGCTTTGAGAGGAACCTGTCATTATAGCCTTTGTGATAAAATGGACCATCAACCTTTTGGTATGTTGTAGGAGTAAAAATGACTCTGAGGTACAGCAGTTTGTGTCTGTGGCAGTCGTAAAATCTAATTTTGGCAGTGTTCTGGACCTGGTTATTTAATCTGGCAGAAAGAGTTAATACTCTGTAGATTTAAGAGTAACATAGCAATAATCAAAGGTACACAGATGACAGTAACAGAGCAGATGATACCAGTATGTCCACATTTATGTCTCCTACAGTATGGATGGCAGTTGTGTGTTCCATGGTGCCATCTAATGGCTAAATACAACACTGCATTCAGTCTCATTACAGGACCATAAACTTAAACATTAAACTGAAATGACATTGAAAAATAAGCAGACGGAGGTCAAAGTGAGAGTAATTTCACTGACACAGAAATAAAAGCAAATGTGAGGTCCAGCACAAAAACCATGAGCCAACTCCTTTTTTTTAAAAAAAAAAAAAACAATATCAAGTGGACTCTGCTGCATTGCTTTTGCCTTAAAATGAGGATTTTCTGATTTTCTTCGTTCTGGCAGAATGCTGTGAATCTTCACTGTTTCAGCTTTGAAATCGACTAAATATTCATCATCTTTTTTCTGCTCATCCTGCTTTTTAAGCAGGTTATCACCCTCTACTGTACCATCTCAACTCTCTAAAAAAAGGCACAAATCAGCGTCGTACAGTATGAAGAGGAGAGTCTTTCAAACATATGGCATTTCTTCAACACAGGTCAAGAAATGTACAAACAAACAATACATTCAATGAGAAAGAAAAATACAGAATTATCATTTAAAAGGTTCCAAAATACGGAAGCAGAGAACAGCTGTGCTTGCAGTTATCTCTCTAATGCTGTTATCTTGAGATCATGAGTAAATTATTTTGTTATCTTGAGCTCGTGTTCTCATGATAATGGGTTACTTTACGTTGATTCTTGAGTAAACAAAAGGCTAATGTCTCGAGATAATGCGATCATTTATCACAAGAAAGCAACTTTTGTTGTCTGGAGATCTCGGGATGATTATGGAGAAAAATAGTGTCTGGCTCATTTGATCACACCTGATTTCTGCCTTAAAGATCACTGTCATGATTCAGGATTGCTGATTCACATTTGAATAGATACCGGTTCTTGTATCTGGACTTCAGTGCCGCTTCCCAACAGTAACTATCTTTGGTACTCTTGATGTAGCAGACAACTTTTGCTAATCACACTTAGAGCTAATCCTATGTCTGTCTTTCTGTGTGTCTGCTCGTTTCTCTCACTCTCTGTTTAGACACATCTGACAAATACGTGGAATAGGCACATAATCAATCATAATCACAAACAGCAGTGACACTTGGTAATTTCTAAAATAAAATACAAAAGAAAATAGAGCAAATGCTGAAACTGTCACTGCAGATTGGCGCTGCAGCGATAGTTTCAGCTCGCTGGGAAGATGATGGAGCTCTGCTGGTGCCTGAAGCTTTACGGTGTCTGAGCACTTCCACCCCCTAAACCCAGCTGCTCCATGGAGCATGATTGCCAGACACAAAGTACAGAGAAGCCGACCATGGAGCATTTCTACCGGCTTCTTTTAAGCTTCTACCTTCCATCTAAAATTAAACCTGGCTGTTTCACATAACTGCATTGCAGGCAGCGGAGCCAGTAATGGTTAGGGTCACTTCTGCTTACTGTCTGAACTTGGCGTTCTTAAGCAGATGCGCTCTCAGGTATCAAAATTTGGCACAGATTGATTTAATGTGAATTGGTACTCAATAGTACTGATATTATTTAGTTGGCATCCATAAAAGTACGGAGTTCAGTACCCAACCCTATTGTTGGGGGGAATCATAAATGAGGAGGAATGATCTTGATGTCATCAAGAAAAAAAAGCACAATGCGATACCTGCCTGAGGTACAGTCTGATGTGTTGATCAGTAATCAGTACTCCCTGATCTGACAATGTCTTAATCAGTTGTCAAGACGCCATCTATGCATGCTGCCATGGTGCTCCTAGTTAAATATGACAAGAGGTAACAACTTCATAACTTGATAACAGAAAATTTTTTGTTGACTCAAGATAATGGCATTAAAGCACCGCCGTTCTCTGCTTCATTACAAAAAGACATGTAGAGAAATGGAAGCCAGACTCTGCGTCACAAACCTCTTTGTGTACTGCATCTACACTGGTCACTGTGGCTTACAATGAGTCTGGCTTACCACGATACATTTTAAATGACATTGAAAAATAATAAGTGCAACAATAACACTGTCTTCACGAGGTGGAGGGCTCTTCTCTAGTGCCCCTCTACTGCCGTCTTGGTATCAAAAGTGGCTCCGGTGCTTATCCTGAAAAGAAGAAGAGGAAGAGAGATAAACAAGTGTTTACAGATACTTTATAGAGACTATTTGAAACATGTTCATATGCAGCAAAATTTGAGATCTTACATTTCTTCTTAACATTGTTATTATGAGAAGCAGACCTCTGGGTACTTCTGGATTTTTTTTTTTTAACTCTGTTCCATGCATACCTTATAGGATTAATAAGGTCACTCATACTGTCTAGTATGACTAAATCACCCGGTGATGAAGACGCTATGCAAATGTATCTGAAGCTCGTGATGCATAGCATGAGTTTATTCCAGTCATGCCGTGCAGACCCATCCTGCTATGTCACCAAAAAAAGTGGGAGGGTTATTCATTCAAAGAACAGCAGGTGGCACCAGATACATCTACTTGGTTTAAAGAACCAAAGACAAAGCAAACCAAAGAGGTAAGATAGTCCCTGAAGGTGAAATCAGCCAGCACACAGAAAGACAGACAGAGTCAGACAGGCTAGAGCAGCAACACGAAGCCAAACACAGATAGGAAGGTCAGTGAGCAGCAGCAGCAGCAGCAGCACACAGGGCAGGGAGAGGCAGGCTGGCTGAGAGAGGGCTGGCAGGGCAGGGAACTCACCTGGACTTTACACAGGGAGGCTTGTCAGAGGGACATCTTTGACAGGGTCATCACAGGGAGCTGCTGGAGGTGGGGAGCGGACGCAGCGTAACAGCTAATCTTGGGGAGAGTATGCTGACTTAGTCATGGTCTAAAACCAGTAAAGTACTAGATTCACGAAGGTTGCATGAAAATTGAACAAGACATGATAAGGCTTTAAACCAAATATGACTATTGCTCTCATAAGTGATGTGTTAAAGTACGTTTCAAGTACAATCATTTAGAGGTTGTTTGTTTGCTTAAAGTGGCAATAGACAAGTTTTTGCTATAACTTCTAATTATGAAGTAAATGTTGGTCACACACTGTAATGGCTAAAGAATAATGACATCACTGGCATTTAGATTGGTTTCCTGTCTCAGACACACCAAACCAACGTCAAAGAACTACTGGCGACGAAAGCCAACTGTTGCGCCACCTCACATCCCCTATGTCTCGGCCAAAAAGTTGCACATGAACACACTGCAGAAACTACAGCCAACGGCCAACTAACATACATGTTCTGCACCTGCATGAGAGGAAATAACTCTCCATGCCAACAGGGGACGGTCATCTGTATCCGCATTCAGAAAGAGAACCGGAGGACTGGAGTTAGCCAGTTAGCACATTAACAACATAACAAGATGCTGAAAAAACAAATTATATACACCGTGCACTCCTGAACAATGACAAATACAATTATGAACCATTTCTGCAAAACAGCTCAGTGGCTAGCAAAAAATAATCTTACCTAAAATAACAAGTTTTCTTTTATCTCACGCCCTCTTGACTTAAGTTGTATGTTTGCTTTCCTCACTCATGTTTCTCTTCTCGTGCAGTCAGCTGAACATCATCCTATCAGAGATTTTAGTCACTGACAGGCTCTGCTGCCTCCAATGCCACTCAACATGCTGAATCGATAGGAAAAACAACAAGTACCAACAGTACCTGACACAGTGCAAAAACTAGGGCAATGGATGCTCACCAACATCCCAACACTGATCAATGGCAGATCGTCTGCTTGGTATGCAAGGGGCCCTAAGCCTTACCTTCACAATGCAAGTCTGTCTGCCACAGGGTAAGATCTCCCAGGAAAATGAACCCTCAATTTACAGCACAAAGGAAATGTATAATAAAAAGGTAATAAAAAGTAACACCGAGGCTCTGTAGTCTGAACCAAAATGACAAACTCTTGATTACCTCCCACACTGTCAACAGCAAGCACTACAGCTTCACTCCCTCCATTACCTTTCAAAATAAAATAGGGACGTCCCAGTCAAATCTCAAAGATCGGTATCTAGGCAAATCGAGGCATTTTTAACTGATCAGGATAGGCAATACTGAGCTATACATAGCCCTATCTGATCCTTTTTGTTATCAGCCGTTACACAGGTGTTTTCTACTCGAGATGCTTTCTTGCACGTAACAAGTGCACCTGTCATCAACGCTGCAACTCTCCGCTGTCTATCTCTCCTCCACTCCGCTGACCTCTGTGTCTGTTTAAGAGCGAGGGCCGAGCCCTACCTACGGCAAAACACCACACATCATAAACGACAACAAAACTCACTAAAATATTGTTAATATATGTAATTCAACCAATTCATCTGCATTCCTTTCATTTCCACTCAGTGTGAGAGAGTCTTGCAGTCTCAGGACACTCAGGACTCTACTGCAAGTGTAACAGAGGCTCCTTGAGCAAATGGCCAATAAGAGTAAATTATTAATGTAATTCGCGCATCCAGAATACAGAATACAGTTCATTCAGGTAACACAGGAAAAGGCCACATCAAAGCAATCAGCACTGGAGAATACTCTCTAAAAGGGACAGAGTAGGGATAAAGACATTTGTTATTTTATAGCCTACTTTATTATTTTGTAAACACAAAACAAAAACAATAACTGTTGCAGCTGTATTATTAGAGGAAATAAAGTATCAGATTGGGACTCGGTATCAGGATCTGGGCCAATAGAACTTGATTGGGCAAGCCCTCCAATGAAAGCCTTATACATAAACGCTGCGTCACTGCTAACGAGAGGGAACTTAAATTCACTCTGAGCATTTTGCTAAGAGGTAATAGCGGACGATGAAACAACCGGAGTAACTGTGGAAACCTGACAAAGAAAAAGAGCCCTGCTGACGGAGGAGGCAAAGAAGGCAAAGAGGGAGAGAGAACCAAGGTAAAAAAAGAGTGAACTTTGTGAAGAGAGTGCTCCAAACTGACATTCAGTTGGCTATTTCACTATGTTGCAAAACCTGCCTACGTATTAATCCTACACTGCCTTTATCATATCACTGACATTAGGGTTTCAAGTTTAAATCAGGATTCTTAGGGTTGTTCCTTGCTTTGGACAGTAGCCATCCTGCTTGGCTCTGATGAAAACGGAAAGCAATCTGCCTGTTGATGCAACAGAGGCACCAACAATAATACCACTTGGAAACAATAGGGGGGGGGAGAAGTTGAAAAGTTGTGCGATTCCACTTGCAGGATTATACCATGACGAGCCACACAGATAAACAGAGCGCTGTACAGTAGCAAATCTAAGCAGACTTTGCCACAGGAAGTATTCGACCTGGCATGATAATGAAAGAGGACAACACTGTCAAAAACACCATGGCATTTGCACGCTCAAAAACACTTATATATACAGTATACTCACACACAAACCAATGCAACAATCTCTATGAGTACATCACTCACATTACGGCATGGCCACAGTGCAGCGTGATACATTGGCGTGAAATATTTTACACTGGCTCCTGTGCTGCATTGTAAAACACTTCAAAGCAGTATCTGTGCCTAGAGCAGATCTGCCACCACATCCGCCTTCTCATATAATAATCATTGTCCCTGATGAATATACTGAGGTTAATTCTGTAAGGTTTGAATGTTACTATAGGGCAATGGTCAGTGTGGAGGAGGGAGATAGAGAGGGCAGCAGCTTAAAGGAGTAGAATACACAGAGGGAAATACGGCAGCAGACTGCTAATTTACCAACAGAGTCTGCCAAATCCCAGGAACCTAAACTCTGAGACTCCAAGGATTTAATCTTCTCAGATAATGGCTAAATTATGACTAAAATAAATACACCATGGCATACATTTTATCCTGCTTGAGTTACATTTATTATGGAAGCCCATTTAAGTCATTATGATAAACATCTGTAAGCCGTTATGATAATGATTTAGCATCTCCAAGTCATTATTTGGAGATACTAAATCATTTTTTTTCGATGCTAAGTCATTATTTTGAAAATTAGGTAATTATTCATTAAATATTCTCATTATTTTGAAATGGTTTCTCATTATTTCAAGATTTTCAGTCATAATTTTAGGAGTTTCTTAATATTTTTGCAATACTGAGTCATTATTTTGTGATACTAAATCATTATTTGGAGATATAAGTCATTATTTCTGACACACTAAATCATTTTCAAAAAAGATTTGTCATTTTGAGATACTAAGTCATTATTTCAATATAATAAATTATTTCAAGAAATGTTCTCACTATTTTGAAACAGTTTCTTATTATTTCAAGATACTAAGTTGTAGAAGTAGAAAGTTTCTTAGTATTGCAATACTAAGACATTATATCAAGATACTAAGAATTTTTAGATATTGAGTCATTATTTTGAAATATTAAGTCATTATTTTGAAATACTAGGTCATTATTTTGAGAGTTTTTTTAAGGCGCTGTAAGTAAGAATGTGGCCAAAATGGTTACTGCACTCAAATTCAAAATACTGGCACAAGCCATCCCCAGTGAGGTGAGGGTTGGGCCGTAGATGGACCAGTAAATTGAAAGCTTCGCCTTCCAGCTCATCTCCGCCTTCACCACGATGGACCGGCGCAGCGCCTGCATCACTGCAGAAGCCGCACCAAACTACCAATCAATCTCACACTCATTTTACCCTCACTAATGAACAAGACCCTGAGATACTTCAATTCCCTAGTTTGAGGCAGTAACTCTCCCCCAATTTGGAGAGGGTAATCCACCGGTTTCCGGCAAAGGACCATGGCCTCAGATTTGGAGGGGCTGACTCCTGGCCGTCATATTTTGAGACAGATTCTCATCATTCAAAGATACTTTTAATGGGGCATCGGTGGCTTAGTGGATAGTGCCGGCGCCCCATGTATAGAGGCAATGCCTCGCTGCAGCAGTCGCGAGTTCGACTCCAGCTTGCAACCCTTTGCTGCATGTCATCCCCCACTCTCTCTGTCTCCCCATTTCACACTGTCCTCTATATTAAGGGCAAAAAAAGCCCCTAAGACAATATTAGTATTATTTAAAGTTTCTTAATATTCTGGAATACTGAGTCATTTTTTAGAGAGCGTTCTCAGCATTGCAATACTAAGACAATATTTCAAGATACTAAGACATTATTTAATGTCATTATTTTGAGATATTGAGTCATTATTTAGAAATATTAGGTCATTTTTTGGGATATACTAAGTAATTATTTCGGGATACTTAGTTGCAACTTTGAAATATTGAGTCAAACTTTTGAAATATTGAATCATTATTTTGAAATACTATATCATTACCTCAAGAAACTTTCTCATTCTAATGACTTACAGGATCTTTTGTTTCATCACATTGTCAGAAATGGGCTTCCATGGTATTTAGAATTTTGGAAACCTCTTAAGCAAGAGATTAAGAGTTAAATTTACAATGTAAATACCACTTATATAAAACAGAGGATGGGGAAATGGCAAGACTCTGGCAGGTATCTCATAACCACATCGTGTTGAGAGAGAAAGGAACTGCAGCCCGATGCTAAACAGGGGGAGCCGGGGGGGATTTGTGGAGAGGGAGGGAACTGAAAAAAGTAGGGAGTATGGTGGATGTGGTACCTGACTCCCTGCAGGGCCTCGAGGTCTGATGAAAGCTTTGCACTGCGGTCCTGCTCCTCCTGCAGCTGCCTCCTGAGTGTACGGAGCTCCTGCTGAGCCTCCACCTTGATGTCATTGGCAACCACCACTGCGGTCTGGAGGTCCGCCTGGAACCGACGCCACTCCTCTTTTTCATCCTATACACACAAACATATGGATATACTCTATTGGTGCACATAAAGATATATAGATACAGACAGAAATCATGAACTGACACAAGAACTGTTTGAGAACCATTTGGATTTAATTGGATGTCTAACACATAAATCTGATAAAACAAATGATGCACAAACAATTTTACTTTCTTGTGTATTTATTTCTGGATTGGAAAAACTACATGAACCTCGAGGATAATGACCATGTCCCCCACAAATTGCAAGCACAGCCATTGTCAATTTCCACACTTGAGCCTGTAACTTACTAGTTCCTTTCTTTTAGAAAACAAACCACAGCACCACAGACGTTATAAATGAGCTTTAAGGGTCTGCATATTGACGCTTTCTTACCTTCATTTGTCTATTCATGACCTTCAGCTGTCTGTCTGCGTCAACTTTCTGCTCTTCCAGCTTTTTGACAAGATCTGCAATGACAAAATTAAAGTTTTAGAGAACCTCAGGTCTAACTGTAGGCTCGGGAAGAATCACATTAATTAAACAGCATTAACGGGATGCAAAACCACCAGCCACAACTCTGGGGCTGCAGAGACTAAAACAAGTCTGCAACTGCAGTGCAAAAGCTTCAGACTGCATTTCAGTCATTACAAACCTCTCTGCTGAGTTTAAAATTGATTTTAAACGCTCAGAAAACAAAGTTTATGGTCTTCTCAAAAGCTCACTGCTTGATGATTTTAGCATCTTCACTTCTGACGGTAAATTCACTGAAAGATTGTCCCCATACAATCCTGGGTTTATGAATAGATGACAAGCTTTCATTTAATGTACGTATTGCTGCTCTAGTTGGGAAGCTCACAGTGAAGATTGGCTTTTATATAGGAAATTAGTCTTGTTTTACTTTCACTTGTGGAAGCTACTTTTCTGTCTGTGACTGATTAGAGTGACATATTGTATATGCATGCAACCTCATCTATTTTACGTAGCCTTGACTCAGTGTACCATGCATCTCTCCATTTTATTACAAACGCAAAGTCCCTCACTCATCACTGCATTCTTTGTGATTTGGTGGGTTGGACGTCAATGACCATTCGCAGACAACAGCACTGGTATATTTGATCTATAAAGCAATATTGGGTAAACTTCTGGCCAACCTCTGCACCCTGCTGTGTGCCAGCTACACTCCTCCAGGTGGTTGCTTTTCAATGTACCCCGGGTTTTAACAGATCTGGGGAAATCTGTATTTTCCTACTCTGCACTGTGGGCATGAAGCGTTCTCCAAAAATATCTAAAATTAGAAACTCTTATATCCACTGATGAATTTAAGGGCATCATAAAAAAATGTAGTGATAGAGACATGTGCTTGTTTTTCTTCAGGAGGATACAACAGCAACTGATCTATAGTGTAAAGGCTGCTATAAAACTAACGGTTACTTCTGGACATATTAGATCTTTCTAGAAATGTTTATCATCACTGCAGAAATATTAGTATCAGAGCTATCTCATCTGCCATGTTTCATTAGAGCCTATGGAAACAGTGTATCCACCCATATACTGTTGCCGACAGTTGCCAACGGCACTAATGGTAAGTCAGAGACAGATGTGTTAGGATTAGGGTTAGGGTTACGCTCCCATTTTGCATCTGATTCTCACTGGATTGCCAGTTTGTAAGCTTCAAAAGTTTCCACCTCCTTACCCTCCGATCCACCTTAAATCCCACCGTCATGAAATGTTATATTATTCAGTTATTGTTGGAACTGTTTAAAGAGGTATAGGTTTTACATTATTGTCATTTTGGAGTCTTTCTAACACTCTGTCTGCCTCATTTTTATAGATGAGGACACACTAAATATTAGATACCACTGACTGCAGGTGAAATGACTCCACAGAGGGCTGAACAGCCAGCAAAAAGAAGAACATACTCTCCATGTCCAGGACGGCTTGGTTGGTGTGGCAGTTGACAGCCCTCTGCTGCTCCACCTGGTCCTCCAGTTCGAAGATGGTCTCCTTTAGCTCCTTCACCTGGTTGTCAGCGTGAATCGCGGCCTCCTCCAGGGAAGTCACCCGGCTGCTGAGCTCCTGCTCCCTCCTGTCAGCCCGCTCCTGAACCTGCTGGCATTTTGCCTCCGTCTGTATATGGGTGAATTTGTGACATTACAATGGGTTTAATACAGTCTTGGGCTAAAACAAAAAGTGTTTCATGTGAAAGTATTTGCTGGCTGTCACTGTGCCAATTAGATGGAAGCACTTAGCTTAATAAACCATCATTTATGATATCTTATAGACATCCCTGTGGTAAGGTGCTCCACATAATTTTGATGGTGTTTTCTATGGAATGTCATATAAGTCATTATTGAATGAATACATACATAAATACATGTGCCGATGAAATAAATAAATGTTGCCATGAAATAAATCGTTAAATAAATAAATTAGACAATAAATATAAAAAGATTTGTCCAAAGAAGAAACAGAAATAAAAACAGCTGTGAAATAAATGTGAACTTAAAACAAAAAGAAATAGAAAAGAAATAAAAGTCCCCCGAAATAAATAAAATTAGTCCTTTGAAAAACATACTCTTTTAAAGGGAGACACTTCGACTGAATAAGGTGAAACCTTTAACTTATTTATTAAACTATATTTTTTATATGTATTTTTATTGCCTCAGTTAATTATTCCAGGTTTATTTCATAGGCATATTTATTTATTTAATTCATTTATCAATATTGACTTAAATGGCATTCCATACTTTTCACACCGCTGTCTTTCAAAAGATTAGATAAATGATACTCTCCATAAAATAAAGCTGTATCAAGACAATATTTTTGAGTCTAAAGCAGACTTAAATAATTTATGATAAGGTGCTGTTTGGTCTAATGAAAACAAACTCTATTTACTATCAAGCAGCAAAAAGAAAAAGTTAACATAGCGAGTCTAATTAGCCTTAATTCGTTCATCTTTTTTAATATGACTACTGCTCATTAGTCACAGAACACATTTCAACCATAACTTCCACATCTTTCACATAAAGGGGTAGTTTGGATTTTTTTAAAGTAAGGTTGTATGAGGTACTTATTCATAGTCAGTGTATTACCTACAGTAGATGGTGGTCAACAAGGCCCCAGTTTTGAGAAGCAGGTAGGAGTAAGTTAGTAAGTTTGTGTTATTGTGTGACTTTGGTGTTTTAAGGGGTTCGTTCAGATTAAGCAAAATCACACAATAACATAAACAAATGAACTGATCAAGGCAGCGGTAGACCAGCAACTCCTGTGTTCTGCAAGGTAAAATTAATGTTTTTGTCAATGGAGTCTGGCAGCTTTTTAGAGAGCATAGATAACAGTTTCATCTCTCTGTCAGACAGCAAGGCAAAGCAGTAAAAATATTCTGATGTTGATTTTTTTAGGCGGCTAAAAGATGTTATGCTGCTGTCCCCATCCACAGCAGTACATTCCTTAGCTTCCGTGGCAGTACTCCTGCCTGCTTCTCCAAACTAGGGCTGTGTTGACCACCATCTACTGTAGGTAATACACTGACTATGGATAAATACCTCATATAACCCCACTTCAAAACATTTGAACTACCCCTTTAATTAAGGCTGGTTTTCAAGTATGATAAAAGTCACTTAGAAATAAGGGTTAATGTAAACATTTAAGTGGGTTGTGAATAATTATAAATGGCAGTAATGCAGAGTCCATGCAATGCTGTTTAGACAAGAGCTTAACAATGTCTGACAATGACAACATTGTCGTGACATGCAAGGTGACAGTGATTCATGGAAATAAGAGTTCAGTCAGGATTCGATCTGACTGCGTCAATGTGTCCATTACTCCAACTACTGAACTACACTCAAGCTGAAGTCAGTGTACCATGATAGTTGCTGTCATCCTGAGAAATGACACCACGAAGTAGCTCTCTGTGAGCACACTAAAACAAGTGAGTGATGTAGCTATGCAGGACCGTCTCCCACTGACACCATATGGCTCTAATAGATTAGGATGTTCGTGACTGAAGTTATGGCGTGGCCTCACCCTCACACCCATGTGGCAGAAAACAGGAGCGTGACTCAGAGGGTCAAACACTGGAGGACCACCCTACTGTTGGCACTACAGTCACCGTCCAAAAATGACGACATCACTGAGCTTATGGTGACACGCCTCA
Source organism: Epinephelus cyanopodus (assembly GCA_026686955.1). Lineage (NCBI taxonomy): Eukaryota > Metazoa > Chordata > Actinopteri > Perciformes > Serranidae > Epinephelus > Epinephelus cyanopodus. Next base: position 20,568,085 of record CM048924.1, read on the forward strand.
ATTTGGAGTCAACAACCACCTACATGACCCCAAACCCACACAGCCGCAGCCTTTCTGGTGTTTGTGGTGTTGAAGGGGAAAACCAAAGCGACTTGTGAGGATCATATGAAAACTATTTGAGTGAACATGAGTTCATGTGCTGCGGTGGTGAAGAAAAGGACTCAATACCAGCTGTAAAGCCTGTTTAATGGTCATGTTTGGGCCATTTTGGAAACTCTGTGTCCTAATGTTCACATTCAATAAGTGACTGAGCCAAGAATGATTAAAAATGTTATGGCGGCCCATTTGACTCTCATTTTTTAGTCATTAGCAATCGCTAGACTGATGATACGGCTATTACTAAACACATAACTGTAGTGATTTGGTCTCTTTCTAATCTATTCCTGAAGATGACGGCACTGCAAGCGCAGAATCTGAACATAAATTAAAGAGCTGCTTTTTAACAAGTGAACTGCTGGTTTTGCTTTTTCATATTTTACAGTAAAAGCAAATTTTTCTTTGGGGAATTCCTGAAAGTTTTGTCAGACACAAGTGCTGCCCTCACAAACATAACAGAAAGTTTGTTGGAACAGTGAGTCACATATAATTCAAATACTGGATTGTACACACACCACTTAGCACAACACAATGGAGGCAACCAGCTGGAAAAAGTTTGAACAGTGCAGACATTCTCTAACCAGCAGAGAGTTGTCCAGTTTTAAATAGGCTCATTGGAATCTCTGACGACAACATTTGTCTCCAAATATCATCTCCAAGCAAAAATCTTCCATTTTGTGACAAATACTAATTCCTTTTGTCATCATCTTAGACAGAAAATATCTCTAACATTCAGTATTACCTAAAGTGTATATACAGGTTACGTTTAAAGGAACAGTGTGTAGCATTTAGTGGCAGCAAAGACTGGAGATAGCAGCCAGCTGAAACTTCTCCCGTGTGCCAAGCATGAACTCCCAATTGACCTTTCACTAAGCCCCGCCCCTTTGTGATGGTCCGACAAGCTGTCACAGTAAACATGGAGCCCACACTGTAACTAACTGCACTCCCTGAAGAAACATAATCATATTTGTGGAAAAATGAAACAGTGATTCCAGAGAGAAGCAGACAGAGGGGTTTACAGTCTGTGTTTGAAGGATATATCCACGATGTCAAACTGACTCAGCAGCAACAACAGGTTAAAAAGACAAAGATATTTAGAAGCTAAAGCCCAACTATAGGCTACAGATCACAGTGTAGGAGTGAACCACCACATCACTGCTGATTGCCACACAAGAAAATGAATGCTGGGGTCATTGTCTGACCCTAGTCTGAGCAGGTCTGATGCTATGTTATGTTTGGCCGGTCTACGTCTGGGGGCGGGACATAGTAAAAGGTCAATTAGAAATCCTTCAGGGTTTATTGTTCAGGAAGTTTTTACCAAGTGCTGAACTATCTGCAGAGGTCTCCTTCTCTCCAAAACAAATGGACTCTGCAATTCATTATTTGAAACTTTGGCTGTATTTAAAACGGACATCCAACATTATAAATATGACAGAAAATAAGGTAAAGCATAACAGGTCTCCTTTAAATTATAAACACAACATATCAAAAAAACTGAGTTGTAACCTAGTACCCTTCCTACCTTGGACACTGTAGCTCGCACATGCTCAGTCTCGGCCTGGGCTTGTAGTAGCTCCTGCCTCAGCTCTGTCAGCTCCACCTCCAGCCTGTCTCTCTCAGCGTGGGCTGTTTTCAGCAAGTTCTGCACTTCACTGCTGTCACCAGCGCTCTGCATGGCCTTCAGCTCACCCACCTTTTGCCTCTCAATGTCCACCTGCGCTTTCAGCCTACTGTTTTCCAGTCTGAGACAGTCTGCTGTTGCCCTCTGCTCCTCTGCGACCTGTGCTGCCTGACCTCCAGCTTCCACCTCCCTGTCCAGCTGGGCCTGCAGTCTGTCCATCTCCTCTTTGATGCAGCGCACCTGGCCCTGCGCCTCCTGGTGCTCCTCCTCCAGAGCCCGCAGGCTGCCTGTCAGCTGCTGCTGGATGTCCACTAGCTTCTCCCGTTCGAAGCGCGAGCTCTCGACCAGCTCAGCATACCTCTGTTCCAGCTCGGCCAGCCGAGGCCCTTGGCTACCCAGCTCCTCCTCTCTCTGGGCCTGAGCTTGTGCTTGCTCTTGAAGTCGGCCAGCAAGTGCTTCATTCTTCTGGGCCAGCACCTCCAGGCGCTCTCTCTGCTGTTGAAGCGAGGTCTGCAGGAGGCGCTTCTCCTCGGCCAGACGCTCATTCTCAGCCGTCAGCTCCTGCACCACTTGCTGCTGGTCAGCCAGCTCCTGCACAGTTGCCTGCAGCTCCTCGGCTGTGCTGTGGTGGCTCTCCTCCATCTTGTGAATCCTTTCTGTCAGGCTCTGCACTGACACATCCTGCCCTCCTGCATTGGTCACTGCCCCAATTGTAACAGCTTCCGCACTAACACTGCTACTCACTGACTCTGAACGTGACGGGATCTTCTCAAACTCTGAGGAGTCGGGTGATGGTGAGTCCTTGGTGATGTCAGAACCAGAGGAGACAGAGGTTTTGAGAGGGCTGGCAGTGGAAGGAAGACTGTCCTGTTGCTGAGTTGAGGAGCTGGAATCTGAGGGCAGTCCATTCACCAAAGGCTTGGAAGGGCTGCTTGTGTTTGTACTGGAGAGAGGAGAGGCCTCCAAGGAAAGCAGTTTTTCCTTCAGTGCCTGGTTCTCCTCCCTAAGCCCTGCCAGCTCTCTCTGAAACTTCCCGTTCTTCTCCCTCAGCTCCCCAACCAGTACAAGGGCCTCCGCCACCTGCCCCTGTTCCCGATCTGCAGCCGGCTCTTGCCATGCGACAGAGTTGGCTGACGGTGAGGAGGGAGCGGTGGAGGCTTTACCTTTGCAGCGCTGCAACTCCATCCTGAGATTGCTGATCTCTAAGTCTTTGGCCTTGGCCTCAGCCAGCAGCTCTTTCACCTGGCACTCCAGAAGGCCCTTTTCCTGGCTCTCTGTGTCTCCACGGGACTTGGTTGAACTACGTGTCTGCTTTGCCAGGGTGGAGAGGCTGGAAGTGCTGGCGCTGGAAACCATCCTCTTAGTGGTGGAGCTCCTAAGCTGGTCCCTCAGAGAGATGCGGTCTCTTGTTATGGTGGAAGGGATTTCTCTAGGAGCTGGAATACCAGACTTCTTGGCCGCTTGTGCACCTGCAAAGATGAAGTACAAATGAAACAGTGTTTAAGTACCTAAGTAATCACATCAGAAATTCAATGTAGTCACTCCACAAAACTGTTGACCAAGCTTTCTAATTTATAACTAAAAATTATGTGATAGTTATATAAACACACTTTAAAAGTCTCATTGAGACTACAAATCTCTGGCCAAGAGGGCAGCATAAACATCGTCACAATAATAAACACAAGCAAACAAGTACAACTGTCACACACAACAAATGAGCACGTACAGCATCCACCTAAAACATAATAAAAAAAATATATAAATGTGCAATTTTCTAACAACAACTTCAGAAAAAAATTAAGGAGCAATCACATTGGCCGAGTGTGCTTTAATTGTCTTTTGCTAATTTCTCTATTTCAGCTACATAGACACTGCAGCAGGCTGACTCCGAATTATGAGTCATAAAGGCTTCATAAAGTATGAAACTATCAAAATATCCCTTTGATCTAAAAATCTTGAAACCTTGTTGATGAGTATAAATAAAAACCATGACCTACATTCACTATTGAGCAGTAGAAAGGTAGGAAAACACTACATTATTAATCTCTGGTTAGGCTAAAGCACAAAGGTAATCTGGAAAGTTTACAAAAGCAATACAATCATTAAAGGTAAACTTCAATATTTTTGAACATGGGACCCTATGTTTTGTGTCCAAGTGACTAATGGGTGCAACATTTTTTTTTAAACTGGTCCAGTATTGAGAAAGAGTGCTACAGCCTGCAGCCAAAAAATAGGGCTGCAACGTAATCTCTGTAGGTGATTTTTGCAACGTAAACTTAAAGTATCTAACAGAGAATTAAGCATTTCTGCATATCTGTCGCTGGTGTTTTTGTAAGTTTCGCTCAAGGAGAAGTCTCACTCTGAAATCTCGTGAGAGTAACTTGTTGCAGGAAAACAACGGTGGAAATGTTCATGAGAGTTGAAGAGAGAAGAGTCGTGAAGAGCCTATCTTAGTGTCATCTGAAAGATTTTAGACCAGCGAAAGGTAAAGAAAAACATTTCTCTGTAGGTTCTTTTCCTTAATGTTGTCAGATACTTAAAATGACAACCTGAGACTGCCAGTGGTAAAAATTAACACTTCTAAGTGGACATAAATTGATGGTGCACAATTGCCCATAGGGATTACATTGCAGCCTGTTTCGCTGCCGCATCTGCAGCTGTCTCTCTCAATACTGGACCAATTTCAAAAATTGTTGTCTGAATCAGTCACTTGGGCTGCTTTCAGACCGAGAGTTGTCTTGCTTTGGTCCAAATCATCTAATTTTGTTACAAAGTTGCATAGTTGGTTCATGTTCTCACGGCAGCATTTACAAGCAGACCAGATAAAATGCCTTGCACGAGAAAGCTGCTCTTGGTCAGAATTTCCATGTGGGAACAATCCAGGAAGTAAACAAAACGTTGAAGAAGAGTACACTTGCAAGATAAATGTGACACTTTCTAACATCACAATGGAGGGACAACTACGCAGGTTGATTTTAGCGCTGCTCATCGTGGACTATATTGCTGTCATTGCTCATTTTAGTCAAACCATACAGTTTGAAAACGAGGCGCGGCTCCAACTAGAAAACAATGTTTTGATGCATTGGATGTGCTGAATGTGCATATTAAGGCAGTACAGGAGGAGGTGCACATTAATAATCCTCCAGGACTGTAACATGTTCATGTTTAACCCAAACAATGTGTCATGTGACTGCAGTTGGTTCAGATCGAGGTCGGAACACGTTCTCACCACCAACAAACCGCACCAGAGTTTGTTTTTAACCGGACCAAGACCACCTCTTCTAGAAGGTCTTGAAGGTTGTTTTGGTGTGAACCTGAGTGCGACTGCAGTGTTCACACCTGCCCGAATGAACCGCACTGAGTGGGCAAACAAACTTGAGTTCAACTGAACCGAACTAAACAGGGTAGGTGTGAAAGCACTCTTAGACACACAAACATAGGGAAATAGGGTCTAGGTTTAACAGAATATTCATAAAGGAAAAATCTGTTAATTGTGTTTAGCAAAGTTAATGTGAAATGTCACATGAGAAACACATAATTTTACGGTAATAAAAAATGATGATTTAGTTGAATCAAATTAACACAAAGATCCAGATTCCAGTTTACAGTCAGGGAATTCTTATGTTTCAGAGATAAAACTTTACTCAGTAAAATAACCATATATCAGGCTTGACATTGAAAAGGGGAGGTTAACGGAATCAGTGTACAGACATGCTGGGACCATGGATTTGTTAACATCATGTAATGACACTAATTGAATAGACAGTGTGTCACATTCAGACACTTGTATTATTCAGCAGTTTGATGTCGCTGGTCACTGTACCCTATTCACATATTGTTCCCTGTTTGGACAACAGAGCATCTGCCTGGCACTGTCTGTCTGTTACTGTCTGTGGTCATTCATCTCTGCAGCGGAGCTTAACTGTGGCATTTCAAAAGGCATCAGCGTGGGTCGCTGGCACGCGCCAGCCTTTTCCAGACCTCTCTCAAATATGAAGAGTATTTACTGATGCCTGGCGTGAGCAGGGTGCTGCCTGAAAACGTTTTATTGTTTATTTTCCGATCATTCAGCAAACAGCGATAGCAGACACAAGGGGGTTGCTTGTTTCAAAGGATGACAAAGGTCCCTGTGCACGTGGAGCATTCAGGCACAAAGCAGCTTAAGCAGTGCACAGACAAAGACGGCCCTGTGTCTCTCACATGCGCACATCATCATCAAACCCACAGAGCAGAGACTAGACAGACAGCCTGTGTGCTGAGATAGACAGCACATCACCCTGAGCAGCACGTGCACACATTTACAGCACACATACACACACAAAACTCCACAAACAAATGGCCTCGTTTGGAATGGAAATCCTATACCCCTGTGGGTTCTTTAAGTACTCTGCCACTGATAGGCACTTTGCACAGACTATCCCCTTATTGAATAAACTGTGCAACTGTGGCAGGAGCTGCCAACACTGGCACAATTTCTGGGGTACAAAGCCGTTTAACATTCCCAGAGTGTGCAGCTGTGGTTGAAAAAGTGAGGTGGGCTCGTTAATTATAACCTAAAATCGTTGAGTAAACACTCGAGGTTCAGATTTTTAAAGAACACCAGGGGCTTAAAAAAAATGAAGAGTGGCAGAATGACACTTGGCTCTGTCGGTTCTGAACGTCAGTGAGATTAGGTTCTCAGTTAAAAGCCTCTCTTTTACTTCTTCCACTCTGCTAGGATGCTGGTGTCCTCAGCTGACATTACTGTCTTTCTGAGGCTGTAGCAGGCTGAGTTTTAACACTCAACAGTTAGGATAAATTTTGATGAGGGAACAACTAGCATTGTCCCAGGGGTCCCTTGACCTCTGACCTGAAGATATGTGAATGAAAATGGGTTCTAAGGGTACCAACAAGCCTCCCCTTAACAGACATACAGACTTCCTGCCAGTCCCATGCTGTTTTGGGCAAAAAAAACCCATAATATACCTGCATACTGGGGTCTGCTGTGAGACTCTTCTGAATTCAGTGAGCCCACCTGTATTCATATGAGATGATGTTAGCCCCTACAGAGGCTGTTTCATTGTAGTAAGGCCATTTTCAATAAAACCTTACCTCACTGTATTCTCTTGACATGCAGAGGATGTATGGATTTCATGGATATATTAACAATAAGGGGGTGTCCCGGCTGTTTCCCGAAAAGACGTACTCGCCTTCCAATCGCCAAAAAAATGCAATTCTTTAACAGAAATCTGTCAAAGGTTTTTGATTCGAGGACGGCCTCTAGCTCAGCCAGTACAGTGTCCACCCCACGTAGGTTGAGTCTTTTGCAGTGGCCTGGGTTTAATCCCAGCCTGCGGCCCTTTGCTGTGTGTTATCCTCATTCTCTCTTCCCCTTTTCTGTCACTCTCTAGCTGCACAGTAATAAAGGCAACAAGAGCCCAAAAAATAATCTTTAAAAAAAGCTTTTGATAGTAAATTACAGCATGGATTTTTCCGTGGTGTTCCTTAAGATCTTGGTGTCTTAATGTGCTATTTTCAAGGTTTTTTTTTCCTGTAATTTTTGACCATTTTTATCAGTTCTCAAGTTGTCAAAAATGCTTAAATTTAGCATGGAAAGACCATCATTTACTACCATCACAAAACCCCCTACAGGATGGAAGACAAGACAAGATAACCGTTGCATCACATACATGAAATTAAACGGAGCTGAGAGAACAGTGCCTTAGTTGGTTAGATTTAAGCCACATAAAAATAATCTATGTTAGTTCAACTGTATGCTATATTTTGGATATTTTCAAGGCTTTATCTTGCAATCAGACAGCCTTTTCCAATCAGGAACTGAGACAGTTACCTCAAAGCCACTAGACTCCGTTAACAAAAACAGTAATTTTACTTTACAGAACAAGGAAGCTGCTGCTCTACCACTGCCTCAGTTGGCTATAGTGTATAAGGTAAAGTGCTTAAAATATTAAAGATATAGCATGAACTGAAACTGAATTTTATGTTTATTAGTGGCTAATATTTGTTTGCAGTAACCCCTGTCCACAGCAACACATTGCTTAGCTTCCATACTGGTAGATTTGGTTCATCAAGGACGCCAACAGAGCAACACTGTACATAAAATAAGCAAAACACAAATGTCAGATAGGTCAGACCACCATGTTTAACTTTATATCTTTAAATGTTACAGTTTGGGCTGAAAATGACAACAGAAATAAACAAGTTTGCCAATTCCACATAATCTCCGCAATTCAAATCATCTTCCAGTTGTCTGGGCCGTCGGTAGCTTAGTGGATGGTGCCAGTGCCCCTTGTATAGAGATGATGCCTCGCTGCAGCGGTCGCGAGTTCAACTCTGGCTTGCAGCCTTTTCCTGCATGTCATCCCCCACTCTCTCTGTCTCCCCATTTCACAGTCCAGTACATCAGAGGCAAAAAGCCCCAAAAAATAATAGAAAAAAACCCCAAAACTTCCAGTTGTCTGCCTGGAAGTGTTTCCTGTTATTAGCGTGATGTCATGTTGAGTCAGTCTGTACATTATAAATTTTCAAAAGTTGAGAAGGCACCTAACCAAAACATTACGAAACTTGACGCAGTGCTGAGCTGCATGCCAAATTAATCTTCAGGTTCCAAGCTTTCAGATGATGTAAGCCACTTGTATGTTGCATAAACTGTTGACCTGCTATCTCAATCTAAAGACCCCCTGCGCCACCTAAAAAAAAGGTTAAAGGAAACTAGGAGCTGTAAAAATGTAGAGCTGCAGAGTGAGACTCAGCTCTTTCACTTGTGAATGTCAGTGAGATTTAGCTAAAAGCCACTGTTTAAAAAGAACTGCAACCTGTTTGAACTGACAGGACGCTGCCATTTAAATTCACATTAACAAATGCCGCACTTCATCCTAATCAGTTAGATGGATTTGTGACTGGACAGAGCTGCACTTGACCAAGATCCAGCGTGCCATTAAAAATCAACAGTCACTTTTCTGTGCACTTCACAGAGGATGAAGCCATGACTGGCAGAATGAGGGCAGCATGCACTCCTAAATTATGTACTGTCACATGGAAGATGTTAACACTAAATCAGCACTGTGTGCTCTAAATGACTGTTTACTATGCACTACGGGAAGCATCACCCAGACACGGCCAGAGAAAGAATGAAACACCTCGCAGCTCGCGCATATTTCACAACCACTTGTCATATTCTCATAATAGGTGGCAATAAAGACGGGGACAATAGGTCCTTGTTAGAGACAGACAGGACAGTCCGATGTGATTAAGATCAGTCCGGTCCCACGAGGATGAGTGATGCCAAGAGCGGGACTTTCATTTGCTGTTCCATCATATTCTGTTTTCCTCTGAGTGAATAAAACCCAGATGGAGCACATGAACTCACTCATCTTTAGATCGCCCACCTCTTTAACCATGACATCACCGCAGCTGCTTAACGTGCACAGAGACATGACACCAGTCTAGATGCCAGGAGTCCGCACAGACAGCCGGATCCTAAAGAGGAAGAAACAGCCACTAGAGTACAGCATCATATAGTTAGGCAACCTCTTCATAAGCTTTCTTTCTAGAAAGAAGGCTTTTAAAAATGTCAGTTCCACAGTTGGCCAATATTATATTAGACCAAAAACAATATTGTTCTATAAAGCTGACATTAGCCATCACTGACAGTGTATCAGTGCGTCTCTGGTAGATAAAAAATACCACCCCAGTGAAACAACCTGTTTCCAAGACCAACAGAGCAGCTGCAGGACGTTACTTATATCAATTTTCACATCATCACGTGCCAGAAACTGGAGACAGAGACTTAGACTCTATTTAAACCTCCACACAGAGGGCAGGGGAAGACACCTAAAGTTGAACATGACACTGGATCAGCCCAGAGTATTAATAAAGATACCAGAAACAGTCTATTAAATGTATTTGACGACCTATTTGAACAATCTAGAATAAATGATGACGTTGTATTGAAGAGCGGAGAAAGGGAGACTAACAGAAGTGCTTCCCTTCCTCAGACACTACAGCTGAGATGTCCCTGAAAGAGGCAATTAACCTCCAACTGCTCAAGTCAAGCTGTTCAGTGGCCACCTTCAAAAGACTCCCAGGACAGAATGTGGGTAAGTGCATTAGCGTGTAGCACTGCTGTAAATTAAATTGCCTGCCTAATGTTTTCCAACAATTTCTTCACCATACAACCAAGCCAAACACAATTAAGACAAAAGAGCAAAGAAACAACCAGTTAATAACACAGCCATAGAGTATTTTGGACGAATTTCCAAGATTTAAGGCCAAAACGCACCAAAAGCATCTGACCCGCACTGGTTAAAGTGCACCTATTGTATTAAATTGCCAAACACGAATCAAAAGCATTAAGAGGCAGGACAAACTGCTTTGACGGCCCTACTTCGAACTTGTTACGATTTTGGATTGTCAATGAGGACCCAGAAAGTAAAGCTTTTTTATCCAGCAGCTGCAGTACTGTTCGGAGAGAGCTAATAGAATAAAAAGGTGAGGATTTTATCCACAGAGGACAAATTTTTATTGAAGTTTTGCCAGCCTACATATAAATAACCACCACATTGGTGAAGATTCTCAGTCATCCAGGTTATGGAGTTTCTTAAAGACGTTACACATCTCGTCCAAGAGGCTTCTTCAGTTCTAACCGACTGGTGGGGAGTCGCGGACTTTATACCCTGTGTGGGTGTGAACCCTTACAAAATCGCTGAGGTTCTTTGGTGTTGTCTGCATTTCAAATCTAATGCCTGCAGTGCGCCATAGGAGCATCAAATGACGCGTGTCAAATGAGGCACACCAGTTATCGCTTTCAGTCGATTTGGGTCTTTAAGCTGTTATCACACACTACATCAAAGTTGTTCACACACTACAGTAAAGTTGTGGGTGTGGAAATTTTGTACATTTACCAGTCAATCTACATTCTGCCCCCCTGCCCCTTTAGGTCATGAGTTTTGGATGGTGACCAAAAGAATGAGATTGCAGATATGAAAAGCCGAAATGACTTTCCTCTGTAGGGTGACTGGGATAAGCCTGAGAGACAGGAGCTCGGACATCCAGAGGGAGCTCGGATTAGAGCCTTCTCATCGAATGGGGCCAGCTGAGGTGGTTCAGGCATCTAATCAAGATGACTCCTGGTCGCCTGCCATTGGAGGTTTTCTGGGCACGTCCAACTGGCAGGAAGCCCCGGGGCAGAACCAGAACATGCTGGAGGGATTATATATCTCATCTGGCTTGGGAACATCTCGAGGTCACCCAGAAGGGAGCTGGAAAACGTAGCTGGGGAGAGGGGCATCTGGGATACCTTGTTAAGCCTGCTGCCCCTGCGACCCTGCCCCAGGTAAGTGGATGATAGATGGATAGTAAGGCGCCTCACAGTCTGGTGCATACAGAATACACAGTATAGACTGATGCATGTGGAACCAAAGTTCACAAGCTCAGGTTCAGCCCCAGAAAATTTGAGCCATAATTGTTCTAGAGCCATATTAGCAGCAGGTGCTAAGGTCAGCACAATAAGGGGACTGCAGTGTGAGTCAGTCACATTATGCCGAGTGTAAATTAAACAATGGAGCTGAAGGACCCGTCTGCGGGTTCCCAGTCAGAAGACAAGAGTGGTGTGTTGACATTGCTCAACATTGTAGAGTCTGTGAATGGAAACACATCCAATATCCCAGTGCACATTCACCAGGGTGATCAATGTTTGGGTGCTCTGAATACAGCTAAGCTAGAACTAAGTGAAACTCTTCATGCCAAAGTTTTATTTTATCAATAATAGATATATTTTGGTATTTTTAGTTTTATATATCATAAGAGATGTTTCTTAGTTTTATAGCCTGTTGTGATCTGCTGTCTGTTGGGGTTCAAATGTTCCTCATTTTTATAATGAAAATAGTCTACAAATGCTTCTAGTAGAAAAAATGCTACCTTGGTCCCCAGCAGGAAGGTTGTGTCCGTCTTTGACACTTGCACTACTGTCTGTTCAAAATAAATCACAAGAAACATGCCTTTATGCATTTGTTGTTGTTGTTTATTCGCTGCACCCAACTCTGACTTTTGGGTATTGTTACAGCCATGATGGATGGATGGATGGATGGATTTTTTTTTTAAACAACTGTTTGGTAGTAATTGGGATGCAAACATCTTAAAATTCCTTTGGTTTTATTAAGAGAGTTTTTTTGTGTGTGTCCAAGTAGCACAGGAACTACATTTCCTTTTGGCCCTTGCAGCCACTTCTTTCCACTGTAAGTGTGCAAATCTTTCTTTCACAATCACAACTAAAATTTCAAAGGCCAAGGTGGTTAAGAGTTAACTTAGTCTTAATTTAGTGCTGTCTTTGATGTAGGCCGGCTCAGGTCCAGGACCATTTATAGCTTCCTCTAAGAAGCACTAAATCTGTGAAAAGAAGTGCAATGGACAGTTAACTGGCTCACTGAGAAGCTTTCCTCCTCTAGCGGGGAATAAATCCTCTTGCAGTCGAAGGAGTCTAGCTCTTATTGATAGCAAAGTGCAAATACTGCCAAACATCACTTCTGAAGAAAGAGAAAAAAAAATCCCCAGTGAGAAAGAACATTGTCAGATGATGTGTTTTGTACTTCTTCTTCCATCATTGCTTACACTACAGGCGTAGTCAATTGTTCTAGATGAGGAATATTCTCATGAACAATGACAGTGTTTAGTAGGACTGGGTATCGTTTACAAATATGACAATGTACTCTTCAAGTGATAACAATACCAATAGAGTACTTCATTCAATACCTTTTATTTTGGCAGATGCTTCCTAAATCCAGGTGTTCATAGCCAACAATGCAATTAGCACCTGGTGTATAAATATCCAGTGCGGCTATTCACACCTGGGTGTATATTCCTGGACATTGAGCGATGTTGAAATATGAGGTTATCACGAACAGGTCTATTCAGCTATTCTGCTGAAGTGAATGCACACAGTGTCCATTTATACATCCTAAAAACTGAAGACAAAAAGTCAATTAAGTCTAAAAATAATACGCCAATACTGACTTGGGACACAAACCCCAGTCTCCTGTGTAAAAGTCCTGTGCTTGACCCATTCATCCATCACATCTTCCTTCCTCCATGGACTGCGTCGCTCTTTAAACTACGTCACCTGGCTTTTTGGCAGTATGTTCCTGAGTTTATCTCAGAAATTTTTCACTTTAATCTCAGAGAATATTTGAGATTGGCTAGTACTAGCTTTAACCGTGACAAATACACTAGGCTCAACTTCCACACCAAAGACTGCAGAATCTGTGGGTGATGAAACTACTACTTCGTTTGTCATCTGAGTGGTACTGACCAACCATGTTTGAACGGCAAGTTAACAGTCCATTTGCCGAAATTTAATCTGGGAACCCATCAGCCCTCGTGTGATGATGATTTAGCTTTATATTAGCTTTATCAAAAAACATAGCTGCATTCATATGCAGATATGTGTTTATATAGATCATCCATAATGAAGAAAGAAATTAGTCTTGGCTCAGATATTCGCTGACTATATTGGATCAGCCAGAAATATTGGTCCTCGCCCTCAAAGGCTTATTGTTGTCGCACCTAAAGCCGATGGGTTCCGAGATTGGAATTATAGCTGCTGTGGCAATGGGCCAATCACGTGCCACATTAAATCAAAGAATGCTTGCTTTCTAGATCTGGCAACCACAAGGATTGAATGCAGGTATCGTTTGACTGCAGAAGTTGAAACTGGATTATTTTTAGTGAATACCTTGAAGTTATCAAGTACTGATACCCAGCCTTTGTGTTTGGACAGTAGCTAAAAACAGACTTGCTGCCAACTTCAATAGACCCGTCTGAGGAGACTGAGCATATTAAATGACTGTGTTGTTTACATTAACTAATTATCCAAATGAATTACGCACATTGACTTCCAGTAATCCAAAGGCATTCAGTTATTCCATGGGAAGTCAGCTCCCTGATCACAGTAATGCACAGTGCTGGCTTCTTTCTCTCTAATGAAGATAAGCTTTCAAATCACAGCAGGAGCCGTGTGGCTGGATGCCGTCCAGCACCAGCCAGTTAACTGCAGCCAGCCTGACTGCCAGCCAAGAGGTGACAGAGTGCACTGTGAGCAAAGTGCACACAGTCTTCAATTTACAGAACAGGAGGGGTCCCGGGTGAGGAGTCATGATGAATTAATGAGTGCAGGTGGTCAAGTGTCGGAAAGTTGGCACCTGAAATGACGCACTGACTTCGTCATCATCACAAACAAAGCTTCGGATGGGAATCTCTCCCTGCCACTCCTCTGTCTTCCCCTCTGTGTTCCAGGAAATGTGGTGTGCAGTTTTTCAGTCAGGTGGAAGTGAAGAGGAGAGACACAGAACACGGCCTGTGTGTCTGGCCTTCCTGTTGTCCAACTGTCAGGGCATGAAATAGGTCAACAGGCGCCCATCAGTCAGACTCACAGGCATTCCTTTCCTCTTACTGGAGTGGAGGATAGACAGAAGCGAGGCTCCATGACTGCCGCATTGACTGAGCAGAGATTAGCCTGGATGGTAAGCTGCATCACAAATGTGCTGCTGAAAACCATGACACTTGTTGAGGATTAAAGTGTTTGTTCATTGCACTAAGGTTCTATAAACAACTACAAACCAAGCTACACATGTAGAACATGCTTTGTGTATCCAGCATGGAAACATCCTACACGATATTTCCAAAAAAAGCAGCTGGATTCTCTGACTCGGCTTTCAGTCTAGGACCTGACATCATAAGCAAGGTGATGAATAAATAAGCAAACAGATAATACAAAACTGCAGAAGTTCCCCACAGCAATGCCAAACACAAAGCTGTGTACACCTGATATACTTAACTACATCATAAAGCTGCAGACACTCACTGAAGGCTGACAACAGACTAACACCCGTCTCTGATTGGGTGTTTGCACTTGGGATAAGACAAATTCCAAAATAAAACAAACCTTTGGTTAAATGTTTGAGGTTCATTAGAAGAAAACAAGTCAACATGCTGTGACTTTCACACCCATAAAACCGAATATATTTTAATCACAATTTTTGGCAATTTTTGTAACCAGTAACATAAAACAGGTATGAGCTGTTGTATACTTTTGTGTCCAGCTTTTACTTACTGCAAAAGATTTTTCTTTCTGCCATCAGCTAAATGACGGTGCTACTATCTGATATCATCGGAAAACATGGTGAGCTCTATACAAACTATTCTATATGTAAACTGCAAAACCTTCGCTGCATAAAGAAAACAAGTTTATGTTCAAAAGAACAACATATATAATGGCAGTCAGGAGATGGTTTGCTGTTTCAGCAGCTGATATGCAGGATACACGACCGCAGACGGGGAAATATGCTCAGTATGGATTGGAAAAAATCCATTCAACTTTTGTTGCTGTGATCTATTAGTAACATGACGCCATTTCTGTTTTAAGAAAAACAGCATGGAAGTGAGAAAGCAGAAAATAGCGAACAGTCCGAGATTCATGTTTATTATTAATTATTTTTTTAATTCTATTTTCGTATTTATTATTTTTTATAGCACTAGCTTGATGAGCAGGAGTAGCTAAGTTAACATAAAATATATATTTCTTAATTATTCAGATGTACATGTAAATTTTCCTTGCGACGTTTATAAGCAGAAGATACTGCTGAGGGGCTGGCAGTAGCTCAGTCCATAGGGACTTGGTTGGAAACTGGAGGGTCACCTGTCCGGACCAAACATGGAGTGTGGACTGGTAGCTGGAGAAGTGGCAGTTCACCTCCTGGGCACTGCCGAGGTGCCCTTGAGCAAGGCACTGAACACCCCTAACCGCTCGGGGCGCCTGACCAAGGCAGCCCCCTCACTCTGACATCTCTCCATTTAGTGCATGTATAGGTCCTGTTTGTGCATGTGTGTGTTCGGACCTGTGTGTGATTGACAGAAAGAGTGGACAAAATTGTAAAACATCAAAAAAACAAAAGAAGGACTGGCAGACGTGTATTTTTCGAAATATGTCTCATGACATACAGTCTCTGGAAGTGTATGACTCAACTTTTCCACATGGTCTCGTGTTAAAAAAGTAAACAAATATTGCAATAAATTGTAATATTGAGTAGCGATACTTGAAAATCGCAATACATATCAAATTGGCAAGTATGCTGATAGTATTTAATAAGCATATTGTCCCAGCCCCAGTGGCTAAGGTGATATTTCTTCTTTTGGGATTACTCAACCACCAGAAGAAAATAATAAAAAATTATCAAATCATAGAAAATGTTTGGGTTATGGTTATTCTAAAAAGAAGCTTACTGCTATGGAAAAAATGAGTAAAAGAATGAAGAGTGACAGATTAATGCAGACTGACTGATGTGCAGAAACACACCCTTATATTTAAGGTCATTGCTGTGCCTCTCTTGTCAGCAGGCAGCATGCTAATCAATCGTACCTACAACTGACCAGGCAAACCTTCCACCCTGCCTTTTCAAAAACACTCAGCATGCAGGACTGTGAAGAATTGTGTGTTTAAGCTGAGATGCTTGTATCAGCCTGAAAAGTGAACAGCTCTGTGCTTCCTCTGCAGCACGGCATGAAAGTGCAGCATGAGAGCTGGCAGGCCACAGAGGGCCACTTGGCCCAGGTTCTTTGGCTCCTTTAATCATTTTGATTGAATCATTTTAACTGGCCTGCATGGGATGACTTTTAACACAGCATCCTTATGCTGATCCACTACGCTTTACACTACTTATGGAGCCAATACCCTACAGAGACATCCAATAGCGTGGACCGTGAGCCGGCCAACTGGGAGGGAGAATTTCTTCATGCTCCAAATGGAAAACAGTTTAACACAGGACTCACTGAAGGAATAATAATATGCCATTTTACATGATTGTAGGTTTACAGGATCAGCGTGTGTGATGGGTAACAGGTTGTATTGCTAAACTTAGTTTTAAACTTCTGATGATTTCCATTTTAGGCCCTTTACCTTTGGAATAAATGTTAAAAGACTTAAGATGTATTAAGCTGTGATCTACTTTCCTGGATTGACCACAAAAAGGATTTTAAGAAACCTATTCTATGGAAAGATTAAGCTGCAAATAGGGGTTTTGCGAAAGAACAGACAACATCAGCCTCTAATCTCAAGCGACATTTAGGTACTGTGGCTCTCTTTTCACTGACCACAGCTTAAAACGTAAACAACAGAGAAGCAACCGATACTACATAAGGGCTCAGTCTCACCACCATTTAGAAAAGCAATATTTTAGAAAAGGCAAAGTGAATTCATGTATTGCTGCAAAGCCAGGGTTGAGTCCCGTTCACATTTGAACCTTTACTGATACCAGTGCTTGGAATTCAGTACCCAATGGTACCTTTATTCTGTTGTGGAAAAGCCAACAAAATGACCTATTTGGGATTATTTATGTTTGCCGGTTGTGTCCTGTACACAACCGGCAAACTGAAGAACAAAAATGAAGCAACTTTCTGTCTTTGCAAACATGGCATGACTGAAACTCTGACACTTTGAGAAGAAGTGTGAATTTGCAATAGCTCCAACCTCCACGCTTAATTTCAGCCCTATAGGGCAAAAAATGTGGTGGGGAATTTTGACATGGAAATTCCCGCCATCTTGACGATCCGTATACTGAAGAGGATCAACGAAGTTATCACATTAGCTGTGTCATACAACCTGCAAGAAGTCACGACATCACTGAGCTTCCAACGCCACTTTTTTGTGAGGACGTGCTAATGAATTCCACTGTGCCACTTTCTGGACTGACTGTACAAAGACACATAATCAACAAGATGACACCAAGTGTTCCCAACTTCACTCTCAGAAAGTGAGAGTGATCTGATGTTTCTTTGTGTTGCTGTTCTCAAGACACAAACAGTGCTCTACAGCAGACAGCAGAACCTACATCCACAGGATTACTGTTCCCAGAGCCAGCTGCTGACAGATTCACAAACCATATCAGGTTGATTTGGTGTGCATGATTGAACACACAATCACAGGCTTAGTGGTTAAGATGTCAGATCCAATCCAAGTGTTTTTAGGATGACAATTTTATACACACATTCAGAGAGGCTCTGCCATACATTTTGATCTTTATAAGCTCAGGCCTGAAGGCAATAATGTACCAACTTTGATGTCCAGGTTATAGTCTCCAGTTAAACAGGACATTTAAACAGCACACACCTCCCTCTGCAAACACAAAGCACTGTGTTTACTGTACCAACTGCTAACTGCCATGGAAAGTATGAGTGGTGTAACTTCCTCACGATGCCCCAGCTATCAGAGGTTGGACAAACTTGCTTCCTCATGTTGAATCCCTGGTCTACGTCAATTCGCTCTGATATTGTGTTGAGATAGCACAATAATCTGTCCTGTTGCTTGTGGTGATTTTGGAGTCTGCTCTGCATGGGAGCGGTACCCATCAGGCAGCCACGGTGTATCAGTGCCTCACCAGACGTTACAGCACACAGATAAGCATTTAGTATCAGTATGAGAAATGTCTTATAGGAACATCTCAGCTGTACTCTAACATCAGTATTGGGGGGGTGGGGGTGTAGGCTACTCAGGGTTATTTTCAATGCTGTGATATAATTGTCTAACGGCAGCAGTAAGCAAAAACTGAGATATGTCGCTGCTTATCTGAGAGGAGGCCAAGCCGAGCACTATTTATGTGTGTAAGGATGAAAACTGCCTTAAAGTAATGACCTTGAAGATATTTATTTTAGGTCACTATCTATGGTGTATCACAGTGGTGACTGAGCCTGTGGCTCACTGGTGAAAGCTCTTGCATGTGCAATATTAAGAGATGGGTGTCTGTGGCAACATTCTTAGGAGAAATCTCAAGCAGTGCGGTTGGTGACTTGTTCTCCATCAGTGTTGTGCAAGTTCACAAAGTGCAAGTGGCACTGAAGTGGCCCTTCTCTGGGCAAGCAAGCAGATATCGATAAAAAAAAAAATTGCCTTCAAAGCACACGTGTTTTTAGCTAGCAAACATTTTAGGTGTGTCATAAATCCTGTAAAATCACACTATGTCACAAAGCTTCAAATGCGGAATTCGAATTCTGTTAAGTCACCAAACTCCATGCTGTGATTAGAGTGACAGAGGTATTAGTTCTCCCGTCCTGACAACAAACCTGACAGGAAAGTCTGGGAGATGTCAATCAAGTCACACATAGAGAAGGGTCTGAGAGGAGCTCAATAACGGAGTAAAAAAACACCTGTGTGCGTTTGCCATGACTGTGTAGGGGCTTTAAAAAACATCTAGAACACAAACTTATTCAGTGGAAGTAAATTACTAAAGGGCTTTTCCATACAGGTGTGCTAGCTTCGCTTGACTTGGTTTGAATAGGTGTGTCTGCCCAGCACGACAGGGATTTGCATCTTCATTAAAAGAGTGCTGTGTGCTTGGAGGTGTGTCTTTAACTGATGACGCACTTGTCTTTAGTCAATGACATTTGAAAGCAGCTAAAAAAACAACAACGTTATTTTGCTGGAAAGAGAGAGTGGGGATGACACGCAGTAAATGGCTGTGGGTTGGAATTGAATTGAATTGTGAGGCAGCAAAATAAGGAAATGTTGAGTTTTCATCAGCAGTAACTTAACACAACTCAGACAAAGCCGAAAGCTAAACTCCAAAGCACAGATATTCAGTTAGACGCAACCAAAACACTGAGAGCTGAAAACAAAGAGACTTTTAAAAATGTCTTTCTCTCTGGTTTCCTGCACAGACATGAGTCTCAACGCACACAAGCTTGTTTGAGGCAGAGAAGGGGATCGTAGGGGGTCGGCTGCGGTCGGCAAGATATCGCCACTACCTGCTTAGTGGGCTCAGGCGCACTTTCATCCCACCTCTGGAGATGGTCCATCTCAGGCACACCTCGGCACATTTGAACTGACTATGGAAGAACAAATCAACGCTGCATGGTTTGACTCGTGCAGCCAAAATTGCCAATGGAAAAACCCTATTCATCAAATTTTTTTCCAGACTTAAAATAGTCATAAAAAGGTCACAAAAAGTCAACATTTAATCACACAATTATGTATTAAAGTGTAAGACGTGTTTATGCTAGATGTCTGAGCTTTGCTGGCTTTCTGAACCAGCACCCATAAAAAATAAAAACGCAATGTTGCTTTGCTGCAGTGTGGACAGAAACATCAATATTATTCCAATGACAACACACTAACTGCTACTTCGATAACATCCCCCACTTTTTAAAAAAACACTGTGCTTTTGGCAGCATCTTCAAACATTACAGCTACCTTCAAGCATCCCAGTCAAACTTCTGGAGGAAGCACAAGTGGGAGAAATTTCCCATTTTTGACCATGAGAACGTCACAACAACCCGTTTTACCTCACTACACAAACATGTTTTCTTTGATCCTGTTCCCAAACGGGTACAAATGACTGAGCTGCAGCCCTGAAAATAGACCCACTGTTATTGGACAATATATTACTGACAATTCATCAACAACATGCTGACTGCAGGCGCTGGTCTTGGCCGCTCTCCTGCTGAGCCAGTGAGGAGACAGGAAGGCTTGGTGTAGTAGCCTTCAGTGTAATTTGGTTCTGATAACGACCTCCTTATCACTGCAGCAGACAGCTCACTCCTTAGCCTGCCACTTCTGAGATAACACCATCAATCAAATCTGAACAAGTTCCTCCTGCTCCCACATTTCTTTCCCTACTTCCAGCACCAGAACTGTTATTCTACCTTCCAAACTCACAGTCTGACGAGCCTCAGCTGGCAGTTTCACCGTCTGGGTGGAAGCAAAGCTTATGTAAAGAGTTGTACAGAGATAAGAGATAATAAACCCTAATTGAATTAAAGGTTTAGAAGTCTGTATGCTTATTATTATTTTTGTGAAAATTAAAATCAAGGGCTTCTGTGCGTCCTTGGTCTTAGCTCCCTTGGATCTATAACTTCCTGTCATGAGCAGGCAGAATGAAAAATCAAGCCATTTGATGATCAATTCTCATTTACTTTAGAGGCTCATTTGAGAAAATGGAGAGTGCTAATTCATAATAATAATACACCAGTCAATTAATAATATTGCTGAGTGCTTCATTTCATAATGGAGGTTCATGTGGGAAGATGGGCTGAGGATTACAGAGTGCTGTACTGAGTTTAAATACTTCTCATAGCTTGCAGAGCGTGATTGATACACAGAGAATGACTGTGATGGCATACTCTTTCACTGGCTGAGCAAACATTTTACTCTGACTCATTTAATTTGCAACCCCACATACTTCCACATACCGCCATAACAATCAGAGTTAAGACTAATGCCTACCATACACTAGAGGACTTTGAAAAGACTTTTAAAAGAGTCTGACACCCTCTCCCTGCAAAGCCTGGGGATTTTGCAGGGTCAGCATTTAGAAAACTACACCTAAAATCCTTAGGAGATCATTTCCAATCTTGCTCCAAAAACTTTTTGGATTTTGTCGCCTTAACTCGTAACCAGCCCCTGCGGGTTACGAGAGCTGTTTTATTGGGAGGAGATTGTGGGAATGAGAGGCGAACCATTTCAAAAATTAGGATTTCTCACTAAAATAAGTGCCGGCTGGTGGATCAGAAAGATGCCGAATTAAACACAGACTTCTGTTCACTCCATAACTTCACCAGTTTCTCCTCCTTTTCCATCGTCCAAGAGAACAGAAACTTCTTCACATTCTTGCCCCTACATGGAGTCACCTGTATGTTTTCTATCTACCTGGTTTGGTACTTCTTGTTTGGAGCTGCAGAGAGTGTGCCCATTGGTTGGTGATAATGTTCATGTCACTGAACTCCACAATCTGCATGAGCCAAGACTAAAAATTTCCAATAATATTAAACATGTCTGATTTTGTTAGAACGCTATGACAAGAAATCAACTGACTTAAGACAGCCCAAATGATCAGGATCATGTGCATGTGCCACAACTGATGGAAATAATGTTTCAAAAATAAAACCTCTCAATATCAAGAAATACAAATATTTAATGACAAAAGTCAAGTCCTTTCAAGTCTAACTCAGGATTTAAGCCATGAACACCAAGTCAAGTCTTTCATCATACGTAGCTATTCAAACAAATCTCGAGTCGTCAAATTTGTGACTCAAGTCAGACTGAAGTCAATTCTTGATTGAAGTTCCCCGCCTCTGATTACATTCTCATAATTATTTTTTTTACGGAGAATAACATTCATCAACAAGCAGCCCAGTTTGGCAGAGTAACTAACAATTTGTGAGATTTAAGACAAGGCAAAATAAATAAGAGGCAATATTGGTGTTCTTTGTTCCAACTTTTTGACTAAACACTCAACAATGTTTTGTTTTGCGTATTATGTATTAACTGTGCACTGTATGTGTGTGTGTGTGTGTGTGTGTGTGTGTGTGGGCACGCACATAGAGAAAAAACTGGGAGCTAATCTTTTCAAGCATGCAGCAGCTTGCTACCACTGCCTTACAATCTGAGCCTACTGTGCTCTATCTTCAAGCAACACTTGCTACTGCTATGAAGTGATGCAGCTTAACAACACCCACCTCTGACAAAATACTTCTCTGTACTGTGTGTGTGTGTGTGTGTGTGTGTGTGTGTGTGTGTGTGTGTGTGTGTGTGTGTGTATGTCCGTGCCTGTTGCCCTAGCAAGCCACCTGGCTGTGGTCTATTCAGTGTCTATTTCTGTTGGGATGAAAACATGCAAATATAAATCACACAGCAGCATAAAAATACGATGAAGCTCTGTGTGTGTATGTGTGAATGTAGATATGTGTACAAATATGAGGAGGCTCCGCACACATACACAAGTACACATATTAAGATGCAAATTAGGGCTGCGCAATAGTGTTCTCAAAAATATTTCAATTCTGAATATCTGACCCAGTTTTAATACTCATTTTCAACAGTACTGATACACTGGTAACAGCTGTGCGTTGACAATCGCTCTTACTGTTAATGCTCACTACAGTCATTCTGCTGGTCTCTGCTACTTAGCAAAAATAATTGTCATTGAGTTATAGCCTTATCTTTATCTTTTGATAAAATTTTTTTACTGTTCGCTCTCAATGTAAATTTTCCCTGTGATATTGAAAGAATCATATGAAAGTTAGAAATTCCAGTATCATGATAACACAACTGCACGATATATTGCCTTTGTATCATCATCGCGAAGTCAGTTAGCGTGATAAACACATTTTGCAAGATTGCAATATTGTACTTTTTTGAGTTGGTTAAAAGAGAGTATTAGTAGAAAACTGCACTTTAAAATCTAACTATTATAGTTTTTCTTTATTGGTGCCTTTTATGTGTTCAGTTCTAAGTTTAATTTGGTCGATACAGTGAAAGCCACTATTATATAAATGGACTTGCACTTGTATAGCACCTTTCTAGTCATCTGACCACTCAGAGCGTTTACACAACGAGTCACATTCACCCATTCACACACACATTCATACACCTTTTAACACACTCACACACCAATGGAGCCATCAGGAGCAATTAGGGGTTCAGTATCTTGCTCAAGGATACTTTGACATGAACATCGAACCGCCGATCTTCGCCGACCTGCTCTACCTCTGAGCCACAGCCGCCCATCAGTCTATTTCACGACCTTCAATTACAGGTGCTTTACCTGTGCACATTCCTTTCCTGTCTACATCACCAGCAGCCATGTCTGCTCCTTGTATTTTGAGTGCTACACAAGGTAGCCTGAGTAACACCAAGTTTCACTGCTGCATCTTATTGGCTTGCTTTTGGCAGTTTGGCATATGCTTCGAAGACAGTACGTTTTTCATTGAGAAAAACATAACTTTTTCCCCCCATCGTTATTTCAATGTGCACGGAGCAGCCGCAGCCTCAGGTAGCTAGCTTGTTATCGCAAGAAAACACAAGAATAAAGTACTTTTTTTTCTCACGTTGTCATGTATGAAAAGACCCAAAATAAACTCTGTAAGCACACTACTAGATTACTATAGGTAAATATTTAAACAGTACGTATAACCGTATATCGTATTTTGCGATATGGTGATAAAAACCATCATGGGACAGTGATGCTATGTACCTCTATCTCATTGCTAAGCGTTGAACAGGACTGATGAGAAAAATCGAACATTCTGGACACTACAGAGGCTAACTTTGGGGTCAACAATGTGGTGTATGACATAATATTACTAACATTAAATATCTATGGAATGCTGCATGTGAGAAACTTACTGGGGTTTGTTTTCACCTAGAAGCTAACGTTAGCCATCATGTTGTTTCAAAGAGACCTTTTATGTGATCTTATTCCTTTAAGAAGTTTTGTAATCCAGCCTTGAACTTCAGTGTCTTCTTGAAGACTTTGTAAACTAAGTCAATTACAGCTACACAAAATGTCTTTTGTAATTATTCATTCATATTTTTTAAAGCTGATTGTCATGCCCTGATTGTATCTCTGAACTGCAGGGGGCACAATGATAGTAGCACTTCAGATTTATCATTTACTCTTTTTGAGTCGTATTTTTAAATAGTGACTTTTTCATTATGATATTGTTGTACTGCGAGTTTTTAGTATTGTTACATTCCTAGCATTTGTATAAGACTGATTCTGTCCAAAGCTTTTTAACCAAGTATTGATTACTATAAGGTGTTTTAACTGTAAAAGAATATTGGAAATATGTTATTGTATTTTAGCAGCATAAGGCAGAACTGAGTACACTTCAATATCTGTTTATTTGTTGCAAGTAATATCATTATCGTGATATTCATGGACAATATTGCTTATCTGCCTCACACCATGCAAATGGTGGTTTTGTAGAAGGAATTCAGATTCAGGTTACAGACGTGGCAGAGCTTCGTTGTCTTTGGATGAGCCTGAAGTTGCTGCTGAGTGCAGTTCAGAGGGACTTTGAAATGGAAATCTTATTGAGGCGCAGTGAGCTCGGGGCAGCGGAGGGATGTGAGCGTGAGACTGATGATACCATCTCATCTGGCAGCTCCCCTCATGCTTACTGTCAGGCAAATCTCACTCAGCACTTTCCCCCCCGCCCGACTCCTAATATCTACACGCAGGTGCAAACGCATTTACACACACAAACCTGTACTGGCTCAATACAGAAACACAACACAAGAGATCAGTAATTACACGCACGGAAAGTGAGAACACGCTCACATTAAATAATGGCACAAGAACAGAGCTGAACTTGAAACCTGTTTAAACAGCGTCTATAACTCCAGGGTATATTAATCAGTACTCATCAGTCAGTGCTCTGTTGGTGCACATCGTAGTCACTATTCATTAGTCAGGACCTGTCGTGTCAAGAGATGCACTTAGACTTGACATGACTCACATCTATTGTATTTACCAAATGTATGTCTTTGCCCTTTTACATCAACAGACACAGACAAAGAGGGATGCTGAGGCAAACCGCCATACAACAGAAGCAGACCTGACTCTGTTTCCTCCTGTCTCCCCGCCTGGTTCCCCATGTTGGTCCGCTCCGCGACTCCCACTCTCCACACCGGGGCGGACTAATCCAAGAATCCGTGGCTGCGGGGGAGAGGTGAGTGTGTGTTTGAGTGTCTGGGTCTCTGCTCAGCACCTAAAAACCAGCGCCGGTCAGTCACACAGGGATAAAAACATCAATTTCTTCTTATTCCTCCCCTCTACTGCTCTTCTTTTCTTTTACTCCTCTCCGGGACTGTGTGAGTGAGTGAGTGAGCGTGTGTGTGCATGTGTGAGGAGGCAGGCTGTATGTCCTGTCAGTGAGTGACTGCGAGTGTGTGTGAATATGTGTGCGTGTCCTCCAGAACGGTGACAGTATGTCACACTGCCAGGCGGGCGGGCAGGCAGCGTCGTGTGCACTTCATTATCGCTGTGATGACTGGAATCAGCTCAGAGGGGGAGTGGCTTCACTGGCCACACACACCAACACACCTCCTCCCACTGCTGCCTGCCAGTTTACTCTCACCAATACCAGCTGAACAATGGTGAGATAAACCGTCCCTCTCACTGGCACTGAAGAGACAAGCGAGTAGAGAGAGAGGGAGAGGGTGGAGGAAAGGAAGAAATAAGGAAGAGGAGCAGGAGAAAAGGAGGCACTGTTTGTATTTTTGGCAGAGGGTGACCGTGCAGCTCTTGTCTTTTCTTGCTCAGGGAACTTGCAGCCTGGGACCTCACACAAAGTCTCCCGTGCCCACTCCCCCCTAACAAAATCACAACTGCAATTTCCCAACAAAAGTCTTCATAAATGGGGAAAGGAGATACTGGTCACCCCATGCTTGCAGCAACATTTCTCTGAACAGCGAGTGCACTCAGCAGGGAACAATAGCATGTGTGTGTATGTGAGTGTGCCTACAAGTGTATAAAAGATGGGGGTGGTGTGCTAGTTTTGGAGGGGTTGTGCAGAGCCAGTGAGAAGAGGGCTTGTTTTTTTCCCCTCATTTACAATGTATGTATGTGTTAAATATTTATGATGGAGGAGCCGAGGAGTGGAGAATGACTTGTCATTTTCAGTTGTGCTGATCTGTTTTTCTTAAGGGGCACTCAATCTTCAGTGTTGTGTTTTTATGTGTGCACCTGTCAGGGAAATCATGATGAACTCCTCTTGGAAATCTGGCAATCTCTGAGGCTCAAAAATTAAGTTTACGTGAAAGTGCCAAAATCTGCAGTTCCTCTAATGGCCACTTGAGGCTGGCTCCGAAACAGAGTAAATCTCTACAGACCTCCATGTTTCAATGCCCAACTTTACAACATGTTTACAGCCTGATGAAAATACAGTTTTGGTCTTGTTTCCCCCGTTCATGACAACTGTACTTAAGACTTAAAATAATGCATAATTAAGGGCGTGGCCACTTTGAGTAACAGGCTGTCTGTGAGCTCTCAGTAAAATCCACCTCTTGCCACAGCTCCACCCTCTTGTCCAAATATGAGCCCTTTTACTCAGAGATCGCGCTATAGGACTGGTAAGAAGTTGCTTCTTTATGCCGCCTATGCTTTTCTACACAGACCCAACGACAGTGGCATAATGCTGCCTCAGTGTGTGATTTCTATAGCAAGCTGACATCCCAAAAGCAAAAGAGGTGTCACGAGCATGACTTGTAACACAACAGTGTCGGCTTCTAGTGTGACATATAACAATATATAAACAACTACAAAGGCATAACATGGCAATACAATCATTTACTGTCTGTTATATGACGGCTAATTTTGACTTCTGCGCGGAGGACAAGGAGCTCCCCAGTTCATGGACATGTTCTGGTTGCTGTTCTTCTTCTTTGAGTTAGCTGCTAACTGCTTCTAGCTCTCTTCAAATGTCCCAGCTGTGAGTCACACACATAACGCATCATCAACATTACACCCATCCCATCTATGGTTCTGTTCTGCCGGCTGTCCCTGTCACACAGACATCCATTTAGTGCTGTTACTATCTCGGCTGCCTGGTCATTTCTTGTTCCACAAATCAAAAATGGCAATGGCTCAAAAGCTCAAAGCTTTAAAACTGGAGTTGACAAACCAATGGGAGATGACATGGGGACTATGTCCATTATTTTTCTGCAGTCCACGGCCAAAACACAAGGAAGTCCGGAAATACTCCTCTGCAATACAGGCATATTGCTGTTAACAGTTAATTAAGATTAAAGATAATTATAATTTATCAGCGGCCAAAAAATACATCTATACCACAGATATACCCACCCACAAGAAATGTCAAGGATTAAAACTGCACAATAAAGCTGCAGATACTAATCGATTAACCAGTTAGTTAAATGAAAGAAAATTAATCCCAAACTATTTTAATATCAATGTCGTTTTTTTAAAGCAAAAATATCAGATGTTTGCTGGTGCCAAATCATAAATGTGATAATCTGCTGCTTTCCTTGTTGTTCATGATAACCCTATAATGGGTTTTAGGCTGTTGGTCTGACAAAAGCAATTTGAAGACATCACTTTGGGCCCTGGGAAGTTGAGATGAGCATTTTTCACAATCTTTTGTCATTTTATAGATTAAACAATTAGTCATGAAAATAAATGGCAGATAAATTGATAATGGAAAGAACTGTTAGTTGCAGCCCTTTTGCACAAACACAAAGGAGCAGCAACTGCAGCAAACAAAAGATTTTCTATTCATAGCTTTCTGAAGAGAGAGACATCGTGTTTCATCTGACCTCTGTTAACAGTAATACAATAAGACAGCACTGTCTGAGTGTTTAAGACACAGTATGCTGTGCTGTGATGGTCCAAACAGAAAGCTCCGTTAGCCAAGAGCACTACTCTATATGGAGTACTATTTATCAGAAATCAAAATTTATTCCAACTGCATCATCAATTTTTAAAGCCATACTTGACACAGATAAGCACTGATATTTTTAGCAGGATGAGCATCTCTCTGTTGCGTAAGCTCAGAGCTACCAGCTTTATTTCCTTCGTGTTCACTGCTGAGAAGAGCCATGGAAATAAAAATGCAAAGCAGAATAATAAAGGCAGCGGACATTTAAAGTTGCAGCAGCTTTTTTTGCTCAATATGTTTTTGATGCACAAGATACTCTAAGCTCCAGCCAGAAAAGCATTTTTAAAAATTCCCCAATAGTCTTGTTTGCTGCAGGATTCTGCCCACGTCAGGTTGAATATTCAGCCCTTTGATACAATACTGTACACTGCTGCTTCCAAACCTTTTTTTTTATAGCTTATGAATGTTGCATAAACTGTTGGTACAGTTTCCTCATCCTTTCTGAATACTCTCCTCTCCCTCTTCGTTATGGAGCAGCACATCTACCACAGTAAACAAACATGCCTCTAATCCAGCTAAGAATGTTCTCCTCACCACAGGACGTCCATCTCTGTGGGCCCAAACAGGCCCCTTTCAAGATCTGGCAAGACCATTTCTCTCTGTCTTACATCTTTAGGGGACTTTCTGAGGTCACAAGCTTCTCAAGCGAGGAATTTCAAACTCAGTGTCAAAACTCTGGTCAACAAGCCTAAAGGATGGCAGGTGTGTTTATGTCTGAGTTGATGCCAGATACAGTGTTAATTCAGGCCTTTGAAGCAAACACTTCAGATGCAGTGTAGTGAGTGGGAGTAAGCTATTCCAACTTGCCATAATCCCTTTCACACTCTATGCATAATAAATGGAGGAGTACATATATATATATATATACTGTAGTGCATAGTAAGACTGACATGGGGCCTTATGGGGGACATAAAAAGTAAAGGTGTTTAGTAACTTTGCATATGTGATGATGTGTGTGCTTATCTGCACATGTAGGTGTAAGGCTGCCCACAAAAGTCAACCAAAAGTTCATCGACCAGAAAGGTCATTCGTCGGCAAGATTTCATTGGTCGCTTAGTTTCAAAAAGAAAAAAAAAAAAGTGAAACTCTATTAGGAGCTGCGCCTTGTCAACATAAATTAAAACCTATATGACTGGACCATGTGTGAATTTAATTTGAAAGGACAGACACAGGAAGTGTCCACGCTCAGCAGTCAGACAGGAGTCAGGTTAATTTCCAGGGCTGGTACCTGCAGTTATTCCACAGGCTAGTTAACAACATGTCGGGCAGGAAATCCAAAGTGTGGGATCATTTTGAGAAGGTGAAGGACGAACCCAAGGTGATATGTAAACTCATCTTCATTGGTCGACTACAAACATGACGCATCATCTGAAACATGGAAGTAGCTACATGCCCATTAGCCCACAGCGTCATTAACAGGCGGCTCGCTCAGTGTGTGACGTGCACTTGTAGATAAAATACAGGCCTATATTACTGAAGGTTCATTAGTACGGTTTTGTATTTCTCTGTAATGTAGCACAGCGTTAACAATATAACTGATACTATTCTTTCTCACACCTTCAACTCAAACCATTGTGTTGCCCCGCCCAAAATATATCATTTAATAATTAAATTCATATTGTAAATATACAGGCAGCTTGTCAGCTAATGGCCCTAAATGACGACTATTTGTCGACTAGGAAAATTCTTAGTCTGGGGCAGCCCTATAAGGGTGTAACAACCCATCAATCTGATCGATTATAAATTCAATGATGATCAACCCAATATCATCGATACAAACTGAAAACATCAATATCGATAATCATCTTTAAGATACACCTTTATTTTGAAATTCCCATGGCACATAGGTGTCACCACAAAAATCATCAGCCAGACAAGGGCAAGCAACAAATTAAGAACATCACAAGGATATATAAACTACAATAGTAGTTTACACGCCTAAATTTACATGTGTGTATGTTTCTTTACTTCAGTCAGTGTGTGTCTGTCACGGCTGAGTGCTTATGCAGGCTGAGGCGTCCCAGTGGACTGAGGCGTGTTTGATTAATTTATCTGACAGATATGAGGAGCTCAAGGACCGTACCTCTCTCCCCTCCTGCCTCTCAAACACTGACACACAGACAGACAAGGCTCCGCTGGGACCACATGCTATGGCTGAGTCTGGGGTCTGAGTTGTGCACAATAATAGTGCATACATGTGCTCCTCGGATGGGTCTAGTTCCCGAGTTGGGAGGTTGTTCTTCCGAATTTGGTGTGTTGATGAGATTTTTGGTCGGAACAGGGAAACAATATGGACAATCCAAAGATGTTGCAGCCCATTGTTTCCGACCAACAAACAACAAAACTGGTTGTGATTTCATGAGTCATGGCTGTGTTTCCTGCAGCTTTGTAGACCCCAAATGTGGGTGTTTTAAGCAACCCATTGCCACTTTTCTGACTGGGTTAGTGCTATGAACAGCAGTTGTTTTTTACCGAGACATTGCTGCGTTTTCTACCAGGATAATGGCACAGACCGTGCTTGGTTTTACTGAGGCACTGCTGCTTTTCCTGCTGGGATTGTGCCCTAAAATGAGGTATTTTAAGCCAATATTTTCCTAACCAAGTGGTTTTTGTGCCTGTACCTAATCACACATCAACCACAGCTTGGTTTAAATTTAAAGTTTCAATGTATCTGTTACCTAATAATGTGGAAATATAACATATCCATGGTTTGCAGGAACGTGTAATGCCAACATTTATTCTGACAACTGGGTTGAGACGGCACATGAAGGCACTGTAACGCTCACACACACTCTGGGTCCATAACAGTTCTAGTGCACTTCTCTGTTCTGCTTATCCTTCACTGTGACTATTAACTAAGGTCAACTGACACTTGTATCAGTCATCCATCTTCCCTCTGAATTGGTGCCATGATGAAACGATACAAGCTGATTTATGGGGAACAGAAAGTCATAGTCCATCTGGTATGGCTGGAAAACCTCACATACAGAGAACATTGAGGGAAACTTCATCTCCATCACTCACTGACAGCTGATCTTTCATACAGCAGAGGGTGGAGGTTAACGGAAAGAACGTCCTTTCTCTGACTGATGGCTATGTGGGGAATGACACAGCAAAAATGTTTTGTCATCTGTTAACCTAAAGCGTACAGTATTTTGCATTCAATCAGAGTGAGACAATGCATTTTGTTCAGAGTTTTAGTAAACGTCATGCAACGACTGTCCTGGTCTGGTTGTAATAATGAAAACAATACCATTAGTAGGGAGCACTGATGAAATATTATGTCTGTTGCATGTCTACGATTGAGTAGAGTATCCCTAACAGAAAAGTGAATGCTGTAGCGTGAGAGAGCTTGGTGCTTCTTGGTAAGGCTAAGTTGATCCTGATCATTCACTGTCATCTTCCTGCTGAAGGAGATTTATGAGGTGACAGCATTACGCTGACACGCGTCACTCAGGACAAAAACAGCATGCAGCAGAAACACAGTAAAACTGACAGCTGCATGTTTTTTGTAAATCTGCAAACCCCTGTCAAACATGTCTGCACTCAACTTTTACCTAGGAAAAAAAATAGGAAATAGGGCAACAGCGCAAATCAGATTTCTCCATCAGAAAAATACAGAGAGCCGAGTTCCAAACCTTTAAAGGTCCCTGTTGAAGTAGTTTAGTATGATATTCTTTTGAACTTTATTGTAATTTGGTTTATGTTTTTAATGATGGAGC
Source organism: Epinephelus cyanopodus (assembly GCA_026686955.1). NCBI lineage: Eukaryota > Metazoa > Chordata > Actinopteri > Perciformes > Serranidae > Epinephelus > Epinephelus cyanopodus. Next base: position 20,599,744 of record CM048924.1, read on the forward strand.
CCAAAATGGATCACACAGGATTTCCACAGTGTACTTTAATCCTAAATCCTACATCTATCATTTGAAACATGACTACTGAAACAGGTAACAGTAAACCTCACATGAATTTGGGCCTTACAGGGGGACTCGAAAACACACTTAGCAGTAGGAAAGTGTAGCCTGCCGTGAGCTGCCATGCAATGTCTCTGGAAAGATGCGGTGGTTGAGCTGCGGCAGTTTCATTCTGCGGCAAAGTGCGACCAAACTAAAAGCTGGGGACAGTTTAACTTTTAGCAGCAACTTGCGACCAGAGAATACCTGTAGCCAAGCGGTAAACAGAGTCCTGTGACTACTGTCACATGTTTACCTGTGTTACAAAGACTACTTTTCCACCTGAAACACACAGACACACGTTCTGGCAGCAGAAAATGTAATTATATGTACATATATGATGCTGCTTGGTGTGTTTTTGACATTGATATGTGAAAAAATGTGAATAAAGCCTATAATAGCCTAGCTATTTTGTAGCTCTAAAGGGAGCAGCACCAAGTCTGATAGTTTTTTTTAACTGATGTAATTTTAGTCAGCATCAGCTGGGGCATTGGCCACTACCATGTCGGGCCACTTCCGTGAGTTCGGCAATGCTTTACGATAACAAGGACAGGACAGTACTCTCTTAACTCTCTGTAACTAGGGATGGGAATCGAGAACCAGTTACAGCTGAGAACTGGTTCCAAATCGTCTGATCCATCAGAATCATATGGCTCTGGGCTTATCAATTCCTTTTATCAATGTTTTTCTTATAATTGCACATTGTAAGCAATGATGTCAAACTCATGCGTCTACTGGATACTTGCAACAAAATGGAGTCATGGCAGAGAGGAAAAAACTGTCCAAAGCGACCAAGTGACTTCATTTTACAAAAAAAGTTGACATCAGTGATGCTTGTCATGTCTGTAAAATGATAATTTCAAGAAAGGGTGGAAACACCAGCAAAATGCCAAAACATCTTTTGACGCAGACATGGGTTTAAATTCCACGAATGCCACGTATTTGCCACGCAGTGTCACTGCTTCCCAATTGAGCAGCATGAGGGTAAATATGCGGTTATAATAACATTACAGGCAGGCTGAGCACATCTTTTTTCAACTAATAAAAACCAAATTGAAAAGATAATGAAACAGTTGTGTTGTGTAGGCCTACTTTTTTACATATAGAAAATTGACAGATAAGTGATAATGGAATTGGTTTCAGTCCCAAGTGCTATATGGTAGGCAACTGGACTTGCTTGAGTTTCTCGAACCCTCTTGGATGAGTGTTTCCTCCTCTCTTCTTCAGTTCTCTTGGATGAGAGGTAAAACGTCAAGAAACTCAAGCAAGTCCAGTTGCCTACCATACAACAATTAGGATCACCATGACCTGGATGTCTGAGAATTTACAACAAACTATTAATAAAGTCTTATCTATTCCCATACCTATCTGTGACTTGCAAATGTGGTTGCAAAATGCTACAGAGGGTAAAGTAGCAGGAGGGCTGGGTATATGCTAAAGCAACACAATGTAATTATCAAATTTGCCTCTGAAAGTGCAAGAAGAAAATAAAAGTACTTTAGCGAATCAGACAAGAAAAAGACCCCCCAGAAGACATAAACGCTAAGCTCATCTCGACTCAACCAAACATTAACGATCAATGTGAAAGCACTGACTGAACACAGAGGAAAGTGCCTGTCAATGAAGTGCCCATTTGTAAAGTTATGCCCTGCAGTCACCCCCACCAAGCTTGTTATTTATAGAGCAGGACAGTCTTATCTCCTTCTGTCTCTTCTCCTTGCACACTCCACAGGGACTCGTCTCCAAGTGAAAGCTTTACTGAATTATTGATGAGCTCTCTTAAATAAGTCATCAGGATAAGGCTGGGTTTTAACCCGTTGTCTGACAGCACGGTAGAGTGGGTTAAGTGCCAAGTGGGACAGGGACAAGAGTCCATTAGCAAAAATAACAGTTTTGACTCATTAGCACAGCATGCTGTGAGGGCAGGCGAGGGCGGGGTCGGGCTGTACATTGAATGACCTTTTTAGCCAGTGCCCAGTGTGTGTGTGTCTGTGAGTGTGTGTCCCCCATGAACCTGTATCCCATGATGCTTTGTCAAAGGGACCCTGCTGCTTTACAGCTTCCAAGCCTGCTGTGACTGCAGCGCTTCATAAAAGTATTTTTGCTGTGCTTGAATCTTGCTTTTTGTGCTTGTTTTTAAGGTCTTTCAGAAAGACAAAAAGCCTTTCATCACATAGGAATAATGCCTACAGTGAGATCTGTCATTTGTATTACAGTACAAAGCCTATGACTGCATATCTGATGTCTAGTTGGAACTGGAGATGAGACGGTACCATCAACACATTTTCAAAGATCATAACAAACATGGCAATCTTTACTGACTGCATCCATGAAAGGAGCATAATCACAGATTAATGTAATGAGTGACGCACACATTGAAATTTTAATAAAATGTGGTATATCAGTGTGTCCTCACATTGCTTAAATGTTTTCAAAATTACACTCATTAGCACAGGGATACTATGCTGTCTCTTTCTGTTGTTTCTTTGTTTTCCCCTGCATGCACAGAATCTCAGGCACATTTGACCCAGTTATGATAAAGCTTGAGAAAATTAATGATGCATCTCACCACTGCAGTCCTCATTCCTACAGTTAATTACCACTGATTTGCTAAATGACATGTGGGTTAGCAGTGGGCTAAAATATCAATACAGGAATAAATCAAATTACAAATTCTTGCAATACGTTGTCGATACACTTCAGTATTTTCAATAAAATATGCAGGCACTTCAAACGAACTCCCCGGCCAATCTGTCTTACCACAGTCACTACTCCATGACTCCTTGTGGTGGCGCTTATTAAATGAATGAAGGTAAAGAGAAGTGAACTTAACTAACTTGTGGTGAAGAAGAAACTGGACTAAGCTAACCAGAACTTAATGCACTTTTTTGTTTCATGTTTAACCTCAAATTTTAAGCCGACGTGAATGAGAAGAGTTGAAAGAAGAAAATGGAAATTTTACAACACCACAACAAGCAAACATCTGCTGAGGAAGCTCACATGATATGACTGAAAGCTCCAGAATAGCTACTAAATGAACCTTGTGGTGAGATTTACTGAAGTGCAACTACAATTTTACCACAGAGATTTAAAAAATATATACATTTTTGGTTTGAGGAAATGTGGTGTTTGGCTCTGAGTCATGCGCATCTCTTGTATTGTAAATACTGAACATGGATGTCTCCCTCAGACTGCTGCTGGCACAGAGGCACAGGCCTGACGCAGAAACACAGAGCTGTAGAGGGATCAATTCACTAGAGAAAACTAACATCACAATGCAGTGAATAATTACATAACTCGCTTTTATAGGGGTATTTTTCCTTCTTTACTTACACAGATATTGTTATATATTGTAAGGACTGTCCTCACAATTTATCAAGAATCACAGAATCACTGTATTGTGATACCATTGTTATCATTCAATTTGATTTCACTTATTTATTGATTTACTTAAAGGTACACTATGCAGGATTGCTACATATGTTCGCCAGAGAAAGTGAAAGTAAATGTGAAAGTGGCTCAGAGGTAGAGCAGGTTGTTCACAAACAGGAAGGTCAGCAGTTTGATCCCGGCTCCTCCAGTCTGCATGTCGAAGTATCCTAGGGCAAGATGCTGAACCCCAAATTTCTCCCGAATCTGTTCCGTCCATGTGTGATTGAGTTTGAATGTTCAAAAACTAAGCATTCACTAAGCTTGAATGTGACAAGTAGTGTGTAAGTGCTTTGAGTGGTCGATTAGAAAAGCGCTTTACTAGTGCAAATCCATGTACCATTTCAAAAGCCATCTCCAAATTCACTCTCATTTGGCATTTCACCCTGCTATATTTGCATTTATCTGGCACTGTGTTTCTGGGCTGTGTTCTGCTGACAGTCTGACACCTGGTTGCTACCTTTTTATAAAGCCTTGACCTCAGCTGAGCACTGTGGGCGTGCATGTCCTTAAACGTCCCAAACACAGAATGGAAAAAGAACAAAGTAAGAAAACACAGGCAGTGGGCCGAGTCTCTGCAGAAAAATACCCCACCACATACCGAGAGTGGGTAGGAGGTGATGACTGAGAGGGATTACTTCTGTTTGAGTCTATGGATTCCTTTTTTTAAGTGTGTTCCTCCTATGTCTCTAAACATTAAGTTTGTTGATATGGAAGAGAAGTATGCCAATACTGTGTTGTGTTATCTTTGAAAAATGATGCTTCACAATACAAACTTTTGAGACAATATTTCCGAGTCCCTGCAACTTAAGTAAAAGAATGTTTTCACCACTGTGAGGGTTCCGTCATGCGTCCACAGTCTAGTCACAAAATGTACTTAGACAGTCTCTGAGAAAAAACTCAATTATTGCCTGACGAGTGTGATGACAGTTCTGCTGCAGTGTGCCTCAGAACCCAGTAAGTTCTGATTGCTTCTTGTCAGTGTGTGATGTCACATACCAACTAGGGAGAAGCTCAGCTGTTTACGACCAACCTGACAACACTGATGAGTGACAATATCACTAAGACAAGCAGAAGACTCATGTCAGTATCCGAGTCAATGTGTTTATTCCAAATTCTGATTTTTGTAATCTTCTCTTCTCCTATAAACAGCTGGTTTTACTTCAGAGCATCTCAACATCAATGAGTTCAAAATACCACAGATCACCACCCCAATCTATATTCAAATCATGGCATTTCCCCAGTGTGGATATTTCAGCAGAGCTCTCAGGTCAGGCTCAGTTACTTAGAGCTGACAGCAGGAGGCTAAATGATGACTGTCATTGCTCGCATGCATGGTTAACCACCGCTGCTCTTTCAGGTGTCAGATTTGATTTTCCACTTGCTGATTAGCCTGATTTTTGAGACCTGTTTGACATATCCTCCCATTGTCTGCTGTTATAGGTCTTGACGTGTACCGGTGTAGTCCCAGCCCAGGTGCAGAACAATACAGCTTGCCTTATGGGAACATCATTTAGGTAAAACATGCTTGATGAGATCAAGTACTCAAAATGTTTTTACACTGAACATAAATATAAAAGCTTTTGTTTTTGCCATTTTTCACATATTGAAATGAAAGATGAAAGACTTTTAAGACTTAGTTCTCTCATATTTTGATCTCAAAAATTGTTAGAATCTGTGTTACTGAGATAATCCATCCATCTGACAGGTGCAGCATATCAAGATGCTGATGAAACAGCATCATTACTACACAGGTGTACAATAAAAAAAACACTCTTAAATGTGCAGTTTGTCACACAACACTATGCCACAGATGTTGCAAGTTTTAAAGGAGCATGGCATTGGCATGCTTACTGCAACAATGTCCACCAGAGCTGCAGCCCATGAATTAAATATTCATTCTAATACCATAAGCCATCTCAAATGTTGCTTCCAAGAATTTGGCAGTACATCCAACCGTCCTCACAACCACACACCATGTGCAATTACACCAGCTTGGGGCTTCCACATCCAGTGTCTTCACTTGCAAGATCATCTGAGCCCAGTCACCCAGGCGGCTAATTATGCTAACATTGACTTCCACATCATATTCACATATGTCTGCTTTGAAATGGATACTATTATTGCTGTTTTTTTGTTGTCTCAATCAAACATGTTTTGTTACTAGTAGTTTGTTATCACTTGTATTATTTCACACATTGTTCTTTTTACTTTTGAGTTCTTAATAACTTTGCGAAAATGTTATTGGGTGGAGGTTTCAGATAAACCCTCTGGATTATTTGCCTCTCTCTGCACTGTTTTTCAACATTCATTTTTTCTTGCCTTTTTTGAGTTTTAATTGAGCAAAAAATATAAAGTATGAACAATGAGTTTGCACAAACGAAGAAAAAGCTGGATGTGAAGGTCCTGGGCTGACTCAGTAGAGCGGTCGGATGTACTGTAAAATTCATGGAAACAACACTGGAGATGGTTTATGGTAGTGAAATGAACATTTAATTTACGGGCAACAGCTCTACTGGACATTGCTGCAGTCAGTATGTTGCAGTTATATTTTTGTTTGTGTATCTGAGTGCATAAAAAGAAACTGAAGTTGGTCAACTTGTTTTTACTGAATAACAATACCCTATATGACTGATGTTTTTGCCTCTGCAGTGATAGCAAACATCCAGATCATTTCACATTGGGATACCACTCTGCCTGATGCAAACTGCAGCCAGGGGTGTAGTTCTATTTGTTTATGTACTGGAGTCCACCTACAGTATGACGCACAGTCATGGTTAAGTTGTGGCTCGTTAGGTTATGTAAACACCTGTTCCCACGGCAGCAGCTTTATATACATTAGACATATAGCTATAAAATGAAAGAATGATTTGCTGCCTTTTCATATTTACTTGTTTAAAAGGCAGCAAACAGTTTGCTAGTTTTAGACTGAGAATTAAAAAAAAAATGAATTCACTGTGCTGCTCAAAGTTACTGTGTTTTGGTTTAAGGAATGACAAGGTTAACAGGTGACTATTAGCAGAATGCATCCGTGGTTGCTCATTGTAACTTAGGTAAATAGTTGGTGTAGATAATAAACACAGATTAGTATGCATTTAAAATTGACTGCAGTAAAATTGAAGTTATTTACAAGAACGCCTGCATGTTCTGTTCCAGTTTTCAACAGCTGGCGTCACTATGAGTAAACACAACACATTCAGCTGATTGTTAACAACAGTAAACACAGTCACTCGTTACACCTTCGCATGACAGCTAGAGGCAACTTTTAGGATGGAGTGTTACTTAATGCATGAGTTGTGAATCAATCAAAACACCTTAAATGCCAATATGAAACTTTGACTATTCCATTTGTTGTCAAGCGCTTAAAAAATGTGACTTATATGAATTTAAATGAAACAAAATAGTGTTGTTTCGGTGCGCTCCAGCAGCATTACATCCCTGACTGCAGCTACATAACAGCACCAAAACTCTGCCGTAAATTTGAAGATGGTTTCCTTTATGACTATTTGACAATATACCTCTCCTTAACTTTGATCTGCAACCAGGAGTTGGCTTGCAAAACTAGCACAGAAGTATGTGAAGAAGACTAATGAATTTATCATGAAAAGAACAAAGTGTGAATCTGTTCTTGTCCTTGGGCGTGAAAACACCAAGCTTTGGTTAATTAGAGCCTGATCCAATGAAAGCTGATCATGGTCTAATTGTGTTTGAAAGAACCGAGAGCCTCGCTTGGCCTCGGTTCTCAGCTCCTCTGGAGTCTTTTGTCAAGTAGAATTCAATTATCTCTGCTTCAGCACAACAACCCTTTGAAGGAGAATTTCACCAGAGCGCAGCATCTCCACACTGTGTGGATGGGACACCATAAACAAACACAGCTATCTCCCTCACACAGGATTTTCCAAGAAACAACATTCATTACGGCAAACTAATCCCTGTCATTATCTGCCGCCATATTTGTCCTATATGTAATGCATGTTGTGCTGTCAGGTCTATTTGAAGTTGCACTGTTTATCCAGCGGCACACCTAGATCATACAAACACACAAGTTAATATACAAATACCTAAGTGTTTATCACGACATGGCGTCCTGTTGATGGTGTACAGAATTTTGGGTGACTAGGAAAGTTCATATAAAGTTTCTCATGTCATTTACAGGAAATAAGCACGGACAGCATGGACCATAAATCCCCAAGAGCAGCAATGTGTAGTTACAGGAGGCGACAGTATTTGTCCCATGTGTGTCTAACAATCATAATCTGCGGTACATTATGAAACAGCTATCCGGTATCTCCATCTTTCTTCTAGCCATAAATGATTTACATTCCTTCATGCAATTTTTTTGTGATTAAATTTCTAATTTTCAATACTGAAAATTACATTGAATATAGCAGCAAATCAGCAGCCTCTACATGCATCTGTGAAACTGGAAGTTGATGGTTTTATCATCAGTACACAAACATGGTATTCTTGTTAATCCACATATGTTTACATTCATCAGCTGCCTGACAAAGGGCTCTTATTTATCCATTCAGTGTTTAAAATTCTCCCTCCACCCTTCCCACACCCTGAATGGCACACGAGTTACGAAGACAACCCAAAACAAAAAAGAAAAAGACGAAGATATACACTGGTATATAAAGTCCAGGGAAAAAAAGGAAAATAAAAATATGGGTAAACAAATTATCAGTTACAAATGTAAAAAACTACCACAGGGTATCAATGTACCATATCTTGGTAGCCTTCAGTTAACTTGAGATGTTGCCTAATAGTGTAATTCCACACATCTATAGATACAAGCTGAACACTGGTGATGGAGCTCCATCATACAGCAATTAGAAAAGCGTTTCACAGCGGGAATTTTCACTGTCAGGGTAAAGACAACAACGAGAGTGATCACGAAGTAATGACAAAACATTGCCCACAAGACTGCACAGTGAATCACTGTCTTAAATTCTTTTCAGTTGTGATCATACTTTAACCACGGAGCACGTATCTTCAGATTATAACTGTATTTTAATGCTGCTTTTCAAATGTGGACACATGTCGCACTTAAAAAAAAACAAAACAGGAATAGGTTTGTAAAATATATCACATGATCAAATCTGCACAGTTTTAGAAACCTGCACGGCAAAGTTTTAATTAAACTTTTAATGTAGGTGTGATCGAGACAACTGAGATGGATTCTGCATTGATATTTGGCCATATGTTAATATTATATCATGTTGACTGTGATCAACACAATGTTTTTCCTATTTATGACTCATATGTTTTATCGTGAATCATTATTTGTTGTGCTTGTTTTAAACAAACATGATGTCAACAGACAAAAAAAGCACCCTTAAAAATTAATGAATAAGTAAAAAATAAATAAATGAACGCATTTTTGAGGTTTATTTAACATACGTAGCAAATCCATTAATCCATTAATATATACGTAATGCATGTATGTATGTATTTAATTTTTACTCTAATAATATAAAAATATCTGTGATAAGTTCTTCTCTTCACACTCAACGTATCCTGCCTGGTTGGTTTTGTATTTAAAGTATTCAGCGTTTTTTTTACCCATGAGCACAATTAAATATGTGGGAAGGACATTTAATGCTCACCATCACATCTTACAGTATTTACATAATGGCATGACAGAAATATAGTCACATAAGTTCTTTGTTTAGAGCTCTGGGGCGTTTCTCTGTGTTTAAAATTATATAACTTGCTTAAATACACATCAACACTTACTGTACACAAACACAAGCACACACTGAAGCAAAATAACATCAAAAGACAAGCCTAGAACACCACACAACATCATTTTTCTGTCTCTTGTCCTTGGATAGAAGAAAAGTTCATTTTTCCTCATTTGTCAACCAAAACATAGCCTGCTGTTGACACGGCTGAGCAGATGTGTGAGGAGCCGTCTATGAATACATCCAGTCTTTCAGTTTTGGACCAAAACCCTGAGAAACTCAGTCCTCAGCCACCTGCATCTCATCAATGCCAGGCAAACAAGAATAAAGAGACACAAGAAAAAAACGAGGAAAGGGAAAAGAGAAGCACCTCTTAAGCTACTGGCAACCAGCAGCAACTGGGAGCTGTGGCAGCCAGCTTTAGTGGTGAACTGTGGCCCTCTAGTGGTCAAAAGTGGTTAGTTGCACTGTTTTCTAACTATAGTGTTCACTGTGATCTAAGTCTCTGTAAGTCATTTGTATCTGATAAGAGAGGCAGTCCCCTACCGGACAGGCTGCGAGGACGGCCCTCTGCAAGATCTGAGATGGCTCCAGTGGTCACAGTCTTTTTCATCCTGGAGCCAGAGGCAGCAGCTCCCAGTGCAGGCTTTGTCAAGGCATCGTCACTGCTGGCTCTTTTCAGCTAGAAACACATCTACAGTAAGTACCAGCAATATAGTACAGAGCTCACCTGGTGACATTTGTAAAAAAAAAAAATAAAATAAAAAAAAATATAGATATGCATATTTAAGTGTGGATATAAATTAATAATGCATAGAAACAGGAGCCACGACTTTCTTTATGCATGGGAACAAGATAATTCAAAGTCCAGAGGGGGATGGTTTTCAGTTTTGGAGTGTTGCTGGGTATTATTATATAATTCTCCTTGCTGTGATACTTTATCTTGCTGTTTCTATATTTATCCGTTTACATATTAGAGACAGCCAAAATCCCAGAAAACCAGCCCAGTCACCAGAAGAAAATGCTGGCATTATGTTTCTGCAAGCCATGAATATGTTTCATTTGCATTCACACTTTTCATATTGATGTTTCTAAAGTGACTTAGTATATGAGCTGACTGTGTGGGTGATTGTTAGTGTCCCCTGGCTCTTTTCCAGTGGCCTCAGAGCCCCCAAATGCAGGTGTTTTTAAGGGACCCATCTGTTTCTCAGCAGGAAATAATGGCACAAAAAGCAGTTCTTTTTTACCAAGACATTGCTGCTTTTCCAGCGGAGACCATGTCCCCAAAATCAAGTTTGTTAAGCCCAAACATGATCTTTTCCTAACCATAACCAAGTGGTTTAAGTGCCCAAACCTAACACACACTAACCACAGGGTTTTTGAAATGTAACTTTCAACGTATCCCCTACATAACAATATGCAATCATAAGGTATTCATGGTTTGCAGAAACGTACATGCCAACATTTTTTCTGGCAATTGGGTTGCAGAAAACACAAACATAAGAGTGACATCAAAAGTTTGAAAAAATAAAATAAAATAATTTCATTATAAATTCATTCAATGTTTTACATCTATGACATGCAGTTTGCTGCGTGTGTGTGCAGCTGTCACATGCATTCCATGTGGTTTTATCTTGTCATAAGCATCTAAAGTACATGCTAGATATAGTCACACCCTAGAGCAACATACTGTGAATAGTTTAGTTACCTGGAGTGACACATGGCTGTGGAGTTAGACCTGAAAAAAACCTAATCAAAATTTTTGCTTGAGCACATTTGTTGTGCATCTACTTGTTGTAGCCATTTAGCCATGTATGTGTCTGTAATGTTTAACAAATCATCTGAACTGATTCACCCTCAGGTAAAGGTATCACCATGTTAGTGTCCTTGTGACTCACCCTGCTAAGGCGCTGGTCTGAGGCCAGCGTGTTGGATGATCTGGATGTCTTCATGGCTGTGGAGGAGGCGGTGGAGGAAGAGGTGGCCAAGGAGACCTGCTTCTGGAGTCCTGGCTTGGGCAGCCCCACCTTGGTGGCGCCCGATTTCATCATGGTTGCGTGTCAGCTAACTACACCTAAGAGAATTCCAGAGAAGAGAGGGAATTGTTTGAGCAACAAACTTCTGAATGGTTATCTAGAAAAAAAGGCATATATGTGCCTGTGTGTTCACTGCAGTACAACACAACAGCCCCCCTGGAGTTATTCTTCCAGAACAGATGCTCAGTCTCATTGAAGGTTGCTTTCTTTAACCACTACGGCACAATGTCTATGCCTCAGAGGCACCAGTACACACTGCTGAAATATGAGCACATGATCTTCCAATAACAAGAAAAGCACTTTGAGCAACAAACAAGTCTCTGAGAACAGGACGAGTGACACTGTGAGAAACTGGCTTTTCACTGGTAAAATTACCGCCTATGACCATGACAAACTAACAATCTTTGTAAATACACTTTGTTGATAACTTTATTTTTAGCCTCATCCACATGCAACTTACTGACAACAATCTATCCACTCATTTTAGTGTCTATTTGCACTCTGGTGAGAACAGTCACATTGCAGCAACAGCCCGCTGTTGCTCTGAAAATCGGTTTGAATTTGCGCAAAGCTTGACCAAAACAGAGCCGGAGCTAGCAGTTGTTCAAACAAGTGATCATGTTCACTGATACACAGAGCAGTTCGGAATATCCTCGTTAGGTAACGCTGAAGCAATCTGATTTTCACTTGCTTGTTTGCATCACATCCAGTTAGGGGAAAGTGTAAAGAGTGACACAGGCTACCTATGCAGGAAGACATGATGGGTGAATGGATCAAGCACAGGACATTCACACAGGAAAGTGAGGTTCCAGTCCTATGTGAGTCAACTTTGGCTTCTCATTTTCAGATTTAGTTTACTTATTAGCTTCAGTTTTCAGGATGTAAAAAACTGCTGAATGCACACTGGGTACATAATGTTAGCAGAAAAGCTGAATAGATCGGTTCCTGTAAACGTTATATTTTGACATTGCTAGGAAACCCGGGAATATACACCCAGGTGTAACTAGCCACAAGGGCTATTTCCATCCCGGTGCAAATAGCAATGTTGGCTACAAACTAATGAGAAAATGACCAATACTGCAAAAGAACATATAAAATACAAATATATTAAAGGTATATTATCCTGGGCAGCACGGTGGTACAGTGGTTAGCATTGTCACCTCACAGCTTCAGGGTGGGGGAGCCCTTCTGTGCGGAGTTTGCATGTTCTCCCCATGTCAGCGTGGGTTTTCTCTGGGTGCTCCAGCTTCCTCCCACAGTCCAAAGACATGCAAGCTAACTGGTGACTCTAAATTGTCTGTAGGTGTGAATGTGAGTGTGAATGGTTGTCTGTCTCTATGTGTCAGCCCTGTGATAGTCTGGTGACCTGTCCAGGGTGAACCCTGCCTCTCACCCCGTGTCAGCAAAAATAAGAACTGCTCCTTTAAGCTCCACAACTTCATAAATTTGAGCAGGAAGCACAGAATAATAGGCAGTGCCTTTCCTTCATGTGACTAGGAAGTCTCCAACACATTAGCACTGCCTACTAGTGGCTGTTCCAAAATAAACAGGCCAAGAGTTACCTCTGGGGGCAGCTAAGGATATGCAATAGCAACACCATTGAACTACTTCCTGCTGGAGTTAAGAGAGAGAACAAAATCTGTCATCCCTTGATTTATTCAAACCAGCAGCACTGAATAACAAACAGCACTATCTCCACAGATCTAGAGGGAGGTCTGCAGCAGGACACAGCCACATCACTGTAAGGAATATGGTTAAAAAGCAGTACAATAATGGCTTCCTATTCCCAGCTCCAACAGGATGTGGTCACAGGGAGTGTTAAAGGTGTGCATCTGTTGTCCAGAAGGAAATGCACTCATCTGGGTAGCTGTAGGAAATGAAAGGCGGAAGGAGTGCACTTAACCAAGGAGAATGAGTACTGGTAAAGAGCTCTGCAGCTCCCAGGTGACTGGCTGAGTCATTGATCAGCGATGGGGTAACCTGATATTCTGCCTCTGGGAGGCACAGTGCTGTTAATGGGGATAGCCTCTGTCTGTGCAAGCACAGGAAAGAGGTAACCCTGAACCCATCTGCTCGACAGTGGTACATTTATTTTATTTGCTGCAGTGACTGAAATAATTCATGTGTAGCACTATACTTCAGAGCAGGGAGAGTGATACTGCAAGAAAAACCTGCAGTAAGCAATAGCTGGCAGCACAAATAATGTTATGATGGGTAATGGGAGCAGTGTGGGTACTAACCACTAAAGACAATAACAATACAGGGGATCCACATCAGTAAAGTGTTCCCAGCAGAGGACATCCACTTTGGTTCATTTTAAACTGCCATTTTAATGTTTGTGGGTGCTTAGGGAGTATCTGCTTAAGAACACACTGCCTTTGCTTTGTGTATTTTTGTCAATATGAGAGCGCGTGTCTCCCTGCTGGCCCATCATATGATACTAAGACCACTCTAGGCAAGATCCTATGACTAACTCCTGCCTGGCGTGGTAGTCAAACACCTCAGCTGGGATGGCTCACCTCCCTGGCTCAGATGAGTTTCAAAGACATTGGCACCACTCGCTGCTAAGCACACATTTGACTTCTCAACCTACTATAACCTTGGTGTAAACTAAATTAGGAAGTGAGGCAAAAAAAGAGGATGTCCACCTCGAGGTAAAATCATTCCTTTTCCTGTAATAAGAGGGAACTAAGCAACAACCAAACATTTTGTAGAATCAATTTGATCAGGCAACTGTGAAACAATGATGTAATGTTTGAAAACAAAGCCTTCAAGGGTAACTTTGGTGTTTTTCAACTTGGACTAATGTAGTTAATAATGGGAACAACAATTTTTGAAACTTGTCCAGTACTGAGCAAAACAAAACAGGCTGCAATGCAAACACTAGGGGCAATCAATGATGCACCATCAAATGTCCACTTTAAATTCTTGTTGTGGCGTGTCTGATGAGAAACAAGCTGTTCACATTTCTCTCTTTGTGGCAGGTAATGGCCCACAAACCTCAGCGCACTTTAGGGACTGTTCTTTACTTGTCAGGGGAGGAGGGTGGCTGGTTGATTTTTATTTTATTTATTTATTTATTTTATTTTGATCCCCCCTATGTTAATCACTTGTTGATGCTGTTTTTGAAGTATGAATAAGTCGATAAGTAATTTATTCCACTGAAATATCATTGATGTATCATAGAAAAGTGATTTATCTTTTTATAAATGACAAAAGGCACATCTGCCTCATTTTTGCTGTGGTGTCATGATACTACTCAGAACCGTGATACTTTCACTGGTAGTGTACATGAACCATTCCATTCGGAGTTGTGAGGCGGCTCGGGTGCCGCTTAAAAAAATGTTCCCCCACTTTTGGGAGTAGGGGGAACACGGCTCTCTCAGAGGCCCAAAGTGTTCCCCTACTTCTAATTTTACAAATTAAGCACTGGTTATTAGTTTGGCTAAGATAAGTCTGCAAAGATATTGTCACTGCCATTGGTTTGCCTGGTATTAAAATAAGACGGAGCTAGCTAACGTGTGCACATGCATAACTGAGCTACAATTCTTAGAGATGTTTTAGCTTAATATTTGGACAACCACCGTCACTACAATAAATTAAATCTGTAGTCATTTAATACTCACAGGCCTACATTCAGCAGGCCTATATTTTGTGCTAGAGTGACGCTATGTTATATGAAACATTAACCATGAAAATTAACCATGTCATGTTAGCTTGTCGGTAAGGGGGGGTAAATAGCACTTCAAATTTAGGCTAACGTTTAGCATGGAAAACAGGGCACGAGCAAGGGGTCCCTTGTTCTCTTACTTCAAGATACCCGAATGAAAATGTTTTCGTATGATAAGCGTTACCCCTTTACAGACACATCCACTTCACTCTAATCCCTTGCAGTTTGGTGCAAAACCCATGCGGTTATTTTGCGTGCGGTATTTATATAATTTCACCACTATTTTATTATTCCTGCATATTGGAGTCCTTAAACAGTATTACAGTTGGATTTGAATTATTTTTTAAATACCAGTACTTTTACTTTTAATTGAGTACAATTTAAGCAATGTAACAGTACTTGTACTTGAGTACAAATTTTCAGTACTCTTTCCACCTCTGCCCATTGCACATGCTGGGTTTTTCAGTTCAACCAAGAACTTAAACAGGGAAGGCTGGCCGAGAAGGTTCGCCTGTGCAGTTGTCTCTACGACTCTTTAGTAAGAGACCACACACAGCGAAGAGTGGCTACTCGATACACTGGCGCTTACTACTCTTGCCAGGCAGCCTAATTTTCCAGTAACATTCTTCCTTGTTAACTTGTCGCATATCTACAGACTTTTTTGTTTGTACACCACCTGGCGGAGCATTTTGCAACGCACAAGTTGAGCAGTAACGCACCTGTGCATGCTTGTAACTCGTGCACCCTCTACGGAGGCCCGTGCCACAGCCAGTTTTAAAAAATCTTAATTACCCTGAGTGGTTACATTGCCGCCCATTTTGTGGCTAAGTTTATGTGTCCCTTAGACACAAATACATGGGAAAATAGGCTCTAGGTTGAAAAATAGCAAAGTTACCCTTTTGAAAAATGCTCTAAATCAAAAGCCAGTTAAGTCTAATCTACTTTATGTTCACCTTCTTTGGACCAGTGCAGGACTCAGTTCTGCAAATGTGACCTCTCCATATCCCTCTGCAGAGATATGATCCTCAGGAGCCAGAACTCTGTCCCACTTACTTTACAATGGCCTAGTTAGGAACCCAAATGTCTTTGAGAGACAGACTGCAGGTTGTATTTTAAACTTGAACTAGCAAAGACTTGGACACATGGTGTGAGTTGGGCATCCTTCTGTAAAAGCAACTCGACTGACAAAAGTGACTACAGCTTGCATGGTGTGACAAAACAAATATGTAGGATGATGACATCATGGCTTAAACAAAGCTGGTCAAAAGCTAAACACGGAATTTGCTTTAAAAAAAGAAAAAGTCAAGTTGGAAAACCAAATATAATTTGTAGCCACCACAGTCCTAAGTAATGGGTTGTCATCTGCCTTAATTATATTGCTTTCAAAACCAGGAAGATGAATGTAAAGGCTGAATATGGGACAGTGCAGTGGAGGAGTTTCTCAAGTTGTTTCTGACAGTTGCTGCTAGACTGGACTGCTGAAATGAGATAAAGAGAGAGCACTGGCAGTCATGACCAAGTGTTATCAGTTTCATCCTGGAGGAAGCAATCTCTCACACACATCTGATCTGATACAAACCTGAGGGAGAGGAAAATGTGCTCTTATCACACATGGAAGATCAATACTCGTACATAATGTAAATAGCTCACCAAATCAGATAGTATCAAGAAATATGAGACATTAAAGGGATAGTGCACCCAAAAATGAAAATTCAGCCATTATCTACTCACCCTCATGCCGATGGAGGCTCTGGTGAAGTTTTAGAGTCCTCACAATAATAATGATAATGATAATAATAATAATAATAATAATAATAATAATAATAACTTGCTGAGATCCGAGGGGGGAGTGGGTAGCAGCACAACTGCACACCTAATGGCTTAATTTTCATTTTTGGGTGCACTATCCTTTTAAGCAGGCTGTTCTCATGCAGTGTTCATATGTTTTCCTATGATAGAGTAATGCACCAAAATAACATACCCCATGTAATCATGAGCCAGTAATTTGTGTATAACCCACGCATTTTGGAAGATTGCGATCATGTAACCAATGCACTGATGGGAGTAAAGGAAGAAGCAATCCCCATAAGGAGGGCAGGTTGGGGTGGTGGATGGGTCAAAGCATACAGGAAATACCCCATGTGTTCAGAACGGTGTGAACTTCGAGTGAACTTTGAGTCATTTCAAGGTTCGTCATCACCATGTTTTCTAACCTACATAACTTAACTTGCCTGAACATAAGGATGCCCAACCATGTTTCTTTTCCAAAACCTTATCACAATAATTTTACTTGCCTAAACCTAGCCTTTGTAACTTTACGTTAAATATGTAATGTCATTCATGGGGTGCTAATTTGTAGAATATCATACAAACGGTGGTATGACGATACAGTGTATCCAACTATCTATTTCTGAGCACAAAACACAGGACTTTTACCCAGGAGACCGGTGTTTGGAACTGTGTGAATGTGAGTCATTATGACTCATTTTAAGGTATGTCATTATCATGTTTCTTTGCCTAACCTAAGCTACATAATTTACTTGCCTTAACCTAACCTTGGTAACAAGTATGTAACTTTATGTTAAGTAGGTAATGTCATTTGTGGGGTGCTAACTTGTAGGATATCATACGAACCGCTGTATGAGTACATTGCATTACAACATGCTATTTCTAAGTTCGATCTCCCATTTTTCAAGATTACATTAATAAAATTAGCTGGTTCATTTATCTTTTCAGAAACTGTCTTTGTGCCTGTGGCAACTGTCAGTCAAAAACAACTATACTGAAAGACATCACAATTACAAGTGGACAAACATGCACCACAACATCACCAATAATCAAGAATTAAAAGTTCAGTGTTTAGGATTTAGAGGGATATAATGGCAAAAATGAAAGATAATGTCATGAGTATGTTTTCTTTAGTGTATAATCACTGTCTACATACAGAATGCAAAGTTGCACCACTATGTTTCTACAGTAGCCCAGAATGGAAAAAAACACTCCAAATGGCCATTTGTGTTAGTTAGCTGCCCCCTTGCCGCAAGAGCATTGGAAAAACATTGATTTCTTAACGTGACACTGCTTTGTTCAGTGTTTTTACTGGTTTAAATTACTAGGTCTGTATGTTTTGAGGGGAAGAGACCTTTGTGGATAATTCGGCTTTTGGACTGAGCAGCATCAGAGAAAGACTGATTTGTAATATGAAGTTGCTTTTTTCAGTGTTTTTGATCAGTTCTAATCAGCTGTTCTGTTTATTTTGGTGAGGAAGAGACCTCTGTGGATAATTCTGTTCCCAGTAAAAACCTCCTGAACATGTGAATCAAAATGCAAGTGACACACACCTCATATGCGCCAGATTTGTTAAGCAGAGTTGTACTGAAAGGTATGAAGGATCTCTGGGTCTGAGTAGTCTGCAACCCTGTACCTCCGTCCCGATGGTAACTCATAATCACCATAGAGAGGGTGTGATTAGTGTTGCACGATATACCGGTACTAAAATAGTACCGCGGTACTAGAGTATTCCAAACGGTACTATACTGCATTTGGAAAATACTGGTACTTTGAAATTGATTCAATTCATTAATTTAGTTAATTTATTTTACTCATTTATGCACACAAACACCTTTCTTGTTCCTATTGGAGCACAGATTGCACAAGTGGTGTGTATGACAACACCTGTATCAACATTCACAGCTGGCGCACGTGAAAAAAGACAAGAAAAAGTCTGCCTCGTCAAGGGAGACAACACGAGACAACACCAACTTGGTGAAACATTTGAGCAACCAAACCGTGACGTCCGTACCAAGGTACTTTCGGACCACGATTTTTTGGTACCGTTACATCCCTACTATTTATTGTTCTAAAGGTCTGTACCCAAAAGGACTTTTCCTTAGGAAAAGTACCGAAATGTATCGAAAAGTATCGAAATTCATATTGGTATAGGTACCGAAACAAAGATTTTGGTATCGTGACAACACTAAGTGTGATACATTAAGGGTTTCTCGACATTTCCTCACCAATCAGGCCTCACAAAGCAGCGTCACACTGTGTTACTGTTGACCTGCAATCTTGCTGGACATATTCACAATCTTATTAAGTTTGTCTTATAACTACTAACAGTGAAAAATAACAGGCAGTAAAGCGGAAGGTGAGAGTAGTCTTTAGAAATGCACGATAAAAAACAACCAGTATGTCTTTTCAATCCAAACTGTTGGAGCGTTCACATGAAGTATGATAAAACCTATGTTTAACAGATAATTAATATCAATTTACCTCTAAGAGTACAGATAAATATAGATCCAGTATTTTGAAAAAGTGTTATTTATATTCTTTACTGTAACAGATCCACATATATATAATTATTTTAAGGTAAAACTGCTGTTCAGCAAAAATAGGACAGATGTTGAGATAAAACCAGTAATTACTCAGTGCAAACCCACTACTATGTAACAGTTACAGAGGAAATACCTTCTTGCATGTACACATTCATTGCACGAATATGTTTCTTGGCTGACTCGGCTTGCCTCAACCACACATCGCCTCAGATAACAGAGGGAAATCCAAGCTAACCAACCCTGACCACTCTCTGACATTAAATGCCGGTTGCCCTGGTACAGTGTGGGGCAGGCCATGTACACTGCACTTTAATTATTCAGTGTGTGTTTGTGTAGAATATGGAGCAGATGGGAGTGTAATGCTTCCTCCTATCACCAGGAACTGTGTATAACGTGAACATCCTGTCATTTACACAGAGATTTAAAAAAAAAAATCTGTCATCAAAGGGGGAACCTGCAGTCCTGCAAAGAATCGGCTGCAAAACCTGCTTCCTTCTTGTGGCGGCACTGAAAGGTCGATTCCATCTACACTTGTTTCCTTTTTTTTTTCAAATGGAAATACCCACTTGCTCACCAGTGTGCCTCTCGTTGTTGTTTCTAGCTGGTAGAAGTTAACAGTGATATACTATGTGGCTAGTATTAGGGTACTTGAAAATCTATCTAGGGGCTAGGCCAGACATTGTTGTATTTCAAATGCAATGACAATAAAGGCATTAATTAATTCATTAATTCATTCAGACATGGACGTAAAACTGATTACACCACATTTGTAGATAATCCTTTGTATTATCTGTTTTTGGTTCTCCATCCAGTAAGGCACTACTGTGAGGTTTTTAATTCTATGTTTTCGTTTCTTTTAGGAAGTTAGTAGCTCTCATGTTAAGAGTCCTATATCTCTTAGTGTTGAACCCGCAGGCCCTTACCCTTTGAAGTCTGCCTCGCATTTTTTGGTGGTTTTACGTTTTCTCCACAAGCTGGGTCATAACACATTAGCAAGAAGCAGCGACGTGGGTTAGAGCAGTGAGTGTAGATAATAACAATAATAATAACCTTACCAGATTGGTCTCAGGAGAGGAGCCAGACTAAAGACATCAGGCACTTAGTAGACCCCAGCCACCAAAATGGTGGTAGAACGGCCGCTCCTGATGAAAGCGAAAGAGCGAAAGAGGGTCTACTAGGGCTAAAATCCAAGAACACCATCAGGCAGAAACTTATGTTAGGGGACATAGGAAAATGTTTTTAGGAGAACATGAGAAAATAGTATTTTGGCGATAAAACATACACAACAAAAATTTTAAAGTTTAAAAACATAAGGAACAGTACTGCAAAGTGGGGATGCCATGGTGAGGAAATATTTCCACCCGATAACAAACATGTACTGTAACAACACCGGTGTTACCAATTATAGCACGTTTTACAGGAAAAGGTATTCGTTGATGAAACTCTTTACTGATGATACAAACCAAACATTTCCTACTGCTGCAGCTTAAAATAAAAAGCATTTAACCTCCGAAACACGAGTTGACTTTTATAATGAAGGAGTCCCAGGAAGCGCAAAGTGTTTTGTCAGTGAGATTAGAACTACTGCTATATTCATCAAAAACGATCATTTAAAAGTGGTTGGGGTTTTTTTTTGGTCGGTATTTTTGCCTTTACTAGATAGGACAGTACTACCATGAGGGAAGGAGAGAGGGAATGACATGGAGCAAAGGGCCAGGGTTGGAATCAAACCTGCAGCCGCTGCAGCAAGGACAGTGGATCATTTTAAATATTGCAGTGAGCAATAAAACAGTCAGGAGCCACGGTGAGCCACTAGATGAGGAGCTGCAGGTGACAGGCTGCAAACCTCCAACTTCTTAGCGATTTAACCAACTCCTTTTCTCTCATTAACTTTAGGTCCACTATTAGCATCGGGTCTAAATCTGTATTATTGCCAAATAGACGATTTTGCATTTCACCTTGAAAAACAAATAGTTCACCCTGTTGGTCAACTCTTCTTATAATTTAAATCTGACCCCTGCTACTCTGTGACGCATCTCTGCTGCTGCTGTACGGACCAGACATTAAGTTTAAAATTGTAGCCTACTGATTAAAAAAATCTAACCATAGCCCGCAGGTAATGTAAGTGATGTAGACCTTTTAACACCAGAAACACAGACTGCTGCTGGAAACCTTCTGGAAAAAATACCCTAAAATACAGTAATTACTGACCCCCCATTTAATTAAGCAAAGTGCATTCAGGTGTGACTGCACTGCTTCTGTCCACAGAGAATAAAATTGGAAATAGTCAAGCATTGCAACACACATCAAAGCAAAACCAAACTAGGATTTACAACTAAGCTTTTCTTTACCAACTAGACATGGGCATGAAAATGTCAGCTTTATCACATATTCATGCAAACCTACACCAGACCACAAAAAGCAATAAGCATCTTTTATGATCCTGACTGCATTTTTTTTAAAAACGGATATAGGTTGAAAGTCACTGTGTGTCATCATCACATCCTCTTGTGTTTTTTCCTGCCTGGCTTGTTGGTTAGCTTTTAAAAGGCTAGCATAAGCTTTAATATAACATACTGTAAGCAACATAAACCTATAAACAGCAAAACTCTGGTCAGCCATGGTTGTAAAACCTTGGATAAATACTATGCCTGCACAGAGTATTTCACAGGTTGCAAAGTTTGGCCCAGGCACATTTCCCTTTCTGAATTTTATTTCCAGTGGTCTACAGAAATGTGAGAAACCTGGCAGAAATACCGGCAGCAGATGTTCTTAGTCACTTTCTTCCTAACTCAATATATAAACTTGACTTCAGTTTTTCCTATTTCAAACTTTCCTACTCCAATCACCAATCACATCTTGAATTCAAAACAAACTCTATGGCTGCAAAGCAGTGACTGAAGATAAACAACATATTCGAGAGCTTAAATGAGTAATGAGACAGAGGGTGATGACAGATTGGTGTCAGAAAAAATGCTACAGTAAAAAAAAAACAACAGTGGTGCAATTCACTCACGTGTTTGTCACTGGACGCTGTCCTAGAGGCTGTCCTAGAGACTGCCCTCTGCCTGAGTGCCCTGAGGCACAAGAGACAAAAATATCCGTCCTTTGCTGAGCTGTATGAAGAGTCTGAGGGCGAAAAGGGTCAGGAGCAGCGGCTGTCTGTCTCAACACAACAACCAGGATGAGGAAGTACTGCAGGCTGCCAACCGCTGTGCTGTATGTGCCACAGCCTTTTTCACTCTCTCTCATACAAAAAGGAAGAGAAGGACAGATACTCAGCCATGAGCATGTTTTTCTCCTCTCACAGTTTTTCCACTCTTCTTCAAACTCTTGAGGAACGAGCAGTAAAAGCGGGAGAAAGGAGCAGGAGGAGGAGGAACATATGGCTTTGAGACTACTGGGCCATGCACTGTCTAAATGAGGGTAATCATTTTTATTATAATCACACAGCCAAAACCACTGCTGTTAGAAATGCAGGTGTCTGCACTTTGTTCCCAGGACAGTGCCTTGCAGTTTGACTTAACCTGAGGCCATGTGTGTTTGTGGTTTGTGGGCGAGACACAACTGTGCCATTGTATTCCTCTATATTAAAAACCACAGCCATGTAAAACAAAAAATTGTGCTGCTTTGTTAATTTTTTGTACACTATGTCCGACTCATGTCTGACTGGTGGAAGTCTGAAAAATAAAGATTGATTTATGACATTGTTATGAGTTTTCGAAACTTTTATTTCGAAAGTGATCTGTGGGCTGTTGGGGCATAAACAGCAGCTACAAAGCTGGTCTTTGTCTGAGAAACACTTCTTAATGTGAGGGTGGATCATTTGTGGAGGGGTCTGCATTTTATGCTCCACCATTCTGGTCTAATTTGGATCCCACAACGTGTGGCATGCCAAGGCCGTAGAGCGTGTGGGTAGAAAGTGTACTGCACGCTGGTCCGGGATGAAACGGGCTTCAGTTTGTGGCAAGTGGTAAACTGAGGAACTTGGTCCGACCACACCCCTACACCACCACAAAAACAGCTTTCTGCTAAGGGTTGAGACACAGTTCAGAAAGCTTTTTTAGGCACCACATGCTGTTTCACACTCTGCTGCAGATACTGATTTTGGGTGTGATTTCATGCTGCATGCTTTAAACAACACCGATTCTGTAATGTTGCCACAAGCAAACAGTATCTTATTGCAGTTTTGTCAACTGCTGTCTAAACGCTGTGAATGTTCAGTCAGTCTGAGTGACAACTGTGAATTACATCATGACCACAGGAAATGCTTGTCTCTTATGTTTAGAGGGTCTCTGTTGAAATTATGTATTCTGACACTTAAAACATAGTTCTAGTAATGAGGTTAACCAAATTTTTTTTTTCTTATCTGCAGTAGACAAATTTGACTTGGTTTTCTATTCTGCTCTACCCTTCATGGATGGATGAAGTCCTCAACTAAAATTCCTGAGAGCATATTTTTAATATCATGTTTGGTGGGTGGAGTTGGGTCTATATCTGGTTTTGCCCATGCAGTCTGGTGTACCAGCTTAAACTGGTTGGATTTCATTTAAGACCAGCTGATCTGGCATTTGTCATTATCATTCTGGCAAATTAAAAAGTAGCCTGTGTCAACGGTGTCACAGTGTTAAATCCTACCTGTATTGTGTTATTAACAAGAAATACAACAACATGATTAAAACAATATTGTTTGTTTATGACTGGACTAACAGAGCCACTTATGCCTGACAGGCCATGCACAATTTATAGTGAGAGATCAAATTTTAGTAGAGTTGGGAGGGGGGAAAATGCGCACGGCACATGTTTGTTTACGATACATGTATTGTATATTAATACATGTATTTTTGGGGTGACGAGACATAGCAGTTACTCTCAAAAGCCCCTTTTACACAGCCTATTCAGGGCTTATTTCACCTCACGGTAAAAACACGATATAGGAGGACAGAGTTGTTCCTTTAAGCTAGCAGCGGAGAGCCAAATTGACGTCTGTGTAAGTAAGTGTGAAGTGGCAGAAGAGGACGTGTGACCTTTAGATGATGTGGGAAGTGGGAAATCGATGTGGCAAATCGACGCCATCCCTACGACGTAGGTTCTGTGTTGACATAGAGCCTGCGCCGTACCCTACGCCGTACCCTACGCCGTACCCTACGCCGTAGCGTGACATGCACCACTTTAAACGGGATTTAAACATGTGCGACAGCTCTTTGCAGAACCTATACACAGGATTTATACTTGTGCGTCCCACCACCGGAAGTTGAATTTGTTTTTCCTAGGATGGCAATGGCATGATGTATCCTATTCTGCCTCTGACTGGCTTACTCTGTTATTCTTACCCATACCCAAATTAAACTCACTGCCCATGCCTTAACCTACGCACAGTAGTAAGTACAGTAGGACGGGTCATGCCTTTATCACCCTAGTAAAAAATTTTTTGACACTGCGAGATTTTACAAGCAGCTAGAAGTAGTTAGCAGCTAACTCAATGAAGAAGAACAGCAAATGTCCACAAACTGGAAAGACACTGCTGGAGACACAACTCCTTATGCTGTGGATGAGATCAAATACCATATAACAGGGACAGTAAATGATTGTTATTGCCATGTTATTCTGTTGTTCTTGTTTAGAAAGCACTGTCCGAGATCAATGTTTTATCTCACACTGTGTTACACGTCACACCTCTTTTGTTTCAGGAACTCCAGCATGCTATCTAAAACCCCACACTGGGGCGGTGCTAGATGAAAAGGTCATTAGTATTCAAAAGGTATTAGGATTCATTATCTGGGAAACAAGAATGTCCAATGTGCAAAGTTCTGTGCCAACCCATTTAGTAGGTGTTTAGACAAATCACTGGATAAGTGAAAACAAGCACCACCAATCAGAGGATTACCTGTAATTCATTAGGATTCATCCAGTGGGTGCCACAAACATCTGTACAAAATGTCACCAAAGTCAGTCAGACTCGATCGTGAATGTATGCACAAACATTTCATGGCAAACTTTCCGGCAGTTATTTATTTCCAGTCTGGATCATATTGGTGGACCAAAGCAACCGACAAACCGACATTGCCATCCAAAGGACCATGTCGCTAGCATGGCTAAAGCCTACCCTCTGAGGAAAACAAATATCACTTTTGGGAATAGTATACAGCCTTGTGTTTCCTCCCATAAACATGATGTCACAAACTGCTGTTTTTTTTAATATTTCTTTATCTTATCATCCTACAGAGGAGTTTAACCAGAAGCATGTTGCATGCCAACCAACCAGAAGGATCACAGTGAAAACACAACACTTTTCAATTGTATATGAACAATAAAACGATTTAAAGTGTCCCAATATGGAACAGAGACTTGGGAAAAGCAAACCAGTAATTACCAGTATAATGATTATTTCTCAGCCATAAAAACAGCCAACTTAATTTATGAGGACCTGTCTAAGAATTTCCAACTGGAATAAGTTTCTATACTGCCAAGATCCTTTGAATAAATTGAAACTAAACACTTACAGAAAGGGTGACTGAGGAAAAAGGAAACAGCTCACGCCTGGAGTATGAAACAGGCCAAACATCAATAAATAATGATGGAACATAAAGACGAGGGGCTGGAGGTGGCAGCAGGCATTCTGAAGCTCCTAAGCACCGCCTGCTTCTTATTGTCTTCCTTTTTCCTCCCTCAGTCTGTGCACAGGAAAGAGCACTGAGTCAGAGTCTCCACAGACACAACATCATTGCACAGGACGTGAAAACAAATGTAAATTGTGCAATGATGATGAGTGTGTGGCTTAGAATAGCCTACTGTTATTTCCATCACCATTAAAAGTACAGCCTACTCTTATGATACCGACCAAAACTGTCCACAAAATTAGCTCAAAGTGTAAAGATACTGTAGGATTACAAATTGTCAAGCTGCATGTTTGTGCAGAATGAAATATTGACTGGAACATGAAGTCAGCTTCAAACGCCTCTGAGGATTCAGCGGTATTTGGACAGAATATTGATATTTTGGCTCCACTCTATACTATTTGCTCTTGATGCTACATTACTGGTCTATGCTGTGTAGTTGTTCCCATAAAAACACACATATGATCCCAACTATTTAATTAAAGCTTCATCTATTTAAAAAACGAAGCCATCTGGCAATGGATGGGTCCCAGTTTTCAATGCGGCAAAAACTACTGGTCAAAATAAAGAAAGATTCAATAAAGTTGTATTTCGTTTACAGTCACAGCTGTCTCCTTCTGTTGTTAAACTCCCCTCAGCTGCATGGAATAACTGTCAGTGTTGTCATTTCATTTCAAAGATGTCTGTAAGAGGATTAAGTTGTGCACTGAACATGCAACACTAGATAACTTCAGTGGGAGATTTAACAGCAGGGTTGACAATAGAGATTGCCTGATTGCCCAGGGCCAGTAACACGCCATGCCAAGCTCAACTCACTTGTCCGACTGTGCAGGAGTGGTAATAAAAAATTAAACTCATCATTTTAGAGCTGATGATGGATGTAGCTAAGGAGTGGGCGATCTTGCTTCCTTCTCATCTTTGTTGAGAGTTGCACATGTGCAGTACCGATCTGGCACTTGCAACAAAATGGTGGGTAAAGACAAAGTTTATGAGCTGAAGTGCAGAAGGAGCATTTTAATTCTCCTGGAAACAGGAGTTTAGTTAGGTGGCATTACAGTATGTATTGCACAGTTTGCAACAAGTAGCAAGTGGCACCTTGGTAGCCCTGGCCACCAGTGTACAATGTCTGTGTCAATGATGAATGCGACATGTAGTGTTAAAGGGCTTTAAAGGGCAGGAAGACCAGAAAGGTGCTATACAAGTGAAAGTAAATTTACCATAAGATGGGGTCCTACTTCATCACAATTACAATTAGCGCTCACATTCACACCTACGGTCAATTTAGAGTCACCAATTAACCTAACCTACATGTATTTGGACTGTGGGAGGAAGCCTGAGTACCCCGAGGAAGCCCACGCTGATGCGGAGAGAACATGCAGACCCCCCACCCTGGAGTTGACAAGACTGCTAAAAATAACAAACCTCAGTCTAATCACTGGCAGCATGCAACACACCTGTGCACAACCCTGGTGGTGGGAGCTCCACCCACTGGGAGTTGTAGTTGGGGGGTTATGTACTGAATAGTAAACTGTTCTGCATCATATTATAAATTTTTAATATGAACTGGCTGGGGCACAAGCCAAACAAGATTTCATGCAGTCAATTTATTTTTCCTGATGGATTACTGATAAATGTATCTGGGGGTGAGTGTTTCCTACCATCTTGAAGCCCAGCAACAAGAAGATGTAAAGATGGATTGATGTGAGAAAATGTAATTTAATTAGTTATTTTAGTCTATGACAACCTCATATGATGAAGTATAAAGCAGCTGGATACCTATCATAATGTGTCACTTACAACAAAGGTCTTACAACCACAAGTAGATATTTTCTGTTGCTTCTGTCGGTGTGATATTGATGCATTGCTACTGCTGCTTCTGATATCACATTATCATAACAGCAGCTGAACATCTGACCAACATCTGCACCACAGCTAGTGAATCCAGAACAAATTACTGTTGCTATATAAACGTGTAGTGTACTGTAAAGCTACAATGATAAGTCAGTCAACAGAAAAAAGTCAATTTGTTTTGTAATTTTTTTGTACAAATGGCAGAAAATGCTGTTTTCAGGCTCTCAGATGTGGAGATTTACTGCTTTTTTCTGTTTTATATGGTATTAAACTAAATATTTTTTGATTTGGGACAAAATAAAAAAAATTGAAGGTGTCACCTAGACTTAAGGTTAACTGGGATGGACATTTATCACTAGTATTTTCTGACATTTTATAGACTGAAAGAATAATCTAGTAAATTATAATTTCAGCCCTAGCGTACTGTTAATCAAAAAACATTTCACTTAATATCAGACAGTAATATTTGCAAAAATGTGTGGTGTTTAGATGCATGTATTAATGTAATTAATACATTAATACATGCCTGACCACGTCGGCAGCTCTGCAGCATCTGTACAGCACCTGGGTCTAAGGAAGCGCTGTGTGTGCAAAGTCATTATCTCAGCTAAAAGTGAAACGGGAAGAGTGTGGGATTAGTCTGTGTCCCATGCTGTGAGACAGTCTCTGCTCTCCCTCTGGGTTTCCCCTTTAGTCTGAAGGGATCTGAAACTAGTACGCAACAGGACGCAAACCTCCTTCCCAGAAGCAGCACTGGGGAACCTGCAGCCTGGTTTCACACAAAACAATACAGCAAAATGTGTGACATTTTCTGCAGTCAGTGGCAATTTGTGAGAGCTGAATGTGAGCAAAGCAAGATGCCAAAACACACTAATGCCTCCAGCTGTACAAATATTAACAGACTTTAAATGGTTTGAATTACGCTCCTGGGAAAGGAGAACTGTGAACCTAGAGCTGGGAAGCAATAGTTCACGTATGTATTGTGTTTGTCTATTGACTATTGAGCCAGCTGCCTTTGTGTGGAGACTTTGATGTGCTCAAAATAGTAAAACCTCCTCATATGATATAATTCCTCAACCAAAACACAGAAAAACTACCTCCCGGCATCTGAATATGAAATAGCCTAAAAATGAGGGCTGCTGCTTAAATCAGCATCTTTACGTTCAAGATGAGAGGAAAGCAGAGCTTGTGAGGAAAGTGCTGAGTGGATGATTTCCTTTGATCTGGACATAGATCAATAGCTTGTTTGCCTGGCTTTTAGGCCTCTGCAGCAGAGGTTCTCAAACTTTCAAAAAACAAAAAGTGCCTACTATGAGACCATGGCTCATTAATTGTGACAGTTCATATCCGAGAGCAGAGGCTGGGAAGTTCAATCCCCCATTTAAATATCTGATACAATATTCACACTTCAAACTTTAATAATTTAATCTGCATATGCAATTTTATTCACATCATAAATTTTAATTTTACTTTTAAAACTTTATGTCTCATTACTAACTTAAATAAAAATGAACTAAAAGGTAACCAATTAATTAGTTTGGCCATATAAATCGGTGCCAACAGGACATTTTAAAACTACTGTTATCAGTGGAACTTGGCTCCAATAGTGGCAGATGGTTGTGCAGCCTCCACCAGTCACGAGGGACGTACATCATCGACCAGAGCTGAATAGGGGAGGGTTGTGTTAAATGAACACAACAGTGGGTACAGCTCCAGAGCAGCAGGCCCCTTCTGCTGTGTGACTGTGTCTCAGTGTACTGCTCATCATTTTAGCAAACAACTGGTCGAGCACTGTAGCGTAACATTTGCACGGAGGCTCCATACACAAAGTCAAGGTAATGTCACTGTATACCTGAGAATCTCAGGTTGAAAAATAATAGCTCAAAAAGATAAAAATCCCTCCCACCTAGGTTTTTTAACGGTTTGATGATGTTCAGTTCCAAAGTTAAATATAAATTACTTTGACTTAGATGTTCAGTTAATTTCCAACATTGTCAAAAAATTTTGGGGGGTGTGGTAGGCGTGATATCGGCCGATTAATTGGCTTTTCCTGTTCCAAACTATCATTACTATATCTGCCTTTAAAAATCCATCATTGGTTGACCTCCAAAATGAACAGTCTGGTTTCTAAAACACTAACAAATATATTTTAAGTAGTAAGAGTAACGATACATTTGTCAGGACTGATAAATCAATGATCAATATCAACGATGCATAGTGAAAACATTGACACATAGCTTCATCTTAAGGACATGCCTTTATTTTTGAATTCTCACGCCATGTCTTTGTCACTATTTTTGTCCAAGCGCACCTCTTTCCTAAACGTTCACAAAGTGCTAGCAACCTAGTGACAGGAAGATAACGGTAAGCAGTCAAGGAGAAGATAATGAGGATATTTATTGATAAAAACAATACTGATCGCAAGCCCTTGAGTAGATAGACAGATTTTGTGTTATCACCAAATATCATATGGTTGTCCAAATAATTAATATTGTATTGGCCAATGCTGATATTGTGGCAGTGCTCTACAAATAAATGAATGTGTGGGAAACCCTGCACTATTTTTGTTAGCAAGCTGGACGTAAGCATGGACACTTTGGCCCAAGCCAAACAAGACGTTACTGACGTATTGAACTGTGCACCCTGGAAGCAGTCACAGCCACCCATTATCTCCCAAGAAACTGCTCTGTCCTGGATTCACCAGGAATAAAGAAGTAGGAGCGGAAAAAGATACAGTCTTCTTGCATATTTCATGTGCTTCATCCTCTGTTTCATCTTTCTCAGAACCCGGGCTCTCTCGAGGGCCAAACTTCCTGCTCAGATGGTGTCAAAGTTCTTGTACGATAAACAGTCAGTCAGAGCCACATGGCAGAAACTTCAGCTGCTTTCCTGTCTGCCTGGCTGGCTGCATGTACAGAGAGTGGGCGGATTCCATAGAAACTCTAGCATAGCATGCATGAGAACCGCCAGGGAATAAAAAGACCACCACTTAACAGAGCTCAGTGATTTTCCACAATGGAACATCATAGTATGAATGCCACTGAGTAGAATTACTGTCCAACCTAAAAGGAGCAATCCGCGCTCTGCGTCCTTTGAGTTTGCAACGGCGCACAGATTTGTGGCATGAGAGCTATTTGATGTTCATACAGTAGTGGGTGTGTTCGTGCAGCCTGTATGATGACAAGAGTCCACAAAGAGATAACAATCGGTCAGACCTCAGCCACCGAGTGATCATTCCAAAGACACTCCCTATGCATGTGTAAACATCACACTTACAAACTTGCTTGTCCTGTTTACCTGGGTGAGATAACTCAATATCAAATCATCTGTCTTCATCTTGACTTGCTCATCACGCTTCTTCACTACACTGTTCTTGCCCTCAGGCTATCGTGGAAGCAAAAAAAGCCTGCCACCATGATTAGGTTATGGACTACAATATATGGACATGACTTCAATCATTTTGCTCACCACAATATTGTCTGTTGTGTTTACATAAGAATGTCACCAACATTTTAGTAAACATGCCAGAATAAACCGCAGGGTTTTCCCCTTTTTTCTCTCAGAGGAAAAATTAAATAACACTTCAGAGACGACACAGCGTGGCTTACCGGTAGCCTGCAGCTGCACTTTTGGAGTGGAAGAGACACAAGCCAAAAAGTCTGTGTTTGTCATTTTACCCTCTAACAACTTCATGCTCCACTCTGTAAATCCAACAGCAAACTGCCTGGCTCTCAGGCTGTACTTCCCCGGGAGCCAACTGCAGCACACTGGCAAGATAATGGAGGTAACGCCTTAACAACTACCTACTGTACCTGCAAGAGCCTACCCAAAAAGCAAAATGTTTTTGAAAGCAGCTGCTGCCACTACAGTCAACAACTGTGCTGACAGGTAGGTGCTTTGCTGAACACTGGCAAAAGTGCAAGCTAGCTTGTAGCCGCATACTGTGGCAGGACGACAGAAATCACTGAATGTAGTAAACTAGCAGTAAGTAGTAATCTGAAGTTTGGTGGAATGGTGGTGCAGTGGTTAGCATTGTTGCCTCACAGCAAGACGGCTCCTGGTTTCAAGTCCAGGGGTGGGGGAGCCCTTCTGTGTGGAGTTTGCATGTTCTCCCCGTGTCAGTGTGGGTTTTCTCTGGGTACTCCAGCTTCCTCCCACAGTCCAAAGACATGCAAGTTAACTGGTGACTCTAAATTGTCCATAGGTGTGAATGTGAGCGTGAATGGTTGTCTGTCTCTATGTGTCAGCCCTTTGATAGTCTGGTGACCTGTCCAGGGTGTATCGCCTCTCGCCCAATGTCAGCTGGGACGGGCTCCAGCCCACCCATGACTCCTAACTGGATAAGCAGTTATGGAAATGAATGAATAAATGAAAGTTTGCTGTAAATGTTATCCCAGGCCCAGTTTATCTTCTGGTTGTCCTTATAAGTTACTGGTGGTGTAACTCTGGGAATTCAGACACTAACATTATCAGCTTCTCCATCTTGTCTTCTTCCTGCTTCTGGGATACCCTCTTTTTGATTGGCTAAAAGTTCGGCCAGATGTTTAACACCTGAACTCTATGTAGCAGAGCAAAATCTGTGCGTGTTTACGTGGGCAGCAACCGCTTAATACTTCAATCGTTGTTTCAAACCACCTCCCCTCTACTATCTTCCCCTCATTAAAACGACTGGAGGCAGCGAGTTACTGCACAGCGGTGTAAAGGCCCATAACTGCGGTATTCCCAGAGCTTGGTAAGCTTGTCTTTAAGTCACAAGGTTCTGCTTGCCAAATTTGTATCAACTCTCAAATTAATAAGTAATTTTGGGCTACTCCTATAAAAGCATTTTTAATTTTTCAGTGTTAAATAGTTTATATATTCCAATTCCAATGTCTGAATATTCTTAAGAATTATAACTTCACTGCCCTTTGAAAAAGGTGAACTTGTATTATTATTATTCTATTATATAAAAATATATTAAAATGACATATTTCCCAGAAATACTTGCGATAAATATCGTCCAACAAAAGTAGTTACTGTGACAGGCAAAAGAAGCCTGAGACATTCATGTTAAGAGTCCATATCTCTGCTTTACCTCAGACGTGGCCCAGATGACCCATTTACAGCAACACTAGCATTCCTTGGAGCCAGTGAGTTAGACCGTGATACTTGTCAAGTATGCAGTCTGTTTCCTGGACGTTCTTGAACTCAAGAAAAAAAAGGAGCCAGAGGAAAAAGATGCTTGGCAATGCCTCCCTTCACAGCTACACCTCTCAGACAGAAAACACTGCTGTGCCAGTGCAGATGACGCTTTAGAGAAGGGAGGTAGTCTGGCAATGCTGAGGAGGCTGGGCGCCATCTGTGCCTCTGCAAAGCAAGAGTTAAAATACTTTGCAAAATAGCTGCAACCTGCTGACAGCATGCTGAGCAGCCTCACATTCTGTCAGAAACAGGGGGACTTTTATTTATTCAACGGACTGAACGCCACATCATTCCAGCTCCAATCGGTCCATCTCCTCTTATCTCCTCAATTAAAGCCTCCTCCACTGCAGTTAAGGACGTGCCACTCCAACTGTATGCAGCCCAGACCTCGCCTCTTGAGGATAGATAACAACTCTTTCTTCTCAAATCACACTGAGTGCTTTTCCCTGAATGTGTGTGCGTAACAGAGTGGGAATGAAAACTGCGTCTGACCATATTAATATTTTCCTAAGATCCTCATGCTGAAGAGGGTGAGAACTAATCCTGTTGCAAACACAAGGATCAACACGCACAGCTATGTAAGCTGAATAAAGGGAGGCAAACAAGAATTCTCTGGTAAACTAATCTCAAAGCACATTATTAATGCAGCTACTGTATATGCATGAAGCACCTTGTGATGTCAGGTCACTCTGTTGTCTGGCTAGACAGTAATGCTGCTCAGGATTCATGAACTACACCCAGTCAGCGCCTCTCTCTGGTACCTCATCTATTTGCATGTTATCTATTCACCACTCGCTTTGAATCAGTACACAAGATCTGAGACCTCATTTACATTCACTTCTTCAGAATACATAAACAGAAGCTAATTTTAAGAAGACAACCTGCATCTTACACAACATATTGCATTTTAACATTAATTTCTGATGGCTTTACCTGATGGTAATCTATGCCAGAGAAATTATTGCAATGTTGATCCCTTTATGAACCAGGAAACAGTGGGTGCACTCGCTGACCTGCACAAGCTTCCAAAAACTGCTCTGCTCTGATGCAGCCAACAGGAAATTCACTATCAAGTTTTGAGTTTGTTTAGAGATTAACCTCAAACTACTTTTATGTAATAAGGACGTCTGCTTGTCATTACTAAAGATAAAAATCTGACCAAATCGTTTTATAAATGAGGCCTTTTCCAATGTCAAGAGACCTGTGGGATATTTTGGACATCTGTATGACTTTAGTTGTGCCTCTGGCAAAATTTAAAACACAGATTTGTCCCTCCATATTGATTGATGACAGGTCAATGTAGGCTAACATCACACAGCAACTAATAGACTTGATGAACTCAGATTGGTACAGTTCAGTAGCCTCCTTGATCCTCATTACTGTGGGGAGCTGGGTGATGGGTATCTCATCTATGAGTCCTTGTGGCTAAAGTTTTACACAAGCTCAACTTAATAATCATAATTTTTTAAGTAGTCTGTTGATTGGCCAACTGTGGACCTTTACTTTACTTTCAGTATACTGCTAAAATATGACAAATTGCTTGTTGAATTAAAAAATAAAATAAATTAAAATAGAAATTTTTTCCAACATACTTTTATTGAACTAAATCAACACTGAACTGAAAACAAAAGCCCCAGTTCCACCCAACAATTTCGGTATGGTACCTTTGGAGCCCAAAGGAACCCTTCAGATATGGTACCTAGACCCTAGCATTTCCACCGCAAACGGTATCCTTACATGTGGGCAGGGTTGTTGTGACTCACTGCTCCGTCCATCGTGATGGCCCACCAGTGGATGGAGAAATGAAATATAATGCTTTTCAATGTCAATAATATTCATTCATTCATTGTGAAAAATACAAAAAAGCATGTTAGCCGATTCTGATTTCTGATTTTATCATTCTAAGGTCAATATCGGCTGATACTGTTGACGTGCCGATATTATCGTGCATCCCTACGTCCATGAACGCCCAGACTCATATAAAGTCATGACAGTAGACAATGCTTCAAATATGGATGTTGCTGCAAAGACGCTTTAAATTCATGGATGCTTCATGCACATCTTCAACCCGGCAGCACAGACAACCTATACAAGCAGCACAGTTTCAAGATAAGTGTCATCAATTCAGTATCTGACCAAATGTCGCCTCTTTTGTTTCTCAGTTATGGCGTTGAATAACAGCCAGAAAACATGATGATTCACAGTGAAGCTGACCTTTGATCTCTCAGATATAAAACGGACTTAACTATTTTTTTCTATTTGATATTTGTATGAAATTTTGTCAGAATTAGGGTGAGAATTCTTGATTCTTATGGCCAAAAATGTGTTTTGTGAGGTCTCGGTGATCCTTAACCTTTTTGACTACCAAGATCTAATCAGTTCATCCTAAAACCCAGGTGAACATTTGTACAAATTCGAAGATAGTCCCTCAAGATATGTCTGGGTACACATTCATGAGCCTGAGATGGACAGACAGCCTGAAAACATAATGCCTCTGCCCACGGCTTTCTCTGGTGCGGAGGCATAAAAATCCCTAGTGCAATAACACAGTCTTTCACAAGGTGTTTCACACAAGTTGACACTGTGATAGCATAAAATATATATATATATACCTACACTGTACAGCCCTACTGCTTAGCTGTTATCAAGGATGTGCACACTCTTTGCATTTAAAGATTTGCATAAATCTCAATCTTAATTTCATTTTAAATGCCTAATCAGTACTTTTTTGACTGAGTAAACAAGACAGAGGTATGTCCACATGTTTGGACATGCAAATTGCAGACTGTATCTCTACCCAGCTTTTAGACGAGTCATAAGTACATTTCTTTGTGGTTATATCGGGGCACTGGTGGTTTGAAAAGTGTGCAATTCCCTGATTCTAGATTGCAACATCCACACTGATGTCTGTGTTTTATCTTAATTATATTGAGCCTACAAGTCATTATTACAGTGGCGTCTCCTTCCATAGAAAGCAACTGGAATTCAGCATCTGAGGTGAGCATCAGATGTACAATACAGAGGACAACATCACTGCAGTATCTGCCTTTCACCCTTCTTCCTACAGCTGGACAAGGTCACTCTAAATGTTGTTACCCCACCCCCACCCTCGCTAATTTCACATGTCAGTTACAGCACGTGGATGACGAGACTCCACTTTGACTCTGCTGCTAATTTTCTACTAACAGTCCCTTAGCGTGCATCTAACTAAAGTAAATCCAGGACACCAGCACTGTAGATGATCCTGAGTGTGTGGCACAGCAATGACAGGAGACCCTGAATCCCCTTTAGAGTGTCACACATTCCCACTGAGCAGAATGGTCAAGGTGATTGCCAGGTATCATTTTCTGTCTGACAAAACAAGCCATACCACCGCTGTACAACTGGACATGGGTGCTCCCCACATAACCTCTGGCTATAAATAGCAAGCCAATGACAGGAACTGCCTGGATAATGAGTTGAACAGAGGATGAAAGCAGCTATAGAAAAAAAGAGGGGGATTCTCTGCTCCAGGCTCTACAAGGACATGCTAAGGATTAGTCCTGGTAAGGGACGCTACTGCCTACATCAATGAGAAACACAAAGTCATGGAATCAGTAAAAAATTCAAAAAGACAGACTGCAAATTTATTGACGGATGTAATCTTCCTGGCTACAAATACCAGACACAAAAAAGACAGGAGCCT
The DNA here is from genome assembly GCA_026686955.1 of Epinephelus cyanopodus. Taxonomy (NCBI): domain Eukaryota; kingdom Metazoa; phylum Chordata; class Actinopteri; order Perciformes; family Serranidae; genus Epinephelus; species Epinephelus cyanopodus. The sequence goes on from CM048924.1 coordinate 20,636,324, forward strand.
ATCGGTAAACATCAATCATTAAAAAACTGTATACAGTGCTTTAGCCTGCATCATTACGTCGACATAAGACCAGCCTCCCTCGATGCTTTCATGTGTCTAGCCCAGCCCGTCCCGAACACAGCCCAGAAGCCGGAGACTATTTCCCCTTCTTGGATGGTTAACCATGAGAAAAACACAGGGTGTAATTACCTACAAACAACATTCACATTGACTGCCTCATAAATGACTGGTGCACTGCTCATATTTGAACTCTCCTTTCTGCCGGCGTAATCAAAAGGAACAGAAGAAAGTGAAAGCTGTTATTTGTTGCCCATTTGGTCTCTCCCAAAGGATCCATGAGCGTCTCCTTGCAAGGCTGGCCTCTCCTATAAACACAAGACTACAACGTAAGCTCTGCAATTAGGATATTTTACAACTTTCCTTTCCCTTTTGTCGTTATTGAAAAGTCCAATTATGCTGCACAGTAAGCCATGACCAAAATAGAAAAGGTTTATTATTAAAGCATCTCTATTTCAGGCAGTGATCTGATGTTTCTGGAGCACTTCGGTAATGTAGGTTACAAGTAAATGTTACGTGGCAGGAGTAGAATCGCACACAGGAGCTTAGTCAGGAGAGTTTGCTGTAATGAAGCATTTAAGGTCCTATTAAAGACATAAACAACAAGCTTCCAAGTTCCACATAAAGGCACACTAAACACAACAAGGCCCTGTTTGACTGCTTCACATGGCACTGATCTAATGAGGAACAAATGGCTCACTGATCATGTGAAGTAAAACCGCTTGCAGTGCATTGAAGTGGTACCAAAGGGCAACATGCCATCAGTGGCAAATGTGAAATTTACATAAAAACACATGAAAAAATAAACAGTGCAGCTGAATTAGTAAATTCATTTGTACAACTGCAGGTTTATTTTGGAGAGAAAAGTATAATAACCCTTCAGGCTGGTGCTAAACGGCGCCTAGCTACAGTACATAAAGATCTGAGAAGAAAACTTTCACTGATTCAAATCTGATAAAAGTAAATCTTTGTACTGTGTATAGATCTTGAGTTAAGGGTTTCATCAACCACTGATGGTATTGAGGTCATATTCTGCATTTCTGAGAAAACTTTGGGGATTTTAGCAACCTAGGAGGACTTTAAAATGAAAAACTTGGCCTAAACATGAGGGGATTTTACCCTATACCATAACACCAATATTTTAGACTCGATTTATTCAGTGTTTTTACCAGTTTTAATCACGGGGTCTGTTTGTTTGAAGAGGAAGAGACTAAAAAATCTCCTGAACATCTGGATCTTAAACTATGAGAGAAAAAAGGTAAGCACACATTAGCAGGTGCTGGGTGAGCGGCCCATCTCTGACATGCCAAACAGCGTCAAAGAAACACTGATTTCTAACTTGAAACTGCTTTAATCTGTGTTTTACCTGTTTAAATCACCAGGGGTCTTATTTATTAACACTGCATATGCACAAAATGAGGCATGAAAGAGGCGTACGCCACTTCACACGCAAATGTTGAAATCTAAAAAAACAGACTTGATGGGAAAAACGTTTCGGAAACAGGAAATTTGCGACAGACTGTGACATGGAAGTCTGATTGTAGAAAGTGTCTAATATTTTCTGGCGCACACCATTTTTGGCTTTGTTCGCATGTGCAATTTCAGTAGAGATCCTAGGCATTGTTTTATAAATGAGGCCCCTGGTCCATTTGTTTTGGAGAGAAGGTGACCTCTGTGGATGATTTGGCTCACGCTAAAAACCTCCTGTAGATCTGGATCTCAAGTTGTCAGACAAAAAAGGTGTGCACACATTAGCAGGTGCTGGGCTAGCTGCCTGTCTCTGATGAGCCGCACAGCATAGGAGACACTGATTTGTAACATGAAACTGCTTTATTCAGTGTTTTTACCGATTAAAATCATCTGGTCAGTTTGTTTTGGAGAGGAGGAGACCTAATTCGGCTCAAACTAAAAACCTCCTGAATGTCTGTACCAGAAAAAAGTGAGCACACATCAAGTTACCAGAGACAATAGGTGCGCAGAAACAAGCAGGTGCTGGGCTAGCAGCTCATTTGTGATGGCCAAACATCTTAGGAGAAAACCTGATTTGTAATGTGAAACTGCTTTATTCAGCATTTTTACCCATTTTAATCATCTGGTCTGTTTGTTTTATAAAGGAAGAGACCTCTGTGAAGAATTCGGCTCCTGTTGAAAACCTCCTGAACAAAGAACACTAAAGGAATCCTAACCGGGAGACGTTTCAGCTCACTGCTAGATGCCACTAAATCCCCCTGAATTTTAAACAATTTTCCCATTAAAAACGTACACACAGTGGGTATTCTTGAAGCCAATTCCAATATTTTTTAGACTAGGTTTAGGTTTCAATTTAACAACTTTTTTCCCAACAAAAGAGCCACGACATAGATAGGCTATGCAGTGTAAGGCTTTGAAGCAGAATTTAGATTTGTGAGTGAAAGAAAATAAATCAAGAAAAGCTCAAATAACACACGAAATATCCAAATATTTAAAACTATTAACAGACTTTCATTTTAGTTTCTGGATTTTCTTGTGTGTGTGTGTGTGTGTGTGTGTGTGTGTGTGTGTGTAAGCTGCAGTATCTTCACTGTCCTGTTAGATAATGTAACTGACATGTCCCTTCACACAGGAGAAAATCCAGAGAGTTGTCAGGTAAAACATTACACTACCACAGACAACACCATCACTGCATGTATTAGCACTTCTTTCCAGGCGTGTTGGACTGAACACTGAGACAGTAAGAGGCAGATGGGGAGAATTGATCCAACACGGATCCTGTTGAACTCTGGAGGCTGCAACGTTTCCAAGTAACGTTACACAGTGAAATTCAAGATGTGAAGCCACGTAAAAACGTAAAATAACATCCTGTTTCCAACCGTGTTTATTCGACTTGTTCCCCAAACGAGACACTCGCACAGTGACACGTTCACTTAGCATGAAAACAACCTGTCCTCTGGCTATTTATATGACAGACGTAGTCGTACCAGGAAAGACACGTCTGCTTCACAGTGACCCGTTAAATTAAAGGAGCAGATGTTGCTAAATTGTTGACGCTGCTAACAAACAGACTGTCATCAAAGTCAGTTTGGCGTCGCTCTCAAACCAACTGACACCGCGCGACTCTCTGTGACAGCTTCGTTAATGTCCGCCGACAAACACCGTTAACGGTAAAGTTTACACATTTTAACTCAGCACATTATTGAAGAGGAGGAGAGGAAAGGCTGCGACACACTGTCTGAGGAAAAAGCTTCATCTCACCTGTTCAGTGTCGCTGCTGCTGCTGCTGCTGCTGTTTGATCAGGATGCTGCTGCCGCCGCCGCCTCACGCACGCGAGTCATTAAAGTGTCACCACCGGCCTGCTGGAGCCGGTAGGTGGAGCGCGTGGACAGAGTTTTGGCGCAGTGCTCGAGGAGACTTCTGGGAAATGTCGTCTTTCCATCTATCAACGGCTGGAAGGCACCAATGGAGTCTCTGCAATAAAAAAATAATAATATAATAATAATAATAATAATAATAATAATAATAATAATAATAATAAAAATAATAATGAACTCTATTATTGTTTTATTATTTATTATTATTTTATTATTATTATATATTATTATTATTATTATTTTTATCCAAACATACTGTTGGGGTAAAAAAAAAGACTTTTTTAAAAACACAGTCACTCCATACTAAATAATAATAATAATAATAATAATAATAATAATAATAATAACAACAAGAATAATATTGATAATAATAATGATCATTATTATTATAAAGTGTATGTCTTTTTAAAAAGTATATTCTTAATTATAATAGTAATTATTATGATTATAATTTATATTATTATTATGATTATTATTATTATCATTATTATAATTTTTCATACTACAAATATTAAGTAATATGCCTATCGCTAAATAAACATATACAGAACATGATATATACATAGAACAAACAATGTTAAAATAGCCCAATACTACTACTACTACCAAAATTAATAATAATAATAATAATAATAATAATTAATATAATTATGATTATTATTATCATAATTACAATTATCATTATTATTTCTGTTGTTGTTGTAGATATTATAGACATTAAAAAAAAAAAAAAAAAAACACAGGGGGGACACATTTACAATGCCTAAATATTGTCAATATGTAGTTAGATTTAGGCTAATTAACATGTTTTTATGGGGGTAAATATTAGTACTGCTTGATGATTATCAACTTTTTTTCTTTATTGTTGTATTTCTTTATGAGAGCCTGGTTAGGATTGTGCTTGAATGCCGGACATTTAAAGAAACCTAGATAGCATTTTGTGTAAAACTGTATACTAATCTAAAATACACAGTAAACCTTGTACAATCTAAGGCACACAGATACACAGTCCAGCAAAAATATCTTTGGGCTTCCTTTACTAACTTTATGAAGTATACCATAGTAGTGTTTATGACTTGGTGCAAGTTACTGAGAGGACCTAATGGCAGGCTCTTGGCTGGTGTTGTATTGGAATATATGTCTTTAAGTATATTCCATCATTCTCTTGATTTAAATGGGGAATTCAACACCCCTTGAAACAGCTGCAACAAAAATATATACATAAAACCTCCAAAAAGGTATGATTTATTGTAAGGATGAGATGTCTTTTCTAATAAAAGTTTAAAACATTATATAAAAACCATAATATTTGCTTTATGTTGACTGTGTGGTGAAATGAAGTAGAACAGTGGTGACTATGTAGAAGCTGCAGGAAATACATTTATAAGTATTTATATAAATATTGAATTATTCAAATATTAAATTTGAACGTATTTTTAACTTTATTTATTTATTTGATTATGCAGTTTATATTAAAAGATACGTAATCATATCGATATACATACAGTTGTATATTGATATGATTATGCATCTTAAAGAATAAAACCTACTCCATAATGTTACTGATAGTAGTCTACCCATATTGATATAAGTAAGATGGAAAAAAAAACATTGTGCAAATGCAGTACAGTTTAAAAAGACACAAGCAAAGCGTTGTGTAACCCTGAAGGTAGATTTTACTGCAGCACTTGCTGACGTCAGGCAGGTTGTTCCTTTGTGTCGAATGTGCTGACAGGAATTTAACTACATTTTATCAGAGAAAAAATACATTTTCAAGGATATCTTTCAAATATATTTGCTCTCATATGCTTCTGTTTATCAATTCATGTATTACCATAAATAGATGTGCTCAAATTGTGTTACAAACCTTACAAATGTGACGAATCTGCGCGCGCTCGTCTTGGACTATATTTACCTACAGCGCTGTGTCATTGAGAAACATGGCCGCCTCCACGGGAGCTACTAACGTTGCTGCCTCCGATTTACAAGATCCCTCTCCGGCTGGTCCGAGCATGGACAGTCCACCGCTCCAGTACAGTCTGATCCTGGAGCACCTGATCGGGGACAAGAGGCCCATAAAGGAGCTGAGCCCCGGTGTCATGGGGGGGCTGCCGGTGCCCGTGAAAACCGACGAGCAGAAGATGATCGAGAGGGGCATGGAGAGCTGCGCCTTCAAGTCTGTGCTGGCCTGTGTGGGAGGTAAGATATCAGCCTGACATTACAGGTACACATCACAGCTGTTTCATGTCTGTGTGGGTTTAGCTTTAGTGCCAAACTAAATGTTTTAATATGAGATTTGACTGTGCTGTTAACTGGTGTCAGAGCTCCAAAATCAGCCGCACATGTGTAGGAGGGGGACTGGAAGAGACGCTGGTGCTGTGAGGCACACTGCAGAGCTCACATCATTGACTGACTGACAGAAAGCAACGTCTTCTTGCATCTGCTTATCATTTAACATTTATTTTTATAACACTTATTTTGTATTGTTTAATTGTATTCTCTTCCTCGTGTAGTTCCTGCTGCTCAATGTTGTATAGTTGTAACAGTTTTTATCATTGTTTTCTAATATTTTTATTTATTAAAGTGCCTTAACTTTGTTTTGAAACGTGCCATAAATAACATATTATTATCATTATTATTTATTTGAATTACTACTATATAATTATTACATTATTAAGTTTTATACCATATTATTGTGTTATATACATACCAGACTTTTACTTAACTAAATTGTATCATACTGAATTATATTATATTTGATATTGTGTTTTACTCTTGCACTATACTATATTATGTTACACTAGATTATTATTATATTTGTTATTATTAGAAAATAGAAACATAGAAATAGAAAGAACTTTATTAATCCCCAAAGGGAAATTCAGCTGTCCAGCAGCTCATAATAAAAATTAAATAAAATACGTTAAAATAAAATAAATGCGCAAATAGACAAGATAAAATATTTGTATCGTACTGTATCATATTATATTTGATACTGTGTTTTACAACTGCACTATACTATATTATGTTACACCAGATTACTAAAACAAGCTTTGGGAATCTGTGATGCTAAATTAAATATTTACAGACCAAAGATTCACTGATAATATGAAATGATTGCTGTAACAGTTCCTGTACTTTACACACATGTGATTAATTACTGTAAAGAAATCAGAGAGTAGCTCAATGGTGTACATCATATTTTATTCTTCGAGCCTGTAAATATTGTTCTGCTTCATTGTGTGGACACTCATGCTGGTGTCTTTGTTCTCCGCAGGTTTTGTCCTCGGAGGAGCTTTTGGTGTTTTCACAGCCGGCATCGATACCAATGTTGGCATCGATCCCAAAGACCCTCTGAGAACTCCGACAGCACGAGAAGTCCTCAAAGACATGGGCCAGAGGGGGATGTCCTACGCCAAGAACTTTGCCATCGTGGGCGCCATGTTCTCCTGCACAGAGTGCATCATAGAATCAGTAGGTCACACTGCTTCTTAATGACATCCTGCTTGTCATATTGTTACTGTAATGCCATTTAATATCACATGTAGAATGTGTTTTGGGAAACTCATGTTTGCCTTCTGCTTTGTTTAGTCTCCTCAGAATGGTGTGACGGCGCCCTCTGGTGCTAAACTGCTGTATTTGATTTTCTAAGTGATGTGCAAAATAATCCATTGTAACTTCTCCCCTGTGTGTTTTTCACCTGCAGCACAGAGGTAAATCTGACTGGAAGAACGCCGTGTACAGCGGCTGTGTTACTGGAGGAGCCATCGGATTTCGTGGTATGTGACCTGGTGTCTTTGCTTTGATGTTTTAAATTTAAAGTAGTGTATCTCACTCGTCCTGACGTGTATTGTTTGTCTGTCTTGCAGCTGGTCTGAAGGCCGGGGTGCTGGGATGTGGAGGCTTCGCTGCATTCTCTGCTGCCATCGAATATTATTTACGGTGAACCACCAAAGAGTGGCTCTGTGGACTCAATGGATTCACATGTGGGAAATCCAGCTTGTGAATATTTACCTGCACACAGAGGATTGCTGCAAAAGAAGAACTGATGAATTCGGTGGAAGGGGCAGGATTTTTGTTTGTGAAAGACCTGTGTTACTTTTACCATATGGACAGTTTGAGCATGGCAAGCAGCTTCATGTGGAGAAACTGAGCAGAGTGGATCTACTTCTGTCGAAGGTTTTAAGGATGAGATGAAAATGGTGAATCCAATTCACCTCACGACCAACTCAAATGGGACTCAGATAAACGCTGTTATTCTTTATTAGAATAATGTGTCTACTCAACTAATCTACATCATAATTATTTATATGAATAAAGATGTTTTTGTTAACTTGTTCAAACCTTTTCTTCTTACTGCTTCTTCTACTTTAAATTGCCATTTAACAATAATAATCTTGGTCCAAGAGAGTGAGAATTTAGAGATTGTTTCAGGGTTTTTGCCATGACTGTTTGTCCCAGGCCTTGCGTCAGGATACCAACGAGCATTTACAGAGCTAAATATACATTTGGGGCAGATGTTTTAATCAATTATGAGTACAAAATTGCCAAAATCTAAATCATTGGGAGAGTCATGGGAATTTTTTTTAAGAAATGGTTGAAGCAAATAGCGACATTAAAGTTTTTTGGGGGTTTTTTTAAAGATATTTTTTGTCTTTAATTGATATGGCAGCTATCAATTAAAGTGTCTTATTATTAAATAATGTGTTTATCTAAGAAGTGGAAATATTTTCCAAACAAACAAATTTTCTAAAAACAACAATTCCAATCTGAAAAGTAACTAAAGCTGTCAGACAAATGTAATGGAGTAAAAAGTACAACCGTTGCCTGCAAAAGTAGAAGTGTAAAGCCGCACAAGATGGAAAAACTCAAGTAAAATACAAGTAACTCAAAGCTGAGAGAGAAATAACCCAATTTGTGAAAAGAATAATGTATATATATTTTTTAATATTGTGTCACAGTTATTTCAGAAGAGAAAGTTACAGTGCTTGTAAATAAGGGCCAAAGCCAAAAGCATTTTCTAATGGTAACATTTCAGTACTGGAGTTAGACCTGAGCACAAAAAGGAGACAAAGACCACCTATTGTGGAAAATATGCAATTTGGAATAAAGTTCCAAATTGATTCTGGGTCACAGAGAATTCTTTTTGATCCAGGTGATTTTAAAGGTGCAGTTCAGGGTAGTAAAATATAAAATGGTAAACATTCACAGGTCATCTCTGAATCGACCACCAGGGGGCACAATATGCAAAGATATGAAACTTAAATTATAGAACGTGTCTTTCAGGGAGAGAAAAACTGCTGTTACTGCGCAAGTTTTAGATGATGTACAGTGCATCAGGTGGGAAAAACATAAATAGATGGAAGTCACTATTCTGACATTCCCTGCAAGCACTGTTTACCAAAAGTCAAAATGATACACAGGTACTGATTATTGTTAAAATATGCTCCATTTAATCAGCATTATCTTACAATATGTGGGCATGAAAATGTTATGATGTAGCATCTTCATCATTATTAACAGTTAAACCCTATTCATGTGAAATGGTACATCATGGACAAATGAAATTGTCACCACTAACTTGAAGCTGTGACCAAGTGCTGTTAAACAAATATGACCCTTATCGGCTTGGTGGGGGCGCTAGACTTAATGGTCGACTTTGAAAGAATATAACTCCTATGCTTTAAGTCCTATTTACACTGAACTTAGTACAGTTTCATTTGTTCTCTACACATTTGCCTCAAGAACCATTAATGGCTGCCTCACTACATTTCCACCATTTTGAAATTTTTGAAAAACACATTTTTTATATGTTCTGCTAAACCGTAGGTACCACATGGACCAAGTTTTCTGTGAATTACTATTGGACCAAGCAGGATAATGCACCATGCCACACTGCAAACATCGCTCAGGAATGGCCCAAGGAATGTGACAGAGACCTCAAAGTGTCAACCTGGCCTCCAAATTCCTCAGATCCCAATCTGAGTGAGCATCTGTGGCACGTGCCATTAACCCACCTCACAACCCACTGGACTAAACGTATCTGCCACCAACGCACTGGTGCCTGACACCGCAGGACTCTCCCAGAGATCCTGTGTCTACGCCTCGACAGGTCAGATGAGTCCCATCCAAGGCCCCACCTTGGTACATCTGGGGTACCGGCACATCACAAGAATCCTTGAGCAATTTAGAAGCCAGGTCGACACCTTGAGCTTTTTGTCACGCTCCACTGGCCATTTCTGCTGGGGGGCCACTGCCATTGGCGAGTACTGTTGCCATGAGTGGGTGGAGCATGTCAGGTGGTATCCACATGAATGCCAGAACCAAAAGTTTCCAAGCAGAACAATGCATTGGAACAAAATACCCAAAGTTATTCACGTCACCTGTCAGTGGTTTGAATGCTTTGGCTGACATGTTTCCAGAGAGACTCAATCATTGACACAGACGGACACAAAGTGAGAGTGTTTTGGTAACTTTTATTTTACTAAAAAAAAGGGGGAGAAAAGTTCACATTGACATTTAGTCTCAATATTACAGTATATTGAAATTCTTCTCAAAGGAAGTAAAATACAACATTTTTTATTTCATTTTAATCTTATATTAAAAATATCAAATAGTACTCATCTAGCAGTGCTTACAGTATCTTAAGATATGTCGCAGGCTTGATAGCAGAAAGGTTGGCTTTGTACAGAGCAGAGATGGGCGTTTGCCGGTCTTAGCGAGGGCCTTGCAGAGACAACCTACCTTTGTGTTACCTGGCCTGGTCTGATTGACAAGCTGAACATGCAATGAGGGCAACTACACAAATCAACTCTATAGATTATACCGGTGCAGTAAGACACTTGGAACAGGCTTGCAATGAAACAACAAGAAAAAAAGCTAAATGTTCCATTCACTGTGTTTTTTCCCTACAACCCTCATGTCACAGAGTGCCCTCTCTCCTCTACAAAGTGATCTGAAATTAATTGGCAGACTTTTTTTTTTCAGTACAGCTTACCAACCATGGACATGGTGAATGAGAAAATCAGACTAAAAATAACATCACTACCTGAATAAACTTCAAAAAACAGACTCCTTAGAGCATTTCTCTAGTTGCACAGAACTGTACAGGCACACATATTATATATATTTAAAATAAATAGGGCTAATTTGGCCAAGACTCACTGGGGAGGGCAGCTCTCTCTTGTTTGTCAGCACAGAGAGACACGTCACCAGCCGTTTATTAGGGTGGCTCCCAGCCACTTCTACACCTCACAAGTTCTCATAGTCCCTTAAACCCACAGACACACACACACACACACACACACACACACACACACACACACACACACACACACTCACTCAAGTACATCCACATCGTCACTCACGCACCTCGGCCTCCTCCACCACATGCACAAAGCCAGAAAGACAGAAAAAAGGAAACAAAACAGCTGCTGAACATAATTATCGAACATGTAAATGCCTTTTTTTTTCTGGAATGCCTCTGATCAGGAAAAAGAAGCTGAGTCGACTCATCAAACCAGCGTCTGGACAGGGCTCGCTTATGACACACACCGGTGTGATCCTGTGCCACCGCGCCAGGCTATGGCCTTGGACCCCCATCGATCTTTCCCACGGTGGTCCCAGAATGCCTTGTTGTCATGTCGGTGGGAGGGGCGGCTCTGCTCTCCTCACATTACAAACAGGACTACTAGACGACCAGGAAATCTCCTTCACCACCTCCCTACGTGCTTGGCTCCATCTCTTTTTAGGACTGGGGGGGGGGGGGTGAGGTGGTTGGTTCGGGGGTGCAGACAGGAGGGATGAGTGTTTTGGGGGCTGTACAGTCAAGATGAGCTGCCTGCTGGGCGGAGAGGTGAGGCAGGAGGACCAAGTGGCGAGGACCAAGGTTTGTATGGAGTCTCTCACGCTCTCCTCTCCAGATGGCGCCCTGAGGGAGGCGGGTGGGGACTAAACGTCAGTGGAAAAGTACAGCGTGTTGCGCTTCAGTTCGGCAAAGGAGATGGGAGGATGCTGCAGGTAATAGAGCAGCACCTGGACCTGTGAAGAAAGAAAACAAGTTTGTTTGGTTAAAAATTCAATTTAATTATTTCCAGATTAAAGTGGAAACAGACAACTTGTCAACTTTTCCAAGAGATATTACTGTCGCTGCCGTTGTTGCAAAGACAACAAGAACACTTTCCATTATCCTCTGAGCCTAGCAACCACCAACAAACAGGACACACTGCTTTATGTTTTCCACAATTAACTCAGCTGTGTCTTCATCCAGCATTTCTTCTACTGGATATAGTCACAGCAAAGAACTTGCACTGATACTTTTGATAAGTGGGGATAGCTGGGGAGGGGAGGCACTGCAACTGAGAGAGGGACAGTGACGACACAATAGAGCAAAGCAATGTGATGGAGAATCGGAGGAGAGACAGAGCGCACATGAGAGACTATTGAAATAACAAAAGGAAGAGAAGGAGAAGTGGGGCAAGGGTACACGTTCACATCAGCCCTTCGCTTGTACTTAACGCTTCAATATTTTTCCATCCATCCATTTTCATACGCTTATCTAGGGCTGGGTCAAAGGGGCAGCAGGCCAAGCAAAGCACCCCAGACGTCGCTCTCCCCAGCAAAGCTTTCCAGCTCCTCCTTGGGGACCCCGAGGCGTTCCCAGACCAGATGAGATATGTAATCCCTCGAGCATGTTCTGGGTCTGCCCCGGGGCCCCCTACCAGTGGGACGTGCCTGGAACACCTCTAACGGGAGGCGCCCAGGAGGATCCTGATCAGATGCCCGAACCACCTCAAATGACCCCTTTCGATGCGAAGGAGCAGCGGCTCTACTCCGAGCTCCCTCTGGATGTCCGAGCTCCTTACCCTATCTCTAAGGCTGAGCCCATAAAATAATAATAATAATAATCACTATGTCAAAAAATATTTGAAAACTACAACATAAAGGATGTTAATATTGTTTTGTACTACACCTACTTGTCATCTAAAGCAACAACTTCACTACATTTGTACATCTACAGTGCAAGATATCAATCTAACTGTGATCTATCACTGGCTGCCATTTACCTTTTATGAATGAGTACATAGTTTTATCTATAAGGTCACTTGGATCTACTTCCTCGTCATTTTTTTCTTCCACAAATGAACCGCCTGATGTGAAGCAGACTGCGTCTTCCTATGCTTGATTCTCTCTAAGTAAAAATCATTGCAGAATGGTTTCAAACTAAACAACTTTGCTCTCTTTTAGAGTTTTCTAAGATAATTAAGGCTTTTGTGTTTGACTGCTAAGAACTATTTAATTGTTAGTTAATATTTAAGGATGTTTGGCTGCTTTGAAGTTGGACTGCTGCCTAATTCAGCACTTGTTTGGAAAGTTTTTCTTTGCTCTGTTATCTGCCTGAAGCTTGATTCTGCCTTTGTTAATTGCTTCTTGAAGTTTGTCTGCAGTCCGTGTTTAACTCAGTCTGGTGCTTAGCAACAGCTCCCATGAAGAAACACACAATCCTGACCTGTGACTACTAAAATAAAGTTCAAAGAAAACCTTTTTTATGATTTTGATGAATTCTGACAATCAGTTAAGTCACAAATGAACATGTCTGGAAAATCTGCTTTATTAAAACAGTCTAATGTTCCACAAATATCCCTAAATCCCTCCTTTAATGGGTCTCATCAGACAGCCATATGTCTGGAAAACTTAATTTGATTTACTCTTTGTTTAACGTTGCTTGCAGTTTACCAGGAAATGCAGGTTCTTGTCGGTAACCTAATTTACAAAATGTATTTTACTCCCCTGAGAAGGTGCATTTGTGAGTCTGTGTCTCTAAAACATGTCCAGGAATGTCTTAATTGCTGCTACATGCTTCTTTTATTAAAATAAAGGAGAATCCATCATATGAGATTATGCTCAGGATTATGGTAGCGGAAGCATCTTTCTTTGGTGTGTGACATTTTGTATACTTGCGCCATAAACATTTAGAATTTAAAGAAGCCCCAATACAAACACTCAGTTTCACTGTAATGGACCGACGGGACCTCCTGCATGTGCACGCTGCCCTATTTATGATGATTTACTCTGGATGTTGTTTATTCTGCCAAGGCAAAAAAAAACATTTGTGCACAGGAAACTCATCTCTCAGTAGAGATGAATGGATGGCCTGCAGCCTAAATACAGCTGGGAGAGGAGACCGCAGTGACAGGGGTCACTGAGCGACGTGGGAGTGAAATTCATCCGGAAAACATGTGCGGCGACCGAGGAAATCTGCATGTACGCACCAGTCTACCATCTCCGACGTACAGTCACAGACGGGATGCATACTGAGTTTTTGTACATTCATAGGTCCGAAAACTAAAACTAAACTGTGTGAAAGGTAAACATATCCACACAAGTATTAGTTTTAAGGCAGCAGCCATTAGCTAAATGCTAGTAAAATATGCAAGTGGCTGCTAGTTTTGCGTCACTCACCAGGTGAAAAAAACAATGGCAAACTAATGAGTGGCTGCTAGATTTTGGAATCCACCAGCCACAGAGGCAGATGGACTAAAAAGTTAATTTCCAACCCTGGTCAGCAACAAAATATGTCTGTGTGTAGGTACCTGCGCCATCACGTCATGTGACCAGATGTCAGAGGCGGAGGTGATGTGCTGTCCCTTCGTGCTCTCTGACTCTGAGGGCCTGAGCAGGGTGGGGCCAAACACAGTGGCCAGGTTATGGAGGGACATCTTGTTGATGGGCTCCTTTTCAGCCACCCTGTTAAAAAAAAAAGACAAACACCAGGAGGCCTGTCAGTCAAAGAGGGCGGGGTTAAAACATTGGAGAGACAGTCATGGGTGTCATGTTGAAGGCAGCCATTACAAACATAGACAGAAACTGAACACAGAACTGTAGCTGTACCGTGAAAGTCAAAAGATGGTGTTGATCTGAAGATTTAAATGAACACTGTTAAACTACTACTGCTGATTACCTCTCTTTAAATAACAGAAAACAAATCTTCTTTAGCAACTATCCAGAGTTCAAAGTATTTTCACTGTTCCTTGCAGGGTAACTGGTCTGCAGCCAGGCTTCGTACAAAACACACTGATACTGATGAACAACAACAGCAACAGGACATAGTTTACTGAGTGGTTCAGACGGATGTTCCACAGCACCCAGGTCAAAAATACAAGTAAACAATGTGAGCAATCAACGCAAAGGTTAACACTATCTATCATTCAACATGTCAATGGCAGCATTTTATGGCTTGCTCCTAATTATGGGCACTTAAAAAAAATTGACAATTTGAGGGTAACAGTTCACACTCTGAGTTTCATATTTCAGGATCTCTCTGTCTGACTGAAAATAGGCCTCAGCCTGTGAGATGTTTGGGAGGATCACAATTAAATGACTGTTTGGTTGAATTCATCTGCGAGTTAATCTGAAAATAAGACATGAGACGGTCTAAAACAGCAGTTCCCAACTGGTCCAGATTTCTCCTCAGTCATTAGCTCAAGGTCCACACAGTTTAATATATTCGGTGTCATACGTGCGTTTGGCCATGTCGTTGAGCTAGTTTGCTGTTTCTGTTAAGTAGCTGTCAGTTAGAATCAGAATCGACCAGTGTCCCACTTTTGCACCAGGACCCACCAGTTGGGAACCACTGGTCTAAAAGATTTCTATATAATAATGTGTGTTGAGACACATTAACTTCACTTTTCTGATTATACCAACAGACACGGTTTCTTTTTTACAGACAGTTGGCCAAACTGTGATCAGTATGTGTCTCTGTCTATGTCTGTGGGTTACTGCGTGCATGTGTGTACCGTTTGAGGTGCTCCAGCAGAGTGAGGAAGGTCATGAGGTTGGGGTCGGGCAGGGAGCGCAGGAGGTGCATCATGCAGTTCTCCTTGGCTGCCGGGTCTGAGAGCGCTGCGAGGGAGAGGAAAAAAAGATGTCAGATTCAATTATGGGACGACAGCTTCCTAACTTCAGCCCGTATCTCTTCCAGCTGGGCAAATTTAACTCCCCACTGATGACAAACACACACTTCCAGGACTAAGAGGTCGCACCTATGCCCTCCATGAAGGCGGGGTAGAGGCGGTCGGTGAGCAGAGGCTCCGGCAGCTCCCTGAAGTACAGCTTCAGTGTTCCTGCGATGGCGTTGATGTCCATGTCGCTCAGCATCACCAGGATGTCTTTGGTATCTACAGGTCAGATATGGAGGACAAACAATAACTTGAGCATGTATAAATAAATACAGAAATAAATATTTAAACAAAAGAAAATGCATAAATAAATACTGAAATAAATGAAAGAATTGCATAAATAAATAAAATTTGATAGTTAAACAGCACCTAAATAAATAAATATATAAATAATAAATAAATACAGCAATAAATTAGTAAAAAAAGAAAAAATGCTGAAACAAATACATTAATAAATAAATGTAAAAAAAAATAGATAAACGCATAAATAAATAAATAAAAGTTAATTAAATTGACAAATATCTTAAATTTATTTCTACATTTTTGGATAACTACATTTATTAATTTCTGTGTGTGTACATTAATGAGGGAGGAGGTCCTAACCTCTGCATTTATTTCCATATTTATTCATTTATTTATTTATTTATTTAATGATACTTATTTTACTTTCCATCCTCCATAGTCAGACACAAACAAAGAGTGATTGGAAAGTGAACGCACTGCATTATTACAACCGAACAATAACACAGCTGCTCTCTCCGTCTCCGGGAATGATGTAATCTCTCAATAACCTCACATCCAGATGGAGACAGATGCAGACGTGCTTAATGATACTACACACAGAAATGTAAGGTGATACTGTGCTCTGCTCAGGGCCGACGCTGAGAGACTCTTACGCAACATAAAACTTGAACGCTTGACAGCTGTTGCTTCTCATCTGTCCTGGCCCCCCAATTCTCATGTCTACTGGGTGTTAGAGCGAAGACCTCGATTACCTAAACCTCTGAGCGTCAAACGCTTCATTTCCTGCATTCTGGTTAATTTATGCACCAATTTGTACGTTTTCTGCATCAATATCACAGTACTCCCTGCTTCAACCGTGCATAGTTGCCTATGTCGTCTTGACGTTTTATGGCAGACTGCAAACATTGCTTTATACCCCCATAATTTATGCTATATTATATAAGTTTAATAATATATATACTATACTTCCAGTGTTTATGCATGCACTAAATTTGTAGCAGGTACATGCTTGATGACTGCTGTGGTGTTACATAATCTGACAGGATAAATGATTAGATGTAGGTCACCAAACTATCAGCTTAAAAGGGAAATTCCGATGATTCACTGATGGAATTTTGCTGCTACATATAATACAATCTGTTGTGTTGTTGAAACTGTTGTCAATTCTCAGGTCAAGATGATGGGATGGACAGTCAGTGGAGTCTTACTGGTGTCGAATGCAGTTTTGAGGGCCTGGATATCCGTGGCCACTCCTGAGATCCTGTAGATTCCCACTTCATCAATCCCCCTCTTCTCCACTTCCTCAATGCACTGACGGACGATGTAAGGCACCTTGGAGCGCTCGCGCCTGTGGACATGAGCAGCATGTTACTTTTCTAATAATGTGGGTACATTTACAGATTTACTACTGTGGATATGAGAACAATTCTGGGCCTTTTTATTGTCTGTATCCATGTCAGAGGGATTTGTTTGCGAGCTCAAATATACAACAATAAATGTGCATAAAGCTGCAAAGTCTTTATTCTATTTTATTTTCAAGGTAACAGCACACTCTGGTCTTATTAACGGAAACATGCTCACTTTGTCACCACGTTGATTTTGACTCCAAACACCCCACTCTGTTTTTTGGATGGCGTTCTCTTCAAGCTGAGGTCCCGACTCGTAAACTTCATGGAGAATTCCACTTTGATCTGAAGAGAAAGGAAACTGTGTTACTCAAAGAAGAACAGACCTTTGGGACCCCGACAACTTTTATGTTTTTCTTCGCATTGAGATTTAGCGGTTTTGACACTGAAATTTAATACCCGACGTATTCAAGCTCAACATTTTTAACATGTGGATTTTATTGTTAACATCACAGCCAGACAGATTTTTTTTTAGATTTTCTTATATTTAGGGCTGCTCCCTGAAAGTTGGCGAGTTGACTCACCCCTCTGTGACCCCCTCAGTCGACAGGAGTTGCACTGTCATTATTTTTCAGTGTGCATTATATTATATTTTTATATTCTAGCAGGATGAGCAGGTTTGATGACAAAACCTGAGGCGGAGAGGGCTCAGAAGACGTCTGTAGTTTGGCAGCATTTTTAACTTTTGAAGGACAAAACTAACAAAGTAAGATGTAAACAAAATTCACCTATCGTTCAACATCATTGAACATGGCTGACCACTTGAGACAGGTTCAAGATTCAAGATTCAAGATTCACGATAGCCTTTATTGTCATTGTTCAGACACCTATACAACGAAATTGGGTAAGCTGTATAGCAATTATCCGGGCTGATTTACCACACATACAAGGCAGGCAATAAGTCTGTTTAAGGCTATAACACATGTTATGTACTTTATACCTCTGCTTAGGCCAACCCCCGTACAGTAGTGACGATGATCACAGCTTGTCTTTTACAGAGAGCATTGCAGATTTCATTGCGCTAGATCAAAAATTTAAATATGTAAAGATGTGCTAAGTATTGCCCTAAATTTACTGCAGTTTATTACCTTTTTTTAAACTGTAAATTATGTCCCCAAAGGAAAACTTAGTCAACATCTGTTTTATCTAATAAGATAAAGTTTTCAGTCTGTTCATCTCACTTCAGTCATTTTTTCGCAGCGGCAAAATGTGTCTGTTGGACTGGCAAAGCAACTGATTATATTATTCTAGTACGCTACCTAAAGTTTAATTTGTAATATTAATAATTTGTATAATAACAAAAATGGATAATTGGCCCTGTGTGACTGTATCGATTTTTTTCATCTCCTCCTACTAGATATGAGGCCTGTGAATATTATTGAAGGTGCAG
Organism: Epinephelus cyanopodus; assembly: GCA_026686955.1. NCBI lineage: Eukaryota > Metazoa > Chordata > Actinopteri > Perciformes > Serranidae > Epinephelus > Epinephelus cyanopodus. Next base: position 20,654,725 of record CM048924.1, read on the forward strand.
GAGAAGGAACAAATAGTTGGACGCCTATATTAAATTGGTAAATCTGTTTCCATTCGAGGACAGCCGTATTTATATTATCAACTCAATTCTCCTTTTCAAAGACCTGCACGTACACAAACTTTTGTACTTGTGGGGAAAACATTTCTCACATCAGCAGGGATGTAAGAGGATTCAGTGAATAAAAACACCATGCAGTCAGAAAAACTGGCCAGCCTTATCATCTCTGCCAAACATAACATCTCATCACAAGACTACATTACACATAGTACATCATAATCTAAGCGATAAGTCCTATCAGAGTTGAAACTGCTTGCGTCTTACCCCATTCATCTCTATGACATCCATGTGCCAATTCTTGGACTGCACCGTCTGAGGATCCAGCTGGAAGACACAACAGAGACAAAGACATGATGCTTGATAAGATTTTTGACCAAATAAGGGCACATGACTTCATTCGTACAGGATTTTCCCAAAAGAGGAGGCGGCTTAATCAAATCATCAGATAAAAACTGTGGAAAAGTCACATTTCTGCCTGACAGCCTTATGAAACAACAATAACGAGTCACTACAAATACATTCACCACACAGGAAACAGTATTGTGTAATGCCAACACATGCATGACAGGGTTTTCTCTGGCGGGGAGTGAAAGGCGAGGGTTTAACTTTGGGTATCACACCAGAGTGGAGCAACCAAAACAATTTTTATCAGTGTATCTATGTTCCCCAGCTCAATATCCTCTTCAGGTGACTCATTAAGGAGACTTTTCAAAGGGTTTTACTGTCTCAGAAATGTTTTTTCTTAAAGTCAAATATTCAGTATTTGTTTCCCTGTTGTAATATTGAAATCACCTGTAGCTTACAGCCTACTGATGCCCTTAAACGTGTAAGATTTTAAACACTGATATCTAAACAGTGGATGAACTGATTTTTACCATTCAAGCTGCATTCGAAACATCCATCTCTCTGTGTTCTTCTGCAATTTGAACTGTGAAGACAGCCCTAACCAATCTCCTACAATGTTAGCTTATATCAAGAGACACACAGGCTCATAACTCAACATACGCCTAGACTAGGCCCTTGGGAACACAGGGACGACCCTCACGTTCCCCGCATAAAGAGAGGAGATTATTTCCTCTACTAAAACAAATCAGGAAGCCAGCTTCTACTTTCTGGTGTGTATTACCAGACGGGCTTGTCATTTGAGCTTCTTGAAATGAACAGTTGCTGCTCTGTAGACGAAATATACCACCTGTTTTCTGACAGAGAAAAACAGTGCTGTTCCTGCCCAGTTTCGAACTGAGGACCTTTCGCGTGTTAGGCGAACGTGATAACCACTACACTACAGGAACTGGCTGGCACCTGCTCCACCCTCCTCAAATAAAAAAAAAAAAAAAGATACAGACAAACACAATCTTCAAGCATGCATTGAGAAACCCCCGCTGAGGAAATGTCGATAACCACCGTGCAAATGTTTGAACAAGACAGGCAAAGCTGCAGAGGTGAGCAGAAGGTGAGGGGGGACGCTTTGAAACTGTGATTAATATTCACTGAGTCCAGAGTTCACCTTGTAACTGCTCCATTTTTCTAACCAGATGAAAGTCAGGCTGTCATTGCAGCCCGTGCCACAACACAGTCAGTAAGTCGACTTCAGGAAAGAAAGATGCCACTTCTGTTCCCCACATATACCCTCTGCAGTCTCTTGGGGTCCAACAAGGGCTCCAGATTGGCTCAGACACTTGGCCTACTTCACCGCACACATTCTCAAAGTCCGGATCGCACGTCCCATAATGTCCTCCGAGATATGATAGATGGCAGCCTGTTGTTGTTGTAAGTCTCCTGGAGTGTGTGCCCGCCGTGTGAGGCCACAACAGCTAATGCCTTTTTTATAGGCTGCTTGCACTGCACAGTTATGTCATTACAATGCTGTGTGGTGATGTGCTCAATGTAGAGGAAAATAATGATTGTCGGTTGAGCACAAGGGCAGCACACTTCTCTTATTGTCAGGCATTAGGCTGTAACCATTAAAAGTTCTCAGTGAGAGTATTTCATTACCTCGTAAAAAGGCCATTTGGCATCGGTTTCACGCATTCCTATCATCGTTAAAGCCTGTTTTCCCAGCAGGCTTTGAGACGAGGGACAGGTAATCACTGCAACTGGGTCTTTACACAGCTACTGCCAAGACGGGAACTGGGCAAAGGTCCAGGACTGGCTGCTGACGCCTCCTGCAACCCCACGAATTAGACTAAAACTGTTCCTCCCACCGATTTCCTTCCTATTAGCCTCTGCTAATTTCTAAAAAAACCCTGATTAAATATGAATGCACTGCAATGGGGTTGTAAAAACAAAGCGGGTATTTTATAGGCGGCGGTTATACTCACTGACCTCTCTTGAAATCATATCCTCAGCTGGGCTCTTTTTATTTTAATTAAAAATACTTGGAGAAGAACTTGTTTCACCCTTTTCCTTTCCTGGAAAATTAGTTTGTTTAAAGTGATGACTGCAGACTGTTTGGCTGGAGTGGCCTCAACAGAATTCAGACTGACTTGGTTCATATTAGATATTACACTCAGAATTAGAAACACAATGTCAGGAGAAGGGTTGCATGAGAAGAGACAGCTTTCTTGGAAATGAATTGTGACTTACATCGGGGGATGTGTGCAGTCAGCTGGTTTAAACAAAGCGGCGAGAGGATTTAAGGTTTTATCCTGAGTGACAGCTCAGCCAGGGGACTGACAGGAACAGGGCAGCAGGTAACAGAGCAGGAAGGGACTGGAGAAAGCTAATGCGGTGTAGATGTGGTCATATAAAGCTAGTCTTAATCTCACTGAATGTAGCGGAGATCTGTAGATGGACAATGTAGACATGTAGTAGGAGAATACACTAAAAAATAAAGGAATACTTCACCCCCTAAATGGACATTTGTATATCAGTTACTCACCCCATGTTATGTTGAATTCATGAAGAAAATTGTGTTTTACTTGCATGCCTCCATGGTGAACGATGAATCCAAAAACAGAGAAAATCCTTGATGAATTGAAGTCATAGGGGTCCACGTGTAACAGCAACAAAACTATATCAAAACATCCTTTTACGAACTGTCACACAACTCATGCAGTATAATTTAAGTCCCATTGATCCAGTCGTATGCTCCGTGCTTTCCAAACAGACGGCCCTTTATGACCTAACAGTGCAACTTGTATATGCTCTCTTCAAAGCCAGACTCCATTGACAAAAACACCAATTTTACCTCACTGAACACAGGAGCTGCTGGTTTACCGCTGCCTCAATTGCTAGTTTGTTTGTGTTATTGTGTGACTTTGGTGTATCCGAACTAACTCTTTAAAACACCAAAGTCACACAATGACACAAACAAACTAACTGGTCGAGGCAGAGGTAGACAAGCAGCTCCAGTGTTCAGTGAGAGTAAAATGACTATTTTTGTCAATGGAATCTGGCTGTGAAGAAAGCATAGATATGTTTCACTTTCCTTTCAGTTCCCCGTCGGAAAAGGCTGTCTGTTTCTGATCATACAAGTGGATAAATGAGACTTGGATTATAGTGCAGGAGTTGTGTGACAGCTTGTAAACAGATGTTTTGATATAGTTTTGCTGTTGTTAAACGTGGACTACTATGACCTCAATTCATTCATTAGTTTTCTAAGCTTTTTGGATTCTTCGTTTACCGTTGAGGCATGTGTAAAGAACATAGTTTTCTTCAAGAAGTCAATGTAACAAAGGGTGAAAAATACATATACAAATGGTCATTTGGGGGATGAAGTATTTAAGACAAATAATATCCTACAAGATTATAAAGAATATATTTTAAAGCCTCCTTTTTTCTTATTGGCTATATCTTAACACATTTTAGACCTTTTTAAGAACCTATAGAAAGCAACCCAGCATGTCCCCCTTTCATCTCACTCCAAACAGATGAAAAGTCCAATGACTGATTTCCGTTCCGAGGAATGTTTGAAGGGGATTTCTAGCACATGAGCATCTACTATACAGTATGTGTGTGCATTCATGCACATGCCAAGGAAATGATAAAAGTCAGAAAGTGTCTGGTGTTTTTTTTAGAAACATCCTCGGGCTAATGTGGCTCTGATTAGGATGCAAAGCTCTCTTTGTAGGACCGTAAAAACTATGGAGGATATATGACTCAAGGCGTACTGCAGCCCAGAGTAAAGCACACAAATCCTTCCAATCTAGTGGACCACTGTACACACTGATTTGTACGCATTCCAGTTGGGGAACACACTCGAAACTTTGTCCTTATATAGAATGCAATAAATATGTGAGAGTGTGTTTGGAGGACAGAGTGACTCAAACAGCATATATGAGAACTCATTGTTCTGTGAGCTATATATGTATGCTATATGAGTGTGTAGCATGTTTGAGGCTCAGCTGGTTACCGTGCTCTGTATGGCCTACCAAACCTGACTCATGTATGCTCACACACACACCTCATCTAATCGGCCTTTGGTGTGTTCGAATATTCGAATGCAACAGGAGGCATGTGGCTGCCATGTGGTATGGCCAACTTGAAGGCCCTAAAGAAAATTGATGGTTGATTTCAGTATCTTCTCCTGCCTCTGGTTGGACTTTCTATCAGTCAGGCAGAACAGAATACATCATGACTATGAGTCTTAACTTCAAAAGAAGAAGCAGACAGCCGTGAGCCAGGATGTACATACAGTCTGTACTCTGCCCTGACTGATCTGCAGGGACAGTACAAAGCAGATAAGATAAGGCATGCTGTTCAGCTGCCGCATGGTCTATCTTTCTGATAGACACTGCAGGGGAACAGGAAGTCGGTTCAGTTCTCTTTATAATGATTCTTGGAGATGTCAATGTTGCAAAGTATTTATAAAAAGAAACTATGACCAAAAAGTGGCACTAAAGGCTTAATGTATTGCTTATTCTAATAAAAGCAAAAACTGGTCACATATTACGTGGTTACTGGTGGCCAGTTTAGGCTTTTTATTAACCGTAAAAACACTGCATGCAACAAAGAACAGCACTGTTGACACACAACCAACAGCTGCAGCTTCCGCAATTCATTAGGCTAAACAACAAACACACCACCTGCCATCTTTGGGCTAAAAACTGCTGTTCCCGCCCAGTTTCGAACTGAGGACCTTTCGCGTGTTAGGCAAACGTGATAACCACTACACTACGGGAACTGGCTGCCCTGCTTTCCCCCTCTCTGAGAACATAATCCTGCACTCCTTCACTGGCATGTGACATGTGAGCCACACTCCTGCAGCCTGTATGAGACCGACAGCAGCAACAACAGACTGACGCAGCGGGACAGTCAGAGGGCTGCACCCCTCTGGTGCTGTTTACATCTCTGACAAAACACCCAGGTTGCCATTCTGCACATGCAGCACCACAGCAGGAGAATAATATATTTCTGGGGTCTTTTCTTGATTGAAAAAGAGCACATGTATTGCCAAGTGACCATGCAAGAAGCATGCTCACAGTCCTGCAGTATATGAGCATGTTCGGCCAAGGGGCCCCTCAGTGGTATGATCCATCCGTCAGAATTCGAGACACCAAAGCATTCTTTACTGACAAGCAAGGTAAAAATGCACACCTGCAGTTTGTTAACAAAAAGTGTTTTGGTGCATTTTTACTTGCTCTGCTGCTTAGTCCACAAAAATTTCCCCACCATTTGGCTGCATCAATTTTATGCCCTCGGAGGCTGAAATTTAAAATGGAGGTTGCAGCTAAGGTGAATTTGCGCTTGATTCTGCAAAGATTCATTTTGGGATGCCAGCATCACAACTAAGAATAATGTACTAGACTATATTTCCTATTAGAGAATAAATCCTGCATGTTAATGTCTTCATTGTCTTCAACGTTTACCTTGATTTAACACTAGTGAGTAATTTGAACAGTTAGGACCCTATTAAACAATCCACAGCTCATGGTTTAAAATGCATGGCGCAGGTGCATTTGGGGTGTGTCCAACTCCTGTTATGCTAGTTAAACAGCACATCATCTGGGCACAATAAGGCGCAAGTAGCAAAGGGTTTGTCTTTAGTCCCTTAATTAACCATAGGTGTGTTTTAGGCATAACATGAATTCAACCACATATAGTATCATCTATGATTCCCTTTAAAAGCCAGGTGCGTGTGCAAATTGAAGAAACGAGCAGTTTCCTGCTGAGAGTAAAGCAGTCAGAGCAGTAATGACACTGCAGCAAATATTGTGAAGCATTTAAGCAGCAAAATTTAGAGGAAACAGAACTCTCCTATGAGTAAATGGGGAGTCGGACAACAGCTCTGCTCTGCTCTCTGCTATGTTCACATTTTACAGAATGTGATTAATGATGTATTATTTCACGCATCTTAAACCCATCCACACGTGTGTAATAAGCAGAGAGTACACATGTTGTGATGTGAGCCCATCTTACTATCTGAGTAATGTGCCATTTAAATGGCGGGTAACAATGCCAACAATGCATCTGACCACACCTTATTTTAAGGTGAAACTGACCTTAACGACTCTGAAACTCAGAGCTCACATGTGACCTCAGAGACTCTGTAAGGGTTCACAGCTACACAGGGTTTAAAGCCTGTGACTCTGCACCAGTCAGTTAAAAATGAAGAAGCCTCTTGGATGAGAGGTGAAACTCAAGCAAGTCCAGTTGCCTATGGTATAGCACTTCAGACTACCACGAACAGGATGACTGAGAATCTTATTCTAAGACCAACATAGCCATGGGCGCACTGATGGGTGCCAGTACATTTGCCGCTTACAAAACGTGGACACTACTCTGAAATTAGCAATGGCAGTTGTGCTGCGCTGTGCGCCAGGTGTAAGGTAGGGCCCTAAATATCTTTAATTAGATATAATCACTGGGTTGGACTTAAGTGCGTGGTTTGTCCTGAACACATACGAATTAGGGCTGTGTGATATGAGGAAAATATGCTGTTTAATATTGTGACGATGCAATAAATAAACAGATATTTCTTTCAGTATTCTGCTAAACTACAACAAATTGCTTCATGAATTAACTGAATGAAAACGAATTAGTGCCAACAGTCTTTTATTGAACAAACTGAACTGCACACAAAAGGCACTAATGAAAATAATGGTGCAATTTTCTACTGATTCATCTTTCAAATAACTCAAAAAATCCCTGAGTACAATATTGCAGTGTTTTGATATATTGTGAACAGCCTAAGCATGAATAGATATTTCTTAAAAAAACTAGTGCTTATTCTGTAGATCCAAGAAAAAGAACTATCTAAGAAAGTGTGTTCTGAAATAGCCACTGTGCCAAACAGTTGGTTAGTGAAATGCTGTTTAAAGCCTTTAATAACAAAATCCCTACACACTTAATTAGCCCATTGTTGCTGCGCTGGAGACTTAATGTATGCTGGTGACAATATTCAAAACACAACTTGATCTTTTGATATGCTAAATTAATGAATTTCTGTTTAATTTGTCCTTTGTGTTTCATCACAGTTTTCTCATTGCTGCTCTCTGGCTGATTAAATATTAATTCAGCTGCAGAAAGCTTTTTATTAGTCCTTTAATTAGAACGTGGCTCACACTGCACGGCTCCTTGGTTTTTTAGCAGGATTACAGGAAGTGTTTGTGCAGCGATGGAGCCTTTCATCCCCACGCTCCCGTACGTATTTGCCTCGTAGAACACAAGCAGCCTGCCTATTTTTAGACAAATGAGCCACATATGCATAATGTTTCTATATGCTTCAGTGACAGCTAGCGTCTTTACTCAACAGCTGCTGATGTCACCGTGGCCATGTCAGGCCTTTGACTCGGTTGCCATGTTGCCTTCGTCCCTCACTTCCTCGTTGGAGCCAATCAGTGGAGGTTTTCAGCCGGCAGAGGCTTGTGATTTGCAGAGTAGTCTTGAATCTCTGCAGGCTGTATGAGATTCTCTTATAGGGCTTGTAAACAGAAACACAAACACACACACGTACTACTGTACAGTTATGCAACACCACCCTGCCTGCAGCCTGCACACAGAACTGTGAGTTATCCTACACTTACGAGGAGAGAAAGAGTGAAATATACCTTTAATGCTCTGAATTTGAGTTCTCCTACGCTTTCCTCATCACGTTGTTGCTATTTTGTGTCATTTTCAGTCTGAATTTACTCAGAAAATATTCAAATCAACCTAAAACGGATGCTTCACTTAAAAAAAAAAAAAAAAAAATATGAACCATGATTCAGGAACATCCCTGGATCAATGCTAACTAAAATCCCCATTCTAGGCCTTCAGCTGTTATATAAAACCCTCATGCTGAAGTCACAGATGCAAACACTGCTTTGTTCCACTGTCGTACAAACTAACCACCAAATTTCTGATATAATCAAGTGCAGCAGTGACAAAACTCACATATGCTCTCAAGAGACTGAGATCTAAGTCCTGTTTCTGTCCTCTGCTGAACCCTCATGTTTGTCTTGGACAGATTGACAGTGATCTTTTTCACTCGTTGATATTTGCATAGTCGTAGGCAATACCTGACTATCCAGGCTATTTGTGATCTTTTCCACTAACAGCATGTGCCATTTGGAAGCCATTAGTTGGTCGCGTACACATTCTCTATGGAGTCGACAACTGAGGACGTACGATGTGTTAGTCTTGATGCAGGTGCCAGTACAATGATCCCAAGTGTCTCACTTCAGCCAACTTTTTTGGAGAGTTTTGCTTACTAATTGGAGCACCATGAACTGAAAAGGGCAACTTCTTCCTGTTTTTTTGTGTGTAATTTTAGCTCAAAAGAAAAACAAGATCATCTTTATGTTCCCAAGCTCTGTGCCCCCCTTTATTTAACATGCAAGACACACTTCACAACCATCTTCCTAGTGATTAAAGACATGTACAAATATTTATATATGTCTCTTGATATACACCAACATCATAGGAGATTGGTAAGGGCCAGCTTCACAGTTCAAATTGCAAAAGAATGAAGGGAGATGTACATTTTATATGCAGGTTGAATGGCAACAATCCATCATACGGCTGTGGAGATTTGATTCAATGTCTAAAATGAAGGAAGCTATCTTGCCCACAGATCTCAGGGCGTAGATTTCAAGCAGTGTGACACCAGTGGGCTATAAGCTGTAGGCAGGGGTGGGTAGTAACACATACGTTAAGGACTTGAGTAAGAAAGTAGTTTTTTGAAGAAACAATGACTTTTCATGTTCCTTTTTGCCATTTATATCTTCATGTGGGGATTAAGAGCAGGGGGGAAAGCACATGAGGAGCACCTCTAACGTTAAAAAAACAACAACACCTGTCTTTCGAAAACAATGTGATGATGACGCTGCAAAACCCAGAACAACAGGCAGCTTCCAGCAACAATCTCTGACCACATCTGGCCAAAATTTTTATACCAAGATCTTAAAAAAGACAAGCTATATGAAGTAGTGTTTGCTGTGCCTCCTGAAAAACACTGTGATCTCTGCTTTGAATAACTGCTCTTCTAACCTCTGCAAGCGTAATGAGGTAAGTTGCACATACTGTAGGTGAACATGTAGTTAGCAAGCTAACGTTAGGTACCGCTATGTTAATTTTTCATGTGTAACTTTCATTCTTTGATCTTCTAATAAGGACATTAACGTAATGGCTGCTAGAGGGGTTTTGGCTTTCTAATTTATTAATCCTCATTAAAAAGGGTTTGGGTTTTCATTTTCCTTTATTTTGCACTGGCTGGCACACAGCCTAAAAATATTAGAATGGAAAGTAACTTGTACTTTATTATTTATTAACCAGGTAGTTTTAGTACTTTCACTTGAGTAGGTTTCTCAATATTAATATTCACTGTTACATGAGTACAGATTTTTGGCTCTCTACCCATCACTGGCTGTAGGTGGGTGATTTTAACATGGTGACATGGTGGGAAAAAAAGTATGGCTAAGAACAAAAAACCCTTTAAAAGATCTCCTTAAGGTGTCATATTAAGACACTATTGAGGTGTGGAACATGGGACCCTGAGAACCAAACCAGCAAAATAGGTCCTAAACTGACTGTCTTTGATGATTTCAGATAAATGCAACAAATTCCCTGAATTCATGTGGTAACCCCGAGTCATCGTCTTTATGGAGAACTGTTTGCCCTAACAACTTTCCTGTCATTACCTAAGTCCAGACCCCTGTTTAAGCATGTGATGAACATACCACATCTTTAAACTCTCACCACCTAATTACATGATTAATGCCTTGTCGCCACCCTGCTGAGATTAAAGCCACCCTGCACACGGCCTGCTGTACGACCAGAAGCCATGAGGCTGGACTCATCCAAGAGGGGGTCACTGTGGGTATCAACCTGAGAATGCTTTACTGACCTGCCATTTCCCTCCTGGATCTCATTAACCAGGCACAGATCCTGCACACGCGGGGATGGATTGGGGCCAATAAAGGGCTATGCCCTCCGGTGGGGACAGACAGAGATTTATGTGGCCTATATAAAAGGCCATTAGGGGACGAGCTGGCATTTTAGGCACGCAGGAGGGATGAAACCCTAATATCTTATCTGCACTAATCAACATACTCAAATGGAAGTGCATAATTTCGTATGTGGGCTAAAATGCTGCGGGGGCGAGAGGTGGGATGAGTGAGGTGGAGGGCGGATGATAATGGTTGGATCTGATTCTCTGCCACGGCTAAGCCGGAACGACAGCTCCATTGTTCTCCCCACTAAGCTGGCTGTAACTCCACAAAGAAAATAAAACCAGAACCTGCCTGGCAAACAGGTCATCAGCCAAAAGAACATGATGTTAAACACACAGACAAACAAACAAAAAAAACCAGACCACAACTGAGAAGCGCTTAATCATCGTTTGTTCTTTTGCTGGGACACAAATGATACAGTATGTCTGGTCCTGGTCTAATTAGTGTTCCCAGCCAGACTCCCATCGCATCACACCGTGTCTTAATTAGGTGCCGCTTTAGGCTGAAGCGGTAAGGACAATCCCCCAGTGTACTGACATACCCTCACGCATCCTCCAACATCCACATTCCTCTCTACACCCTGTAAGTAACATATTATGCATGCCACAGATGCACACCAATGTGCCCTGGAGTCAGCTTTCCCTGCCCCCCTTTAATAATTATTTGAAAACACTGGAAGTCGCTCTTAAGACTATTTAAAGACAAATCTCAAAGTAGATTTTAAGAACTAAAGCCAGCAAAACAATTCACTTCAATTTGAACACTGTCAGCTGTCTATACTATTAAAATTGTAATATGCAAACTGGGGAAAAGTATTACAAGGAAATAATGTCCAACTGTTTTTACTTCAGAGTGTGACATTTTCAGATTGTTTTAAAGAGATAGTTCAGATTTTTTTTTTTTTTAAGTGGGCTTTAGGCTTGTGTGGTATCATCAGGGTATTTAGAAATCCCAGTGGTGTGATTTTCCATAGCGCCACACATTCATACTATCATATATCATATATTGTATATCCTGGTAAAATTTTAGGAAGGTATGAAGGGTGCACAGTGTACAGTGCACAGTTTGGAGCGGCAGGCAGGAGTACCGACACCGAAGCTAAGCAATGTACTGCTATGGACAGGGGCAGCAACAAAACATATTTTAGCCACCTTAAAAATCAATATCAGTTTAAGGGTACACCATACTGAGAATATTTTCACTGCTTTACCCTGCTGCCAGACAGCCCATTTCCATTGGCATTACCTTTTCTCAACTGTAGAACTTCTGTGTTCCTTCACATAAGCGCGACTGTGGCGCACACTGATTAGGACAGCAACCACAAAATGACTTCGGATATCTTTGTGAACCAGAGTATACAGAGGAACTTTTGCGGAGGGAGCAATAACGTTCTACAGCTGAAGAAATGTAGTGCCGAAGGAAAGGGGCCGTCTGACAGCAAGGTAAAGCAGTGAAAATATTCTAAATACAGCATATACTTAAACTGCTTCAAAAAATGTTTGCTGCTGCCCCTGTCCACAGCAGTACATTGTTTAGCTTCCGTGTCTGTACTCCTGCCTGTTCCTCAAAACTCGGGGCATACCGACTGCCATCTACTGTAGGTAATACACTGACTATGAATAAGTACCTCATACAGCCCAACTAAAAAAACAAAACAAAACAAACTATCCCTTTAAAGACCTGCAGGCAGCCTGTCATGTTACTGTTTCAGCTGATGATTTAACTCTGTCACCTCTCACCCTCCATCAAACAGAGTTCACCACCACGCAGAGGCATAACTGCAGGATGGAGGGAGAAGAAAGGGAGAGTTGTAGAGGAGCTGATAAGATCAAAAGGCAAGCGAGCACAGAAAAACTGCAACACAAGTTTACTCATAAACCCTGCCGATCAAAGCCTCGCTGAAAATGAATGAAAGGATGAATGGGACTTCACAGAGCAGTTTGATGAAGGGAGATTCCTGCGCAGGCTGGGTGAGAGCTGGGGGGCAGGATCACATGCAACTAACTGTGAAGTTGACAAATATGGACAGCAATGAAATGCGGAAACCTCCCTAATCTCATTATTTGGCATAAAGACATGGAGACGCCTGTGCAAAGAATGAATCAATACAAGACCCGCGGGTCGATGTCTGAGCTTAGTATGTAATCCCAGTCTCATCCCTGCTCAGTGTAACCAGTGGTCAGCCTTCCTCAGGCCTCTGTTGAATAATGGAAAGCACCGAAACAAAGGTCAACTCTCAACTTCTTTGTCCTGAACCGCCTTATCATTATGCACAAAAATTACAGCTCAAAATGCTGGCGATGCACTCATGATGAAGATGAGGAGAACTGCTGAATAAACATGTGCAAACACAGTGAATTAAAAAAAAATGAGTCAGAGTTTTAGCTGTGTGTGCAGAGCTATGCATAAAACCAGGACAGGCTCACGTGCGTCTTCTATATCGTTCACATACAAAAGCATCTGGAACAAAAAAACAACACAAAACAGGAGCCTGCTTCCTGCTCCCACGCACGGATCACAATCCCAAACCTGCATTTAAACTATGCCATACCAGACCTGTTAATGTGCGCACTACAGCTGCAATAATAATTGACTAGCTGTCAACTATTAAATTTAATCGCCAACTTATTTGATAACCAGTCAAAAGTTTCTGATTCAAGCTTCTTAAATGTGAATATTTTCTGATTTCTTTACTCCTCCATGGCAGAAAACTAAATATCTTTGGGTTGTGAACAAAACAAGACATTTGAGGACATCATGTTGGGCTTTGGGAAACACTTATCTACATTTTATAGATCTAACAACTAATTGTTTAATTAAGAAAAATAATCGGCAGACTCATCAACTATGAAAATAATCGTTAGTTGCAGCCATCTTTGTGTAACAGATCCCTCAACACAAGCTTCATAACTAATGACATCAACTGCCCTGTCTGAATGAACCTCAGTCCCTTAACTGCACACCCTGCCATCACCACATTGGCCATCTAAATTTACTCTAAAACTCGAGTGAAATGGGAGAGACACATTTTTCTCTTACCCTCATTTGTGTACGTTATTTTAAAATCGTGTCTAAAAATTCATATATAAATTTTGTGTTCCATTTTTCCCTGTCCTAGCATTGATGAAGTGCTTTGGAGCAGATTTGAAAATATCGAGATATATATCATGTATCGAGATATAACCCAAAAATTTTATCAATTTTCAGCCTGAGTACATAACCTGCACTGCACATTCATTATGTTTACTTTGTCAAAATACTTCCAAACATCTAGTCTAGCCTAGCCACTCCACTCTGCCTGTAACCTTAGATCTGATCTAGATCTAGAGTTGTCCAAAAATGTAAATGTTTAATGTAGAATAGGGTCAGTTAAGGTTTATATTAATTATATATGTTTGTGTAGTGATTACTATATATGTTAATAGAATACTGACAAACAAATCAGGTACTCAAGTACTCAAAAGACTCATGCCATCCCTACTACATACTTAGAAAATGCCAAAGTATTAAAGCTCTAACCTTGTAATGTAGCTGTATTGAAGAAAAAAAAAACTGATAAAAAATATGCCACGCGTATGTTTCAGAGCCTATTTGGCATAATGTGACAATTAATCAGTGGAAACTGAGCTTGAAATGCCAAAGGGGCATCAGATCAGCTCAGCCACTGGAGGACAGTATTTTAAATGCACAGCAGGGGGAGCTACACTGATACTGAAACATCTCAGAAGCTGCAAAAACCATGTACTCATCAAGAGCAGCTTTAAGAGAGGTATAACAGAGAGAGGGTGAAATATAACGTGGCAGGAATGAGACAATAGAGAAGGAGTTAAACTGACATTGTTTTATCCGACACATCAGTGGCTTTTAAAGTGATGATGATTTTCAACACCTGGGAAAAAGACATTGTACAGTCCAGGTGATAAGCCTTGCTAGTATCTGTGCTGTTTATCAGGAAACATTTGCTTATGGTGCTCTAACCTGTTCTGCAAGCTGACAAAAGGCTTAGAGACACATTTATAGTATTCATTACAGTACGTAGCATCAAATATGCAACAATAATCTCATTTCAAAACAGGGAAAAGCAAAAATGAAGGCTTTTCTAACAAATGCTACGTCTGTGTTTTCTGTGGCTGGTGTCAAAGCAGGCCACTGTTTAGCCACCTTTTTAATTTAGCACTACATCTCTGCCTCTAGCGCAGTCAATAGAGCCATCAGATAAGAACAATAGTCAACTCTCCACTGAAAGACAGACACCCGGGGAGAGAGCGCACGCACATGGAGAGGCATACACAGAGCATAAAGGAGAGGCAGAGCAAACAGATGGAAGTGACACAGTGATAAATAAAAGAGAACAAATGAAAAAAGAGAGGAAACAGCTTGTGTGATGTGTGTGTGTGTGTGTGTGCATATGTCACTCAAAGACCTTTTGTCTGAGCAGCTTGCTGCGAACACGGCCCCATAGCTTGGCCCCGGTGTTGGTGTGCCTCTTAAGCACAGGGGTCTGAGGCTGGCTGGACAGATTTTGCTGGTTCTGGTCCACACAGCAGTGCTGCTCCAGACGCTCACACACCGAGTTCAAGTTTACATCCGACACTAGAATCTCCGTCATCCCAAAAGCCTTTGAATGCCTCTTCCACCAAAGCACAGGTGGAGGAAGTGTGGCGTGTACAACGAGGTGGGGGAGGATGGATCCCCACGTAGCCTCTCAGCGATCACCGGACCAGGTGCTGGAGAACCGCTCCAGGAATTCACAGGCGAAAAAAAATCTCCCGCAGCTGATTCTCACTTCAATAAAGGGAAAAGTGATGACAGGGAGGAGAACAAGATGCTGCCATGGTCTCCTTGATAAGCCTGATAATAATTCCTCTGTGAGCTCAATCCACAGTCAGCTGCCAACATCTCTTCGCAGTGCAATCTGACTTCCACAACGGCAAACACAGATACAGAGCGCTGGAGCGAGGCAGAAAGAGAGAGAGAGAGAGAAAGAGAGAGCGGAGGGAGGGAGATCAGGGGAGTGAATGAGCTCCCGTTGTCACTGAGCAGCCCTGCTTCTCCAGATGTTGATGGACACACCTCCAGAGAGGGGAGGAGGGAGCAATAAACAGTCAATGAGAAATGAGAGAGGGGGGGGAGTGAAAGAGAGACAGAGGGAAGGAGGGATGGCTAAATGCTGAACTGTGTTTTGCTCCATGTTTTGACCCCTTGTCAACCTTTCCCAGAGCTGGTCATCACACTCAGGAAGTGAGCAAAGAGATGAATGTGATCAAGAGAAAGAGGTAGAAAAGGGGTACAGTGTGTCGGATTTAGGGGGATGAATTTACAGAAATGGAATGTAATATAAAAAGTATGTTTGCTATAAACACCTAAAAATAAAGCCCCATTTCCACTGAGCAGGACGGTGCGGTACAGTTCAGTTTGGCCCGCTTTTTTCCCCATTTCCACTGTGAAAAGTTGTGGATGGTACCAATGGAACCGTTCCATACCGTCACCTTCTTAGGTCCCCCCTCTGTTGGGGTATCTAGCACACAGATCTGCTACTAAAAGGTGGAGCTGTGAACACTGCAGTCCATTGACTGTTTACAGTGGAAACACTTGGGTCTAGGTACCATGTCTGAAGGGTTACTTTTGGTTCAAAAGGCACCATACCGAACGTGTTTGGTGGAAACGGGGCTTAAAAATTGTTGTGTTTTCGTTGCCTTAGAATGAGTCATATACTGTATCTATAAAGGGAGCAGGTCCTTGTCTATGGAGATAGCCATGTTGCGCCACCATGTTTCTACCGTAGCTCAGAAAGTACAAACCAAACACTCGCTCTAGACAGGGCCATTCACATTTTTGCATCGGCCACAATAGTTAGCAGGCCCTCCGTGATGAGGGCGTACAGAAAAACACTAACGTCTGGATCGTAAGTTATCAGAGATAAAAGGTGAGCACACATTAGCAGGTGCTGAGCTAGCGAGAACCCCTGATTTGTAACATTAATCTACTTTTTTCAGTGTTTTTACTGCTTTTAATTAGCAGGTCTGTTTGTTTTTGAGAAGAAGAGACCTCTGTGAATACTTCAGCTCTCAGTACAAACCCTACTAAACAATGGCCACCAAAGGAATTATAACTAGGAGAAGTTTAACTGGTTGCAATCTGCAATCCTTACCACTAGATGCCACTAAATCCCCTAAATCTTACACACTGGACCTTTAAAAAGTTCAGGTAATGAACGCTAAATATTAGTGGATAAAATGTCTAAAAAACATTAGGAAACATCACCTCAGTAAAATTTCAGCAGGCTTTAAAAGCTTCAGCATTGTCAGATGTCAGAGAATTCTTTTCCTCCACTTTCCACCCCATTCCTCCTCCTCCTCTTCTTCCTCTCAGTCTGAGTGCTTGTTACTGCGCCTTTCTGTACCGATGACTTCTCCTCACCACGCTCTTACAGTTCTCTGATTTCCACGCGCACGCTCACTCGCACATCCTCGGAGACACGCCGAGCGAATCACCATCTTTATTCAACAGGACAGCCGGAGCTGGCTGCTCTTAAAAGGCGTATTCCTCTGTATAATAGATCGATAGGGGAAGGGGACTCTGTGTATGCCTGTCAAACTCCATCTCCATCCGCCGCCCGTGTCCCATCCTATTTGAATTAGAGGGGGAAAAATATTCTACTGAGGAAAGGTTACAGATGCAAGGCTGCATTTTAAAACCTCCACACCAGTACGACAGACTGTCTGCTGGGCTGAATGGCAGCTGTGATTGAGAGTCGGCGTCTACTGGTAGGTAGACTGATGTGGGCTGATCGTACAGTTATTCATGAAGAGATTCAGAAAAGAAACAACAAGTACGTTGCACAACTTCCTTCATCTACTGAAATGGTGGGACACAGCTGTGTTTACTAGAGTTTACTAAATATGTGATCCAAATAAATTTCTTTCTCTGCTAAATGTGTTGACCTTTAACTACTGAGTTATTGATTACTGATACTCTAGATGAGCATTTAATAATTTGTCCTATATTTCCTCTAAAATAGCAGCTACAATCAGAACAAGTGTAAGAATATATTCAGTGGCTTGTTTCAAGTCCATGTAGGCCCTGAACACACCGTCACAAACCAAACAGAGTCATCATGTCATCACGAGGCGCCTCACACGGCACTAGACAGTATGATACCATGGTGTAACAACATGTGGCTTAGTGTGTGTCCTGTGGTTGAGATATAAAAAGAGAGCAGATAGGAAGGGTGAGCAGGACAGCCTGTATGTCTGACTTTGTGGCCGACAACGTAGGAGGAGGTTGAGGAGGAGGAGGAGGAGGAGGAGGGAAGGGGGTTTAGTATGGGAGAGACCTCAGCCAACCCCTGGCCACAAAGTATTTTTAACTCCCAGGGTTTGTAACTATGAGACATACACACTCCATGCGTCACAACTTGGAAGGAATGTCTGGGAAAAGCATGTTTTGGAAATGGGAGAAAGAAGAAAACCCAAGGGAGAGAGAGGAGATATTTTTGGGTAAGATGAGAGAGAGTGGTATATTTTAACTGTGTACATGTTAACCATAATATATGTTTTCTGATTCCCAGGTTTTGTTTATTGTAATTTTGAGAGCATACATAAATCATTATTCAGTGTCTAAGATTCATTGCCCATTTCTGGAAGTAAATATACCTCTATACATGAAGAGATAAGGAAATTGAAAAACTGAATTTAAAAAAAACCCCAACAAAAACAAATAAAACACTATAATAAAATGATGAATAATATTAAAATATAAAACCAATAAATATAATAAATAAACAGCCATAAAAGAAAGAAAGAAAGAAAGAAAGAAAGAAAGAAAGAAAGAAATTATCCACATAGAAAGGTCCTATTAATGGTAATAAAAAAATCAGCAAAAAAGAATAAGTCTTGATAAAAAATAAAAATACTTAAATTTAATTAAAAAATAAAATAAATAATAATAGTAATACTAGCAGTAGTAGTAAGAGCGATAGTAACATTAATGATAAAAATTTAATCTTTAATAAAAAATTATAATACTAGGATGAATAATATTAAAATATATTACCAATAAATATAATAAATAAACAGCCATAAAAAGAAAGAAAGAAAGAAAGAAAGAAAGAAATTATCTAAATATAAAGATTCTATAAATGGTAATAAAAATCAGTAAAAAAAAAAAAAAAGGGGGGGGGGGCTTGATAAAAAAGAAATTACTTAAATTTAATAAAAAGCAATAAAATAAATAAATGAAACAAATCATTATTATTTTAGTAGTAGAGAGATCGTAACAAAGTACAATACAATCTATCTATCTGTCATATTGACATGTGAAAGCTTCACTGCCTTACAGAGAAACTCCTTCTATTCGGTATTGAACTTAGACAAAGTTCGGGGACTTACAATAGACAAAAAAATAACAGTCAAATTATTTATATTTCCAAATATGAGTGTTTTAACTTTGCTCTGCACATGGATGCATATTTTTTGGCTGTTGGCTTCCTTTTACTGTCAAGAAAGAATAAAAGTAAAAAAAAAAAAAACTGACAGCAGTGCAAGCCCCCCGACCCAAGGTCATCAGTGAACCCTCTTGTCTTCCATTCCCAAAGTGTTACCATCCTTCCTCATTCATTTTCTTTTATGACTTTTCTTCTGTATATTTATATCCATGCGGACGATACTGATCATTTTGGTCGACCAGGTTAAGATCTATTCTATCTATCTCTACTTGCAAACGCCCACAGTCGCACACAGAGCACAGTTACTCTTGAGAATTGCAGCAACGTTCGAGCATCTATACAACCGGGGTCAAATGGAGTCCATCACTTCACAACACATCACGTCAGAAAAATCATGGAGTGAACACACATGCACGTATGCACTCCACCAGGCGCGAGACCACAACGACATACAATGCATATCCAGCGCCCCTCTCCGTCTAATGTTAGCTCATGCACTATTTATGGCATTAAAACATACATACTGCACATGCAGACATGTTAACCCAGACGATTGTGGGTTCACTCCAACTCCACACACATTAAAACAGTCCAAGCAGTTCTGCACAGCCTGCCACAGCTCACCAAACCCGCAGATTTATTCCATACGTGATATCTGAATGGAAAATAATAACAGGATAGTGTTGTTCCTGGTCTGAATCTTGTGGAAGCAAACCATTTCAGCTCTCTGGTTCAGTTGGTTGGATTGGTTTTGTTGTGCGTAAGAAGAGCCGAGTAATGGGCCCCTTTTTTACTGAAATGCCCTTGCAGAGATAAAAATGTACCGCAGAGCTAAATTACCTATATGAAAAGATGAACTGTGTGAGGCTTTGAGCTCCGGAGACATGGGAATGATAAAAAACAAGGAAAGGAAAGACGCAAGTAGGGGAGGAGGAGGGAGTCCAACAGGGAGATAAGATTAAGAGCTCTTGTGGGAATGGGAGACTACATGAAAGGAAAGAAAATGAGTAATTAGTAAAAGTGGTAATCCTTCAGATGTTTTTGTGGTGCAAGGTTTGGTGCTGAACACTAAGGCCTAGTCCACACAAATACAGGTAGGGTTTTTTCCCTCCTTTATTTAAAAAATAAAAAAGCCATCCACACAAGCACTCAGGTGTGTGACCATACCAGGAATTCAGTAGTCGATAGCAATACCACTGAAATTCCACGATTCTCGATAATCAATTAAAATGAATTCAAAAGTTATTAACAATCCCTGATGATCCGCCTTAATCGCCAAGTACCAGTCTATGTGGGTTCATGAGATTTTCCGGGTACAATATATTTCCTCCTCCATCGTCGTTGCTGATCAGCACTCGTACATGTAAGATGTGATGGATGGTCATTATCGTAGGTTATTTGTCTCGCCCCTCCTCCACTGTGATTGGATGGCTGGGTAAAAAGCGACAGTGACGAGTGCAGCGTTGTAATCAAAATTGAACCTTTTTCAAATCTCTGCAACCAGAAAAAGACACCAGTAAAGTGTAAAGATGCAGCGCTGCCATTGTAAAGAATTAACGAAATATGGCTGCAGAAAGAAAACGCTCTTCTTTTTGATGAGACGACAGAACTTGATGCCGTGTTGTTGTTGTTCAACTGTGCTGGCAGGCGTTGTTCTTCTACCTTTGGCATGTAACGGCAGAGTACTTGTACTTTGTAGGCGTACATGCTGCCCCGCCAGGTCCAGAAGAATTGCATTCCCGGTACCTAAGGTACTAGAGAAAAACAAGTACGATGTTTTTAGAACTTTGGTATCGACATGCCTACAAGCACTGTTATAAAAGAAATCTCTGACCAACTGAAAACGCAGAAAGTGCTAACCAGGGCACACCAAACCTAGAGGCAGCAATATAACCCAATCACGAAAAGAAGATGTTGATCAATCAGAAACCTGAAAAACAAGGTAATACCGAAAGGCTCCTTGGAGCAATGAACTCTGTAACCCATTCTAACACTTCTGTTTTTCAGTTTAGAGGAAGAGCAAATGTACATGTGTGTGTAAACATGTAAAGAGTCCTGTGGGCAAGGTTAGAGCCTGCACTATTTTGGCCATGTCAGCCATTGCACGCAAATGAATGTCGCCCAAGTCAGAAACTCAGTATTACTTGTCTACATGGCAACACTGAAAATTGACTTTCTGAAAATCTTCCCCCTAGAGGGAGTTCTACAAACGGCAATTCCTTTGTGGATGATAGGCCGTAGAAAAATCTATGTCTTCCAAAATACTACTTACGGCCATACCACACTGAGAACACCCGATCTCGTCTTCCAAAATACCTGTGTACGTGTAGACTGGGCTGAACACTGTGGTGTTAGTATGGCTTCAAGAGATCACCTAACAACTTGACTGTTTGCTTGTTTTTCATTTACTGCTGCTGAATTTGTTCAGTTTGATACTATGTCTTTTCTGTTCTTTGGCATTGTGTGTTATATCCAGTTCTTCTTGTAATTTTTTTCTATTTCAACAGGTTTTATTGCTGGAAATCTGTGCCTCAGGACGACCACACCAGATCTTGTTAAGGGTAACTGTGAAAATGTTTCAAGGAATTTAGTCACTGTTGCTTTACCACAATAAGTCATAATAATATACTTTTAAAAATGTAGCTGATTTGAACTTAAGGTAAAACCATCTGATTACAACATTAAAAAGGTGAAAGAGCAGATGGTCCAGCCCTGAGCTGCCTGGGCTCTGACATCAGGACCAGTCCTGGCTCTTAATTATAGATGTGCTGGGTGGCACAGCCCCTCGTAAAGCTGCTCCATATGACCACACAGGAGGGGGGAAGGGAGTGTTGAACTAGGTCCTGGTTTACACTCCAAACTCCATCTGGGACTGCGGCCGCTCCCTGACAAGCCCTGTGATTCTGTTGATTCTGCAAATCTCCGGCCTCCATTCCTGCAGGTTTCAGCACTGCTCTGCCAATCACAGAGACCTTCAAGAGCCAGAGATAAATTAATGATCAATCTAACGGCTACGGTGCTCTGACATGAATATGGAGCAGCTCTGAATCCATGCCTGGCTAATGTGCAGGGATGGTCCAGTAACTGCAGTCCGTCTGGTGTTTCAGGGCGTTTTTCATGTACTGTAACAGACCCCAGTGAGTGTACGATGGACATCCTGGGAACACTGTACAGCTGCTGAAAACATCTGCCTGTAAATGTTTTGCAGTTGACCTTCACTGTTTTCTCCCTTTGTATGAAACAAAGCCGGTATTTGAGTGTGACGCTAAGCAGTCCACGATGTTTTTTTGTTCACGTCGTAAGCAATTTAGTCACAAATACCGTCCTGAGTCAAAGTTAGAATATTTGACATTTACAAGATCTTGTGAACTACAACTCCAGATTTTCAGTGACTCTCCTCGCAGCGAGAAGGTCCTGGGCTCGAATCCAGCTCTCAGCTGGGCTCTATTTGTGTTCGTATATTCTGTCCTGCCTGATCTGTAAAAAATGTATGGATGGTTGGTGTATTAGGTTGTTGAAGGAATATTAGGGCTGTAGTCAAACACTGACTGAAATTCTGCTTACTCTCTGACCAACTGACAGCTCGCAAGTGCAAAATAATACTTTGGTGGACACATGGCCTATTATGATAGTGATACCAGCAACCAATGAGAATTTGGTCAAACTAGAGCAATGCCCAACCTGACCAGAAGGTGTCAGCACTAAAAAATATTTTGACATTTTGGAAATTAGCTTTTTATGGTAGCGCTCCTATAATCACAATAATCACCATTACTCTACGTCACAAATGTACAACTTATTTTGTATACGGATCAAACATGTTAATAAATAAGTTTTAGACATGCTGTTAGGCAGATTTTGGTCAAAGCTACACTGTAGACCAGCGGAGACCTTAGACCTTACTGACAAGACCTTACCAGTCTTTATGTTAAGCTAAGCTAACTGACCTCTGGCTGTAGCTCCATATTTATCACCCAAAAATTAAAGTGGCATCGATCTTCACAACTCACTCTGCAAAAAAGAGTATGCTTCCCACCAAAATACAGTTCCTGCTAATGGTTGCTCTGGATTTTCACTGTCATAGTGAACACACAGGGTTTTTTTTTTTTTACAACCTGCACGCACGAATAGGAGTCATAGTAACCTTCTGTTCATGTGGGCTTTGAACTGTGGCCCCAATTCATGCTACACAATCTAACTCTGAAAGTGTGTGTGTGTTCATTCATGACGTTACTACAGAAAAGGCCTGTGAAGCAGCTAACGGAGGAACAAAGGTGATCATTTGGGACCTAGGTATCAGAAAATGATGAAATCAAAAAGAAACGGGGAGCAGCCTCGGGCTTATTTGACTTACTCATGAAAAATGACAAAGTGCTTCGTTTTCATCATGTGCGTCTCTGAGGCCTGTGATTGGCTGACATGTGGGGCTGGGTGACATTGATAGCTGCAAGCGGTGTTGTGAGCGGATAATTCAATCTGATTTAATTCGAACGGTCTCTGTAAGAATGTTTACTGGATGACCCACTCCACCTCTTTGATCTTTCCTGCTGCCTTCGCTGGAGCTTAGGGAAGGGGAAGGGAAATAGAGTTAAAAAAGGAGGTGTGTGCGTGTGTGCATGTGTGCGTGTGTGTCAGAGGGGGGCTTTCGAGGGAGGGTCCTTCAGGGTACAGTGTGAGTGCTAAAATGGGTGTGCAGAGGCGGGAGGGGGGTTTGGCAGGGTGGGAAATCACAGCCTTAGGGTGCTCTACAGATTATTCCTGCTTCTCTTTCATCTGAGCCGTTGGGGGGCATCTTCCTCAGATTAACCGCTCCATCACTTATTAAGCACTTTGGAACAAAAGTAGGGATGGAGAGCGAGGAGGGGAGAAAAGAGAGGAGCTACTGTAAGAGAAGGTTTCATTAGCATGTAGCTGGAGTCTGTTGTGTGTTGTTGGGTGTGGTCGGCATGAGAGGAGGAGTGCGTGTGTGTGTGTGTGTGTGTGTGTGTGTGTGTGTGTGTGTGTGTCCTCCCGAAGCCAGAGAGTGGGTGGAAAAACAAAGCTTTCAGGATATGAAAATATATAAATAGACCCAGCTACTGAAAGCCTCAAAATTTACTCAGTGGTAGATCTGCGTAACTTCACTGAGGAGTATTTTTGAGTCTGGTCAGTAAATTTGGATGCAGGTGAGGACAAAGAGAGAACTGGAAAGATAAACTGAGCAAGAGGAAACAAAGCACTAACTGAGGTGGAGGAGCAGAGTGATGCAAGAGCAAATGGTGAAGCTGTAACGCTGCTGGTTCTGCATGACAAACCTCCTTTCAAACAGCGAGGTCACACTCTGTATACACACTCATCCTCACACTGTGATTCATGTACTTTCACCTGATTGATGTAATTGCTCATTATGTTTATCGGTACCCGTCTTAATTCATTTTATTGCCATAATTCATCATTAAGACGTGATTATTCATCGAAGGTTCTGTACGCGACATACAGAGCATTAATATAACAGCAAACCACTACTTGCTACATAAAGATAAGGTGGAGTAATCGTGTCCTGAGCAGAGAATGAAGTCATACCGTCCTACGTGC
This sequence comes from Epinephelus cyanopodus, assembly GCA_026686955.1. Classification (NCBI taxonomy): domain Eukaryota; kingdom Metazoa; phylum Chordata; class Actinopteri; order Perciformes; family Serranidae; genus Epinephelus; species Epinephelus cyanopodus. The sequence continues at coordinate 20,679,175 of CM048924.1, forward strand.
TAGCTCATCATTGCTACTCTGTACAGTAGTCATACAGTTGTTACTGCTTAAACCTGGACAGTGTCATCGCAAAAGTGTAGCACCCACCCTTTGGTTCCATCTCGGTTAACAATGTTAGTTCTGTCAGCAGTGCTGCCATTGTTTAGTGCTGTTTATTGAGTGTGCACCGTTAGCTGCTAGCCGCTGGCTTAGCCCCCTCCATGTCGACACCCCTTAAACACGGAGCCCTTTTGAGTCACAGTCGGTGTATATTTAGTCACATGCAGAGGTAAGTTTTATGTAGGTATATGGTGCAAAAGCAAGCAGGTTCACTAGAACGCACCAACGTTCCAAGAATCCTGAACAGAGCTGATTCAAGAACGAGAGCTGATGTAGGGGAAAAGTAGTTAGAGGGAGCCAACACAGCTGATGCTCTGTGTGTGTGCCAACAAGATTAAAATGCGTCGTTCCTCAGCGCACTGTATTTGTTCACCAAACAACAGAAATCTTTCCAGTCACACAGACAAACACCAGCACCTCCTTAGTGGACGTAATTACAGCTAAACAACACAGTGAACTTTCTTTAATTACAACTAATCCGCCCATCCCTGGCAAACATTACAGCATACAATTTGAGCCGAGCTGAAACTTGAGTTTGCTTTAAATAAACACCCGTGGCTCAACATGAAGTTAAAGCTGCGTGAGGCAAATTTGCATTTTTGAAACCCCAAGTGGTGGTGCAAAATAACTTTTTGGAATTTTTCAAAAAGTTCAGACATCATTACTCATAAAGCACCACATAATCCTGAGTGTCTGAGTTTCCATTTTCCTTAGCTGCAAGCAGGAGATTGTGATAAGAAATCTTTCCGCAGCAGGTTTAGCCATCATTGCTGTGTCCAGGTTTTTCTGGCTCAAGCGCTCACTTGCTGCATTTTGCTTAAAATTTGTTATTTTGTGAGCACAGACAAGATTTTCAGTTGCATACCTGGCATCAGTTTAATGTGTGTAAATAGGGCAAAGCTAAGAAGTAAGTCTCAGAGGGGATGACACATTCTTATCTGTTTGAGCAACAGTTGCATGTGATGTAGACTGGAGTAGGGTGTGACTTCTTCATACAACCCATCCTGCCCTTTAGGGCGATACGCATGCAAACCCATTATACTGAAGTCGTGATCTTCGTGTTGTGCCCTCTGCTTGATGAGGACAAGGCTGTGTTACATCTGAACAGTGTGACCCAGTTCCAGTGATGAAGTGAGCGCAGCCTCACAGGAGGACAACACTGCTGCTGACCTGCTTGAATAATTCACTCTAAAAGTGTAAACCCACGGCTGACTGGACGCAGTCACCTGGAAGATTACATGAGCAGGGAGAAGGAAGAGAGAGGAGGAGGTGACAGGATGATCCCGAGTGACATGAGGTGAGATGAGAGAGTATTATGCAACCAGAGGTTACAGTAAAAAGCAGTGAAGAAAAACATTTTTGAGCATGACTGTCTAAATGTTAGAGGAGGAGGCGGATGAGACCATTTTACACGAGAACATCCAATTTAAACTGCAACAGTCTTCTCAGTTAAAACCTGCTCAATGCTTTCTACAGTTTTTGGGAAGTATGTTCATGATGCAGACATTTTTTTTCAATGATTCTGGTGAAGTGGAGGTGAGTTTGACCAGCTCATGTAGTCTCCACGATGCCATGACCAAGTGGCAACCTCCAGGGTTGAAAGATAAAGCCAACATGGAAGTGCCACAAACTGCAGTTCTTTGAACAGCCACTTGAGGCTGACTCCAGAAGCGAGTCCATCCCCATAGACCTCCATGTTAAAATGCCCAACTTTACAGCAGAAATAAACATGTTTACAGCCTGGCAAAAAACAGTTTGGTCTCCATAGCTTATTTCCCTGTTTATCACTATACGAGAGGGGATCATCCAAATATGATCACCACTGGCTCCAAAAAAAGAAGATGACGACGACCACAATGCCAAGCTTGAGGCTTCAAAACGTGAGTCTGCAAACCAGGGGCAACAGCACTTGGTCGGAAGACTATGTCCTTTATTTTTACAGTCTATGGTCATGACCAAACAAAACACCCCAACCACATCCAAGAAATCCTGCCATTACAAGTGGTGTTTCCATTCAACTGACCCGTCACTAATGCTGCCCCTCGAACACAGACTGGTCAATCATAGCATAGCATCGTCGCACTCCGACAAGGGTCTGCCAACTACATGGCTGTGCTCCATAGAATCTCATGCAATCATTTCAGATGTTCGTCAGACTTCAAGCTGGTTTTGTGGACTTTGAGCTAAATGTTTAAAATCTAAACATTATGACGAGTTGTATTTTCACACAACTCCCTTAAAGCTGCAGTAGGTAGAAAGGTTGATTTTTGAGTCTCATCTGAGTTAGGTTTCGTTCGTCTCCGCCCTGAGCCCCTTCTACCAGACGAGCAGGCGAGTATTTTATCCTACTTGGTTCTATTTCTCCCTCTCTGGGAGCCTTGGCTCTCCCTCACCGCGCAGCAGCCCTCGGCTCCGCTCCGGCTACCCTCCAGCCGGGCCCGGCCCCACCTCACCCTTCCCCTCCCTCCGGGGCTCTGGAGAACCGAGTTCTGTCTTCTTTTTTTGGGTTGTTTAGTTGTGTAGGCAGTTGTAGCCAATGCTGGAATAGCTATTTTACCTGGTGCACTGTTTGCCATTGCTGCTTGCTCTCCTCTTCTGCCGGCGGCACAGGAACGCGCATATGCAGTAGAACAGCCAATAGGAACGCAGTGGTCTGAGCTGACCTTTGATTGGTTGAAGCACATTGGCACGATACTGATTCTTTAGAGGCTGAACACAGAGCCGTGGTGAGGTGCAGAAACCTATTGTTTGTCTCAGACTATAAGAATAATGTTGCCTACTGGAGCTTTAATGAAAGACATGAAATCCCCATTATTGAAAAATCGGATTTGTTATCTCTGGCATTTTCTTTTCCATCAAAACTGCATCAGCTATTCTGTCAACTAATTCACAGCAGCATCCACAACACCTTCTTCTTTCACCAATAGCGAGCAAAAAAAAATCAGTGTAGGGTCAAAACCTCATTAGCAGGTGATGAGGCTATCAACTTGAAGGTGGAAAATCAATTAGTGAATCAATGGAGACTATACTTGCTGCAGCTCCTGACAAGTACCCCGATGATTGGATTGTTATGATGACCAGTCTCTTTGTAACAGTGTTACAGCAGACCACCTCAGGCTTATAAGGAGGAGCTGTGGATAAACGTTTTCTCTCTGATGTACCACACAGCCAAGTCTCTCCTCTTTTTTCTTTTACTTTAATCCTCTATCTTTCTCCTTCCAATTCACAGATAAAGAAGACAGCTTAGAGGTGAAACAATAGTGTTTTTCCACTAATGGTCGATACCAAGCAGCCAGTGGCTGGATTATTGAGACTGGTTCACAGTGGTTTCTATCTAACCAGAGCTGACCTGCCTCCCTCATGCTGGCTGGGGAGAGGAGAAGATACAAGTAGGCAGAGATGCAATCAACCCAAACAACTCCTCTGCAACTCCTGGAACACACACATCCAGTACACATCCCTCTCCCGGCTATTATACAACACACATTACATAATTCATACAGTTTGCGACTCTGTGAATCAGACTTTTAAGGTGCCCTCCCTCATAACACCCACTCAGCTCTTTGAAAGGACCAGCACAGGGAACAGGTACAGTACAACACTTGAGCTGGCACCCCCGCCGGATCAACACATTTTATGATTCCGCCAAGGACATTTAAAAAATAACATTGCTCGGATGAATTCAGCACGACACGCTGGTTATGCAACAGGCGGCTTCCAGCGAAGCAATGCACAGAGAGCACTCGTCATCTGAGAAATACTCAGCGCTGTAGAGAACACTGTTCTGCAAGGTTACTTAAAGGGGACCTGTAATACTTTTTCATATTTCCTGTCATATACATAATGTTACAATGCCGGATGTTCTTATTACACATGGCCAAAGTTTCAAATAATGAGGTAAACATATGTAAAAGTAATCCTGTGAGCAAAAAACTGTTCTGAATACTGTTTCCAATGGTTTGTCTACTTTTGAGACAAGCTGGCATCAGCTTGTGACGTCTTTACATGGTCACCTGCTCCAGGCGTGCTACTGCAGGTGTTTACATCACATACACTGCTACATGTAGCTACATGCTAACGTCAGGTAAGCATTGTAATCATGGTTGCTGATGTTGTTAATTTCTGCCTACTTTCAGATCATACTAGATCATGTTTAGAGGTTTTAATTGGCCAACTTTAAAAGGAGAAAGTGCAGCTTTTCTCAGTCGCAGCCATTACCCAGGTGCAATGATGGTGCAGGCTTTTTGGGGAGGAGAGCTTTGAGAGACAAGCAATAAAATGGCAGCCCACTCCCCAAAAGAAAATGTTGGTATCGTAAGATTCAGCAAACCATGAAAGCCTTGCATTTGTGCATTTCATACTTATATCAACATTTCTAAAGTTACATAGTGTATGAGCAGACTTTGGCATATGGTGTGACAAGTTGGCATGATGCTGGCCAAGCTGCAGACCACTGTTCAAGACCAACAAACAATGTATTTTAAGCAACTTGTCACTGTTTTTCCACTGGGATAGTGCCACAGAAAGTGGTAGCTTTTCATCAAGCCATCACTGCAATTTTTTTCTGAGGGCAAACACAATCTTTCCCTCACCATAACCAAGTGTTTTTTGTGCCTAAACCTAACCACATTAACCACAATGTTGTTGAAACATATGATGCCAACATTTATTCTGGTGACTGGTTTGAAAATGGAGCGTTTCAGACACAGGTGTTCCAGCACAGACAGTATGTGGAAAACAAAGTGTTTTGGACCATTACAGCATGCAAACGTGTTCTAGTAGAAACCCAAAATACAAGTTTGACCCTGACAATGAGCAATACAGGTCCCTTTTAAACCAGTTCTATTCAGTGGTAACTCACAGTGGAGTAAAGACAGCTGATTTCAACTAAAGTTTGTGACCGCTGACATTAGAACAAGCATTTGGATCAGTATGTGTCACTTGAGGTTGTGTATTTACACACACTTGAACTGTTCCTCTCCATTAGAGAGTTTTAACATTCCTTAATGTGTTAAAAAGGCAGAAGATCAAGCTGAAAGTTGCTTTGATCCCCGACATGTTACATGTGGCATCAGCCTGCTCCGCAGCACCAGCACTGGATTTGGTGAGACCATAAACACGAGCTAACCGCAATGGCAATGACCTCATCTTTTACACAGCTGACAAGTTCAAAACATCCTCACAGCAGGGAGTCTGCAGGGACTTTTAGAAACACTTCCTCCACATGAAAACAATTACATCATCATTAGCCTCATTTGTGATGGCAAAATACTGAGGTCCCTGGACAGAAATTGAAGCAGCCAATAATCAGGGCTTTGTTATTGCGACTGTGAAAGCAATACATATAACCCACCTTATGACCATTATCGACATGTGTTTACATTCTTTTAACTCATTACAGCATGTGTGTATCTGCCACGTGAGGAATGTTTTGTTTCATGAGTGAAGGTAAACACCTGTCAGGGTGGCCAGCTGTCTGGCTGCACATTTGTAAAGCAGACCTGGACAACAACATTAACATTAATACCAATAAAGCCTCAGTTTTGGACTTTCGAGAGTGGGAGGAGTTTCCGATATTTACTGATAAAAAATAAAAACAAATTAGATAAGGGTCTGTGCCATAAGTACGTCAGCTCAGAGTTCATACAGTCTGCACAGTCCGGACAGGAAATGGGCAGTCTCCCTCCCTCGCCCTGGGACAGGAAGTCATAAAGCAGGATCAAACGCCTGGCACTGCTCACGGTCCTACCATATGAATAGCATAATGTCATGGGAAGTCATGGACTCGAGAACGACCCAAAGCCTTTGCAATAGCCGAAGTTATGAAAACCTGACCTACTGGAGGTAGCTGGGGCTTTGCAGAGTGTCGATTTTGTACATGAAGCTAAAAATCAGTCAGAGGTCCTCTCAGCGTTATACTACCTGGCTGCATTTACATTAAACATGAAGAGGGCCTTGTACCACTCTGGTAAGTGGAGTGGAAGGAATATGGAAAGGTCATCAGGACTTGCTGAAATGTGAAGAGAGGGAAAACGAACACGAGAGCACGCAGGTTTGAGCCATGACCTGAAACCAGTGAGCCAAACACCCTATGAGAAAAGACACGGTGAAACAGCAAAAAAATCCATATAGCAGTACTATATCCTTAAACTATTAACATGTAAAGTCTTTTAAAACTAGTTAAGTTAAGTATTTAACCATTAATCATTCAAAACGTATTGCTTTAAGCCAAAACAAATCCAAGAGATAACAAACTAAAATCATACAAATCTCATATAAATGGATGTTGTGGCCTATTTGCATCTACCCACTGTACCGCTACATTCAGATCTAAATTTGTATGTCACAAACCAAATCTCAGCAACTGTACATCAGGTTAAAGGTCACAGCCAAGATAAGGCCATGGGCTAAAAGCACTATTTTAGGGACCTTCCGACATCTTCTGACAAGCCTGGGAAGAATACTATTAATAAGTGTATTTCCCAGCCAGCAGTTTTCATGTCCACTCATTTTGCTCTCTGTCTAGCGGGTAAATTCAGTATGTGTGTTTGTGGCTGGGGGCTTTCTCTCTTGACTCACCCGTGAACATGCTTAGATCACTACAGGAGGCGAGCAGATGCCTCTGCAACACTCTAACATGCAAAAACTGCATGCCGAAACCCAAAAATAACAGCTGCAGTACCTCCAGCTACTGATTAAGAGTCAGCTGCTGTTTCATCTGCATATGGTGTGGAGGAAACACAAGCTAAACACTAGATATCAACCCAAGGTTTGTGAAACTGACTCGCTTAATAACCTCTCATCTTCATCAAAATATCTCATTAAAAACGTACTCTTCCTTTACTAATTTGCACATGGGAAAAAAATTGTAGACTTTCACAAGTGTTGGGGCTTCAGGGATCAGACGGAGCGTGTAAAGACAGAGCTGACAGCTTACTGAGGCATAAACACACAGTTCTATAGGTACTTCAACAAAAAATCCAGACTGTGTGGCGGCTCAAGGACAAGGAGCATCCTAGAAATGAGTACACAGACACACACATCCACAGCTCCCGGCAGACAGCACGCATGAGGCTCCTCTTTCAAAAATCATTGGAATTTTCAACAGGGATGTCGATGAACAATAAAATGAAACGTGACTGGAAAATACAAACAGTCAATACCAAAATCTCTTATCACCGTGAATGGTCAAACCATTTGTTGTTTTCCTGGTGTTTCTCCCATCCTGTTGGGAAAGGTCCAAACATCATTAGACCTGAACCACTTCCCCTGATAGAAAATGATCATGGGTGTTTTGCAAAGCTTCTCCTGAGGTTGTAGAATGGAAAACCAGGATGTCAGTAATCCCTCTGACACACTATACTACTGGATTCTTGTGGACGCTTCTGGGGAAAACGTTTAGAGCGAAACGCTACACAGTAGACAGGATGAAATGTGGAAGTGTGGTGAACTGGGAGATCGCCCTGCAATACAAGTACCCATCCACCAAGTGTGTAACCAAGACACTGAATTCCTACAAGTTTTACAGACACTGCATAATAGTTGACCTGACCTTTGACAACTGGATCACCATGTTGGCATTGAATGTTTCTGCAAGCAACTGATGTTGTATTTATACGTTGTGATGTTGCTGATACGCTGTAACAACAATGCTGTGGTTAATGTGGGGTTATGTTTAAGCACCAAAACCACTTGGTTAAGGTTAGAAAAAGATCATGTTTGGGCTTTAAAAAAATAGTATTAGTGGCACAATCACAGCTGGAGAGGCCATCAATGTGTCTGTACAAGAGCAACCGCTCTTCGTGGCGCAATTCTGGCTGGAAACAGTGATGTGTATGGAAAAAACAACTGCTTTTTGTGGCACTATCCTGACAAGAAACACAGCAGTGTCTCAGTAACAAACAAGTGCTTTTCATGGCACTATCCAAGAAGGAGATATGGTGATCAGAAACACTGATATGATACTTATGAAATGTACAAATGTAACATTCGTAGTTTGCAGAAACATACCATGCCAACATTTTCTCCCTCAGAAAATGATCAACCGTACTTATTTGGGTTTACTTGAGATACTACAACGCACTGTGGATTAAGCCACAATTCGGTCTGAAGCAAGAAAGCACACTGCCAATTGTAATTCCATTTATTCCTAGTGACCACTGCCCTGCTGTCTCCCCCACAATATCTCCAATTCCTACAAGAGAACCAAGCCTCAAACAGGCCTCACTGCAGATCAACCATCCTGCATAATGAGGTGCAGAACCACAGCGGGCAAATACTTGCTCAATCTCAGACCCCAGCTCTGGCCATGTGGAAAGCATCGTAGTTCCTGCACAATAATCACGTCTAAACAAACAGCCGAGGAAAGCATTTTAACAAAGTGGCATTCGAGTAAATGCTCCAGCTTTATATCTGTCCAACCCCATCACTAGCTTCCCCTGAGGGTAGCGTGGGGTTCAAACAAAAGCAGCCCAAAGCAAACGTCAGCTACAGACGGATATCCATCACATCTTAATGCTGTAGGAACAGCTCTGGTCCCCTGACTGACCACTTGAAAGCCAGAACGGGCTCTCCATGCAGGGACACAGTGTGTTGCTGAGGCCCATTTACTTTAATATGGGCCAGAGGGCTGCCAACAACAACAAGAGGAAAAGGGATGCAGAGAGGGAGAAAGTATTCTGGTCTCACTGGGGTTGGGGGAATAAAAAAAGACAGTCACATCTTGGTTCTGGCAGTGATGTGAAATCTGATTAAGAGAGCAAAGAAGGCAGAGAGACACTGAGGGGCGTCTCTGTGGAGCTGTTTTACCCGTCAACCATGGATGGAGGAGGACAGTGTGGAGGAGCGAGGGGAGGAACAGTTTGACATTTATGGGACATACGCTTATTCGCTTTCTTGCAGAGATACAAATGAAAAAATCGATTCTACTCACATAGTCTGTTAGATATAAGGCTGCAGCCAGCAGTTGGTTAGCTTAGCTCAGCATAAAGACTACAGAGAGTCAGTGTGCCCAGCCAAGAAATAGCCTGACACCTGAGGGTTGATTTATAGTTGAACATAGACTGTAAGCAGAGCCTTCACATGTCGCCTACGCCCCCGAGAGCATTAATACTTGTGTGATGGTGTGTCTGCGTCGCTCTGCAATTAAATTGCCAACTTCTTCCACACCAATATTTGTTGAACTCTCTCTCCATGAATTCGCTGCCATCAGTCTTTATAATGTGGTGAAGAAGAGTGGTACATATTTACTACTTCTTTATTTAATCTTTACTCAATTTGGACCATGTTTATGACAAAGGAGAAGCTGAAAATAGGTAGGATGAAATGCAATGCTACCAAGCGGAGCAGTCACAGTTGTTGTTGACGTTTTGAAGTCTTGAGTTTGGGATTTTGGCCGCCATCTTGTTTTTTTGGAGCCGGAAGTGACCACATTTGACTGAGAGGGTGGAGATGCGGAGGAGTGACCTATGGACTTCTTTTAAAGGCCTACATTTGAAAAGCCATTCATATTTAGAGCAAAGAAATGACAGTGGTATTGCGGACTTTGTAGCTCTTTAATAAAGCCACCCAACATCCTCTTTAGCTCTTGATGGGAAAGTGTCTCAATTACTTTGGCTGACGGAGGGCTTTGTGATTTGAACTTAGCATAATTTTTGGGGCATTTGTCAAAACGATGGGTGCAGTCTTTTTTTTGGGGAGGCAAATCTCTGCAAACAACATGACATGAGGAAAAAAATAAATAACAGTTTAAAAATTTGCTATTTTAAATTATTTATACCCACATACGACCAGGTTGTCATTGCAATTTACATGATCCTATTACTACTTTAGATCTACTCAATTTCATATCACAAAGATTTCAATACCACCCTAACAATAGGTAAACCCTGCTAATAGATAAAAGAGGACAGAGCAGAAGCAAAGGAAGTATCACCAGGCAGACTTTAATACACAGGACACTCATCCAGTGACCACGCAGGGATTTCACAGACCCTAGACAATCCATGGGTTGAGCCTCTCAGTGCGCTGGCTGGCAGAGCCAAGCATGAAATGAGCTTTGGCCCTCAGAGAGTCAGACTGGGACCGTGATGAGAAGGATGAGGTGAATCTCCTTCCCCAATGTCATCTGTTGTCTATAAATCCACAGCGTGAGTGCAGCCAGGGAATGTGAAGTTTATATGTGAATTAGAAGAAAAAATGACTGCCGTACATCAATAGGGGAATAAAAAAATGAAATTAAACCTGGAATGTCCCAGGATACAAAGAAAGAAAAATTGTTATTACAGAGAGAACACCAAAGGGGAACCGCAGGGTTTAATGACATGAAATTTCTTTGATTGATATTGAGTAGAACATATTTTGACACTATTACTTGGTCTGGTTGCAGTTGTCTTCTTCCATAAAAACGGGAGAAGAGCTGGTTGTTTTAAACACAGCAGGGCTACAAAGACAGCGAGAGGTTAGGATGTTACAGGGTAACTTTAGCATTTTTTACCCTGGACCCTATTTCCTTATGCATTTGTGTCTAAGTTCATACCATAGAGAGTTAACACATTATTCTCTACAACTCTCAGGTTCCAAAGCTACCAAGCAGCTGAAACAATAAGGGAGAACATTTCAGAAACAGCCAAGTTAACTGATCCTGATCGGTGGAAACAGAGAACCCAAGCTCTTGTGGCTGGACTGAGAGGCTCTCATCACTCCTCACACGGTTTTATCGGAGCGTAGACATTGACGGCCTCTGTGTTCAAATATGACACTCTTTTTATTAGCTGACCCCCTCCCCCTCCTCCTTCAGACTGTTTCCAATTATTTCTGAACCCTGACTCTTCCACAAGACAAAAGGGTGGTAGTAAGTGCGCGGAGAGATTCACGGTGCCTCTCTGGAGAGCATTTCATTTCCCAGGCTGTGATGAGCTCCTTTGTTCTCACTTTAACTCTCAGCATCACATAATTGGCCACCATCTGGGGCTCTCATTCCTATTCTCCTCCTCCATCTCTTTCTCTTCTGTGTTTCTCTCCACGTGCGCTCCATATGCATGTTCATGGTAGGAAATCATACATCTGTTGTCAATCCTTTACACTTCCCTGAAACATTATGTAACTTTATAATGAGGACCAATTACACAGTCGGCGTGCCCTCGACATCTCTGAGGTGCTTTGGAGAGCAATGTGTTTGTATTTTCTACCGAAAAAAAAAGAAGAAGAAGAAGAAGAAGGAGACACAGAGGGATAAATGGGATGGCGAGGAAGGAAGAGACATCACACAGAGCTCCTTTGGCCTTTAAATTGTGACTTTATTCTTTCACGGGGTCCTTAGTCATCCAACAGCTACAGCAAAGCTTTCTTGCTTTGCTCTTCCTACACGGTTCACAGTTCACTCTTTATCCTCGGCTGAATCAAAAGTCTGTCCAACGCCTCCGACTTGTACAGAGTCCAGCAGCAGCTGAGACTTTAACCAGTTCTGGCATCCTTTCACTCATAACTGGTTACATTCACAATTTAGTAAGAGTTTGTTCATCACTGAAATGAGCTGAAATCCACAATGTTTCGTAGCCGTGCTCGGAGTATGACTTAAGGAATGGGAATGCGGGTCTGTCGGTCCATCACTTTGGTCCAAGCTATTGGACAGGGCAGCACAATTATTCGAATATTAACCACAATCACTATTTCCGCCTCCCACAATTAAATGGACACAATCAACTGCAACATTCAAGCTTAAAATGTATGATCCTCTCACAGAAAACTCCAGTGCATATCAGCTCAAGCTCTTCCTAAACTAAAAGCCAGCCTCCACTTCTAAAGAGCTGTCATGCTGCTACGCACACATCCTGTAGCAGCAGCCTGTGAAAAACTTTTCACAATGTTGTGGCAGCAGATGGGCAAACAAAAATCATCTGTTCATCAACCGTCATCATCTGTTCTTTGGAAGTATTTCGGATTTGGGAGAAAACCAATCATATGCAAAGAATGTATGAAACTTGTGTCTGTACCTCAAAGATGCAAAACTAACTTGTTAAACCACTTGAGAAAACACCACAATCTGCTGCAAGATGAATGCATGAATGCGAGAGGAATAACGTCACTAACGCTACCTTGCTGGATCCCCGTCCTTGTCCACTGTCCACATCTATAGCAGTGATATAATTTCATTTATGTTTTGTTTCTAGGCAGATCCATTGAATTCAGGCGAAGAGGAACCTTATTTTAAGAAATGATAACAAGGTTAAAAACTTGCATTTCAATGGAGGGATTCTTTGATACCTGCAAAACTAGTGGCATTCCATCATCTGTACTTAATGTATAGTGCCTTTGTATAACGTGTATGATATTTGTGTTGGTCAGATAGCCAATGTTATTGTATTCGGGTAGATATCCTGCCTTAAAGTAATCTCAAATATAGAATTCTTATTTATAATTGAGCGATTTAAGACAGTTGGTCCCAACTAGTTAGTTGCAGTCCAAATTTGGGTCACAGGTCCATCCTGAATGGATGGCAAGTGACTTTTATTTTGAAGTAGTGTTTTCTGCTGTAGAGTGAGTGACTAACCGACATCTTGACTACATGGCCAAATGCAAGCACAACGCTGAATGTTTTAAACTGTGGAACATCAAACTAATGACTAAGGAGAAATGTGGAAAGCTGGTCCAGTTGGGAACCACTGATTGAAGACATCCATTTTCAAGTTTTACTAACCCAAGTTTTTCTGTTTAGACTGGAATGGATCTCAGTTATTACTCAGTGATTTATGATGGAGCGGACTACACAGACTGAAAGCAGAACTGCGGGTCAAAGTGCAACCAACTCTGGCTCACAATACAAATGTATTTAGGCTACTTGCTCCACATGATTAACGTCAGTCTACTGATGTTCAAGCACGTGTCAGCCTTCATCAGACTGTAAGGTCAGGACAGTTCCACATAAGAACATTTTGTTTTACTGCTGTCCTCCTTAAATCATTTTCCATAAGAAGATGGCATTAAAACAGTAACATTAGAATTCCTCATCCTTGCCTTTTCTCTGCAGCGTAGAACATGTGATTCTAAGAAAAACCCAACAAAAGCATCAAGCTGGATGACAAATGCTGATCAAATGTGTCAAGCTGGATGACAAATGCTGATCAAATGTGTCTGTTTGTTTTCACACTCACACATAAACTAGATTTGGCAGGTCAGGGGCTTTTCCTATTTTACTCTCATAGAGGAAAACAGTGGGTATCTGCACGTTTGCGTGATCTAAGAAAGCATACAGGAGTGCATGTAGTTATTTAGGGCATGCATATTCCCAGTGGCAGGGAGTGGATGTTTCAAGTGGGAACAAAGGCTGTCTAAGTGAGGGTTGTGACGGAGGAGCTTCTTTGTGGGGAGATGACAGGGAAAGACTAAAAATCCATCAAAACACCGCTATCAGCTCCAATGATCAAGGATCGTTTGATGAAGGAAGTCGGCTTAATTGGGACTCATCAATAAAAAAAAGCACCATATGCTCAAACCCAGACAGACTATGAGGGATGAGCCTCATTAAAAAATATAGCCGTAAAAAACATACAGGGAACATAAAGAATAATATAAAAGGGTTTATGAGGAAAAGAGCAATGAAGATAATCTTTGGTACTGACTGTTAATCTACAGCCCCCACCCCAACACACACACACACACACACACACACACACACACACACACACACACACACACACACACATACACACACACACACACACAGCTCGCCAGACAAAGGAGACGTAAACTAATAAACAGCAGGTAATGTAGCAGGCTCAAGTTATTGATATCATTTACAATGTATTAGCCCATCACCCATTTGTGTGTGTATGTACGTCTGGTGTGTCCCCAGGGGGGCTGAACACACACAGCAATGCCCCATCTGTTAATGTTGTTGACAGCTATGTGCATGTGTGTCTGTGTGCATGTCTGTGTGGCCGCAGGGGGTGTGCAGGGTGGAAACATGACAGATCACAGCCCTAAATGACAGGGGGTGCAGAAAGAAAATAAATGACACCATCTATTAGACAGTAATTTATATTAATACCTACACACTGAGGCATGAACACACACACATACACACACACACAGAGACTCATTAAAACCAACTGAGCTCCATGGGCGAAACAAATACTACATGAAATACCAGCACCCTGCATGCCCCAGAGGCAAGACATTTCTAACAGAAAATACAGAGGAAAAAATCAGTTGGGAGTCCTGGGCTCAGTTTCTATGAAAAGCAAATGGATGAAAAATATAATTTAGTTCCCGCCAGACTTTACTCTGTGCTACACTGCTAAAATTTCATTTAGATGACGACAGTTGGAAAATGTTTATTAGCAATAATCCCTTGAGATGTTTTATCTCGTTTCCAATGCCATGATAACTTGGCTTTAACGATACACAACTAAAACCTAAATGTAACATTTTCTGTTTCAGGGCTAGCAAATTGCAACTTATTCTCTCTGTCGTTTCTATTCTTTTATTCTTTATTTAACCCCCTAAAAAAACTCTTGAGATTAAAATTGCTTTTTCAAGAGTGTCCTGGCCGACACAGGCAGCAAACAGATAGCATAGAGCAAAAATACAGAACAAAAATGTACAGCTCTAAAACAAGTGATATAAAACACAAAATAAGATTACCCCAAGGAAAAGCCAAAAAGTATGTCAATATATGTAAGGAGCTGCATACATAAATGCTCACTGTCCAAACTCTGTGCGTGGCCCCTGCACAGACAGTAAAAACATGCTCTATGAGCAGAGAGCAGAGCGATTATATTTTTTTTTATATGCTGGAAGAAGGCCAAGAAAAGCTTTGTAAACAAGAGAATAGGGATGCACTGAATATTCTGTAACCGAATATATTCGGCCGAATATTGCAAAAAAACACACATTTGGTATTCGGTGGAATAAGTGAAAAGCAAGGCTGAATAATAGCGACATGTCGGCAGTGTGGCGATCCGTCCGTCACCGCACTCTCATTTGCGACTAAAAATAGTTTTGTTCGAGCAAAATAAATCATTCAGCGAATCCCGCCGGTTGTGGGTTTAACAGGGGTCACAGACACAGACAGGAATGTATTCTTGTCAAATACGGTGGCCAAGGCTTACTGGCGACAGAGAAGTCCGGCTCCAATAATGTCTCTTCTTGGCGTCATGACTGCCCGGTAGTACCTGGACAGCCGAGCCGTGGCGGCACACAGGTATGTGACGTGTCAGAGGAGAAACGAGCCGTTCACATTTCTCTCTTTGTGGCAGGTAACGGCCCACAAACCTCACCACACTTTTAATTTCGGTGCATCCCTACAAGAGAATGCCAATGAAAAAGTCCATGAAACTGTAAAGAGAGCCAGCCAACCCGACCATACAGGATACAGGGATGAGTCAGTGGCGAACTCTGGAAGATTGTAAAGGCCAAGGTGGGAGAACAAGTTGGTGGTATTGCCCTTGTTTGTGGTTATTGTTGATTGACTTCCTGCAGACTGGGGTGTCTATTAACACCCTGCTTTTAATATGGAATCCAAAAAATGGCCACACAAGCAAGATAATTTTTTTGGCTGTCTTGTTCTTATCTGTCAACTCCTTCAACATGATTTTGCATGGCAGTTGTAGCCATACATTGTGGTGGTAGCCAGCTAGCTAGCTAGTTACTGTGCATGTGTCACATGTCACGTCTAGGTGGGGTAGGGGCCTTTGGGGAAGGTGGTTAAGAAGAACGCTAAGAAACTGAAATTACTGAAGAGGCCCTGGTTTATTTACACGATCACATGTGTTTTATTAACATCATGTCAATATTTAACTTTTTTAAATATCACGCTAATCCTCAATGCTGGTATACTCAGTGACATTTATATCAAATAATACGACAGACAAAATCAGGAGATAATTCTCCAGAAAAAGCAGTAAAATTGATCTGTCACTCATAGATATATACACTATAAAATATAAAGAATCTTAATTTTTAACTGCCACTTTCTCATTCTGCTTACACATACTGTTACAGTCTTTTTAATGACATTTTCCTTATTGTTTATACATACTGTACACATTACTAAATGCACTCCACAGGCTGTATTTCATTGTCATGACAGCCTGATGTTGGCATGATGTTCGATCGAGCGCTGGGAGATTAGATCAGAGTTTGAGGCCAGCACTTTCTGTACTGGCTGAGTGCCACAAGTCCACAAGCTTCACCGCTAATTCTCAAGACGGCCGGCCTGCTATTAGCTCCAAACAACGGCACTTTCACCAATAAACCCTTCACATGCTGTAGCATGTAAATGTCAAACTCTGCATCTAATGCTTCATATGGAGGGAAGCGCTTTACTCTTAAGTGGGAATGAGAGTGCAGATAGATGCTCGCCCTCAAACTTTACAACCCCTCTGCACCCGTACTTTTACAGTAACTCCCGGCTAATGCATGCACCCCCTGTCCAGCTCCTTGGCTTCGGTGAGGGAGCTACTGTAAAAGCTGCCAGGAACAAACAGCTTCATTGCCCCCTTTTCTCTTTTCGCTCCTAATGCCCAACTTATTATGTCCGGGAAGAGGTTCAAAATGATCAGGTTACTCCTCATTGAGGCCTGGTAACACTGCTGCGGTGAGGGCTGACATGCACTCACCGCAGAATAGAAAAAAAAATAGAAGCAACCCCCAGCGTTGTGCAGAAGGGGGTGAATGATAGGGATGATTGGGGAGAAGGGGAAGGAGGAGGTTGGGAGATTGAGGTGGTGCCTCTTTTCTGGGGACATCAATGAATGTCTCTTTTTTATCAGACAAATGAGACAAAATTTAGCTAGCTAGTGTTAGCAATCCAGCCGTCTCTCCGCCTTGCTCTCCATCGCTGTGGACTGATTCTCCCGTAGGATAGTGGGCAGAAGAGACAGACCTTTGCTTGGTAGCTGTAGCTGCTCAAATTCAGCAGATGTCACAGCTGGCTGGTGGCCAGCGGCAGCACCAGTTCTCACCTGTGTTACAGCAGCAACAGAAAGTTTGCTGATCCAGCAAATCGACACATTTTGTTTCGTTTATTGTCAGGCTCTCTTTTTGATTTAAAGTCCATGTTCTTTTTATGGGTTGCTTTGCAGTCGGCAGTTGTTGCCAATGCTGGAATAGCAACTGACTCCACTATTGAATCATGCTTTCACCAAAGACAGGTGCACGAACATCCCCATTTATGGAACAGCCAAATGGACGCCCTCTCTCCTAAATGACCTGTGACTGGCCAAAAGTTTCTAAAGCCTGAAAACAGAGCAGAGAGGAGGTGAAGTGTTATATCAGAGCACTTGGATTACAATATGCTCAGTTTATGATGGGATTTTTGCCCAGTAATGCCAAATTGAAACTGCCTACCCCAGTTTTAAGTGACAGACCCTCAACAATGTGACTACAGCGATGTGCTGATTGCCTTTATGAAAGAGGTTTTCAAAACCAGCCACTGTGGGGCCCCAGTCAGACAAAAATGAGACAACTGTGCTCCCCCAAAACATTCCTCAGTATTCTTTGTCTTATTTGGTTAGGCGGATAATCATTCCAGTGTTTCCCACAGAACTACAATCTGTGGTGGGGTCGCTAACTGTCCTTTTCTTTTCTTTTCCTTTGCCTGTGTGTCCTTGTGTATTATTCTGGATCACTTCTCTATGTTAAGATGGTTTTGCGTCCCTGATATATAACGCAGGTGGGTCACTTCTTTTTTTCCCTCAGCAGAAGTTTGTGGAGTTGTGAGGGAAACCCTACATCCTCAGTTTTGGAACTCGTTCCCATAATTCGGGAGCTTTGGGGGATGTAAATAGGAAGAGTGATGTTGCTATGGAGTCAATTAGTTAGCTGTGAGCCACAACTTGAGCCCCCATCTTTTAAGCCTTTGGCAAAAAGTATGCTGAATTATCTATTAGCAGCCCCTGTTTGCAGTGTATCCATTGATGTACAGACAGCTATCACTGTATTACTTTGATGCTTAAGAAAATTGGACATGATGACTCTCAGATAGATTCTGGAGTTAAAACAAGCGTCTTTTTTCAATGATTTCCCTAAATCTAGAGCTTACTAGAGCTACTTACAGTGGGATTCTTTTCTCCGTCTCCTCAACAATGCGACAAACTAAACGACTGAGAGTGCTGGTGGGTGTATGAAAGACAACACAGTCTTCCCCTGATAAGACAAGAAATAAAAGCCCTAAGAGATGTGCCCAGGGGAGGCTGGGATGGGGTACAAAGGACCGGATTACCAGATGAAAGCATAGCTGACGCTGGCTGATATGATGCGTTCCTGCTCTATAAAGCACCAGGGCTGTTAACCCAAACAGTTACATAACTGGTCCTCTGAAGACAAGTACTGCAAGCTACAGCTCACACATAAGGGTCACTTGGGAGAACTTGCACGGTGCATGAGGCAGACCAAGAGATGGTTTGCTCTTTCCACTCCTGGCAACCAGACTTTTATTAAGCATCTCGCAGGCAATGGACAAAGTCTGATCCTGAATAGTTTGCAATTAAAAGAACATTAATCTCTTCACTGGAGCTTTCAAAACCTCATGTCAACATCTTTAACTGGCAACTTAAGGAGCTGATACTGATCAATTTTCCAAATCGCATGCTCAGAGACATTTAAGATTCCATTTGTGTTGCCAGTTTGAGAGACGGGGAGAAAACCCCCGACACTGTTGCCATTTAATGGAGGATTAGCAACGTGACCTCAGAGATCAGAGGTTATCTGCTCGGGGGACGTCTGTTGGGTGAAGGGCTGGAAATAAATGGTGGTATTTTCCCCCGTGGACGAGCAACTCAATCAAGTTAACATGAGTGTGCTGCTGTTGGCTTTCTCTGATGCTTTACCTTTACTGTGTTTGTGGGTGTGTGCATGTGCTCACTGGTGGACAGGATACTGAACCTCCTGCACATAAAGGCACAGCGTTTACAGAAAATACTGCACTAAGGTAGTTTATTTGATTTTCATTATGCTTTATTTTTGTTGTATTTTTTCTAAATTATGTTAGCTTAGCTTTTGTTATTGTTTTTCTCTTTATGTTAAGAGGAGGCCTGTTGTATAAGCTTGTGGCTTCTTGACCTCGACTGACACATTCCATGTTTTTCATTATCTGGATTTACTGCAATCTTATGTGTGTGCAAATAAAATAAAAATATTTATCAAAATAAAATGAAATTAAATATGAATAAATAATATAGAAATATTTATGAAAATAAAATAAAAAAAAAAATAATAATAAAAATAAAATAAAATTCTACGTTATTTATTTTATCATTACTTTCTGTTTTATTTTTTATTTATGTTAGCCAAGTTTGGTTTTTTTTCCTTGCTTTTTTGGTTTTATCTTATTTTATTTTCCCCCATTGTTATATTATTATTTGTTTTTCTTCTTAAAGGGAGGTCTGTTGTATGTTTGCAAATAATAAATAAATAAAAATCCTACACATTTATTTTAATTATTTCATTTCTGTTTGTTTGTTTGTTTTTTGTTTTTATAAGCTATCTTGTTTTTATGTTCTGTTTTGGTTTTTTGTTTGTTTTTTCCCCATTTATTTTGTTGTTTTGTTTTCTCCTTGAGTTGAGTGCAGGTCCATTGTATTAACTTGCGGCTTCTTGACCTTTCCTGACATATATCTTGCGTTTTATTATTTGGATTTTATGTAGTCTTATGTGTGTGCAACAACAACAACAACAAAAACAGAAAGTAAAAAAAATAATTAAAAAAATAAATTTATATAAAACCCCTAAGGTTTCCTTTTTACTATCAAAATAAAACCTCTGGCCCGATTCTTAACATCTTCTGATGACACAGGTGATCAACTTTCTCATCAGTAACAAAGTGAAGAACAGCAGTGGGCAAAAAAAAGAAAGCAAACTTCCAGCCCAATATGCCCATTTACGGTCAGTCAGTGTTCCACGAGCTTGTTAAATAAATCAGAGGGTCTCCAGAGAGGAAAGCAAAACATTGAAGGCTCCTTCTAAACTCAGCTTCACCAGGAAAGCAAACAGTTCGGGTCCAAGTGAAAGTCTCTTTAGGTATGCACTCTGGACTGTAAAGCCGACTCGTGTCCCTCTGGCTAATGCTTTGCAAAACTGGAACAATACTTAGGTACTATCTGCCTAATGTGATCAAACATCAGTCCCACAATGTTTCCAAACCAATTTTGAGGATTTCATCATATTTTAGTGACAATAAACCTAAACATAGAAAAAAACATTTTATGGCTCATGGATTTTTCATCCTTGCGCACAGAGCTGTTAAAAGAGGGCAACAAATGACATCAGCATTCATTTATGGTGAAGATACACATCAATAGGCCGGCGGTATGTTGATTGATGGTGACGATATCCATAGTAAAAGTCTCTTTGAAAAAGTGTATTTCTCAGTTTAACCACCCAAAATCAATCAATGCCTTTTGACATCACTGATAATGAATCAGCTTCCCCTCATGCAGATGTAGGGCTGCGACTAATGATTATTTCCATTATCAATTAATCTGTTGATCATTTTCTCAATATTTACACTAATTGTTCTATCTATTAAATGTCAGGAAATAGTGGAAAATGTCAGTTATAACTTCCGACATCCCAAGGTGACTTTCACATAGACGCTTGTATTTTTGCTTTGCAATTTAGAAAACTGATTATTTGATTTTCATAAAAGTCACCAATTGATTGAAGTAATTTATTAAATCGACTAATCGCTGCAGCTCTGCACAGTTGATACAATAAGTGGAGACGGTTTCTCTATTCTCAGAGTCAAAATCCTCCACTTCTTTCTCCACCAGCTACTGTACACATCCCCTTCGACAGTACATTCCCACCCTCTCAGACTCTGGGATAGAACATGCCATTCTCTCTCTCCCTCTCTATTTCTATCCCCCCTCTCTGTTTCCCTCTGCTCGCAGTGAGCCGCAGAACATGTGGTGTATTTATTTGTTTTTTTGGCTGTTGTTGGCTTGAGGTGGATGTTCCCAGCAGCAGCAGCGTTTGTCTCTCTGACTGGCAGCCATACCAGAGTGGGTGGGTTTTACTGTCATATAAGACGCAGTGATGAACGATTGATTAACCAGTGTATTGAATGTGGAGAGATGGGATAGACCCCTTTAACAGAGAAGAGGGAATTAAATAGTAGGGCTGTACCGAATAGTTTGAAGCTTCATTCACAGCACTGACATTCAATTCTAAATCAACATTCGAATGCTGCGTAGTTTGTTTTTTCCTTGCATGTTGATTCCCTCTGTTTAAACCTGTTAATTCTGCACAGTTGCAGATCAAGATTAGGCTACACTAATATTACTATTACAGTATTATACTATTTGTTGAATGAGGTTCCAGTGGTGGCTGCGTGGGATTGTTTCCAACTCGTGTGATCCAAACACTTCCCATAACTCCAGAGTGCTGTCAATGAAAAATCATTTCAGAAATTTACAACATGTTTTCACTGAACTTAATATTTTTGCTTCAGTCCATATTTGTTTGCTTTTGGGCTCAGATTCAGAATACTTTACAGATCCTCCGGTGGAAATTTAGAGACATTACGGTTGCTTTTTATTCTGTAGATATAGAGAAATCATTAAAAAAAAAAATAGAATAAGAAGTATGCAAGAACAAATGTGCATTATGCTTCATTATACAAAACAATATATACATATAAACATGAAAATATAAGAAAAAATAAAATAAAAGAAGAGATAAATGTGTGCATCTTACTACCAGTGTGCTTAGGCTTTCAAAAACAGTGATTTCACTGCGGTCAAAAAACGACTGTCCACAAGGGGAGGCACACACTACAGTCTAACAGTCCCATAAATTATATATTTTTTCAGATATGGATATCCATTAAATCCAAGATATGGACTTAATTAAAAAAAGATTTAATCACATGAATCACTTTATGCAATTTGAGGATTTGTTTGGTGATGATGTCAAAAAATATGGTAACAAACATTTGAGGTTTCATTCAAAAACCTCAACAGAAGCTTCAAATGTAAAACAAGCATAAATTTGCAATAGCTGCGACCATGTACATGCATGCATTAATGCCGTGCCCCTCTTAGCTAACTGGCTCCTTTGGCTCATGACCAATCTATCTCCAAGACAAATTTTAGCCTCTTAAGGCAAAAACTGTGGCTGCCAAAGAGTGGGGAACTTTTTGTGGATTACCCGACCAATCAACCACTCGAAAGAGCGAGCTATTAGAGCTGCTGGTCACAGCTAAAAATTACGTTGTGTACAGCCCTGTTAAACAGGGTTAAAAATTCGGCCTGAAATGTTAGAGGTAAACCAATTCTACAATCTGTTCTTTCTAAGTACCTGTTTAAATAAAAGGCAAAGTAACCAACTAACTATTTTTTTATTGTGAAGACGTCCTTTATCTGCCTTAACACTCACTTTACAAACATAGCCACAATCGTGCTTGCACTGAACCAAATAACCTAATCAAACAGCCTAGGCAAAGTTTAATTATTTTCTACCACACTGCACTCAGAAGCAAAGACGGACTGGTAACTATCCACATATATAAATCATCTCCATACAGTAGATTCATTATTTTAGAAACATCCAAGGTCACAGTATATGAATAAATCCAATGCCACATTAGGATGCGTGTGGAAAAGCATGCCTGTGTGGTGCACACTCACTCTCCTTCCCATTTGCTCTTCAGAGGAAATCAAAGGCAACATTCAAGGACACAAATCATCAAACTGAGTGAGGAAGGTGGTGGTGACAAACAGGAAATGCTACAACAAATTTGTGGTGGGTGTTTTTCTTTTTTTTCCATTCAGTTTGAAAGAAGAGAAACAACATATCCACCAAAGAACATCAGATTTAGAAGATATTTTTGAGATACATCCTCTGCCCTACTTTCTCTCTATGTTAGACTGGAGATCTGTATCCCCAGTGCAACTTGTCACTGATACTGCTTTTACCTGCAACTACAAATGTGTATGTGCAGCAGTAACAAACACAATTTGGAAAGATTTAATTGATGTAAATCTTCTGCACAAGGTCTCTAAGGATGAATTGATCAGTCGACCAGTTTGTGGTCAGCTGGATCAGAGCTGATCAGATCAGATCAGATCAGATCAGTGGATTAGAGGAGCAGCTGCTGCAGAGGCGAGTGAAAGCAACCTTTTAGACCAAGCACTGGACCACGGATGCGCTTTTTCCTGAGAACGCAGCGGTATCTAACGTATGTGAGTGTGCTGCCTTTCTGCGCTCCAAGCGTGTGGAATTACCGAACAGTATATATACTCCAACAGTCCAATGTAGAAAGTCAATATGCAGCATAGACCCTGCGTACAGTGATTGCGCGGTTACATGGCTGTCTGATTTGCCTTCCCAGCTGCAGCACTCTTCCTCAATACTGGTCCAATTCAAAAACTGTTGCTCCCATTAGACACAGAAACTTGGAAAAACAGGGTCAAGGTTGAGAATGACCAAAGTTTCACTTCAAGTTTGGTGAGTTAAAGTATCAGAAGCAGGTTCGAAAATAAGCTGCTACAGGCTCACCTCTGGCACTGACACCTGCGTCACTTGAGAGAAGCATGAGGACATTAACTGACGATAAGAGCGACTACACTCTCAGATCTGACCCTCACAAGGCGAAGCTCTGTCGATGCAGAGGAGGAAACTGCAACAGCAGCACTTGGACTGAATTGCAGGGAAAATGACAGGAGTCAAGCTTCACTTGACCAAACAGATTTTCCTAAGAAGTTCTGGAAAAATGGAAATATGACTCCTCTGCTTATGCAAAACCTAAACAAGGATGCAGAGCGGCGAGCGGCATTTTGCCTAAATCCCAAGAAACCACAGATCCCACTGCGCAGGCAGGATCTAGTTAAAAAGACTGAGAGGGAGTTTTACAGGAACATTTCTCACAAGACGGGGGAACCCCCCTTAAATAAACTCCCTTTCAGACTATTAATCCACCAGCATCATTAGAAGCCACCACGACAAAACCACTCCATTGTGCGTAGGGGCTAGACGGCTAATTAAATGAGTCACATGTTGGGAAATATCCCCGAGAGGACACAGACGTCTCTCTTTGTGTATGGCTTGCTTCTGTGATGGCCTGTCAGCAGCCACTCTCTTACCTGGACTTGTCCTTTTCCCATGATCTTGTCCACAATCTCGTTGTCATCCTTATTCAGCATGCTTTTGTCATAACACTTCTCATAGCACAGGATCCGCAGGTACTGGGAGCCCTCCAGCTCAATCTCAAACTCCTACACAATGACACAGAGAGAGATGAGGAGATTAGAACATTTTTTATTGCAGTAGTGACAATAGCAATGTAGAGTAAAAGGTCTGTGTGACAGACTTCGTTCCACTGAGGCTCTGTGGTGTCCCTGAAGACGCGGGTCTTGGCCTTGCTGACAAAGTATCCAAAGGAGTCCACTTCAAGGGTGCAGTATAGATCTAGGAGGAGACACAGAAGGTAGACAGATCCATCAAGAAAACTGACCACTAAAACAAAAAAACATTTAGGCTTGTGACATGTGTGTAATTTTTTAAGAAATAATAACTGTGTTTCAGAAACATATACTTTGTGACACCGGAGTGAAACAATACACATCTGTCAATCACAGTTTTATCATCTTGTAGTAAAAGTCCAGCCATTATAACAGACTTTTAGTGGGTAATGATGTCATTGTTTGGAGATAATGTCTTTTCATTAAAGTCAAACATAATTATAGGTCATTTGTATGTCTTGTTAATTAGTTTCTTGACACATAACAGACAAATATTGATCCAGCTTTGCCAAATGCAGCACAGAAGTACTTTCATTCAGTTGGCTGCACCACTCTTTAGATCAGGGTTGCAACGGTATGAGATAACCGTACGAGAACAGTCTCAGAAAATATTGTGGTTTCACAGTATCACTGTATTACAGAATTTATATTTTTATCAGACTGACTGACCCTTAAAGGAATGAAAACAAAAGGTTTTTTGTTGGTTGAACAAATGTTTTATCTCAATAAGTGAAAGTAAAAAGTCTCCCCTTTGAAAACAGAGATTCTCTGTCCAGTTGCATTTTTTCCCCAATATCGTAGGTAAGCAAATGTACACAATATGACAACTGTCAAATTTTTTATCACGGTATACCTTCAAACCGGTATATCCCTGCAACCCTACACTAGATTAGTGTATTTGTAAGACACATAAGTTTAGAGCTGAAACAATAAGTTGATTAGTTTAGGTTGCCATTGGCAATCATGTTGTGAAATTGGCAGCCTTTGGTTGCCATCACTGGCTACCACTTTTTAAACATATAAAAAATAGGGACAGGAAAACGTGCACTACATTTAACTGGGACAGATCGTAGGTCACCTATCATATCTCGCCTCCCTCCATTGGTTGCCAGTTAACTTCAGACATGGTTTAGATGTGACGTCAACAGAAAGCGACAAAATAGCCGGCATTTTTAAAACTCAGCAGGATGCGCAACAACTACGTCACATACAGAGCCCGGTAACTTTACAGGAACCTTCCTCCTACTCTGCCTTCTCAGTGGAGACACGGCAGTTGAGAGGGCCGAGCGAGAGGACGTTCCTGTAAAGTTCCTGCCCCCCAAATAGTACCAGGAACCTCTGCAGTGGAAACGGGCCTTAAAGGTGACCGGGCTTTTGCCATCAAGGCAAAATTATAAATATTGAATAAATACAATACAATACACACTATTTATTCAGCTCTTTTTAAATACTGTATTGCTATCATTGTCTTATTTTCATGTGTTTGTGATGCACTTCCTAACCTTTTTCAGATAAGTGCTATACATGTAAAATCATTATATTACTCTTGTTATAAAATGAATTAATTTTCAACATTAATTTCATTAGCTGTTGTCGTTACAGTCAGAATCAGAACCAGAAATTTCTGCACATGCATCAGTGCGTTTATTCATCCTTTGAACTACTAATTATTTTCTTGGTTAATCAATTAATCGTTCAGCAAAACTGGCCCTAAAATTTCCAGTGCCCAAAATGTTTTGTCGAACCAACAGTTCAAAGGACATTTTTGTTTTAAAAGTAACTTAAGCAATTAATTGATTATCAAAACAGACGCTAATACAGGGCTTAACAGTAACTTTTAAAAGTGTTTTTCAGGCTATTTTAAGTCACCTTATACTTAGAGTAATTAAGATACTGTGCACTCATATATCAGCATAATAATGAAAATGTGACTGAATGTTTAAAGGCTTTATTAGGATAACCAGTAAAAAAATTGTAGCTTTATTTTCTTCAATACTTTACAGAATTCGTGTTATCAGTTATCGTGTCCACCCTCAATTCCAGGTATACAAAAGACCAGAAGCGCAATTGTTTTCATGTTCTTCACAATTAATCCTGCAAGTCGTTGGTTGCTTGTTCCTCTGTTCTCTCCTTTTCAAATTTTGGTTTTCTGGACCTTTGTGCTGATACCCACCACAGATCCATTTATGCAAATATATGCACCAATGCAAGTGCAACATTGTCTGGTTATGGTCCTGACTGTAACAGTTACATTTAAATTAAAACATCTGAGTTTGGGGTGCACGTTTTGCTATTTGCAACCGTTACTGTTGAGCCATGTAATATATTTTTGAATTAATCGTTCTTCATTCTCAAGAGGAAATGCTTGAAAGTTGAATTTCTAAAGGTTTTCACAGTGACAGTGAGTGAGTGTCTGATTGTGGTATCAGATTTGTAACAAATGTGCACTTTAAAAGTTAAAAAGGTTACATTCCATCAAAGTGAACAAGCTCTTTAAATTGTCGATAAGTTGTAGTTTGACGGACATCAATCTCCTGCCTGTGTACACATCATTTAGCACCAGCAGACCCTCATACCACAGCCGCCGCTCCACTGGGATCAGCTCACACTCAGTTCTTCCACGGAGCAATTAAGGCTGTTAATGTGTTTCTTTAAATGCTGCTGCCTGTGGCGGTTCCTGCAGACCTCGCTGCCGGCTGTCTGTAAAGTGTCAATAGTACGTCCCGCAGCCTGGACCTGGTCCCTGGGGTTAACCTCCATCTGACAGCATGATGGATGGATGCACTGCTCGACCTTTCACCAGGAGAGTCACCAAGATTAGGTGAGGGAGCCAGAGACAGCGGCGGGGGAACTGGTTGAATCTCATATGCATATTGCAGAATGACAGAGAATATGTTTACACTGCGACATCAGAAACAACAGCCTGACCGAAGCCTTGGTTAACACCATGGAGAGATACCAAGCATTCCACCTGGGTGAGCCAGGACACATATGTGGCCATATAACAATCACTAACAGGACTATACAGTAAAATGGAGTCTCATTCCATCTGGTTTCATTCCTGCTTTGTTTGTTTTCTCAGCATCCTGAAAGGCTCTGACATAATTACTCCCAATGAGGAAGAGATTAGTGCTGCTGGTACGCGGGAAGTCCGGCGGAGAGGAATTCAGTGTGACCATCTGGGGGATATTCATAAAAATGAGGCAGTTATGGTACGCTTCCGCTACATACCAAAGCATAAAAGCTGGAAGGCTGCCACCTCTGCTTTGATGTCTGGCATCCCAAAAACACAAACTACCTGACAGATGGGGGAAGGTTTGGGGTGATGTTTTTGACATATCAAAACTAGGGTTGTAATAGTTGTGCCAAACTGTCACAGCACAGAGGTTTGGTGTATCCAACCACATGCAGAATACACAGTATGTAGGCCTATGAAAGTAATGTGGAACCAATAGTCACAAGTGTGAGTGCCACTATGCTATCAGCAACATATGATGTTAGCACAACAAAGCCTCCAGGAACAGCACTGGGCTTCAAAGCCAATCTGAAATAGTGGTCAAACTGTGTAACTACAACTTCTAGGTCCGTCACGTGATGCCATGTGGTCCAGAGAGATATTTTCCCATAGATTTATATCACGAAAAAGACATCTGTGAATTAGTGTTTTTGAGCGTCACAACCCCTACAAAATTACTTCTTTCACTCTTGGAATTTGATCCATTCGGTCTGATAACATTTTGAAAGTCTAGAAGAGCTGCACAATTACATGATCTAATCCCCATTCAAGTTAGCGAAGGGCTAATCCCAAAGTTTGCTGCTCTGCTGGCAGAGTCTCTAGTGCGCCTACTCTATGGGACGAAAGATGAAAGTGGCCCCTACACCAAAGCTGTATCCACTTCACTTTACACATCCATGAGCACTACAAGCTGCTGAGCGTTAGTAGGTCACACTTTAGTGAGCACAAATGAAATGCCAGAGCAAGAAGATATGCCTGCTGGTTCCCAGTCAGAGAGTTGTCAGTGGAAACACATCCAAAATGCTAATGAACACTGAACAGCATCACCTGATGTGCCGATTAGTGGGACAAGGAATAAACAAACTAGAGACAAACTCCTTATCCCGACCACTTTAAAGCAGCCTTTAGACACAAAAGCAGAACAGCACTGAAGCATTTGGCATAACACTGACAAACAGCCAAGGTGGAACTACTTGTAACACTCCTTTTACTGTACTGGTTTAAGTCATACGGGCTGAAAACCTATTGTGTCTGTGCTGTTTTTCCCCCTAAACATTCTTGTGTGATGGGACATCGTAGAGACATGAAAACTTCATTAATGATTGGAAGTTGTGACCAAATATTGCCCATAAAATACGATCAGAATCGGCCTATTGGGGGGTGCACAACCCTCACTCCACAAGTCCGACTGGCGTGAAATTTTACACACACGTACAGCTTAATGTACTCTACAAAGACGCCTCAAGAATGTGTCTGATTAGATTTTCTGCCATTTTAAGATTGCTCAAAGGGGGCGCCACAAGTTCCAAACAGGTGCACTAGCCTGGCACAAAACTTAGCCATAAATCAATGACTTGGTGATATGTACTTTAAAAGGTAATCTTGGACATATTGAGACTACGAGAAGCACAGCTAGAAAGAAAATGTGAGAAAAACAAGACTCAAAATGATGACACTGGACTGGAATAATATTCAATAGATACACTAATTCTTCAGGCTGTAAAAATGTGTGTTTACTAAAGCAGATTTTTTTCAATCATTTAATTATGCTGTTGTAACCGACATGTCAATGTCACAAAACTTGTTCTAATAAAGATTTAAGTGAAGAAAAGGTTAACTTTAGAGGGCCTTGATCCCTCGCAGCTTTCGACCTTAGTTAATTCCAGTTTCATAACACAAGAAATGTGTTTCAGCTTTATAGCCTGTGGTCACCTGTTGCCTTTTGGGGAATTGTGCAGTGTTTGTACAGCGTAATATACAAGTGTCTGAAATGTTGCTTATTTTTTAATGGAAATAGTTTACCAGAGTTATTAGTTGTTGTTTTTTGTTGTTGTTGGTTTTTTTCCAGATGTAGTGAACTCACAACAAACCAGACTTCTGTGTACCGTTACACCCCTAATCAAAACTGATTCAGCTAGTTTACACAGGGATGCAAATCAGTTTAGCACTGTTTTGTGAAAATACGAAAACAGCTGTTGGTCGTGTTCAATTTAGAAAGGAAAAGTAGTCAGGGCATTTGTTTGAGACACTACAGTGATTCAAACTGCTCTTTTCATCTAGCTGCAGAGAAGAAGAGAGTGTATTCATAGTCCTGAGTAGCTCCCACTTTTCTCTGGAAGCTTATTTCCTCTCCATGTGAAATGGGTTTCAACCTAAAATTCAAACAAGGCCAGGGAGAGCATATTTAGAGTCTTTTTGTGTCCTCGCAGTGGATCCAGGAGGGCTCCGAGAAGTAGGACAGACTAAAAGAGGCCTGGAACTCCATATGTTTTTATTTTCCTGGCAGGTCACCACCAGGCGCAGGGTATGAGGGGGATAAATTGGTCAGCATGGGGGCTCTGACCCTAAATGCAGGGGTTAATGAATACCATCCTCTTCCATCTCAATTAACTGAGCACTGCAGCGCTTGTGGTGCGTGTGTGTTTTTATACAGGAGGCTAATCTTTGCCTGGGGCTGTGTTGAGTGCTGGGTCAAACTGTGGGTTCACAGACAAGTGATAATCAGTTAAACTAAATGGTGTCTCTGCAGCTAAAAGTCCCAGTAACCAGGACAAGAAATCTGTTTGTATGTTTTGCTTGAAGGCTTCAGGAGGACATATTCTTCTGAGAGAACAAAATGAGGAGGGAACAGGCATAACTTAATTGTTTCCATAGAATCCAGAAGGAGAAAACTAATAAAAGCATGGCAGATAATGAATGGGAATGCATGTAGCCATGGCTGGATTAGATTACATGCAGTCATGAGAGCACGTGAACAAGTGGCGACTGATGAAAGATTTGGTTCTGATTTGAGTAAAAAGTACCGTAAGACTAAAAATAAATAAATATAACTTTCTTTTGTCCGGTAGCAACTGCACTATTATTCCATTATTAGTTATATACAGCACATCACATGTGAATTAAGTTCAGCACGGACACCCGCCTGGCCGCTTGCGCTGGGGGTCAGGGGTGTTTGCGCTGGGATCAGGCTGGGCCATGTGACTCTGAGCATCGGGCGGCCCCATGCTGGCTGTGGGGCCCTTCTCGATGTGGCTGCAAGGGTTCCAGAAACGTCGCGTTTGCCGGAGCTTCCACCACCCGCACAGGTGGGGAGATTCGGGGGAGAACCACTGACCCTGGGGCAGCATGGTGATGCAGTGGTTAGCATTGTGGCCTCACAGCAAGAGGGTTCCTGGTTCGAACCCAGGGTGGAGGGTTCTCTGGGTACATGCAGGACATGCAAGTTAATTGGTGATTCTAAATTGCCCGTAGGTGTGAATGGTTATCTGTCTCTATGTGTCAGCCCTGTGATAGTCTGGTGACCTGTCCAGGGTGTACCCCTCCTCTCGCCCAATGTCAGCTGGGACAGGCTCCAGCAACCCCGTGACCGTCAAGAGGATCAGCGATGGGGCATTGGTGGCTTAGTGGTAGAGCAGGTATGTACCCATGTACAAGGCTGTTGCCACACCTCTCTCTCTCTCTCCCCCTTTCATGCTTAACTGTCCTGTCCATTAAAGGCAAAAACATGCCCAAAAAAAATATCTTTTATATACACCTACTTGTCCGGGCAATAAAACACTGACACTGAACACTGAACTACTACTGATTCATGTATGACCTAAAAAACACAACTGTGAAATATATAAGTGTAGCAGCTCAATCTAGATCTGCACACACTCTTTCTAGCACAGACAACTTCTGTTTGTTGCAGCAGCTGTTGAATACATATCGAGGGAACAATGCACAGTGTCACTTGTTGACACTCACACAAACTCAAAAATAAACCCAAGAACAAAGTGAACATGTTTTGCACCTCTCTACTAGGTCATGTTTTCCACTCATTTTTTATTCTAACAGAGTTTTGGGGAGATGCTCGACTCCCAGCTCCCTCCTCTGTGACCCAGTTTGACTACTTTGCCCTGGGCTGAATTTAAAGCCCTTTCCCACTGGGGGGGATCACTGTGACACAAATAACACAGCTCCAATAAAATATTCTGGTACATGCTTCTGTGGGTTTTCAATCAAATCAGGAACAATTAGAGGCTATTGTTGATGACTACACGTCTACTTAACAATCTGAACCACTGAATAATGATAGCTAATTCCACTCATTACACTTTGAAATTCTGATATTATAATAATTACCATATGGAACAACAAGAGCACACACTGTACACACACTATTATGCAAAAGAGCAGCAAATTGCTCCAAAACTCTTGTAAAGATTGCACGGTATGCCTTAGGTAGAGACAGTGAAGGAGACATTGACGATGCAAGGCAAACCACAGTGAACCTCTAACACACACAGGCTCAGCTACATCTACATCTACTGTACATAACAAGTAACATTTGATCCATCATTAAGCTACATCTGGAGGAAACTGTGTAATTTCAGCAATTTGTGGTTTCATACAGGGCTGTTTTCAAAACAGAAATGAGAGAAATGGGAAATTCTGCCAGTGCTGGACGGGTTTCACAACGAGGACTCTACAGTGTTATTAACAAATATTACAAACATCCATCTATCTCTGAAAGGAGTGAAAACAACACACTGCTGCTACGACTGTCTCCCAACTCTAACCTTCAATGCAATTAGAATTCAGGTATTTCAATGTTTATCGGACACTGAGGATGAGATACCTCTCAAGATAAGATTTTATTCATCCCAGGGGAAATTGCTGCAGCAGTTGCAACTAGAATTTTCTTTGCGGTTGAAACTGCCATCCATGTCTGTGAAAATATGGATAGTTCACACACATCTTCCCCACAACAGCAAAGAAGATCTATACAGTCAGCACAGTTTCAAGGTGAGCACCAAAGATTAGTGTCACCAATTTAGTATGTGACCAAATGTCTGTTTCTGAGTTATGATGGTGAGTAATGGTTGGAAAAGCGTTATTGCAAAACATTATGATGTCGCAGTGAAGTTGACCTTTTGGATATTAAATGTCACTTCAGTGTTTTATCCTATCAGACAATTTTGCCATAAATAGTGTAATACTTCTTAAGTTATGGCCAAAAACATACTTTGTGAGGTCACTGCGGCCTTTAACTAACAAAATCTAATCAGTTCATTCTAAAGTCCAAGTGAACGTTTGTGCCAAATTTAAAGAAATTTCCTCCTGGTGTTCTTGAGATACTGCGTTCACAAAGATGAGACAGAAGAGGACATAGTGACCTTGACCTTGGACCTATGAACACCAAAATCTAATCAGTATATTTTTGAGTCCAAAAGGACGTTTGCGCCAAATTTGAAGAAATTCCATCAAGGCATTCTTGAGATAAAGACTAAAATAACAAAACAGTAGATGCAAAATACAGCACTAGAACTTGAGGTTGAAAAACTCAAAATATGATGTTAGATCTCAATCTGCCAAAAGTAAACCAAGTTTAAAAGAATGTATCACGCTTTAAAACAGACGATGGAAGGCTTGAAGTGACTAATAATGCAACACAAGACAATTTAATAGTTTACTGGAAAAATTAAAATGCAGCATGTGGGTAAAAGTAAAAAGTTTATGTTCATTAAAAGAATTAACTGCATGATAATAGTGCCAATACAGTTTTATATTAAAGTTTAACTGATGCTGAACAGCTGTAGTGGTGAATAAAAAGTTGCTCATCTCAGCATCCTGGGCGCAGCCAGTAGACTCCCACATATAAACGCTTAACTACCCACACATGCACATACACACCCACACTCAAACACACACATATAAAACACAGTCATCCACACAGCAAATTCCTAACCTAAAAACACAGGTGTAGCAGCATGTGACTTTATGACAGAGCAACGCTTTGAACACAGCTGAATTTAAGAACTCAGTGATGTAGGAGTGTGTTGTGTAAACTGAACTGAAGCATACTTTAGAATTAATCATCAACTATTAATGTTGTCTTTTCCGTCTCTCAAATGTAGGGTTGTACCAAATGTCATTTTTTACATCCAAAGCTTCTATTGGGGTGTTCGAATAAAGCTCAAAATGTCTGTCATCATTTTGGTGTCACTATCCTGAAGGTTCGAAGCTTTGAAGGATTCAGTCCTATTTAAAGCTGAAGCTGCACATATGGGCTGATAATCACACTTATGGTCTTTTATCTAATAATATCATGCAGCATATTTTAATAACTGTGGGAAGTCTGTGCTCTCTGACTGTTGTCTTTCTGCTGCAGGAAACCAACATCAGTTACTTTATTTGCTGGATACAGTGAAGAGGAGGTTTGTTTTCCTCACCTGGCAAGTGGGTGGTGTGAGTGATCCCCAGACTTATAAAAGAAAAAGTACAAGAAAGGTTTTCAACATGTTTAAACTCTGCATAAACCCCCAAAGGGGATTTACTTAAATGCCATTTGAGATTATGAGATTTGGATAAACAGCATTTACAGTATGCGCATTCACGCCTTACCAGAATCCTGATGATTAGGCTAGGTTTGTTTACAGTATGTCTGACCCCCATTTAGAGGGACTTTTTATTCTACTTTGACACAGAATGCTTCTGTAATGGCCATTATCATCATCACCACAAAGTGACCCATAACAACAACACATCCGCTACCTCGCACTACCTTCACGGCCTGCATGCCCCACCCTGGTTTTACACGCTTCACTGGACACACTGACATCAAATTGTATCAGTAAAACCACCAAACTTCCCTCAACACACACATGCATACTCTTTTTTTCTTCATTTTTAAACCCTTCAGCTCTCCGCGCTCCATCGAGGATCAAACAGGCTTTCAGAGGAGAGAGCTTTCCAATCCATTACCCGGGAAATTCTAGCGGGCTGGCTTTCATATTCTAAAGGCTGTCATGGTAACAGAGGAAATCACATTTCTTCATCTCACTCTCTTTTCCAGATATTTGATATTTGAACTGCTGCAACAGGGCACAAAGTGTACCGAAGCACCAGCTGTCCACTACTGACACGTCTGCACGGTCCTGCCAACATCACACTCGGCTGACAATAAACACACGCGGAGCTGCATCCGCACACGTTGTCATACAAAGGAGCATTTGTGTAAAGTATGCGATATCAGAGACAACTGCCATTATGTTTGCCAGCAGTTCAGTTTCAAAACAATTGCTCTCTCTTTCCTTTTAATGTGCCTCGAGTGTTTTTGTGATGTGTGCTAAATGAAAACAACCACAGGAATTCCACAGTGGCTTCAACTTCTCTTTTTCTCCCTCTTCTATCATCTTCACTCTCATTCCCCATCCATCCATCTGGCCGTCTCTGCGTTGGGCTATAGCATGATGGAAACTGCATGTGCCGACTGCTGTGATTGACTGGATCATGTGTTTTGCTGGCAGACACGTATCTGCACAGCAGCTATGTGTGAGGGGGACGCTTAGCCAGAGTGCGCGCACACACACACACACACACACACACACACAAAAAAAAAGCTGTTTCTGGCCGACTTACTGGCTGACTCCTTGAATCCTTTGGCAGAGTGGACGATCACATGCAGAAAGCCGTACAGGCCAGGAGTCTCCTCATCTGGAAAACAAGAACACCCAGAGCAGTCAAGTCGTGTTCCTCGTGTAAATATGATGACGTACTGCATTTAAAAGTCATTAAGAAAGGGAGTTTGTGTACATAGAACAGTGCAAAAATAAACACACAGAAACAGAGAGGAAAAAAGCCCACGGAGCACTACTATCTCGTTTCAATCTCAAACACCCAAGAAATACTCGCACAGTTAGAAAACAGACTCTCCTGTATCATCCTCTATTGCCTTGGCAGTGTAACATCACCTGCTGCAGGCTGTAATATTCTCTTGTGTCATATCTCCATGACTGTCACATCCCATCATGACTGCCTCACACATTAGTCATGGACCGTTTTGCTTTAGAGAAACGTTTTCTCCATATCAAAGCACTCCCTCTTTATTTCTCTCACAGTGTCACTGATGATGGCTTGTCTTGAGTGATGATGTTTGAAAGCAGAGTGCTGATCCACGACTGAAGTTTCCTGTTATTTCTGCTGCATGTGGGGGCAGGTAAAAGTTTACCTGTTGGAGGCGAGCTGTTTGCAGAGGTACAGTAAGAGCCTGTTGTCTGCAGCTCTTCATCAACATCTCACTGTAGCTGTTTCTGCTTTCACTTTCTTCCCTGCCGTATTATCAGACTTGCCTTCATTGAAGAAAAGCTGCCAACAAAGTTCCCCTAATTCAGTGATAACACATTTAATTTCCTATAGATTCTTCAAAATAAAAGTTCCCCATTATTTTGTTATGTGAAAACTTTTATTGTGAAGAAGCAGTAACTTCACATAACTTCTAATGTGGCTGATAGCGAGCATGAAACAGTAAACAGCTTTTAAAACGCATTTTTCTCTGGTCTCCTGCAGATATAGGTGAGTGGAGTGTCACAAAACACACGCTTGTTTCAGGGGGAGAATGGGGGTCGTCAGGAGTTGGCTGTGGTCGGGGAGACGTCACTGCTACCTGCATGAGGGCAAGCGGCCCGGCTTTTGGACCTACTCCGGGGAAAGTCCATCTCTGACGCAGCTTGGCGTGGCACGCGCGTCTAAACTGACAATGGAAACACAAATCGTCGTGCCGTGGCTTTACTTGGCGTGGCCATGAGTGACAACGGAATAATCCAATCTAACAAACTCCTCATGAACAAGAGGGATTCATCAACTGGAACGAGTGATTTACAACAAGTTGGTTTATCTAAAGTCATTATTATATCTTCATTATATACAGATCATTACTTAAATAATAAACGCTCTCACCCGAAGAAGAGACAAATCAAACTTGAAGTGATAATTAACTGTGATCACAAACTTTCCTCAGATCAGTATCAGACCTCACATCAACAAGCACAGTGTTCTGTCATAACAACTGAGCTGGCCGCCAAGTGGAGATTCGTGGGTGGATATTCGTTGGGTGGCCTGATATACCCCCCACCGCCCTGCCGACACACACATGAAGGGGATACACTCTTGCTTTGGCTGAGGCCTGGCTGTTTCTTGGTAAATATACTACGATGGAGGGCCACAGGACTGTTGGAGCTCCACTGTAGGCGGTGGAGAGGAGAGCACTCAATCAACGTGTGTGTGTGTGTGTGTGTGTGTGTGTGTTGTATGTAAGCGACGGGAGTTTCACAGGAAGAAGGTTCAAAGGTTCATCATCGAGGTGGCCTACAGTGTGTCCTCCTTTTAGAGTGAGAATCAAGATCTTTTAATGATAATCTTACTTGAGCAATAAACTGTCGACTCCATTTAACTAGTATGTGATAACTGAGGAGTCAAATCAAAGTGTGAGTTTTTAATTCTCTGCCATCTCATCCATCCTCTTAGTTATTATGAGACATTCCTTCCCCAGCTGGTCTCCATTTAAACCCCTACTGTGCTGTCACTGAGGTGTGTGTTTACGTTTGCTGTATAATGAGGAGCGTTTTAAAGTCCAGGACAAGATGTGGGGTCTGAGCTCTGTTTTAACACACAGGGATATCACCTCCCCGGGACAAAAAGGAAACTATCCACAAACTGAAGCAAAATGACGAACTCCTTACACAGCAGATCAAGTCAGCAGACAAGTTACCATGTAAGTAAAAAAAATCCTGGAGCCTGACAAAGCAGTTAACATCAACCAGACTACTTTTTGAGTGAAACAAATATATACATATATATATATATATATATGTAAAGAAAATCGGTGGATAAAAAGACATTGCACATATTTTTACAGCCAAAAGCTCAAAATGCTTTGAACAGATTTTAAGGCAACACCAACAACTTTTGGATAAGAGCTTTAAAAGTGCATTTGAATAACTTCCCGTCTTCCAAGTGAAATACCAATCTGAGGGATTTGTTGGTTAAATCTGATATCTGCCCCCTCACAGACTCTTTTATCTCTGCTACAGGACGGGAACTCTAAATGTGGAACACCTTCAACATTTCAACACCCACAAAGAGGGCAAACTACTGAAATAAAAGGTGTCTTTTTATGTTCCGCAAAAGTGTCACATCTATGATCACCTGTCCTTGCAAAAATAAAAGTATTATGTTATAGTTGTGAAGCTATTTTTTAGTTGTTATTATGCCATCTGTTGGAACAAACTGCCAGAGGAGCTAACATTCGTACCAACAGTAACTATTCTAACAGGCTAAACGCTATTGTGTTCATGATTTCCTTTTCACTGAAACTGCACTTTTATTTCCCCTTTTTATCTATGTCTCTTTTTTCTTATCATTATTATGGTTTTGGTTTAAACTTTCTATTTTTTTAATCTCATACCAGACTTCATTATGTTAAGAACCTTGAGCTGCCTCTGTTTATAAAATATGCTCATAAAGAAGCACATATGTGATAAAACACATAGCCTGAATGCTTGATCCCCTGCAGGTTTACACCTGGCAGAGATAATAATTAAAGAAGGAACTAAGTCATTAGCATGTGTACTAAAGAAAATAAGTCACAGTACTACACTTCAGGGTTGAGCCGGCCACCAACATCTGAAGTTGGTTCACCAGAATGCAGAAACAAAAATACAAACCAAGAGTCCCTATCATCACCACTTTAAAGCTGCTGGAGGTCAAAATAACGGCCTACTTGTACAGACATACCATTGTATAAGAGAAGAAACATTTTTCTCTATGATGCAAAAGATTAAGACAGTGTGCCTTTCTGTCAGCTCTGTGGCTATACATGTGCATTGTGTGTGCACATGAAAGCAGAGACCCTGGTGGCATTTAGGGAGATCAGAGTAGGTCGGCCAGATGGCTTTAATGTCACCACCAGCCTCTGAAAGTGTTGCAACGCAGAGATCTGGAGCAAAAACAAACATATAGGAGCTGGGAGCTCAGCGCAGGCCACCGCCGGCACACTGCGTGGCATTGACTGCTACGAGCTAGATGAGAAACATATTGTAACCTAGATTCTCTCCTGCAAGGCCCCCCTCTCTCATTATGTGGCTTTTTTTGTGCTGAGAGTGTAATAGGCGCTTTTGTGTGAATTTAAACTCAAAGCAGAGCGAGGAGAGGAAGGAGCACTGTGTGTGTGTGTTTGTGATTGCTGGGCAAAAAAAAGGAGAAAGCAAGAGAAACATACAAAGCACCCACACATAAGAGGACCTGAAGAAAGAAGATATTGTGTGTGAGTGTTTCTTACCGTCTTTGTTACTGGTGACAGGAATGTTGTGGACAGTTCGGAGTTTGAAACAGGAGCTGGTCAGGACCTGGAGCTCCACAGAACTTAATACACAGGACTGGAGATCTGGGAAGAACACACAGTAACCACACACCCACGGTCAAACTTTCACTTTCCTGTGGTGCAGTCAGTTTGTACAAAGTGGTTTGGAACCATTTGACGAAGCAGAGAATGTTTTCTGAGGACAGAATTTATTCAAGAAGAGCGTTACCTTTCTTCTGGAGTTTCTGGATGCTTTCCCTCCACTCTGACCTCTCGTAGTCAGAGGAGAGGAGGAACAGGTAGCTCTGAATACACAGGAAAAAATACTGTTAAATCTCTGACGGCATTTCTCATTAAAGGAGCAGTGTGTACGATTTAGGGGGATTTAGTGACATCTAGCAGTGAGGAATGCAGACTGCAACCGGCCAAAACTTCTTCTGGCTATTTAATTTTTTAATTATGCCTGTGTTCATTGTTAATTATGTGGAAATGACTAAAAGTAATTTCTTATCTAATTTTCATTTATCATAATTGTAGCCTTAGAGTGATTCTTACATTTTCTAATTGTATAAATGTGTAGCCTACAAGCTGAATAAGAATGTTTTAACGTCTCATCAACTATGTGTCACACATCTACAGCCCGGAACCTTTTCCTAAAATTTGCCAGATCTCAATGGCGTTGGCTAACCTTGAGTCTCCTTAGTGAGGCTAGCTATTGATTCCAAGTCCAAAAAAGAAAACGTCTCAGAGGAAAATAGAAAACATCACAGTGCGTGGACAGATTTGTTTGCTTTCACTGCTTACACTGCAAAGTTTAAGTACAAAAAGGGCATTTGAACTGGGTTTGTTTTTTGTTTTTGTTTTTTTCAAAATCCATGGAAATTAAATATCCAATTTAAGGATGCAAAGTTTGCCAGCAGGGATAAAGGGAAAGTTAATCAATACTGTGTCCTCCACCTATAAGAAATGAATATGTTTTAAAGGCCCCATGCATGAAACCTAGATTTTTAAAACCCTTTAACGATGTCCTGAGAATACCCACCAAGTGCTACAGTTTGGTTTGGCCCCTTAAAACAGGTCTATGTTTGGCTAAAAGCTTTCTTTTTTTAACTTCAAAGTGGAATAGGGAAATAACAATGTGCCTCATGCAGTGTATTTTTTAATACCTAAAAAAATAAACCAGGTCAACACAGGAATTCACTGTTGCTTCATTTCTTTGCTGGCACAGATGTATGCTCTAGCTGATTTTGTATTTTGACCATTTGTGAACTGATTTAAACCCAGTCCATGCTTTGTGACTTTATGCTGAGTCACCATCACTCATATCTATATAATTAGTGTGTTTATGATTAAATTAACTGTTTGACCAAATCTTGCAGGAAACACTGTCTCCTCTGCAAATCATTAACGGAAGACGTGAAAAAATCCCACTCAAGAAATTATTACATAACCTAGATGCATCTTAAAAACACTATGATATGAAAATATCTCATGCTGCCACAAAATTTTTATTTTGGAAACCTACAGTAAATCTGATCCATCTTAAAGGACTCTTTTAAAAGGTACATGCCTCCCTCTAGTGGCAAGAGTTGAGTGTTGCGGCTACATGGATGCAGAGAGTGTAGGGACATTTACCTTTCCATGTTTGTTGTGGATGCGGAAGGGGATGGTGGGAGAGTGCAGGAGCAGCCATGACTCCTGCTCATTCATCTTCTTCCTCAGACGCTCCACGCGACTCTGACCCTTCGGCGCTTTCTAAACACACAAACAACCAAAATGATGCACAGAATCTCTTTCAGTGCTGAAACTGGAGTCCAACTCCTTACCAGAGTCATAACTTAGATCTTAACACACAGACATGATGCATATGTATATTTTTAGTTTCAGCATGACTCACACTTACACACATACTTCAATCTACCTATATCTATGGCAACTAGACCAGCAAAGACTATGGATAAGCCCCTGAAAGCAAGTACAGCGCTGTAAGTCTTTATATATAATTCAAGGATCTCAGCTTCTCCTCAGAATTGAAGGAAAACAAATACACACATCCTCCCAGCCCCCACCAGGAAGCCGTGACTCACAGCCTAGATACAATCAGCCCAATCTGGCCTCCTCTGACTCTAAATACCAGCCGTGGTCACTCGCTGTGCCCTGGGTGGGCGAGTTTACCACTGCGAGAGGGGAATAACAGGAACTGTCTGCTCCCGAAGCCTTCAATGTGTCTCAGCCTGGGGTGCGGGGGCGATTACTGTACAGACTTGTAGCAGCTTTTTTTTTTTAACCTCTGTCACTCACTGAATGTTTTAGCACTGGTAGGAATTAACGAGAAGGGCTGATGTAATGACGAACATTTACATTTATAATCACTTACATTCATGTCATAATTCTTGTGTAAAATGTGTGAAGGTTTCTTTTCTTTTACCAGCATGCACCACTGAGGATGACAGTTCTTGAATGTATTGAATCTTTGCAAGCACAAGTGTGACACAGCAATCTGATCTCTGGTGCAAATCGCAGAAACAATTTGGAGATTAGGAGGGACTTCATAAGTTTTTGATTTAAAGGAATACCTTTCCATAGTCAGTGTATTACCCACAGTCAAGGCACACTCCCAGTTCGGAAAAGCAGACTGGAGTACTGCCAAGGAAGCTAAGCAATGTACCGCAATATCAGTTTAAGTGTACGATATACTTAGAATGTCAAAATACCGACTTCATTTTGATTAATTAATCACAGAAAAAGTCAAAGTTAAAAAAGTTGTGAAGAAAATTGTGAAAAAAAATTGCGCTGATTAATCACGTTCTGTGGTGCCCTTTGACCTGCTGCGATATGAAGGCCACAGTGGCTTTGTCACATGATGGAGGCAGACGAGATGACGCTGCTCAGCCATGTGAACGGAACATTTACAATGAAAAAACGCCCAGATAGAACTGTTGATACGAGCACCGTTCTCTGCAATGTCTGCGCTAAGGATTTTCGTACCATCGGAGTACTTCAAGCCTGAAACATCACCTCAGAGCAAAGCATTTTCCTGTGAACCTGGAGGTCCGAGCTAGCACAACCTCTGACACTAGCGCTAGCAGCTAGCCTCATTAAGCCACACTCGACCAGGTGATCAGATGCAAACTGAGCTAGTCTACCTGTGACCAACTAACTAACTCCCTTGCAAAATGGACGGCAGACCAGTTTTGGTGGTCGAGGACAGGGGGACAATTGTGCCCCAAATCCTGCAGCTTTACAACGACACACCCACAAAAATTCATTGGAATTGAAATTTTTTAAGTACTTTCACAGCAAAAGTTCATATATGTGATTAATTTAGATCAATTAATAACAGAGAATGTAAATAATTCATGTTTTTAATCGTTTGACAGCCCTATTTTTACCGCTTTACCTCGCCATCAGACAGCCCTCTCTGAGAGGGAGCTGAAGCTGTTATCTACGTACTCTTCAAAGCCACCGGACACCTTTGACAGAAACAGTAATTTTACCTTGCAGAACACAGGAGCTGCTGGTCTTCCCCTGCCTCAATCAGTTTGATTGTGTTGTTGTGTGACTTTGGTGTTAGCTCAGATTCAAAAGCCACACAATAACACAAACTCATGCAGGCAGTGGTAGACCAGTGACCATTCAAACAGTACAAAATAAAACACTGTTAGTTGTTGGATAAGTACCTCATACAACCCTACATCAAACTATACCTTCAAGTTTCACTTTTTTTTCCCAGTTTCTGGATCTATTTTTTGGATGTCTCTTTATCGCCCTCACAGAGTTTCCCTACATGACGCATTAAACCTGATCCTGTCTAAGACAAACAAAGGTGTGGATGACAAGTACTGAGGTAAAAAGGAAGGAGCCGTGTTTCCAGCACGGAATTACTGATACTGGGGAGTCTTCCACGAACGTCTGTGCATGCCACGATAAATATCTTCAAGCAGGACACATCAGTCAAAAAGTCCCTCCTGAGTCATTTGTATGTGTTTGTGTTTCTCACACAATAGGGAAGCGGCTAATGATTCATTTTAAGGAACCACTAAAGGTCCCGCTCAGAGAACACCAACCCCAGAAAATTAAAAAAAAGTTCCACACGCCAGTAACAGCCAGCAGTATTACCTTCTCTTTCTGTATCTCACTCTTTAAGACTGAGATCTTGATCTTCATCTCCTCAATCTCGTGCTCGGGCAGGACCTGGATACTGGGGCAGGAGTCAGAGTCGTCCAGGGTCTGGAAAGTCAAGTCCGCCAGAGGGATGTACCACTTGCACTCGTACTGCTGATGGCGACTGCAGACAGGGGATTCAGAAAGAGAATATTAAACACAATTAGTCAGATAATGGTACAATAAATCCTTTCTCTTTTTCTAGAGTCACCAAAATATTTGTTGTCACCAACCAGGTGTTGTCAATATGTGTTTTGAAATGTTCTTTGTTCCTCAGTTTATCTGATGAAGGTCTAGCTGACTGAGACACTGTGTATTTAAATAAAGTTCACTGCAAGTAACAGGAACAATGCACGGAAATTCTCATCTCTTATCAGAAAAATCATTCCTAGTAAGAGATGATTAATGACATGATTCATTTTACTGTAATTACTGACTTCACATCGTTGAGATAAAAAAAGTTCAACAGTTTCATTTCGTTTCTATTTTTACGAAAACATACAACATCCTGTGAGCCTTACAAATGAGAACTGCAGTTTAAGGCCCTACTCACAAATGTGCTGTGTACTCATCTGACCTTGAGACTAGTTCGATCCAAACACGCCAAACTAAGGAGCAATGTTCAGCCTTTTCACGTAGTCACAATGCCTAGATTAATGAAAACAATGCACGCTCAGCAGAGTGCAGAAAGTGCATTGATTTGCATTGTCACTAATGAGACTTTCATTAGTTTTCCTGGGTGCAGCACAGTCAACTCATTACCAGTGCAATGCCTTCATCAGAGGGCCAATTTAAGAAGTTTGATAATGAGAAACCACACTGGAAACAAAATTCTCATTTGCAACAGCTAAAATCCACTGATTGAAGATGTTTTCAGATATTTTACTAAAGTATAAGTATGACACTACACTGTGAAAATACTCCA
Source organism: Epinephelus cyanopodus (assembly GCA_026686955.1). NCBI lineage: Eukaryota > Metazoa > Chordata > Actinopteri > Perciformes > Serranidae > Epinephelus > Epinephelus cyanopodus. Next base: position 20,722,962 of record CM048924.1, read on the forward strand.
CTTCAAGTAAAAGTTGTGCATTTAAAACTTTACTTCAGTAAAAGTCAGTGTTTTACTTTTATATCTGAAGCTTTTCTGGTAATATTACCGCATCACTACCTTTAATAATAAGCTGTCAAAAGGATTTATAAGATCTTTCGTACCTGCGGGTCAAACACAAACATTTGGTCATTCCTAATAAAACTATTTGTCTCAACTGTTTTGAGAGTTGCTTCAATACAGGAAGGAAAAATACTAGATATTAGGGTTGCCCCCTAATAGTCGACCAAATGTTCGTCACCCAGAAAGGTCATTAATCGGCAAGATTTCACTGGTCGCTTAGCTGCAGAGCACAAAAACCATACAAACATGAAACTCTATTAGGAACTACTACAAAATAGATCAAAACCTATATGACTGGACTGTGGGGGAATTTGAAAGGACAGGCACAGGAAGTAGCCACGCTCAACAGTCAGACAGGAGTCAGGTTAATTTCCAGGGCCGGTTAATAACATGTCGGGCAGGAAATCCAAAGTGTGGGATCATTTTGAGAAGGTGAAGAACGAACCCAGGGTGATATGTAAACTCATCTTCAATGGCCGACTACAAACATGGCGTATCATCTGAAACATGGAAGTAGCTACATGCCCATTAGCCCACAGCGTCATTAACAGGCGGCTCGCTCAGTGTGTGACGTGCACTTGTAGATAAAATATAGGCCTATATTAATGAAGGTTTGTTAGGACAGTTTTGTATTTCTCTGTAATGTAGCACAGTGTTAACAATGTTTCTGATACTACTCCTCCTCACACCTTCAACTCAAACCATTGTGTTGCCCCGCCCAAAATATATCATTTAATAATTAAATTAATATCATAAACATGTGGGCGACTAGTCGACTAATGGCCCTAAATGACGGCTATTGGTCGACATGTTGAATCAACATAAATGTGACTGATTCACAAATAACAGAAGTGAGATAATCGCTGGATACAGTGGGATTGAGGTTCCTCCGTGACTTAACCCCATGTGACTGAGTTTCTGGATGTCTGTGCTGCTATTCCTGTATGTGTAGCCTGTAGGCGGCATGCTGAGATAACACTGCAGACCATAATAGTCTAATTTACAGGCCTGGTTGTTATGGCAACCCTGTGTGTTCCTCCAAGTGAGGGGGTGGCAGCAAATGACACAGTCAAACGATGAATGTCAACCAAAATAAGATCCAATCAGGCTAACAGCTGCCGCCGTGCTGACGAGGTGAGCGACACGCAATCCTGTAAATGTGACACTTAATCTGTGGACATGTGTCAAGCCTTGAGATGCAGCATCACACACGCTCAAACAAAAATCCCCGCGCTTGTGTCACCGTGCTTTCCTTTGCCTTCAGCTCAAAGAGATTCCTTAAACACACAACCCTCTGCTTGTGTGTACACATTTTCTTGAATAGCACCTTCATCCTCGCTCTCTGTTCACCATGTATATCAGCTACTCTCCAAAATACCAGAGGGAAAATGCCTGCTATCCTTTCTCTTTGTTAGCAAGGCTTCAAAAAAGCACCCTCTGCTTTGCGAGAGACAGAATCCTCGGTAAACTGCCGGTGTCATCCTTTTCTGTTTCACCATCTGGGGCTGACGTGCTGATGTGGAATGAACAATACAGATAGAAACCTAGAGAAGGTCATCCTAAAATATGGTGGATATTTAAAGGCACACATTCAAATGGCTCTGTAGTGAATACACTGTTATGATATCCTGGATGGAGAGGGAAAGGTGAGGTGGACTCACCCCACAGCCGTCTTCTTCATCTTGGCACAGAGCAGCAAATCGGTGAAGAGGAAGACGTGCCGAAGCTTCCTGGAGCTTTCTGACACCTCCACCAGGAAGCCATCCTTCACCAGCTGACGAGCCTACCAGAACACAACATGGGTCAAACAATGTCTAGAGAAACAAGTGAAGGGCTGCCTTGTTTTCAAGGAGATCGATTTAAGAATTTTAACTGGTTCCTTCCCTGCTTGGGTTTCAACAAGCTTGTGGGAAAATGGTCAAAATACAACTCTAAAATCACTACATCGGCTCCAAATCTGCTTTACAGTCGCTTTGCAAATCTACATCTTAGTTAAATGTTATTCGAAAGCCTCACAGTTGCATTTGATGTGTGTTAGATCTCAAAGGGAAACTCTACTGATTTTGCACATCAAAGTCAGAGTGTTTACAGGTCTTGGGGAGTTGTATAAAGCCGTTTGTGGCTCCAGAGGGAGCTGTGGGAAGTCTAATGAATTGCTACGAGACAACAAGTTAGGATGAAAAAAATGTGGGGGAGTGGAATCAGAAAGAAGTCTATACTTCAACCTGCTGTTCATCTCTGCTCGAGGCTTGCTGCTCAAGGCTATGTTAGCCGTGACGAGCATAACACACTCAACCAACAGCTGGCGGTTGAGTTGCATAGTGAGAGATGTAGGCGCCAGGTTTTGACAGTGAAGGAGAATGTGTGAAATGTGATCTGTTGCATTAATATTCATCTCTTTTTTAGTTTATTTTACACTGTCTATTGTGGGTGCGACAATGTTATAGGAGTGAGGTGCTAAATCAGTATATCAGAGTACTCTCAAGGAGACAAACAATGCACTGAGGGGCACATTCACACAGAATTGATCGCAGCCACTGATAGCACCATAAATTGTGCATTACCTGAGACTGCTATCCACCCTGTCTCAAAGTCCAATTCACATAGGACATTGCACTAATGATATTACAGTGCAACCACACCCATTAAGTTTTGCAACTCAGTGCTATTTGCTCTTTTTTTTTTTTGTCAGACCGTGAGTTACAGGTGCTGACCAGTGAGATGCAGAAACATTCTTCAGAACTTCAGGTGAGGAATTAAAATGTGACAGAGAGAAACCGACTGACTTTGAGGTTCTCCTGTTTGTGTACAAAGCCCTTAATGGTCTGGTCTTCATCCCGACTGTCCCACGCTCCAGATTTAAGCTCAAGGGTGATCGTGCCTTTACTGTGTCTGCCCCCAAACTGTGGAACAGCATCCCTCTCCCAATCAGATCCGCTTCCTCCACTGAGTCGTTTAAGTCCAGACTCAAATCCTACTTTTATTCATAGTGTCTGAGTCCCCCTGATGTGGTTTTCCCTGATGCATGAAGCCGTGTATCTGACAGTTATGTCTAGCTCTCATGTATGTGTTTTCAATCAATCAATCAGTCAATTTTATTTATAAAGCCCAATATCACAAATCACAATTTGCCTCACAGGGCTTTACAGCATACGACATCCCTCTGTCCTTAGGACCTTCACAGCGGATAACAGTCCTGTGAGGGTCGATCTCCTCATTGATGGAGGAGAGAAAGTTCTGAGATATCCGCAGAGCAGATCTCAGCATCTTATTCCTTTTGTACAGCACTTTGGTCAATGTGAGATGTTTTTAAGTGTGCTTTATATAAATAAATTTGAGTTGAGGCGGCAAGGTGATGCAGTGGTTAGCACTGTCGCCTCACAGTAAGAGGGTTCCTGGTTCGAGCCCAGGGTAGGGGGCTCGAAACACAGGGTTGGGGAGCCCTTCTGTGCGGAGCTTGCATGTTCTGCCGTGGCAGTGTGGGGTTTTCTCTGGGTACTCTGGCTTCCTCCCACAGTCCAAAGACATGCAGGTTAGCAATAGTTTGGGGACCTGTCAAGGGTGTACCCTGCTTTTCACCCAAAGTCAAACCCAAACCCTCCGCGACCCCCACACAGGATAAGCAGTTACGGAAAATGAATGAATCAGCTGAGTGTTTGGTATTTAATAACCTAGTTTGAGTTTCAACCAAGACGCAATACTTTCACTGTAACTGCGCATGGATATTAGCGCTGATCATTTGCATGGAAAAGGGCAAACTTTGCGCCAAATCTATGCATATTACCTCATTTAAAAATGTGCAAATAGCACAGGAGCACCGAGGCGCTGTTTGCTTGGCAGCGCAGTTAGGCTATAATTCACCCTTTGCAGGTAATTTTGAGAATTAGTTTCTCCTTGTCTTATTTGTGCAGGTTAAGCAGCTACAAAAGCCACACAATCCTTTTGTGAATTCTCCCATCAATGCAAACTTTCATTTGTTAACAAGAAAATTCAACAAGGCACCAAATACACCTAATTTCCAAACTTTCTAATAAACTCTATCTCCGTTGTATTTGTCTTTTGCCTCTAGAGGTTATCAAATCATGTTTGTAGAGCACTTCTAACTTTATGAATTGTGTTCGATCGATACGCCTTTATTTTTAGGGTTTCATGTTGAGTCAAAACACGCAAAGGAAAGAAATGACAGGACACAAGGCAGACAGGAAGATATGAGCTGTCCTGAAAACACCTCAGTCAAAGGAGGCAATTTAAGTATTATCCCTGGCTGCCTTCCTACATGCAGAGTATTTTCCTCCATCCAGGGTCACTCTCTCCTTGCACCATGACACAGCAACTAACTTCAAAGTCAATTATCAGTTCTTGTTTTTGCTGTATCAAGCTAAATAGGGAAAGTACTGGGCAAAAACAACAATAGCATACTGAACACTGCTATTCTATTTATTTTTAAATACAGTCTGTGGACTCTTATCTAGTTATTAGCAGGTATCTACATTGTTTTCTCATTCATACTAGAAGATGAGGGTATTAATTTACACATAATGACACAGATAACCACACACACCTCTCCCTTGGGCGTGGTGACGGCAGTCCTGCGAGGGTCGATCTCCTCGTTGATGGAGGAGAGAAAGTTCTGAGATATCCGCAGAGCGTCCTGCAGGAGGGGGAAGTCCGGGTGGTCCTTAGGAGTGTGTTTCAGCAAGTCCTGCAACACATGCACAAATGCAATGGTGACATAGACGCACACAGTCATGGTTTGGTTTAAAACTTTGTTGGTGCAATAAAATGTCTTTGTCTGTAAATTGTCAGAAATTCATTTTTACCTCCTAAAAAATCCATGCATGCACAAGCCCTGATTGAATTTTGCCGTCTTATTCAAAACATAATTGCACCGTGTATACACAGTGAATACTTAAGTAATCTCTGAAAATCCTATTTCCTTGTTTTTATTGAAGGTGCTCTCATCTGCATAGCAGCGGGGTGAACAGGACAGCTGACAACAGAGACTTGAGATGCCGTCTTTGTTCCAAAACAAACAAATTTTCACCTCCTCTTACTTTGCATAAAAAGACAGGAACATGACCTTCGTAGAATCGCTCACACTAGCATTAGATGCGCTGGGCATGTTGTTGTTCTGACAGCTTTATGCAAAAGTAGTCGTGCAATAAACTCCCATAACATAACTCGACACATCCAGGCATCTCTGCTCACTTGATTGGCAGTTCCCACTTAATTATTATTACTCATCCAAAGAGGTCGGTTTATTTAGGCTGCGAGGACACTGCGATAAACAACAAAAAGCAGGCTTTGATTTTTTTAGCACTTGGGCTGCTGTGTGGAGTCGCTAACACAGAATTAAGATGTGTGAGAGACAACATTTTATTCTCGAGAGTGGATTTGCTGAGAGGAATGTCGAGTCTATCATCAGAAATCTTTCTGGTAGAAACTGTTTATTCTTCTTTGAGCGTGTGTGTGTGTGTGAGAGAGATCAGTTCATCAACATGCAAAACAAAGGAGTGACACAACACATATATTTTCTCACTTGCCTCTTGTGTTATCTGGCCATGCAGATTTTATTGTTTTACTTTATTCCGTGGTGGAAAAGATCATTTACGCATCAGAATAGGGACTGTGAAGTTGACATCATGCATTTTAAATTTTGGGACAGATCTTGCGAGGAATATGCTCTGCTACAATGTTTACCCGTTAACCTTTTGTTTCATTTATTAAAAAGCTACCTTGGTCAAATCTGATGTAGAAGGAAAAGGAGAAATAAAAGCGACTCTATATAGAGAAATTGAATTGCAATGCCAATACTTCAAAAAGTAATCACAATAAACCGATTTACTGAACTAACTGCATTACCTTCGGATAAGTTTTAAAGTAACAAATATCCAGAAGCTCATGAACAATTTTGTGTGAGCACAGTGATACCTGCAAAGGAAAGATGGCTCTCTGCTCTTTGGCCTTGTGACGGTATAACACCAAGCAAAATACATAAGATAATGAGGTAAAAGGCCAAATCAACAGAGCACATACCTCACAAGAAGGCAATATGGCGTGACGTACCTTCACATACCTTATACCAGAAAACTCCATTTCAAGTAATAGTCCTGCATTTAAAATCCTACTTAAGAAAAGTAAAGTACTTTCAACTACAAATACTCCAAGTATCAAAAGGAAAAGTACAGGGCTGGTTGCACTAAGAACCTTGAGTTAAGATTTTCCTTAATGTCCGAGATAAGGTTTTCTTGAAGGGAAAAAAAAAATCGATTTCACAAAACATCCTTTGGTCCTTAAGGATTTAAGGCTTTCTCCTTATCTTGGTCTTATAATTATGCCTAAAGTTTGTTAAACTGTTGCGCAAAGAACCTTAGTAACCAAAATAAAGACAAAAATAAAAATTACCCCTGATTCCATCTTAACTGCAACATGGTTGAGTTTATTGAGATGAATGAGAGAAATTAAGGCACCCTGAGAAGAGTGTTCCCCGACTCGGGGAACCTGTTGGACACGCTTAATGATGAGCGACTGCTTTTGAGTTTTACCAGAAGTCTATTTATGATTGTGACCGCCTGGGGTTGGATCACTCAACTTTCCAAAGCTGCACTCTTCCAGTCCCTTCACAATTAATGATGGCTCTGTGGATTTATGTAACAGGATCTTTCCAGTCAGTTATTGGCGAGGTATTTCATGTGAGCTTTAAGTGGCATACTTAAGGAGCAAACTTAAGGTGCTTTGTGCAACTGACCCCTGGTTCGGCAGTAAAATGTCTCCTGTGACATATGATGTGATATCGTTATTGTTAATATTGATGCATCAACAAGTAAGCTGCATTTTATTGCTGAAGCTGGTCCAGCGCTCCTCAACCTGGGGGTCGGCCCCCTTTCAAAGGGTCACAAGATAAATCTGAGGGGTCGTGAAATGATTAATGTGAGAGGAAGGAAAAACATAAAGTAAAACTTGTTCTCTAATCTTTGCCTTTTGTGAAATATCAGAAGTACTAACAACTCATTGACTCATCTGAAACGTCACAAAGAGCTCCAACCAGATTGGCTTGGTTGTTGTGTATTTTATAAGTTTATAGTATATTTTCTATGAGTTCTAAATCTGAGAAGTAACTAATACTGTAGCATATTAGTATAGTAGTAAATAGCATGAGTAAAAAGTAGCATTAAAATGAAATATTAAAGTAAACTATAAGTCACTCAAAATTGTACTTAAATTAAAATACAGTACTCGAGTAAATGTACTTAGTTCATTTCCACCACTGGTTATATGTGCCAGTGTGTTGAGTTATCAGTCTCCACACACCGATACGATGGAAGTGAATGGAGTTTCCCCTGTTTTTCCTGTCATTTGGGTGAAACGATCCTTTGAAGTCGTGTACAGTTGGTGCAAGCAGCATACTCACATGAAGGACCAGGGTGCTTCTGGTAACACGGTCAATGGGCTTGTAAAGGAGAGCTGTGGGAAGACAAAAGAAGAGGAAGGCTCTGAGTCAGTGGCGCTTACACACACAGACACACACACACACACACAGACATAGACACACACACACACACACACACACACACACACACACACACACACACACACACACACACACAAGGCCACAGTTCCACTGCTCCAACAAGGACAAATACTCCGACTCATAGCACCTATAGTCTGACAGGTGATATGATTTCGGCTGCCTACAACTTGTTCAGAACACAACAGCCCGAGCACTGATGAGGACCAGACAGCGAGCACATACAACTCCTATTCTAAAGTCATTACATTGGGAAATGGGAGAACACAGGGGTCCCTTGACCTCTCACCTAAAGATATCTGAATGTAAATGAGTTCTATTGTTGTCCCCTGTATGGCTGTGCCTACTTTATGCTAGACCCATGCAGATGTGGACAAAAACCACACAGCTTTCTGGTGTAGTACAAATGTGTTATTTTGTATTTGAATATTTCTGCATACTGGTGTCCCTAAACAATCTAGGAATCAAATAAACTGGGTATGACTGGAAAGCTGAGACTCCTGTGGATTCATTGAGCCCAATTTAATTAATGTGTGGTGGTGTTAGCCTCCATAGTAGCCATTTTATTGTAATGAGACCTTTTCTTTAACTTGACCTCTCTGTTTAAAATGACCTATCAAAGGGTTTCCCACACATTCATTTATTTGTGGCAGCCCGCCAGAATCAAAAAGATTTCCTATTTTTGGAGCTGAACCGTTCATTAGAAGTGCTGTTGAAATATATTTATAAGTTTGGTTATTAATAGCGCCACACTGTCAAGCACAGATTGCACTCTTGGCACAGATGAAGCAGCAGAACGTCAGGCACGTTGGAGAGACTTAACCCTTCATTCTACTGTGTCTAAACTGGGTCTAACTAGCCTCTGCAGCAGCTGCTCCTCTCCATCCATTTGATCTGATCAGCTCTGAACACATCAACAGATCAATCATCCACCCTGCGACTCCCATAGACCCACAAAAACGTGAGAAGGGACACAGAGTGATACAAAAGGACACACACGCATTGTTCCTCAAAGTCTTGCTGTCTTGATGAGGCATTTTGGAGGGATTTTTGACCCTTTTTTTGTTTGTTTTTACAAATTCTTGATCTTGGTAACAAATGCTATGAACCCCAACACTATTGTAACAACTTATGTTACATAATTGAGCATGGGAATAGCAATCGTACACTTATTCATCACAATGATCAATCAGTAACAGATTTATGATGAGCTGCTTCTCAAATTAATCTCCAGGGCCTCTTTGGTTTTCGAGTATTTTTTATCCCTTGCAATATTTATTCTATAGACCTTTTTACTTTTAACATTTCATTGATTATTGTCTTTCAAAACTCTATTTATTGTTGTATTGTATTGTTTTACTTTTTTGTCTGTGCTGTTTTAATCTTGCTCTGTGAAGCATTTTGTTCTGTATGTTTGCACGAATGGCGCTATATAAAAATGTTGAGTTGAGAGTTGAGAATTCTTCAGCAAACATATTCAACTAAGGCCTAGTCCGAACGTACACAGGTATTCTCCTTTGTTATCAAAAAAAGTCCCATCCAAACTAGCACTGCCTTGTACTGTACCCTTAAGACATGCATAGAAAAAGAAGAAGATGTTGGCCAATCAGTAGCCTGAAAAATAGCTATTACAACAGAAATAGCTACTACAACAGAAGATCACGTTATTGTTATTTAAAAAAAAGAAATTTGACTGTATGTGTGTTGTAATAGGTTGAAAGGTTGAAGGTGGGGGACTGTTCAGTTTGTTCTGCACAACAAATGAATGGACACACACACACACACACACACACACACACACACACAGAAGTCCAGAGCCAGGCTGCTTAACATGCAGTCCACCTCCGTGGTCGATGCTGCAGTCTCCTATTGGTTCTCAAACAGTTTGCTTCCACTGCATATTTAGGCTGCTACTAGGTAAACTACAGCTTGGACAATGGACTTTAAGAGTCCCTCTAAATAACACTGAGGCACACAAAAACAGCACAAATGAAAGCATGTTTATATAGAATGTGCAGTAACCACAGACATGTGCCCAAACAGCATCGCTCCTATCTCCAAATCAAAGTTTAAGCCTGCACCACCACACTTGGCTGGTTTCCGGCTTTGCTGCGGGGTTGATGCGAACAGCGGCAGGTCTGACACACATGACAGCTCTGGGTGAGAAACTCCCACAGACAGGACAGAGGGAAAAGATGGAAAGAAAATGGAAAAAATGGGGGTGGGCGGCAGGCAGGGTGGCAGATGTGAGAACCCCTGGGGAGACACGAATAAGAAGCAAGCACACATATAGATGTAAAAGAAGAGAAGACAGAGGGAGGTTGAAGGAGATGACTTTTATTCTCTCCTCTGTCAGACCTGGATTGCAGCAGTCATCTAATGAAATGCCAAAAATGTCTCAAGGTCTCAAAATAATAATGCCACTGGTGTCACGAAGCATTGTAAAAAAAAAAAATGTATAATAATGTTTCTCTGCACATGCACTCAGAAATCAAAGAAGGCTATGCAATAAAAGCAAACCACATCAGCAAGAACACAAGAATCTGGAAACCAGCTGACAGTGTTCCACTCAATGATCAAGCTAATCTCCATTCATTACAGTGCAGACTAAAAGCGACTGATTTTGAAACCAAGGGAAGAAAAGCTAGCCAGGTGAAACAGAGAGAAGTGCTGTGCCTTCTGTATGCAGGGCAGGTCGTCTCAGACAGTCAGACAGTGCTCCGCTCCCACAGAGACGCAGGAACAGTGCTACACTCATCTGTTTAAACTACTGAACATTGCTCCCATCAGCTGCACGGTAGTACGGACGTGCTGTCTCTCACTTCTTCTCCGCCTCTGTACGCTCACTTTTAAGTGTTCGTCCTCCTTTCTTCTTGCCTCCTCCTTCAACTAAGAGAAATGAAAGGGCGCGAGCAGAAGCCTACAGGGAACTTGTTCGGATCTACTGATAGGGCTTGTCATATTAAACTTTACACACCCTCATATGCTCAAATACACACACGGACACACACTCACACACCCAGTTACTGTATAAGACCAAAGAGAATCTTCTAGAGGGTCTTGCTGATGCTCTTTGAAGTTTCGACACCCTCTGGTCATTAATAATGCGGCCTCCATCTACGGTCCTGGTTCACTGAACCAATACCACTACCTCCTGGAGGATTTACTACATGACCTGCTCTGTCTGCAAGGGCTGCGAACTCCTCTAATTATGTGCGAGTGCAGGTTTATATTCACCTCAAGTACAGCTACTTTAGGTGACTTTAGGTTACCATGGGTACAATTTTACTTTCAGGTGTTAGTGCAGTACATTTGAGGACACCAGTTGGGAGTACGCTAGCTAGTTGTGAAAGTCAGCACATCATGTATTGATTATTTATGTCCCGCTTTGTGCTGCATGTCTGAAATTTCACTGCAACTGGGATCTATTTGAAAACAACAGTCTGCACGCAGTCAGGCGGCATGCTCACCGTGACAACGTTAATGTTAACGCATGCTTATGACGAAAGCCTGCATGCAAACTCGCCACATCCCCCCCGTCCCCGGGAGCATTCTTTTCAAGTTGTTTTTAGTCTCAAGTTCAATTTAGTTTATTTATTTGAGTCCTCCTCTATTTCATCAACTAAAAAACTGACACTTCTCATTCCAATTAAACAAAATGAGCAAAAAACAAGAAACACTTGGCACAAAAAAAACACTATAGACCCACAAGCAAACACACTATAGAAAAAAAATCCTTTCTCTGAACACCAAGTTTGTTTTTTTTATCTGAAGCATCCATACTTTTCTTGGACACTTCTTAGCTAGCTTCTGCCAGACTCCTAGCTGCTGCTCTGTCACATTGGTGTCCCCTGTCCCCTTTGGCTCTGGCAGGTTGGCGTAAAACTAATTATTTCTGGTGCAGCAGCCCAGGAGAAGTCGCCAGCGACACCAGACACCACAAATTGGAATACAGTGAAATACAGAGAGCTATCCCAGGCAGGTTTGGCGAGGGCTTGGATGTAACGGACGTTCATTTATATACATTAGTCCCGCACTCTAGCTCCAAGGAGATTTATCAATAATAATGTTCACTGGTTTAGAATGTAACGCTTGCTAATTGGCACTAAACACAAAGTGCTGATGGGGCTTATAGGAATGTCATTAGTTTGATATTTGGTCATAATCCAAAGTATTGGACAAATTTTGACCTGGCGATGGGGCTAGATGGAAAGAAATGAGATTGTCAAAGTCAGTATTATTCATCTTCAGAGGATCATGAATGTTTGTACAAAATCTCCTTGTAATCCTCACAATTTTGAAACCAATGTACTGTCAGTCTGATGACAATTTAGCCCCTGGAGCAACAGACAATATTTCGGGGGTTCCAGTGTGGCCAGGGGATTTCTTGATAAAGGATATAGTAAATGGAAAATAGACTACATTTGTATAGTGTGCCAAGAATTATTTTTCTGTGCAAAGTTCATTGTTTACAGTCCGATTAGCAACTTAAGACGCAAGAGCAGAAAACTTGAAGGTACGTAACACTGTAAAGGACGCGCCTGCCATCTTTTGAAGTACACGCTCTGTTCTCTCTATAACCAAAGTGTATGCACTCAGTCCAAAAATGAGATAGCTTATGAATTATGTGAGTGGAGGTAGTAGCATCGGGGTCTATAATCCAGCCTTGGGCTGTCAAGTCATATTGATCCATGTTGTTTATCTTAAATAGTTTGTCCAAACATCGTTGCTTAACCATGTAGCAGGCGCAATAACACGGTGTGATCCATACAAGATGGCGCCCCTTCACAAAGATTTAACACCTTGTGAAATCACCTTCACATTCTCTATGGAGTTGGAGTCGAGAGATGACATCTGTGACCAGGTTGTTTCACGAGTAGCTAGTTTACACTCCGTTAAAAAGCTAATGAGAAGCTAAATCGTCATCAGATGATGGTCGATGGGTTCCGAGATTGCATTTCGGCCATTGTGTTTAACCTCTTTGACTCCCCACATGGACTGTTTACCTGCATGAAACCAAAGCCCACTGAGAGATTACAATGCATCAAACAGTTGTTGAGATATTTCAGCCTGGACGAGGTCACTCAATGGCTACAGAAAGATCAATAACACCTTCTACAGCAAAGTTCAAAGTCCAGTCAGAAGTCAGGACGAGAGGATGAGAAGACAGTGAGGGAGAATCAGACAGAGAAGCGGATTATTGGAAGTCGATGACCTGTCACAGTGGGATGCCTCTGATTGGTCCTGTTCTCAAGGTCGCCTGGACGAGTTGGCTGACAGACAGACAGTTTGTCTTTTCTATGGAGGGGGTAGACCAAAGTCTTTGACACATACTGCACTGGTCTACACCTAGGACACGGGGACTGCCAACTTTATTTGGCAAGACATTCAGCCGACACCAGTGTTAGGCATGAACCGTGTCGAGGACGAGGAGGGCAGAGCGGGAAAATAAAGATGGCAGAATGACAGATAGGGAGAGGGTATGTATAGGTTAAGAAAATGGAGAGAAAACAGCCTCGGTAAGGAGCAGGAGTCCCCATTTACATGTAAAACAGGATGTCAGATGTTTGATTTAGTACTTGTGTTTCTGTATGCATCTATTCATTAGAAAGTGGCTGGCAGATAAACCACTATGTAAACAAGCCTGACAAATTGACTTATTCGACTGTAGAAAACACACAAAAGCACAAGTCAGTTCATTTGGCTGGGGTCCAGTTAGATCATGTTAAAGGCGAGGAGGATGGGTGGATGAGCACGGGGAGGAAAGCATGATAAAAGACATATGAGGGGAAAAGAAAGAGGAAGCAATAGCTGAGCTGAGCCAGAGAAACCCCTCGCCTACCGCGCCAGGTAATTAAGGAACCGCAATACAAACAGTAATCAAAGCAACTGCCCTGGGTGCTGACAAACACTGATTGTTGAGGGAATATGACACCAGCTTCATGCTACTTATCTACCGTGGTAACCTATGGTACAGCAGACCAGTCATATAGTAGTGTGATATAGCACAGTCTCAGCAGTGAAAATGAGAAACTGACGTGATTCTAACAACCAGCATGTTTGTTTTTTCCCTCTCATTTACGGTGCATTAATTAACACTTCACAGGTACACACATGTGAACACTCAGCCACCCTCTCTCAGCCGAACAAAGCCACATCATTTGCTCTTCATTTTTGGAGAGAGCACATTTCATTCTTTCCTCTGCAGCTGGAGGTCTATCCCCTGGTTCAGTTGTGCCGATTCCCCCAAAACACCTTAAGCTGGCAAGACACTGCCAGAGCACAACCAGCTGCCTAATACATAAACTCCCTCACACACTGATCAGACTTGTTCCGATCCTCTGGTGATAAGTATTCCCTACGAGGAGCAGTCTGGGGGCAGCAGTCCTTATACAGACCAAACGTGCTCTGCTTTTAAAACACACACACACACACACACACACACACACACACACACACACACACACACACTCAAAATAAAAGCTGTATATCCTGTATTTTAATTAAAAGACAAACAATTGCAGTCTGACAGTCCTGGTAAGCTACATATTCTAACGAATCATCACTCAGCAGGCACACAAAAGAACGCTTCAAAAGAAACTAATTTTATCACCTCATTACGTGAGCTACATGTACATGCAACATCATTAGCAGACAGTTACTATTTGTGCATCATGAGCATCCCTTCACAAAGGTCCAAATACCCATCAGTTATGCTGGTATCCCGAATCAACCCTTGTCCCAACTTCACATCAGCAAACACAGTGCACTACCAATCTACCGTAGAATCAGCGACGATGTCATTCTAGAAAAATGGCAAGAAAAAGGAAAAACAGCACTCCCAAGTCATCTACATTGAGCGGCGGCAGCTCATATCATGCAGTCGTTACCGTATGTGCAGTTACAACACAGTCTGAGGACCAGAAGCACCTCCATATCCCTCATGTCCTCTCCTCACTCTGTTCTTCTGCTCACTGCCTCCTTTCTCAGGCAGAGACAGACAGAGAGAGAGAGAGATAGAGAGGGAGTTAAAGAGAGAGAGCAAGTGTGTGTGTGTTTGAAAGAGAGAAGAAAGAGAGATAGAGAGAGAGAGAGACAGAGAGAGAGAGAGAGAGAGAGAGAGAGAGAGAAAGTGCTCACACATGTGCCCGTTTGCCTCCCAAAGCCCGCCACTGAATACACAAGTAGAAGGGGCAGGACCGGAGTCTTAAAGCAGCGAGCAAGCCGAGACAGACGCGCACGCACGCTCACAAATAGACACACAAATACAAGAACGCACCAGACACACGTTGACACACATGGACAAGAACGCACACACATACACATACACACACTAACACTTACCCTCCATCGAGACAGTCGTGGTACAATCTTTGGAGTCTTTAGGACCTTTTACTTTGAGGTTCTGAAAGAAAGGAGCGGAATGATCAATTTAATTAATTATACACACACAACCACGCTCTCGCTCCCATACACACACACACACACACACACACACACACACACACACATACACACACACACACACACACACACACAGAGCTCTCTTCTGCTTGGCTGAGGCTGATAGAACTAATGAAGAAGTATAGGGTCACTGCAGCAGACTGAGACAGCTGAAGGAGTCTGGACGATACAAGTTTTACAAGTTTACCTCACAGTAAATTATATTTACAGCCACCAACACACCTCTACAGCGTGACTGTGCTATTATATTCATTAAGGTTTTGATTGCTTTGCCGTACATTGCATTTGGATTAGTGTTGCGATGGGGCGCTGTATTGGAAATCACAATTACAGCAAAAGACAGGAGTACAATCCACTGATAGATATGTATTACAAGTATGTGTGTATGTAACTTTCATGCAAGCAGGCTGTGAAGGTTCTACAATGCTAGTGAGTGGTAAAAGGTCAAAAACAAGACAGGAAATTGAGGGGTTTTATTTATAAATTTAAGGTGACTCCATAGCATCTAAACTTGACCGTTGCAAAGGGTAAGGCTGGTAATTTTTAACCTGGACTCTGTTTCCCCATGTTTCTGTGTCTAAGTGACTAATGGGAACAACAATTTTAGAACCGCCACAATAGAGGCTGCAATGTAACCACCCAGGGCATTTTCACATCGCCAACTCATGTCCACTAAAAGTGCTTGTTTTTAGAACATCTTTTCATGGATTCATGGATAAGTGACAAACCACCTTCTGAGGCAAACTAGCACAAGATAATCATGGAGTGTTTTCTTCTAGTATACAAAGAGACGATTCATGAAAAAAAGGACTCCATACCTCCAGATATTGTTTGTAAAAAGAACAAAAGTCAATAAATATATTTGATTTTTGCCACTGACAGGCTCAGATTGTTATTCTAAGTGTCTGGCCACATTATGGAAAGGATCCCCACAGAGATAGACCTTGTTGTTAAAGACTAAGATCCTTTTGGTTGAACCAGAAACAGCCCCGAAATTGCCACCGCCAAACCAGACAAACCAGGTTTATTTCCACCAAATCAGATTTGATGATTGATGTAACAGTGAAAAGGTAAACCAAGTTGGCTTTTGTGAGTTCAAGTATTTTTAATTACTGTTTATTTAAATGGCGTCTGGTGGGTTTGGTGTTAATGATTTTTGGTGCTGTTTCTGGTTAAACAAAAAGGATCAACCTCTTTAACAAAAAGATCCCTTCCATAATGCTGTCAGACACTTTAAATAACAGTATGAGCCTGTCAGTGGCAAAAACAAGCACTTTTACTGGACATAAATTGATGGTGCGACAATGCCCCGTGAGGTTACATTGCAGCCTGTTTTGCTGCTGCAGGCTGCAGCAGTCTCGCTCAGTACTGAACCAACTTCAAAAACTGTATTTCCCATTAGTCACTTAGACTCAAAAATATGGGAAAATCCAGGTTGAAAAATACCAAACGTAAGATCTTGACCCCATATTTTTGTTCAAGGTACGCTACAATTACCTTAACAGATTGAATGTAAGTAATTTTAGGACAAATCTAGCATGGAAACAAGGAAGTGAGGCTTTTTTACAGTTATCACTTCTGTCACAGAGGTTTGTTAATTAACATCTGTAACACCTTCAAAGCAATCAGGGGGATTTTAGCACCCCAGATCACCACCCTCCTCTACATGAGCTCTCAACTCAAAATATATCCACCTTGCTGCAACTATTTACAATAGCCCAAACCTTCTGTTGTGAGCTGCACTGCTCATTTGCCCAGAGGCTGCTGGGTGTAACATATTTTGACATCAATATATGTGTTAATTGTATTTTAAGCTGGTGTTCCTCAAAGTAAAACCACATTTCCCATAAACATTGTTGCTTCCTGCCGAAAAGAGGATGTTTCGATTCATCTTGCTTCCCCTCTGTGCTCCATGTGCATTTGTTCTCTCCTTCACTTTATTGAAGAGGATTAATGTGACGGTTTAAGACACCTGAGACCAAATAGATTGTTTAATTCACTTACTATTGAGACAAGTTTGTTGTGGGAGTAAATCTAAATTTATAGTTACAGCTTTTTCCTCCATAAGCTTCACTGGTGCAGGACGAAAGGAAAATGTGTTCTGTACTGAAGCAGCAAGAATTTGTCTCTTTTTTGTGTGTTTATGGTAATTATGCTGCCGTCTATACACACACAGCGACTTTGATTATGGGACAAGATTACACCAAATCCTCATATTACATAAAGAAACAAAAGCCCAGAATCTAATAAATGCTGCATATGTGCTATTCAGACATATCTTGCTTACATAACGCCAACCGTTTTTTGAGTCTGTGATCATCATTGGAAGATAAACTCACCTCAGATATCTTCTGGAACTGGCCGTTGGCCTGGCTGCATTTCACTGCCGTCTCTAGCGCCACTTTGTAGTTGTCCACAAAAGCCTTGTACACTCCCAACTGGCTGGCCTGTGAAAATAGAGCGAATTACAGACATTAAGGTACAGGAGAAAAATGGTGGTGTGAGACAATGATAGTGGCATGAGTGGATCTCTTTTCTATTGAAACTGGGTTGCCTGTAACAACCTTGGGACTTATTTCTATGTAAAGGACTCAGGATGTGAGGTCATGTGCGCTCTCAAGTACCTTGCCTCTCTTCAGCTCCACCACAGTGCCATCAGTGTGCAATACCTAGTTGACGTTACGTTAGAAATACAGTCCGCTAACGCCAACAAACGACCAGGACCCCCGTATTTTAGTTTTTAGCTAGCTGGCTGGTTTACTGTCTTTTAGATTTGGTATTTGGTATAAATATCACTTCCATACTTCCTTACATACGTACTGTCGCACAATGAGATTAAAATTCATATAGAGCTCTGGCAAATGAATTAATTTCTATTCCCATCAGAATTTAGCCTGAAGTGGAGGGTTGAAAAGACTGCTGCAGTCCCACTTTTGCTCTATCAGCATACATGAAATTACCCCCCCCACACACACACACACACCCCCACCCTGGTACACACATACAGTGTAGCCATGCACACAGGCTAATCACATTCCCATCATGCCACTTCACTGGTGGCTCTGTGCAGATTCACTTTCCCTTTCCCCGTCCCTTTCATTAATAGCAGCTCTCTGCTGCACTGTATGTGCATTGTAACACAAGCTGCAGACCAGCAGTGCATGAATATGCATCCTGCTACAGCTATGCTTGAATGGCTGGGCTGAAGAGCTGACTGCACCCTATTAAAGCAATGAGATTGGATTCGGCTGAATAGAGTGAATGAGTAAGACTTGTTACTTTTGTCCTTAACAACCCCCCAACTCCTATTTTCATTTCCTCTCCTTCCACTTCCCCTCAGAGCATGAAGTGGAGAGTCGGGCACAAGAGAGGAGACATGGAGGAAGCATCCAGCCTCATATGACACAAATTGTAAATCAATATATTCTTCATAGGAAACGGATGATGGAGAAAATAAAACAAATAGCCAATTTATTTTGATGTGTATTTTGTGATTTGGCCATCTTAGTCCAATCCTGACAAACATTTAGTCACATAAAGACTTGCACATACAAGAACTCAGCCAAACAAGTGTCATGGTCTGTATATCATCTCATCATAATTGGAGACTTCAAACCAAAACCTTGGATGGAAGGGAGAAACCACCATGTGTGATCACATTTCCAAAGATAGACATTTTTGACTTGGCAGCTTGACTGGAAAGAACAAATCAAGCACAATGACGTGATCAAGTTGTTTTGACTAGTTCATCATGTTGCTTGGACACAGCGTGTGACCGGTATGAAACCTCTCCAACTCTGTCCGTCACTGCGACGCAGGGCTTTGAGCGATGCTCTGAACATAGCGCCTACACTTCAAACAACACGATCACAGGTCAAAGTGGCGGATGGGAAAACAACAGCTTGTGTCTGAAAGTGGAGGTGGGAAGGAGGAGATGAGGAGGGACGGGAAAAAAGAAGGAGGGCAGGAGACAGAAAGAGAGTCTTGACTAGAAATAGACACTTTCAAGCAGATGAAAATGCTGATAGATGGCTTACGTACTCCTTGACATGTTAGATGGCAGAACGCTGCAGGCCAAACCATGTTTCTAACAATATCTTAAGCTCTGAACATGACACACAACAGTGTGAGCTCTGTTTTGATCATTTATGTATTACAGCAGAAAATGCTTAACTCTGTTTAGACACTCATTATTAGGCATCAGCAATTAGCAATTTAGAAATATCTGTATTCTGCACATGTTTGACTTCACTAACTAATCCCAGTATACAATCAATTTCACAATCAAATACTGTATGTGCAGCACACTGTTGCCTACAGTTTGCCAAAGTTCCTCCTGTTGCTTTAATATTGTTCCCCCTTCATCTTAAACACTCAAACTTCAGTCAGTCGTGCTCATGTCATGTGACTAACACCTGTGAAAAACGATTCTCACTCACAAATGAGGCCAGCGACTGGGCATGATTCATAAATAAATCCAAACTTTAAATCAAAGTGAAACTTGGAGGGCAATCTGAGAGCACAGACCTCCGCCAAGGCCAAATGCCTCATTTCACAATGTTGATGAAAGTGAAAAATACTGTATGTATACGCCCCATGATTCGGATCCCCTCCAAAAAATAAGTTCTGTCTTAGCCCATGCTACACCATTACACCAAGTTTCATGGAAATTGGGCCAGCAGTTTTTCTGTGATCCTGCTGACAAACATGAGACTGGGATGGGACAGGAGTTTTTTTGTGGTTGTGGGATCGGACATGAGTAAAAATCTACTCCCATGTCACCCTCTATCACCAACCTTAAAACAAAATGGGCTGAAGTAAATACCATGCAACATTCCGACATCCCAATAAATAGACTAAACAACAGACGTTTGAATCCTGAGGACAAAAACTGAACTAGACTAAGAGTCTACAGCCATGTTGGCATCTCTGTAAGGCTATTTTTAGGCACAGCAATGATTTGAGCTAAAAGCTAACGTCAGCATTTTAGTATGCTTACAATAACAATGCTAAAATGCAAATGTGAAGCAGATATGTTAACCACTTTCAGCATCTTAGTTTCGCATGTTGGCATCCTAACATTTGCTAGAGACAAAGCACAGTTGAGGATGATGGGAATGTTGTTTAGGTCATGGACCAGAGTATGACAACTGATAACTGATTTTTGAAGACATGCCCACAAACGACATCATATCCCGTAAGAGTCAGACAGTGCAATGTGTCCAGTCTTCCAAATATAATTATTGACTCAAAACTGAACTTGAAAGCCTATCTTTAAATAACTGAAACTCTCTGAGTCAAATTGTCATATGGTCTAGTAGGCTGATTAGAAGGTCAAAGCTTAACCCAGTATCCCTGTACACCAGACAGTTACAGCAGATAACTAGCGCAATTTTAAATGAGGGCAGCCACCCTTTGCACAGCTTCTTTACCTTCTGGATGGATGTCTATAGTCCCAAGAAAAAAGTGGTACGAAAAACAAAAATTTTGTTCCAGCAGCCATCAACCAGATTAACAACTATTTTATTTTTTGATTCATGGATCCTTGTTCTTTTATCATGTCTGTGCATTGTCTGTGTTGCCTGCTGCATCTACTGCAGACAAAATCTACCTACGGGTACATAGAAAGTAACCTGAACCTGTGGGATTACCAAAGTTATTATTATGAAAGCCTGCACCAAATGTCATGGCAATTTATTCAATATTTGTTGAGATATTTAACTAAAAGCAAAACATATCAACCTATTGTGAAACTTGACGATGGTCACAGGATCACCAAAGTCAGTCAGCTTCATTTCCTTGTGACCATAAATTTCTGAATATAATTTCATAGCAATCAATCCAGTAGATGCTGAGATATTTCAGTCTAGAACAAAGTGGTGGCCACATTGCCTTCCATAGAGCCCGTGCCAATAGTAGGTTATAATGGGGATGCAGTAATCCGTTTACCACAGTAACATAATACAGGGATTACAGTTATAGTTGGTGCCAGAAAATGAATGTATGTCTTCAGAAATGTGTGTAAAATCTGTTCTTATTAGTCTAAAATCTCTTCAAAACCATGACTTGTAGTGAGATTAAACCCTTCCCACTTACTAAATTATCAAAGTCAACTGGAATGCCTCCAGGGACTTTGATAATGTGGTCGGTCAAACGCAATCCTGGCAGCCACGGGCTGCAGCTGAGCCCCTTTCTTGTCTGGAAAAAGGTGAGAAAAGTTGGAATGGTGGCTGGCTTTTATTCCCCATCTGCCTGTTTTCTGTAACTCTGTCCCTCTGTGTTGCTTCGGTGGCCTCCGTGCTGCCGACAAGGAGCAGTAGGGAGTAGACCGGCTAATTACAGTGCCATCTGTACTCTCACACTGCCACTCTGACTAAATGTTTAGCTGCCACATGACATGCTCATGTACGCACATATACGCAGCACAGATGGGCGCTGATGACTACACTAATAGGTGTCACTTGGTGGTGCGACTCCTGCGGTCCACAGAGAGGAGGAGAGGGGGGTGAGAGGAAGTACTTAAACTACTAAAAAGGATTAAATTTCTACATGAGAGATCTGCTCAGTTTCTCTGCTACTAAATATAAGCTCATGTAGCATCGATCTTCCCAAGCTGCAAACACATGTAAGCTGTACAAACCCAAAGAATTTTATTTGTACAGAATAAGGGCTGCATGATATGAGGAAAATATTCATTAACCATGTTGAATAATAAATAAACATTAAAGTGCACTCTGTTCTTGACTCTTGTGCCACATCATCTCTCTTGTATCAAAAATATTATAAACGTGCTATTTTGTTTTTAGGCACCAGTTACTCTCTGGCATCTGTACTTTTGTCTACACTGATCTTGTCACACTCTGCACTCGTCCAATAAACCTCACTCATGTGTGCAGATTCTGCCCAATCAGATGATGCCTAGCAGCCAGGCTCTTTCTGATTGCCCAGAGTTAACTGCATGGCTAAATCAGTCAAATACTACAGACAAAATGTAATTTAATATGACATGTTGTTACTACGTTCAAACTGCAATATCCCATTCTTTCACAATGCATGTTGATATCCAGATGACGTAAAAAAAAAATAAATTATGATTTTAAAAAAGGAAATATTACCACAAAGAATAAGTGACAACACTAAGAATCTGACTAGACATTCAATGCTAACTTTCCGTACGCATCACTCAAGCCAAAGAGACATTTCACAAGATTAAAAAAAAAAAACCCATAAAAGTTTGACAGCCTGCCCTGGATAGCTGTTTGTGCTTTTAAACATTAAATAGCCAACTAATTTATAGTCGATAAATCAGTCTTAGTAATTTTTAGGGGGAAAAAATTCTGGTTACAGCTTCTTTAATGTGAATATTTTCTGGTTTCTTGACTCCTCTATGACTGAACATCTCTGGGATGTGGACAAAACAAGACACTGGTAGAAGGCCCGGGGCCGAACTAGAACATGCTAGAGGGATTACATATCTCATCTGGCCTGGGAACGCCTCGGGATCCCCAAGAGGAGCTGGAAAGCCCACGACCTGGCTTCAGATAAGCAACTGAAAATGGATGGATGGATGGATCTAGGTCTTTGGGAAAAGGCGATCGACCATTTTCCATTTTTTACCATTCCATAGACCAAACAACTGATGGATTAATCAAGAAAACAATCGACAAATGAATCGACAGTGAAAATAGTCATCGGTTGCAACCCTAATCTGCCTGGGGGGTTACTGCTAATCATAGCCCTGGCTAGCATGATTTTATAAGACAACAAAGTGCACCTGAAACCCTCTGTGAGATGTTGAAAACCGAAAGCGAAAGATGTCAGCATGGTCCAGAGCACCGTTTCATATCAGAATGAGACAGACATCCTCATCAGGTTCCTCATAACTCCGGCCCGAAATTTACTCCGTTATTCAAGCTGAGCTGTGATATTTATGCATCTGTCGAACTGATACAGGCCGGTGAGAGTCTGTGGCTGAGTTGGGGTGTGAGTGAACAGAACAGATGCAACTCAATGTCGCTTTACATTCAACCTTATGATGAAAAAAAAAGAAAACCTTGATTCAGTCCAGAAATATATATGATCAGATACTGTAAGCTCATAAAAAGATCAGACCTGCAGTCTACTGTGTGCCGACATCTTGTCTACTGCACAGACATGAACTCTCTGCTCAAATTTGTGACACTTACAGATGCTATCTCACAGAAACACACAATAAATCTCAGGACAGTAGAGACAGAAACATTTAACAACTTCATACACTAACTTCTCTTTTTTAAAAGACTAAAATAGAAATCCTGGTTCTGACGAGTTTTCCTGCCTGAGCTGGCATGAACCTCATTCCTGTGCTCTAGTCAAAACAACAGCGCGCTCATGACTTGGCAAAATGTCCCAGGATCTCTCATAATGGGACATCTGATTAACTCACAGCTCATTAGCGAGAATAAATTACGTCTCCTCAGATCCAAAAACGTGGTGCAAGCTGAGCAAGGGACATAATTAATCACTGATCCAACATCAGTTAATCACATTTATCTGGTTATTGTCACACAATTTAAAGTAAGATTTGTAAAGCTGCGTAAATAATTCTGACAACCCTATAAGTGTAAAGCAAGTTGCCTTTTTCTATACTTCTGTCTTTTGACAATACTATAGTTTGATATTAGCTGTACCATTTCTTTTAAAACAGAGGAAACTTAAAGGGGTAGTTTGGAATTTTTAAGTGTGGTTGTATGAGGTACTTATCCACAGCCAGTGTATTACATACTGCTGGTGATCAGCACGCCTCCAGTTTAGAGACATGAAGCAGAATATCTGAATATCAGTTTAAGTTCATTTGTTTTTATTGCTTTACCTCGTTGGACAGCCCTTTCCTTTGGCACAATATTCTCTCACCCGTAGAACTTATTAAGATCTCCTTTACAAAGTGCTGAAAGTCTGACCCTAACAGCAGATCTGCGGTATATAGTGCACAGCGATGCGGCACTGACGCGTAGGAGTGTGCAAGTTCTACAGTTGAATAAATATAATGTCAAAGGAAAGGGGCTGTCTGACAGCAAGGTGAAGTAGTAAAAATATTCTCAATCTGGCGTACATTTGAATTGATATCATACTCCAAACTGAGGGTGTGCTAAAAGCCATCTATCGTAGTTGATACACAGACTGTGGATAAGTACTAGGGATGTACAATATAAACTAAGCACAAAAACTAAGTAAATTTGTGTTTAGTAGATTATTTCTTTGATGTAACAATGCTTCTTGGCAATAAATCTTATACTGTTGGAAAGCCTGTTTATATCCCTTTTAAATGGTGCCACATTTGTAAGGAACATGCATTTGTGGGATGAGGCAGCAGAGCGTGTGGGTTGCGCCCATGAAATATTTGCCAAATCTTCTCTGCCAATGCCAAACAGCTTTTGTTTTGGTTTTTTTTGCTGTTGCTATTAACTTTTTTTTAGCTTCTGGTACCCGCAGGTGCTGACAATCAGGTGCCAATCAGCACCTGTGAGTATGGGCCCTGCTACAGTGTTCAGTTGGTGTCAATAAATTCACAATTATCAGGCCAACAAATTATCGGGCGATAATTTGATATTTTTATTTTTATAATTATGCATTATTGCGATAATTCAAATTATAGACCATAAATAGCCCAATACACAAAGCCAGACTGCTTCACTGACTTAACATGGGCGGCATCTACACACCCGACACAGTGGGTGGTGGTAAATATACCTTTGAACTTGGTTTGCAAGTGGCCAATAAACACAGAGAAGAAGAACATCAACAACGACTGCAGCACGCGAGGGCAATACAAGTTATGGCGTGGACATTGTTCACAGTTCAAGAGGACGACAACAGGACTGCGCTGAGGGTCAGATCTCCAACCGCAGCTGTCAAACAGGTTAGACACAGCACTGAAGGACCATCTCCAGATTGTTAGCATGAGCCGATTAGCAGCAGCGGCTAACATCCAACACAAAGTTTTTAAAAGCTCTGTTGTTAAACTTATTAATAAGCGCTGGTCATGTGATGCCACAGATAGCGATTGTTTGTATCGCTGCCTGGCAACCCAGTCTGGAGCATGTCCCTCTCTCTGGCTGTGTGTATGTGAGTTACAGCTGCTTGTTTGTCTGAGTTGAGTGTGTGAGGTAAATCATTGTGAAATTATCAGCTATTGCATCGGTTGAAAGAATCCATATTGGTGCATGCCTATGAAGTACCTCATATCACCCCAGAAAAAATCTGAACTATCCCTTTAGGGAGGTTCTGTGTAAATTATAATAACAGGCTATGTTTTTCAAGCACCTAGTTAATTAATATTTTAACATTAAATCCATTGCACTCGATATGCATTGCCCTGGAATGGTGCTAGGCAAAGTAATGATGATTTTATTGTCCATTATCTTTAAAAATCCGATGAGGCTGTAAAAGTCAGAGTAATAATTTGAACAGCAGGATGGCAAAAATAATAATAACCTCAACACCATGAAAATTATGAGCATAATAAAAGTGACTTAAATCACTATTTGTTCTCTGAGGTATTCTGAGGCTCCCGACTGTAGAGCCAAACCCTGTTGTTACTGTCAGGTAAAAGGGCTTACAGTGGTTCACTGCCACTTCTCTGAAGAGACAGTTTGTTAGTCTGTCTCGCTACAGCCCTGGAAAATTATAAACCACAATATTCTGTTACTGCCCGCCCACAGTGGGCCGTAAATGGAGTGAACTAACAGGACACAGTGTGCCATGGTTTATTGACTCCAATCATACCAACTAAACTACGGCTCTCGGTACCAAATGACATTCAAAAAGAGTTAAGAGTTTCTACTGATGGCTGCCTCGGGCTTTTACACACTGAATGGAAGCATTACACTGTAAATTAAATTTCTATGTGGATTTACTTTTCCTAAAAGAAGTCCAATTTCTTACATCTCAGCTAAAAGTCTCTATTACAGTATGTTGCATCAGCCCATCTACAGTACGCCAATCACATGTAATGAGCATCTAAAAGAGAAACACACACACACACACACACACACACACACACACACACACACACGCTGTTACAGTATGTTACGTGCAGAGAAGCATTCAAATTACATTATCCACTACAAATCTGACAATGCAATGATGTAACACAGAGGGGCTGACTTTGAGACGAGCCGAAGCTGGAGCCTTGCTAATTCCACACACAGACACATCCACACACATAACATGATGATGTTGTTACATTATGTACCGAGAGCGCCTGTTTCAGCAACATAATCCAGTGCAAACATGATGCTGTTATAGATCGGAGGCTGCAACGTTTCTGCTAATGCACTCAGACCTCAGACACGGGGGCGCACACACACACGCTTACGCACACACAGTGTAATTTAGACGAGTGATTCACTGAGTACAAATAGTGTTTGACAATTCTCCCGCTGACACCCGTTTACATGTACCCTGCAAATGATGGAGTGGGATAAAAGAAAGGCCCACGCACTGTAGTTCCTGAGCCCACGTCACACTCACCAGCTTCTGGAACAAATGTCCCACGGTGACCTTCTCGTCCCACTGCTGGATGTTGGGTAAGAGGGCGTCGTAGAACTCCTTGTGGATCTCAAAAATGTCCTGGATTTTGTAGAAGATGGTCTCTACCTGCTGGATGGTCAGGACGGGCTGCGAGGTTGTGGCCGTGGCTTTTAGGGGACGCATGGGCTGGATGATCAGAGACAGAGAGAACGGACAGAGTCAGCGAACACAACCAAGGACCAGAACATATATGAAGAAGTGAAAACCGAGGCACCACACCTAAACTCAGTTAATGTTTCTTCTTGTTAATATCATAAGCTTTATAACAGTATGGTATAATTGTTTTCCAATATATATATATCATGTTTGTTTCTACAGTGGCATAAAGTTCTGAAAAAATGGGTTGAAGTCGTGTCTATTTTAAAAGCAGGCTTTGACAGCAAGTATAATTTTGGGGCAGTTAATTGGCACTTAATCAGCGGCCTAATTGGGCCACTGCCTGAAAATAAAATCAGTTTCTGATCTTGCTATGCGTCACCCAGTGATAAGCGTGTAATCTTAGCCTCTCTGCTCTGCAATTGGGTGACTCTCTTCCCTGCAGTGCAGTCTCTGACCACTCAGATTGTACGCCTACTCAGCTAATCATAGATATGTGTGGAGAGAGGACATGGCAGGGGGGGGAGACCCTGAATTACAGTGAAAACAAAAACGCTCTCACGTCATGGAAGCCAAAATTCTCTCAGGCTGATGATGACTCAGTCCTGCGCTGATAACAGTGGTTGTATGGAGGCAGAACACAAAGCTCAAAAGCCCTCATCAGGTCTGACAACAGTGTTACGACAGATCTCCATCTACTTTACAGAACAGCGTCATGTGATTATGGAGGCTGCACAAATACAACTAGTCACACATTTATAGAGTATTTTGTGCACAGTATCATTGATGTAGAACAAAATAGAGAGTTTTTATTGGCTCTGTGTGGTATACAATGAAATTAGAAGTGCTGCTCCTGGTCAGTGCAATAAAAAGACACAGGAAGACACTGCAAACACAAAATCAACTTCAGCAAACAAACATCCACAGACAACAGGTAAAAATACATGACTATACAGTAAGTCTGCACTAGAATACAAGTATGTATTGCACTAAATTAAATGTAATTATTGCACCATAATGAATGTAATTATTGCACATGAACCATTAGGTCTGCTCTCAAAAGACAGTCATCACAATGTGTGTAAGGGGTCATTCAATACTTTCTGGAGTTCAGTGGAGTTTCGGCCCAGGAAAGAAACTGTATACTGATACTGTAAGTGAAAGCAGGAGCACCTGAACAAAGTGATACTCAGCATGTCTTCAACCCTTGTAGCCCATAGTCATATCACTGTCATCTGATCTATTGTTCACAGCAGCGTATTGATGAAAAAGCTCAGGATCAGGTACTAACATGAAACAGAAATTCCTGTTTTTCACGTTTTTACAAAATATTGTCATAACAAGGTGTTTTCATGTTATAAAAAGAAACTTTTCTTCTCTGCTTCATCACCACAGACAGCCAGACAGCGCCATTGATTCATCAATACATAGCACAGTGTGACTGCTGATATTTTGGAGATATTTTGGATATTTTTTGCATGCATTTATTCACCGAACTGATCTTCTCAACAATTCTCTGTTAAAGCTTTGTTAAACCTCTCCCTGCTGATTCTGACAGAAAATTGTAAAAATCCTTCTTAGTGTGGGTCTACAGTGCGCATACTTATCACAGTATCATCCACCGTGCTCAATAACAGCAAAATATTTTGCCATGTCTCAACCCAAGCATGAAGCAGAACTTGATCATGTCATGCAGATGGGCCATAGCCATTCTCCAGCACTGTTTCTTTATCTAAAAATAAGTTTCACAGTTTCATGTAACTTGAAAATATCTTGTAAAAATCTGAAAAACATCTTGTCATAACAAGACACTTCATGTTTCCTGATACTGATCAGTTTTCTTTGCTGGCGTGGCATCAATACGCTGCTGTAGTAGCTGACCAGACAAGTTTCACACACAGTTGGTTGTGTCAATACATGATGAGCCAGGAGGAACAGGAATAAGAGGAGAGGACTTTCTGTAGCCTGTAAAGTTTTTGCTGATATCTCACCTTAAAAGTTTTGTTCCCAGAAAGAAACTTTTCTAGTGTTGCTGAGTTTAGTAAAGTCTAGCTTAGTCAGTGTCTGCATCTTGTGAATCACCTGCTACATCTACAATTACCCCTTTAATGTGGGGTGTTTGGCAGGTGAGAGGAATTCAATTTCCCCTGTCTCTTTGAAGCACAGTGAGGCTGTTTGTCAGGAGTTTTTTTGTCTGAACCAACAAGCTGAATACAATGGACTTGTCCATTGCCTTTTTCAGGTGTTAACACCTGCTGCTATAACAACAAATCCAAGTATAAGCAACTGCTGGTGTCAGATGTAGTCAACATTCTCCCTAGATTCTGTCAAATTCACCACCATAATCTGTAACACCGAGAGCTGACACAGAGGGTTACCAAAACACAATCAAACACATGACCTACTTTTGTTTACAAGTCCTGGCCTGCCTTTAATTTCATAGCCTGCCAAACATAAAAAATGCAACAAAGCACAAACAAAAGTGTAAATACACTCTGTGTTTCTCTCAATGACAGAGGAAGTGGAGGTGGACAGGAACGAACTCGTCATTGGTCGAGTTGTACAATGACTTGTTGCGTCGTCACTGAGGGCTCAAAGAGAAGGAACTGAGAGACAGACCAGATTTCTGATAGTGTTGCTGCAATCCTTTGTTTACCACAATTCTGACAATGTCTTTTTTTCCTTTGTTTTACTATAACTGTTGTGACTGTCCATGTTCAGTTCTACAATTTGTTGTTGACTGACAACGTGTTGGTCAAAGTGAAGCATGTGGCCGAGAGCGTCAGGATATGATGTAGTGGCTTAGCATGGGGGAGCATGTTCAGTAAGTGTTGCAGGAGGCTGCTGTGACTGTGGTCAGTGTGACCATTAACCGCTAATAGAGTTTTGACAGTTCACACAGGCCTGCACCAGCTCACACAGCAGCAGCACTGCAACATGCATGCTGCTACCAGAGTCTTAAAGGGACATTTCACCCCAAAATCATAAATACATATTTTTCCTCTTACCTGTCATGTCATATATCAGTCTACATAGATCAGCCTAGTGTTGGAGATATCGGCCATAGGGATGTCTGCCTTCTCTCCAATATAATGGAACTAGATGGCATTTCAAAAATTGAAAAACTCAACAGCAATGTCTCTTTCCAGAAATCATGACAGGACTTGACGCTAACTTTTTTCCCAAGGAGCACGTGTGCTCCGAAGTTGACAAAGTAAGGAGCACTCAAAGAACTTTAGGGACACAAAGTTAATTGAACAAATAATGTGTTTTCCTTAATAAACGTGATGCAAATAGACATTTACAAGCAAAATTATTCAATGAATTTGTATACAAAATGTACAGAAAGGTGAAATCATCAAGTTTTGAAAAAGTATTGCATTTTAATTTAATTTTGTCTTTAATGTTATTATCTTATATATATATATATTATCTTTGCAGTGTGATTATCTTATATAATGTTATTACTATGCTAAAACATTCTCCAGGTCCTCTGAAACTCTGCAGGACTTACTTCCACCCTGCCCAGAGGCGGTCCTGGCTAGTTTTACGTCCTGGGCAAACCATCCCCTCCCCTCCACTCCCCACCCCCCATGGTACGATACCAGTGACAGTATCACGGTTCTGAGTAGTATCACGATACCAGGGCAAAAATGAGGCAGATGTGCCTTTTGTCATTTATAAAGAGATAAATCACTTTTCCATAATACATCAATGATATTTCAATGGAATAAATTACTTAGTGACTTATTCATACTTCAAAAACAGCATCAATAAGTGATTAACATAGGGGGGATCAACATAAAATAAATAAATAAAATAAAAATCAACCAGCCACTCTCCTCCCCGACAGGTAAAGAACAGTCCCTTCATAAGGAAAGAACAGTCCCTAAAGTGCGGTGAGGTTTGTGGGCCGTTATCTGCCACAAGAGAGAAATGTGAACGGCTCGTTTCTCCTCTGACACGCCACATACCTGTGTGCTGCCACGGCTCGGCTGTCCAGGTACTACTGGGCAGTCACGACACCAACGAAAGAGGAAATTACTTGACCTGGAGTCAGAGTTCTCTGTCGCCAGTAAGTCGTTATCTTGTGCCGCAGAGCACTATGAGCCTCCGCCGTATTCCTGTCTATGACCCCCGTTCAACCCACAACCGCCAGGATTCACCTTTCCTTTCCACTGCTGGTTGAAACATGATAATAGGGGCGCCCCAGTGCCCACTCCACTAACTTGAGCAGTAGTCTAGAAAACTGGCAAGTTTTTTGTTTTTTTTTGTTGTTTTTTTTGGAGGGCGCCCTCACACAGATTGCGCCCTGGGTGGTCGCCCACATTGCCCATAGAAAAAAACCGTCCCTGCCTCCACCACACTTTGACTTATTTCCATCCTGCCGACGGTGGGACTTATATTCATTGTGCCAACAGTGGCTTGGAAAACCGCCCATAACCGTGTCACACGGGGAAAGAGGGAAGGCGGCTGGAGTTCCTCCAAAATTTGCGGTTAGATTATCATATTTTTTTTATTGACAAAAATATAGGCTGTTTCGGCTGATTTTTTTTTTATGCGCACATATGCCCCTAAATATTTTTTACAGTACGCACACACCTATTTTTAGTCGCAAATGCGAGTGAAATGCTCGCACTGTCGAGCACTGCATGACCAAGTTACTCAAGGTAACCCACAGGCCTTGTTGTGAGCAGTGTCACATGGGAACTATTTTCTTGCTCGAGAGGGTCATGCTCATGAGATGTAAACATTAATGGCGTCCTCCTCAGCTGAGCTGTAAGGTCAGCTAGCTCAGTGGTGCTAGCTGACCTTACAGAAGATGCATGCTTCCATCTGCACAGTGATACGATTGGCAGGTGTAGCTGAGTAGGATATAGGGATGCACGAATTGTGAAATGCTGGACCAAAACCGATACCAATGTTTAAAATAACAATTTGGCCAATAACTGAAACTAATGTTTTGTTGTTGTTATTTATTCCCCCTTTTGTGCCAGGGAAAAAAAGAAAGTCCTTCATTACAATACCTTTCAATGCACACAAATTCAATCATACACATTCATGAAAGAACCTCTAAAAAAACCTTATTTCATATGAAAAACTTTTAAGCCTTGCAGTGAAAACATCAACAAAGTTGTTCTTTCAACAACTGTATTTATTATAGTACCTCGCCAAAAACTCAATTTTACAAGATTACATTTGAACACCTCAAAAGAACATGATAATTTACCTTCACCCAACTTATTTTGTTTACTGAAGAGAGCTTGAAGATGTCAAAATTTAATTCAGTGCAACCAGTTCCTACTACCAATTGCTAACAGCTAACAGCTAACGTTAACTAGCTCTCCTCCTGCTGATATTAACACAGATTTGTTGTTAACAATGTCCCATTATCAGGGAAACAACAGGGGGCGTCCCCTGATGCATCAGTGGTGAGTTTATTCCGTTTAGTCCCAACAGCATCCCAGGCAAGCTCTCTGTCCATTCCCAAAATGTCATATTATTTGCAGGAAGGCCGATGGCAGTCAACAAGATGAACATCATCACATACAGATGTTCAGCCGATAAATCAGTGCATCCCGAGTAGAAAGAAAACAGTTCCTACATGAAACTGCTCACAACAAGGTCTCTGGATTATCTTGAGTAACTGGGTCATGATTTCTGGAAAGCGACATTGCTGTTGAGTTTTTCAAATGTTTTGTTTTTTTTTTTTTTTTTTGGCTCTTTGAGCACCACAAGCCGAGTGCCATCTAGTTCCAGTTTACAGCCGATATCTCCAACACCCGGGCAAATCACACCAAAAAAACCTACTGATAAATAGCACTAGTGCTAAGAGCAAAAATGCGCAATTTAGATTTTTTTGGTGAACTGTCCCTTTAACACACTGGTGGGGTTTTTTTGCCTCCAAAAAGAAGTGAATCTGTCAGTCAGTGTCAGAGAGAGACATTTTCTTCACTCCAGCTGTATTATGTTAACACGTGGTGTTGTGTGTTTTGTGATGTGTTTTGTGCAGTGTGTGTGTGTGTGTGTGTGTGTGTGTGTATCTCACCAGTAGCAGGGCCTCCAGCTGGTTAATGTAGATCTCCTCACTGGCCAAGAATCCGGACAGCACCAGTTTCTTCATCTCCAGTCCTTTCTCTATGTCCCCCTGCAGGATAAAACATACATGTAGTTATACATGTCACATTTCTAACCAACACCACATCACAGAACGATGACTCACGCTCGTTTCCTGCATGATGCCACTGCAGTTACCACATTAGGTAAACATGAGACTAATACACACACATCCAGAGTTCGTAGGAATGAGCGGCATCTGTTTATTGGGAATCTAGGCAGATCTAAAAACATGTAAATGGCTTACTTCCTCTGTGGGAAAAACTTACTCCTCATACAGTACTTCCAGGCAGCCACTGCATTTTGATTCAATATCAGGGAAGTCACCTCCCTAGCCATGTTTGGGGAAACACCGAGTGAGAGCAAAACAAGACGCACTAATACTTTTATCCCTATACTGAGGAAAACACTAGTCTGAGTGAGAATACTTCAAAGAGGAAAAGGTGAGAAATACAGCTGCAAGCAGTGAGCGACAGAGGTTAGAGTGAGGTGAGGTTCTTCACAGACTTGCTGTTGGTATTCTGCATTATCCCGTCATCCCAGCATGCACTGGGCAGAAGGCAGTGAAATATACAGGATACTGGAGGATGAGACAGTCAGACTCACTTCAGTAAACACCTTTAGGCATTCAATTCATCTGTCTGACATGCCTGTTATTCATCTACTGTACTTTGGATGTAACTATAAATCTCACATGATCTATATAAGATCAAAGGTGTCAAAGTGCTTTCACACTACATGTCACATTCACCCATTCACACATACATTCACACACTGGTGGCCGACGCTACCATTCAAGGTGCCACCTGCTACTCAGCAACCACTCACACACTGATGGAACAGCCATCGGGAGCAATTTGGGGTTCGGTGTCTTGCCCAAGGATACTTTGGCATGTGGACTGGAGGAACCGGGGATCAAACCTCCTGCCCTCCAATTAGTGGACAACCCGCTCCACCTCCTGACACAGCTGCCCCTGTCAAACTGTGAAATTCTCTGGCAAGTAATTTCACGTGTTATCGACGCTTATTCAATTTAAGAAAATGTAAAGAGACAAAATGACTGGACAGCATGCCTGTAAACGTGAAGTCTGCAATTCTGATTCAATATGCTTTTGTCAAGTTCAGTCAATATCTCCTTTCAGACCTCTACCTGTTTGTTCTGTGACGTTGCCTTTGTACATGGCATGCTCTTGCTAACCACTGCGCCAAGCGGTTTGTTCTGTGTGAACACTGAAGAAAAAATCCTGGTGTTCACACACAGCCCTGGGCTGTAAATGGAAAACAAACAAAGTGGCTTGGACTGAGCCACACAACACGATTGTGATGTGCTTGTATACAGGACATGGGAAAGGCCACGGTTGTATGAAGAAAAAGGAGAGTGGGAACAGAGGGATGTTGACAAGGAGCTTCTGAAGGAGCACTGACGGGAGGGGTGCATTTGTTTGTGCTGGGTGCAAATATCATCCATCTTTGTCCAGAAACCCTGACTCCACCTTCAATGAGCGATGTTTACCTTTGTGTGTACAAGTGCTTTAAAAGGTTGTTAGAAAATGGGCTGACCATCTATGGTAGAGCATTTGTGTTGTTTAAATAGAGAACTCACAGATAGGTAGAGATAAAGATTTTTCTTTTCCCTGCTCTTTTCAATCGTGGACTTGGATAAAGTTGTTACAGGTTGGTATGAATGAAATCTATCTTCATTTTATGTGAGAACATGAACTGTGTTATATGAACTAGGTTTGCAGCAATGCATCGTGGTATGAAAATTGACTTTTATCATACCGTGTACATTTGCTTATCCAGGGTAATGAAGAAAAAGTCACCTGACAGAGAATCTCAGCTGCGTATGATTGTCCTCATCTGCCTGTCAGAATTTTTATACATTAATTATCATAAAGCAAACAAGAGCTTCATTGTAATTAAAACTTGAAACCAAATAATTGATGAGAGTAGTTGAAAATTTCAGAAAATACGCAAGTGGCTGCTAGATTTGCTTCATTCACCAGCCCAAAAAAAAAAAAAAAAGTAATCTATTAAGTGGCAGCTACATTTGAGAACTCACTAGCCACAGTGGCAGGTGGACAAAAAAAGTCAAATCCCAAGCACCCATTGGTTTGTGGACTCCCGTTTTAAAGCCTCACGTTAAGCGTGTTGGCTGTCACCATCTTCGTTTTTGGAGCCAGAGGTGACCATATTTGGACAAGGGTCGGATGTCACTGAGAAGCAGAGGACTCTAACTCAAAGCGGCCACACTCTTGAATATGTGTAACTTTGGGGCTTAGCTTTGTTTTGTTTTGTTTTGTACCAGGCTGTGAACATGTTTATCTCTGCTGTGACGTTGGACATTTCAACATGGAGGTCTGTGGGGATTTCCTCTGTTTTGGAGTCAACCGTAACACAAACTGTGTGCTTTGCAGCTCAACACACAGACTCACTCTTATCACTTGCACCATCTAATGTAGTCAGCAAGCCACTGAGTCTCTATAGTTAATACTATGTGATGGTGTGAGAATGAGACCAATGCTTCATTCTTCATATACAGAGTATATTATTCATAAAGATATATTAACGCCTGCCACGCGATTCACACTATAGTGTAAATGGTAAAAACCCACAGTGGTGTTAATGTAATCTTAACAAGTAAGGTCAAGCCACTTTATCTGTAAAACATATCAAACAACGTGTTGACCAAAACACTCAAAATGTGTGAAATCAACACGAACAATCCTCATTTAAATATTCCTCCACGACAAAACAGCGTATAGATTGACAGTAAATCAGCAGCTTTCCCAAACAAAACACCTGCTCAGGCTGTCACTCACACACACACATCCATGCACACAGACACAAAAAAGACAACACAGCGGAGAACTGTGGTAAAAGCGGTGTTGAAGTGTCATATGTACTTTGAGGGAGGCCAAAGAACGGGCACGAGGGCAGAGAGGAAGATTAATTATTAACACGAGCAGATCCTTACAATGATATCAGCACACCAGCCCTGCCTGATAAGACAAGGAAGGAGCCATGACCTCATTGTTTTAACCCAATCACGACAACATCCACCTTCTGACACTGATGCCATCCCTCAAGACTGGAGGTGTACTGTATAACCATGTGCCATCTGTGATAACTCTTAAATGTTACATGTGCACCTGCAAATCAACATGCATTTCCACATGTACGATGATGGCAGCATTGATGCTTAATCTCCCCGTGATTGTTTCTGTCAAGTAACATCAACCATACACCGGAAGACTTTCAAAAGACTAAAGTCTGGCACCCTCTCACATCTACAGACAGTGTGAGTTTTAAGTCTCACATCATGCAGGGTCACTACTTGCAAGACTAAAACCAGATTTGTTTTGAGATTATTTCCAGTCCTGCTCCTGGTGAAAGATACATGTACTTGTGGAATTTCTTTACCATCCTGTCCACTATGGAGCAATCTCTCATTCACTGCAGGAGGTAAAGTCCTTAAAAATAGTATATGACAGCAACATAACATAAAACAGGTGGGGTAGGTGTTTAAAAATGGTAATATGATTCCTTTCAGTGAGTTGAAAATAAAGTTTGGGCTGAGAGATTCCGAATTTTTATTTTACCTGCAAGTTAAATCTATTTTGAAGTCATTGCTTTCTAAGTGTATGGACATAGGAACAAGAGAGACTTGGAAGACCTATTAATGAGGGCTGCTGGCAAGAGAGGTACAGTCTCAATAATGTACAAGCTGTTGTGTTCTGCTATCTTTGACAACGCAACGAGGCTGCTCTAACTCTTCAAGATGATGCTATGCCTGATGAATTTGACAGTCCCTGGAACTTTATTAGAACCTGTTTTGAGAAAACTTAAACAGACTTTCTAATTGAATCTCTGTCATACTCTGTAGTCCCCCACCTCCTTTTTTGTTAGTTCACTGGTTCAGTTGTTTGTCTGTTTGTCTGTTTGTCGTATCATTTTGGTTGTTGTCATCTTGTCTACTGTTGTAACTGCTATTAAAAATGAAAAGTTATTAATAACTTTACTTTACAGCGGAAATAAACGTGTTTAAGCCTTAACAAAATCTAAACAGATGAGTTCTGTAAAAACTGGGCTGTAAAGTTACGCAAAATTACTCATGGTCTACTTTGTGGGACAAACTATCTGCAGATAGTGTCCTCAGCTTCT
Organism: Epinephelus cyanopodus; assembly: GCA_026686955.1. Lineage (NCBI taxonomy): Eukaryota > Metazoa > Chordata > Actinopteri > Perciformes > Serranidae > Epinephelus > Epinephelus cyanopodus. The sequence goes on from CM048924.1 coordinate 20,760,004, forward strand.
ACGTTCCTCCATAGAGCCAGCCTTTTGCCCAAATATGGTTACTTCTGGTTCCAAATCAGCCAAAATGCCAGACTCGTCCATAAACCAAAGTGCGACGTCACGGTAGCTACATTCATTAATTTATACAGTCTATGGTTAAACATTGACTCTTGTTAACGCCACACATCCGGCCAGTTTCTCCTCCTTTTCCACAGTACAAGAGAACCAAGACTTGTTCATGTTCTTGCACCTCACTGGAGTACCCTCCATGTTTACTGTCCACCAGGCATGCTGCTTCCTGTTTGGTGCTGGAGAGAGTGAAGCTATTGGTAGTTGACAGTGTTCACTGAACCTCACATCAAGATATCAAGACGAGAAAAAGACCAACTTAAACCAAATGATCAAGATCACAGGAGCACGTCACAATTCTATCAAAACTCTCTCTCTGATATTATTCCAACATTGGAAATCTGTCTGTGTAAGTAATTTGGTGGATGTCCGACGGAATAGTGACTAAATCTAAAGCAAATCATAAAAAGAGCCAGAAGTGACAACTAATCTCTTTCAATCCAACTGCGGAGAGATTTCAATGAGGGACGTCATTCAACTGTTCAAATCTATCAGGCTGCATTCACATCAACACCTCGGCAAGTTAATAAAGGATTTCGACAGCCCATGTATTCATCAGAGTTTGAGTCTGCTTTAATGCTGGCATTCCTTGAAAGAAACTGAGAGAAAATGTTCCCTCCAACTCAAACTCAAAACAAAAGTGGCACCAGAAATGAGTCACACTCTTGAGACTCTTTGATATGCAAGTATGGCTGCAGCTCACCATTTATTTTAAGCACCACGAACCATATGTCCACATCTCCAGACAAGTGTCATTGTACTTCTGTCGAAATTACACCCCTGAGCTATTTCTTACAAGATTTCTTAGCTTCTTTGAGGTCTGAGGTATGATGCCAGATCTGTGTTGTCACACTGACCCACAACTAAACGCATGCATTTTGTAGTAAAAGTAAACAAGTACGTGTTGATGACTTTTAAGTCTCCGTGACAAACATGTCACATTAGGGTGAAAAAAAAAAACAGGAAAACTATTTTTTCCGACAGTGGGAATATTTTCCCTCAGCTGTACAAAGAGCTACTGTGTGGCGGGAGAGGGCAAGATGAGAAATACATGAGCGGTGAAGGGATTTTTCCATGGCAACCTGCTCCTGTGTGTCTCACTTACGTTTTTAAATCAGAGAAGGAAAAAAAACTACATGCTTTTTGTTGTGCCCTCTGCTCTCATTGTGTATGATAAAGGAGCTGATATCAAGAGTGACTGGGAACACGCAGACAGCTCTGCTATTTGTCAATTCATCTGGGAGGAGTGCACACACACACACACACTTACTCGCTGCTTCACAGACAGAAGTTACTATTAGAAACAGACCAGCCGTCTTTAAAAAGCGGCAGAGTAAGGAGACATGTGCTCTGGAGTCGCTGCCTCATCAGGCCACACTGACACATCAATGGCTGTCACACACACACACACACACACACACACACACACACAGTCTTGCAGCCCAGATGGCTCATAGGCACACATAGCGGCACAAAGTGACGCCACATCACGCCAAAACATCAGCAAGACTACACACTTTGCTATATATAGTCAAGCTTTCAAGCCTAGTCAGCAGGTCAGACTTGCGTAAGTGTGTCCATATGTGTGTATGAGTGTGTGTATTCCCCTGCATCCAGCTGTCTCACCTTGAACTGTCTATGTGTCGGAGTGATGGGATCCAGCTCCCCATCTCCATATTCAAACACCTCCTCCTCCTCCAGCACACTGTCCAAGTAGCACAGCACCTCCTCCTCTTCTTCCTCCATGATTCTCTCTTTCTTTTTCTTTCTTTCTCCTCCTCCTCCTCTCCTCTTTCTGCCTCGGATTCCCTTCTTCAGGGCCTGTCCGGACACATCAGTGTTTTCCCTTCAGAGCAAGTCGTCTGGACACCGAGAGAGAAAGAGAGAGGACCCCGCCTACACAACCCCACCCCCCTTCCTCTGCCGGGCTTCCTGGTGTGAGTGTGTGTACTGTGTGTGTGTGTGTGTGTGCGTGTGTGTGTGCACCACTGTTCCACCTCGGTCGATGAGGTCTGCCCTCCCTCTACACCCGCCCCTCCCCTCACAACAAAACGCTATCCAGCCACTTCCTTGATGACTACATAGACTGTTTCTGTCTGAGCTTCACTGGAAGAGTGCCGCTTCTTTCTCTTCATTTCTTTCTTCCGTATCTTCAGGCAAAAGCCACTTCCTCAAACACACAGCTTCTCTCTTTCTCACATCACTGAGTGTTACAGAGTTCTGTCTCCTTCTCTCTGGCCATTGTCTCTGTATTGATCCGCTGAGAGCCTTGGATGTGGAGCTGAGACCAGCCAATGTGCCGCTGGTGCGGCTGATTCTAATTACAGGTCACATAGTTCACTGGGTAACAGCAGTTTAGAGCAGGCAGAACACCAGGTTCAAATATAAAAATGTTAAAACAGACATGTGCACCAAGAAGGTCTGTTAGGAAAATCAATAACTCTGGATACTAGAAAGAAGATTACAGTCAAAATGACTTGTCCCAGTCGAGATGTGATGACTCAGCTGTGAGTTTGTGAGTGAAAACAGTTCACTCGCCACAACCTCTCACCCTGCTCCTGAACCCTAGGAGCCACTTTACAGGAAGTCAGCCTCCCTCTGGATTTTCCTCCCCCCATTTCTCTGGCTGGTTCTTCAGAGTCTTGAGGCAATTTCTGCAAGCTTATCTTGCAAATTCAAGGCTAGTTCTTCAGGTTGCTTACCTCCAAGCCAGGGGCTACTTTTGCAACATGACAGGAGGCCAGGGGCCAGTTAGTAATCAAACATCTACAATATTTATCAAATAAAATGAATAAACTTTTTAAAAAAAACTTTCAACCTTTAATGTGTGCTGTCACCACTCCTCTTTGTCAGGAGGTAAATCTAGTGTGCAGTCCTGCTTAGTTCAGGTGTAAAAAGAGGCGTCTCTTGGATATGAGGACTGCCAGGGGGTATGGAAGATCCTCCGCTAACATTTTTAATATAAACAAGCTCTATTTTGGTAATTATTTTTAATGTACTCTTGCTCCTTATTTAGATTCAGAGTGAAAAAAAAAATCCCAGCGTGAATCAATTTATTTTTATTGTGAGTTAAAAAATGGTCAGCTCCCACCTGGCACCTATCAGGGGCCAGATTTGGCCTGCAGGTCGAAAGTATCACTATCCTAGCCTTTATTATGTGGGTGAGATTTATTTTACAAGCTGCAGCCTTGGAAGAGCGTTGGGAAAACAAAAAAAAAAGAGTAAATTTATGCTTGTGGCTTGTATTTCTAGGTCATCTCAGTTGCAAGCCATTAATATGGACGGATAAAGGAGCATACAAAAAAGAGGACAAAGGATAAAAAGTAAAATAACAAAAGGCAGAAACAAGGAGAATCAAATAAAATGAAGAAAACAAAAGAATAAAACGGAGGCTGCCAAAATAATTAATGAATAAATAAATGAATAAATGACTTTATTTTTCCATCTTTGTACTAGGTCCTCTATTTATTTACTTTCCTATAAAATTTTCCCTTTTATTTATTTATTTTTTTTTTTTACTTATTTATCTATTTACTTATTTGAATTATCTTTATATTCTTTTGTTCATTTTTGAATTTATTTATCTTTTTATATTATTTCATAAATTTATTTTTTACTTATTCATTTTTAAATGCATTTGTTTATTTCAGATTTTGGCAGCTTTTGTGCTTCATATAACTTGTCAAGTAAATTTAATTTATTTAGCCTTAAATCACCAATTTTCCCTTGGACCCACCATTAAAAAACCCTTTGAAGGAGAAGTAAAGAAACACAGACAGAGAGGGTGGTATACACAGATACAAAGACGCCATGGTTTTAAACCAACCCAAAATACAAACTAAAACATATTCATGTCCATTTAACTCCCATGCGTGCACATTTACAAACGCGCTCCTCATACAGAACGTATGCAACTTGGCATGGAGGTGCCACCGTTGGATCTCTCACATCAGCAGACGAAAGGCAAACTCAGCGGAAAGAAAGGCCAACTTAACAAGGCAGTGTGGAGAGGACGACTGCAGTGGAAAGACTTTAGAGGCCGCAGCGCCTGACGTGAATCCTCCACATTTAATCTGTGGCAGCATCAAACCAGCCTACCAAACTATAAACTGCTCCAAAATAAAGCATCAGAACTACATATTGAGATTATCCAGAGCTGTTTGCCTCACATCATGCCTGCAATGACGGCTACTTAAAGATAGAGGGATTCAAATGTTTATCATATAAAATGTTCCTAAAAGTGCCTGAAGAATCTTTTTCTTGCGACCACTTTATTTCATCATTAACAGCGACCTGAGGCTCCCAGGATTCACTGCATTTAAAAGTGAATGAGCACTTCAACTGCATTTCTTTCAAGTGGTTTGTGCTAATGAAAATATCATTAACTCTCACTGAGGAAACTAAATTCCTGAGAGCGAGCCTCTAGCAACAGGTCATTGGACTAGTCCTTTCACATTATTGCAGTTTTTCTGAATGCTTTAACACTCACAGTGATTCTTGAAGCAGTGCATTTACCAAGTGTGCCAAACAGGACGCACATTCTTTGCTTTACACTCTGTTGTAATAATGCACTTCTCGCAAAACTGGAAACATTGGTGTCTACACATCACTACTCTGACATATGTGAAAACATTTTTAGGTGATGAGTTCACTTACAAATCAAAGCTTGAGCACTATAAATACACCACAGGAGAACATTTGATTTGAACAACAATGGAGGGCAATATTGGACAGAAACATGTGAACGAAGTCTTACTGCTGGCCCCACAGAGAAGGAGAGATGTAGCCATTGTTTTTTCTGTTCTTTGTTTTCTTAGACAAATCTTTTCCATTTCTTCTTTGCTTTTGTTGTTTGAGGAGTGTTTGAGGAACAATAGTAATAGTGTTCAGAATAAACATGGATAATTTACACATTTGGATACCTGTGTGTATGTGTGTTTACATGTATGATAAAACGGTATTGCAAACTGCTGTGATGTGCACACAGAAAAAGCAAAAGGCACAAGTGCCACAAGCCGCCGTCTGCGAACTGGAGTAAGCCGGACACAAGGTTCAATTTTGCCAGCCATATTTTTCTAACCCCCTAAAAATGTGAAATTAATATACATTGCTGTTTTATTTTTTTGTGGGGTTAAATGCTTTTTAAATATGTAGGATCCCTGATAAGTGTTAGTGATTTTTCATAATGTAAGCACATTGAGCAGAGTAACACTTGGTGCAGAAAGTCAGTTTGGCTCAGGTGCAGTAAGAAACGACTGTAGAGACATTGGCACACTGACAAAAGGGATTTCAATTAAGGGAAATGCAATCCTACTACCATTTTGCATCTTAACAATACAATACAATACAACAGGTGTTTGCTTTAGGCCCATGGCCCAACATTACTTTCAGTTTTGGTTTTATAACGTCAAATGATAATGTGTGTACTGAACTGACACAAAAACAGAATTTTTAAAGGATGTGAAAAGTTTTTTAAAAATTGTTTGATTTTGCAAATGATGTTTAATTTTTCAGTGGTTTGGTTTTAATTGTTTTGCAAAAAAAAAATAGCCTAACTGTAGTTTCAAAGAGGGTGCTGAAGCAATCAGAAAACAAATGTGAAAATGTCCTGTCTCTGCTTTTACCACATGGTGCCACTAGATGGAGACACATTTTCATTTAAACGAGCCGACCTCAGTACAGGGTGATTCACAGTGAATTCAACAGAACAATAAAATGAATAATTCATACATCACTGCTATAACAAGAAGGTCAATGATCAAGGCCATGGTGTGTTTGCACTGCTGCGATAATGCGATGACAATAAAGCTGCTTGAAGGAGAAATAAAAAGAGTCAATGGGAGAGAGCGGGCGGATTTAAAGAGCAAATAGAGCAAAGTGGGAGCTGCGAGAGTCAGGGTGGAAAAGGTGACCATGAGACATTTCTATAAAAGGTGTCAAAGGGTATTTCCAGGAAAATTCCCTACTTGTGTTATAATGTATAATAAAGAAACAAGCTCTGAAAGTGTAAACCACAAAACAAAAGCTGGAGCCAACCACTCATGATCGCTGTAGTTCTGCCTGCATGTTAAAGCTGCTGCTGTGATGTAGCCTCTGATTGTGTGCGTGTGGGAGGATCAGTTCAGGTCAGGGTCAACATGACTCCCGCTGAGCCTCATGGACTGGGTGGTGAGCACCCACTCACACAGTATGACACACAACTGATCACACAGGACACAAAGTCACAGTCATACACACACAGCTGCGGGGCATGAAAAGAACAGTGCTTAACCCTGACCCACTGACGTGACGGAGTAAATATCAGCGCCGCAGATGCTGATATATGCAGATAAAACCATTCAGGAAAGTCAGCATTTTAATACGACAATGAATGTATTTCCATTTTATGAAAGATTTTGCATCAGCTTCTCTAAATGCCTGGAGTCTGGTGGGACTTAAGTGGGAGATTCTACAGACAACAGTGTGTTTCATATTTCCTGCAGCAACAGTTTACCTGAAGTAAACACAGGCGGTATTGCATTTCTGCTTCCCATGTGCCCTGACAGCCTCTGTGATCAAATAAACAAAGAAAACAGTGCCACCTACAGTAACTAAAACATAAATTATGCACTGTAGGTGTGCAGGAATAAACTGGCATCACTGAACACTGATTGACTGACAAATGATCACTTCAGTGACTACTTTTAAAAACAGCATTGTGAATAATCAGTCCTGGAATGAAGGACTGAATAACTGGCAAATTGGTGCCGATGGCGTCAAACCCCATCTGGGTCAGCGGTCACTTCCTGCTGCTGTGAAAGCGCCCCCTGCAGTGTGCTGCAGGCAGTCCAGCTATGGTGACTAATCGCTAACAATTACACAGGGTCTAGTTCCGGCGGCTAACTTCAGGAAGAAACCTCCTACTGCTAATTGCATGAGAAACACTTGGCTGATGACGTATATGTCGGCTTTAGCTGTATTATACTCCTGGCAGCATGTGAATAATGTCAGGACGGTTCATAATGTACAATATTATACTTTCAAAGAACATTTCAGTGGCTGCAAGAGTGATTTCACTTCAACTTTTTAACTGTTTAGAAGATCTCCTTCTGATTCCTTTAAACTGGCTAATGTACAACTTGATGCCAAACTTTGCCTGGGAAAATGTAAACACAGGCTCTTCTAGTATGCGTGTTGTATATTGTTTCATCTGATTTAGCGGGGTATCGGACGCAGGGACAGGCATGAAGAGTTATAGGAATAGCCTATCTTCTTGCAAATGGTCTCATTTGCTCTTGCAGATCATAAAGAGACATTGGTATTGAACTAAGACTGTGAACTGGTTACAAACTCCTTGTAGCTGACTTAAGAAACTCACCTAGAGGAGAACTGCACCCACTCAGTCATCCTGCGTGTTATCACAAACTAAAACATCCAGCCTGTGATTTATGTTGCACAGCCTTCTGTCTCCATCTGTCACATTATTCCATTGTCTAACCATACGAAGTTGTGTGGAGAAGTTCAAGTGTGGATGACTGCTACTGATGTGTACCTGTGTCTGTATGTGTGTGCGCTCTTACCCCAGGCAGCAGCCCCTCTGGGGGTGTGGGGGAGACCGTTTCTCCGTCAGGCCCTTGGGGCGCGCACAGCTGGGGCGACATGGTGGGCGATTCATCTATATAGGGCAGCGTCTCGGAGCCATCCTGAGACTTGCCGTCCTCCGCTCCGTCCCCCTCGTAGCCATCTGTGTTGTAGTTAAAGTCTGGAGGACACGGAGATAGGGAGAGAGGAGATGAAGAGAAAAACAGAGAGAAATGGATGCTGATTAGCATTTCAGCACAGAGAACAAGGCCATCGCTGGGCTCCAGTGACTCACAACCACGACTCAGTGAGAACAATCTAGTACTTCCTCAATTTCAAGCTGTAAATTCTCCCGTTACCCTCTACTTATTCTGGTACTCAATATATGGCAAAAGAAGAATGGATGAAATAAAGGCTGACATTTAGGGAGACAGTTTATACATACAAAGAGCGTGTGGAAATTTAAAGAGATAGTTCAGCTACAAACCAAAAATACCTATTTTTCTTCTTAAATTGTTTTAATGTGAATTGCTGAGTGTTGGAGATATCAGCCGTAGAGATGCCTTCTCTCCAATATAATGGCACTAAGTGGCCCTCGGCTTGTGTTGCTCAAAGCACCAAAAAAATACATTTGAAAAGTGTTGAGTGACAGGAAGTGTTCATCTACTGCTACCTCACCTAGCACTACTGAGTCACAAGCAAGAGCCTCTTGTCCATGAGTAGATGCACACGTCCTTCTGCTCTGTGATACAGTTGGTGGGTGTAGTTTGGTAGAGAGAAAATAGTTCCTACATGACACTGCTCACAGCAAAGTCTGTGGATTATTTTGAGAAACCAGGTCATGATTTCAGGAAAGCTGAGTGCCATCTAGCTCCATGACATTGGAAAGAAGGCAGACATCTCTACGGCCGATATCTCCAACACTCAGCAACTCACACCAGAACAATCGTGACTTATAAATAGCTCTGCAGGTAAGAGGGGAAATTTGTATTTTTGATATGGGTCTGAACTGTCCCTTTAACAGGTAAAACAAGAACATGGACAGTGGACTGTTGAAGCTGGTGAGCAGTAGAAAGCACGCCAACAACAGCATGAAACAGTCTAGCCTGACTGAAATAGCGCCTAACTATATATATAATTATTAAAGACCGGTATTGAATTTATCCCTTTGCTGAGAACTCTACATGTGACTTTCTTCATTCAATTTTAAAGTTGTTTCCATGTATCCATGGGTTTTGCATATTCGGCTTAGTGTCAGTATTGAGGTCGATATTCATGTCCCATGACAACGCTGGTGTTTAGGCCTGAGTAGCAGTGACAGTTCCAGTAGAAGGGAACAGTGCTGACTCTGAAACGACTCCTGCTACCCTGCCTTCAAAAGAACACCGGTGAAGGAAACAGTGGAATGACAAAAAGGCATAGGGAGATATAAAAAGCCTGTGTGAGACATAAAAGATATTTGGTTGACACCTTTTATATCTGATGTCTTCATAAGAGAGAATGGTGATATCACGGCTGAAATTATGACACACACTTTCATGAGAAGGGTCCAGTGTTTAAGATTTAGGGGGATATATGGGCCGGAATGGATTATAATATTTAAACTATGTTTTCATTAGTGTAATCACCTGAAAATGCCAGATGCCACTAAATCCCACTAAATCTCACACACTGCTCCTTTAAGTAAGTACAAAGTTCAGGATGTTTGTTTTTACCCTAATGGGACACTAATCCTGTTTGTTTACGTGATACAGTACAGTGTATTCCTTTATAAGTGCATGCACCAAAGCTTGTGTAACTATTACAAAAAGCCACAAGCAGTGGGCTGGTGTAAAAGCTGAACACAATGTTTGGAAAATGATGTGGGAGGTGTGTAGGTGAGCCTATCTGACTGCATATAACCTACCCTGAGCTCAGCCACCACTCTGAAGTACAAATGTTTGTGAATCCAACATTGTGCAGACACACATGTGCTCCAGAGGGCGTGTGTGATTGTGTGTGAATACCGGACAACTCTAACGAGCCACAAATGTGAACTAATTGGAAAATAAAAGCAGGGGTCGATCCCCACTGGGACGACAAACGCCATCAAGCTAATGCTGATGGGTGCCTAGAGTGGCCAACACACCGCCGTCTGTCACCTTCTGACACGCACCGTAACCCGCAGTCGCTGGACCGCCCACCTGCCAATCAAATAATTCCCTCCATCTGTCCGATGCATGCGAGTAAGTATGTGGTCACAGCTACCATATGGTTTATTTGTAGCTGTTGGGCAAATAGCAGACAAATGGAGCACTTCAGCTGACTGCACAGAAAACAGTGACAGCGTGCCGAAGCGCTGCGAGATGACACGAGTACAACGTGAGACATAAATGTGAGGATGGGGTTAAAATTCTGAGGTAGGGTCATATGTCCAACTCCAACTGTGCTGTGATCATGACATAAAAAAAGATCTGCTCTTCCAATATTCAAGCATGTGTTTGTTTTCTCTCTTTCTCCCTCTCGTCCATCTGTTCCCTCTCTGACTCTTCTGTACACCTTCTGGCCTCCTGACGGGCTACTTTGTCCCAATCTGCTGAAGTTGTCTGAGTGTATGTGAGCATGAGAGAAAAACAGAGAACTGTTCTTGTTAAATTAGATATTCAACTGATGTTATAGCTCCCGACAGAGCCCTCGAATCCTCTGATTTCCACCCAACTCACAGTTGAGGTCTTGAAACTCAACTGTGAGCTGAATGGATGAATGGGGTAGAGTATCTGTGTTCCCCAAACACACTCTCACTGGCAACTCGTCAAACACCAACACTTGGACAATGGCCCCACACATAAAACTATGACACTCTTGGTACCTCTAAATGGATACTGTGTCTTTTATAAATAAACTAAGAATGTAGGTAAAACACTTTTTAGGTTGTTTTTAGGTTTACCTCCTTAGGTGTCATTTAAAAATGTGCCTGTATATCTGATTGTGCCTAAGCCAACCAGCCCAATTTTTTAACCTGAAGTCCGTGACTTTATTGTGCTTTTATTACTACTGTTATTCATACCAGGATTTTTTGCACCTTACTCTAATTGTACTATTATCTTTGATCGTACTATTCTTTTTCTCGTTTGTTCTCTTCTTTTGCTTTTTGTTTTCCTCTGTGTATGATGTTGAGCACTTTGGATCAACGGTGTTGTGTGTAAAGTGCTATATAAATAAAGTTGAGTTATGCTGAGTCATTGTATACGCCCATGAGTGGAAGTGAGGAGCAAAGCAGTGGTGAAGCTAAGGAAGAGCTTGCATTATCCCTTAAAAAAAGATGAAATTGTGGATGAAAAAGGTTACCCAGCATAATATGGCAGTGGATCGTCTACTCGAAAGGTGACAACGCACGGACAAAGACTGTTTGCAAAACACGTCGTTAGTTGGTGCCAACCAGGACAGGAAACACAACAACCTTTCTTCATCACCTGAAAATTGTTTAAAAAAAAAAAAATTATGGCAAAAACGTAGTTTCTTCCAACACTAGAATTAAGATAAAAATATTCACAAACGAAAAACCGAGTCTTCGAAGCTTCAAAGCTTCAAATTTTTTGGGTCAGCCCTACTACACACACTTGCACACTACATTACTGTATGATTTATTATTCAAATAACTTGGCTGACTTTTGGTTCCACATGGTTAACAAACAGTGGCCTCCTGGGTGTAAGTCCAGAGTTTGGTTTACCCATCCACCTCCACTCCTGCCCACACTCAGTGGACTCTCTTGCTCTTTATACTACTGCAGTTGCTCGGAGCATCAAAAAAATGCCACCACCTGGTGTGTGTCATACTGCCATTAAAGGGTGCCTTGGTGCAGATATGTCACACCGAGGGCCACTAACCAAGCGTCTGTATTTTACGAGTTAGGAGTGAGACTGGTTTGGTTCCCCAGCTCAATATCCTCTGAATATGACCCATTAAGGAGACTTTTAAAAGGGTGTTAGGTTCTCAGAAACATGTTTACCTGTTGTCAAATGATCAGTGTATGTTTCCTAGTGTCAATATACTAAAATCAACCATCTACAGTTTATAGCCTACTGATGTTACCATTCAAACTTCATTTGAAACATCCATATACCTTTGCTTTTTTGCAATTGAACTGTGAGGCTAACTCTTTCCAATCTCTTGCAATGTTGCTTCCTATGAAGAGACAAATGCCATAAAACTCAACACAAGGCTAGACTTGTCTCTGAGGAATATAGGATCCAGGGACCATTAGGATGACCCTATGGAAAGCCTTAAATGATGCACTCAACAAAGCACTCTTGTCTAGACGCGCATCAAGGTCTGTTCCCTCTTTTACAAAGATATAGGCCATGATTCCTTCGCAGAAACATCAATAGGCAGCAGAAATCATTCAGAAATACAGCCCCTGCTGTGCTGAGCAGAGAGCCAGTCCATCATGGAGAACAAAGTCAGAGCAGTGAAGACAAAGCAGAGCAAATATTCGGCTCTCTGGCCTATCCACAGATCACACACACACACATGCACGAGCTCCAGTTTACTTACAGTTGCCTGAACTCTCATGCATTTAATGTCAGCTTAGTATGCATTATGTGTTGAACTGTTAATGTGAGTCAATAGGTTCATTTTGTGTTTGAATTAATCTCTCTGCATGCAATTTAGTGTGTGAGTGGTCATTATTTCTACTCATTATGTCTTAATAGCCATAAAATAATGCAAGACGGAGAGAGATACAGAGAGAGAAGCAGAGACGAAAGTAAAGGGTGAACATGAAAATGCCTTTTTTGTCTGGCTGCTGCTTATGCTGCTGCTCAGCCAATCACACAAGATCTAAAACACTCGCAGAGCAGAGGGGAGCAAGGAGACAGACTGACAGACAGGTTCAGTGATCAATCAATAAATCAGTCTCAGGAACCATCAGTTACACTGCACATGATCAATTAGACGTTTCAGTTAATTTTCAAGAAAAAAAAGCCCAAAATTTGATATTTCTAGGTTCTCAAATTCCCTGGTCTTGCAACATAGTGAATTTGATACTTTTGGGTTTGGAAATGTTTCTTGGACAAAAAAGACATTTAATGAAGTCACTTTCAGACACTGTAACATGCTTTTCTCACTGTTCTCTAATGTTTCGGACCAAATGGTAAATCAAGGAACAGATTAATCTCTTACAAACATCATTGTGAGTTGCAGCCCTAATTGCCAGTATCAGGTACAATGAGCATTCATTGATCAATCAAGCATTTTTACATGAATTACTTCGATGTAAATGACATTGTTTTAATGGTAATTTACCTTTGAGAAGTTCAAATTGCGTATAAGACATAAAAAGGCATCGATTTTGAACTAAAAGACTGTCATGACTTATTTGCCTTCATGTCAGTAAAACGTCCACTCATTTGCGTCACTGACATCCACTTCTTTATTGACACGGTACAGTCACAATCACGTCAGTTCTCTAAGCCTGACTACTGATAGAAGTATTACTCATTGATAAAGGACAGGGCTCACGATTCAAGGGAAATTCTTTTTACTAATGTGTTGCCAGTAAAGAATTAAACATCAGTACACTCCTGTAGCTTTGACTGGGTTAACAATATACAAGCTACTATATAACAAAGAGGAAGAGGGTTACATAGAGAAGGAGGAAATGCTATAAGGTTGGTCAACAAGCTTGTTGTTCACAGACCAGAGGGTGATGACAGGCAGCCAAGGAGTGGGAATTTAAGCTCTAGTCCACACATACATAGGTATTTAAAAAAATTCATTGTTCAAAAATCTCTGTCCAAATGAAAACAAAAACAACTGAAACGCTGCTCACGCAAAGAAGAGGATGCTGACCAATCAGAAACCTGAACAAAGGCATCACCAGAAGACTTCTTGGTGCATCGAGGAAGGAGTAATTGTAAGAAGGTAACTTAACATTTATGTCAAAAGTCCGTCGTCAGCGAGGTCAGAACCAACACTACTTTGGCAACGTTCACCATTGCACAGAATAATACCTAATTTTTTACACCGCACAAAGAAGATAAAAACAACTTAAGGTCAAAATGCATGGAAGAAGCTACACATTTTAAAAACTACACTTGTACATGTGGTCTGAGCCTGAAAAGGTAGCAATCCATCAGAAATCAAGGCTGTTTAATGGCACAAAAGATGTGGCTCCTTCCAATACATGAGAGGAAGAGAGGTTACGTGATATTTGTGGCTAGCACTCAACAAGATGGAAAGATATTTTCTCCTTTCGGAAATTCATCTTGACAGCAAGATACATAATCAGATCATAAACAGGATACATAAACAGGAAACTGTAACAGCAAAGACCTCACCAATTACAGCACCAAAAAAAACAAATGTCAACGTCATATTGTCATTATGTCGGGGCTGCAGCACACTTGGATCACTACGGATGAGCAGTATGGAGATACCTTGTGGATTCAACTGTGTTCCTGGACATTAGTCTGGGGTGCCGTATGCCATTAGTTGTGCTACCCGCTCCCCCCGCCGATCTCCGCAAGGGATGTGAGGACTCACCAGAGCCTACATCGGCATATGGGTGAGCAGATAATGGCTGAATTTTCATTTTTGGGTGCACTTTCCCTTTAAAATAAATGATTTTCTTATGCATAAATATGTGTTTTGTGGTTTCCCATCCTGTCAGTATGGCGCTCACTTCCTGTTCCCAAACTCTCATAATACAGCTGAACAGTAAGCTAAAACATGTTTCTTAAAACATTTGAGGCAAGGCAGCACTGTCTAGTTTTAGTTTGATCTGATTTTGGTCTGAGTTTGAGAGATAGAGGGGCAGCTCTCTCTATCTCCCTTCAATACTCATTGTGTCTGTGATGGCAGGCGTACAAAACTGAGGAAGCACAATCTGTAGTTCTAGCAACAGCCCAAGAGCCAGCTCAAAAATTTTCACTGGCAAATGAGCAGGAAGATCTGGGCACTGGCACGATAGAGGGTGGTTTACCACAGTTCTTTTACACATACTACCCACACTGTTATGATACTAAGCTAGATAAAAATGGCTTAAGTATTCCTTTACACATCACTCTCCTGCATTGCTGCTGTTGTGCTGTTGAAACCTTGCCACAGTCACAGTGCTCACATGCGCACAAGCCCACACGTGCATGTTTATCTGCACACAATGTGACAAGCTGAAATGTCGGCTGCCTCAGTTCAGCTAATGCACCCTGACAATCTCCATGCGTGACAAACAGACAAATCAATGCTGCGTTGTCAGTCCATGGAGGGGACTCATCAGCCTTAACGTGTTATTACTGTTCAATAGAGCGGCCCCCAAACATACACATTTTACAGGGTTAAAACGGGGACAACCTTAACATGACATGATTAAAGGGTAGATAACGTGCAGAGGAGGAAGATCCTATTGAGAAATCAATACAGCTTCAGTCTGGAACATCACTACAGACAAGTGGCAGCCCAGTCAGCAGAGGAAAATGTTGGCATTGTATGTTTCAAACTATAAATACGTCACATTTGCAGGTTTCATAAGGATCATATCAACATTTTCAAGTGACATATAAGCTGACTTTGTCATCTAGAGGTGGAAGGGATGGTGGATGGTGTGGCATCTAGGCACAACAAACAAACCAACAAGACCAACAAAACCAATTGTGATTTAGTGAGTCATTGCTGTGTTTTCAGCTGCTTTTTAGGACCAAAAGTTGAAGTTTTGTGGCAACAAATTTGTCTTTTTCCAGCAGCTTTTTGGGCAAGGAACGCAAGTCTTTTGTAGCAGCTAGTCTGTCTTTTTCCAGCAGCTCATCAGGCACCAAATGTAGGTGTTTAGTAGCAACCTGTCTGTGTTTTTTGCAGTAGCTTTTAAGGCACCAAATGTAGGTGTTTTGTAGCTACTCATCTGTCTTTTTCCAGCAAAGTTTAAGGAACCAAATGGAGGTAATTTGTAGCAACCAGTCTGTCTTTTTCCAGCTGCTCATCAGGCACCAAATGTAGGTGTTTGTAGCAACCACTCTGTCTTTTACCAGCCGCTCATCAGGCACCATATAGGTGTTTTCGAAATGACCTGTCCATCTTTTTCCAGCAGCTATTTAAGCACCAAGTGTGTGTGTTTTGTAGCAACCTGTCTGTCCCAGTGGGGAGAGTGCCATCAGAAGCGTTTTTTGGAAAGAGACATTGCTGCTTTTCCAGCAGGGATTGTGCCCCCAAAACCAGGTACTTTAAGCAAAAACATGATCTTTTCCTAACCATAACTAAGTGTTTTTTGTGCCTAAACCTAACCACACCTGCTACATAACAACATGCAAATGTAACATCTGTGGTTTACAGACATATACAAAGTCACATTTTCTTCTGGCAATTGAGCTGGAAGTGGACCTATATGAAGCTGTCATCCACAGACCAGAAAAACCACAGACCAGAAAAACTACAGAGTCAAACACAAGACGACCATGCTTACCATTACTGGAGAGGAGAGAACGAAAGAGACACGCAGCCTCAAAGAAGAAAGCCATGAGTGCGCTGACGTGTGCGTGAGTGTTGTCTGACCTAAACACCTTCACCGGCAGTCATCCATGTCACCAAGGCAGTCGGGCAAACATTATGTCACAACTTAAGTCCCACTGGTCCCATTTCTTTGACTCAAATTCAACATCGGGGAGTGAGAAGCTGAGTCAACTGTACTGCCACAGGAGTGATGTGAAAAAACAGAGAGCTGCTCACCGCAGAATACTTCCACTGTTGTAAACCTTTCAGATAGCATTCAAATTAGGGCAACAATGCTGTATTCAAAAACACACGCAGACGAGGAGGAAGCAACAAACTCGCACACATACAGAAAGACCAGTTACTGTACATAAAATGCTTTGAGTACATCAGTTTCTTTGTCACGTCAATACCCAGCTGGCCAATAAACACTGTCCTGTTATGGTTTACTGGTCACACAGACATACAAATCAATAGTGTGGGTGTGTGTGCATAAAGTTTAGGTAAACTCCATGTACTGTACTATGAGGAACAAACAGAAACTGGCTTTCTGGTTCAGATTATTCGACACTATAATGGAGAACCAACTGCCCAAACCACACACTGAAACCCAACAACAAACTGCTGCAGTGCAGCAGACTGTGGATTGGTGCAGTTTTCATATCTAGAAATTATTCAAATCATGCTGTTGCAAGCTAACACAGCAAGAGTCTATGAATCTAGCGAGCACACAGATCTGCGATTAACAATTTATAAGACTATTTGAATACGTAGTTCAGCTTTTTCCAGGCACCCAAACAACTCTGTCACCGCAAATGTCCACAGAACTTGCAGATAGATTTTTTAAAGGTTTTCCTTGCAAGAAATTAAAAGGTCATACTGGGTGAATAAACACAAGTTCCACAAGCAAAAAATGGGGTTGGTATGGTTTACAAAAATACCGGTACCAATACCAGTACTCTTAACGTGATACTAATACCAATAGGATACTTCATTTGATACCTTTTTTCTACTTCAGTTGACACCATGATTTGAATGGAAGCATTAAGATGCATAAAATGCCACCAGACACCACAAGCGTGTCGTATAGCCCTACTTTGGAATGTTTTGGTGGCATCTTGGCACGCTGAACTTCCAATTCTGTCAAATACACCACATTCGACTTCATCACACCACAGACTATATGGGTTAAAGCTGCTCTGATAGCAGGCACACTCGAAGTGATTTTTTTCTAGATGATCAGAGTACAAAAATGATCAAATACAGATATCATATGACTGGAGAGGTTTCAATATTATTTGGTACTGGATAATTGGGGTTGATACGGCTCAATACACAGCCATTGTTATTCCTATGGTGTAAGGGGCCGTATACATGCTATATTTTTTGCGCCCTCAAATTCATTGTTTTCAATGTAGATGCACTGCAGGCGCGCTCAAATGCCACAGCGACACCGTCATGGGGCGCACACCCTTACAGGCTCCTATGCTCAGGGTGCGATGGCTGTGCCCCAAGATAAACCAAGTTCAACTTTTGGAACGCAACAGCACGCGGCGCATGTCATGTGACGAGGACCAGCCAGTCACAGCCGACAGATATCTTTCCTGTCTTCTGGAAATATCAGTCTGTGATAAATATGGCAAAGTGGGTCATTTTGGTGCAGGGCTACCCAGAGCTTTATATCTGACCCACAGACAATATACCTAAACGCTTACAAATGAAGGAAGATCAGCTCTGCACTCACCATTTTAGGAACTTATATGACCTATTATTGGATTATAATTATTAATCTATTAATGTGTTCATCACTTTAATGCTGCAACTGGTAAACAAGGAACTCATTTTAATGACTTTATCTACTGCTGGTTAGTTAAACCTGCAATAACACATCATCACTAATTAAATTTAATTGACTTTAAATGTGTAATGATATTAATAATTGTTTGATTATATTTTGTTTTCATTGTCTCAATCTGTAAAACAACTAAAGCTGTTAAATATTTAATGTTGAGGATGGGGCACTGCATGAGTGCTACCGCTCCCTAATGAAAGCTGTACCATTTGTTTTACCATGACCTGCTGTGACCCTAGAACAGGGACAGTAACAGCCACTAACTCCAGTCATTTTAGTAGAAATATTTTCGTTTTTGATACAAACAGCAGAATTAATTGACAAAATTGAGACTGAAAAAAAAATATTTTTATTTAAATTTATTTTTTGGGGGGGCATCTGTGGCATGTCCATGTGTTTGATTGTTACCACACTGCATTGCATTCTGGTCTACTGAGACTGTGGATTTGTCAAAGTAAATACAGACAGAACAGAGCTCCTTTTTTTTTATTCTGAGGGATTGACTCAAAAACCTGACATTTCCGCTGATGTTTTATAACACTGTACTACTAAAGGCCACGTTATGAAACTTGTGACATAACATCATCTCCATATGGGCAGCAGCTCACGGGATTTAAAATAAAATACAACAAAATAGACCCAGAAATTAGAAATACACCACAGAGATTACATGTGTTTGGAGGCTTATTTTTTCCTGCCTATCTTAATACCAAACACACCCTCTTATATTTGATTATGTTCTCACTGTCTCCCTGGACCTCCTTTGCGCTCCACATGACGCTTAGGGAAATCAGTGCAGCCCATGAGGAAACACAGACACCTTCGCTGTGTCACTCATATTACACAGACGTGCTCTACACAATTACTCGTAGGCTCTGGTGTGTGTTGATGGGGTTAGATCAATGAGGCTCCGGCTAATCAGGAATGGCTTGCACCAGAAAACACACACAGATCTGCAAATTGCAGGATTGTTCAACGACTGCATAAGTCTAAGTGACAGAGTGTAAAGCGTTTAAATCTGCCTTGTGAGTAGAAAACTACCTCAGCAGTTTCATAGCAAGTTCCACATGTGGTGGAAGAAAATTTATTACAGAGGGATCAAAGTGGATTCAATGAATCAAATCAGAAAAATGATTAAAATGCCAAAATGTTCTCCTCATAGTGCAGCGCAATAATATAAATGTCTGGGCATTAAATAAAGACTCCTTTTTCAATAAATAAAAAATAGTGCTCGTCAAACTCTGACATCATTTATCATTTCCATATGACACCTAAAAGAATTCTACCGTGGTGCATTCAAGGACGTGCTGCAATGTGACATAAGAGTGTGAGCTACTGAACAATAGTCTCTTTCATGGACATGCAAATAATCCACATTTACATGATTCCTTTATAATGTCAGGGTTTGGTTATGGTTTGTCCTCCAGGTTAGATTTTAAGACAACACAGCATGTGAGTGCAAAACTTTTCCTTTTTGTTTAACCTGAAACAGCCCTGAAATTGCTCTCAACAAACTCCTTTCGAATAAACAGACACTTTAGCTTGTACAGAGTATCTAACTGGGTGAATTAAGGATTTAATCAACCAAACCAGAGCTGGTGATTGCCGAAATAGTGGAGAGACAAACCAGAAAGGTTTATGTGAGTTATATTTTGTTTGTGCTGATTTTCAACAAAGTGTGTTTTGTGGTGGTAAAATTACACTTTATCTAAATGGAGTCTGGTGGGTTTGGCGACGGCAATTTCAGAGCTGTTTCCGGTTACACAAAAAGGATCTTCCTCTTGCACAAAAAGTTCACTCTATTATTAAAAAAATAGGCTTTGATATATCTAGATCATGCATGGTATTGTACTTAGGCAGTATGGTTGGAGGAACTGTGTTTAGACAAGACAGATACGTACTGAAAATCTTGCTGACAGCCTGTAAAAAGGCCGTCATGAAGAGATGGTCCAAGGCAGAACCATGAACACAAAAAGAATGGCTAAAAAATTGTGAATGAGATATTTGATATGGAGCTGTTAACCCACAGGATAAGGACTAAAGAGAGGTGATGAATCGGAGAAATGGACAATGTTTGCATGTCGGGATGCACGATATATGTCAGGCCGATAAAAAGATATTTATAAAAATAATGCATTATTCTGATAATTACAATTATAGCCAATAAATACCGCTGATACAAATCCAGACTGCTTTCGTTGACTTAACAAGGGCAGCAGCTACACAACCGACACAGTGGGTCCCGACACAAGACAACAGGACTGCGCCAGAGGTCTGATCTCAACTGTTGAACAGGTTAGACAAAGTGCTGAAGGACCGTCTCCAGAGAGTCAGCACGAGCCAATGCTCAGCAGCGGCTGACATCCAACACCAAGCTTTCAAAAGGCTCCACTCTGTTGTTAAACATAGTAATAACCACTAGCAATGTGATGCTACAGTTCGCCATTATTTGTAACATTACATCTCTGGCTTTGTGTGTGAGAGACACAGCCGCTTGTATGAGTGTTAATGTGTTAGGTGTGTTGTGGGTAGGCCATTTGTCTTTTTCACAGCCTTTTGGCAGGTATGGAAGAGTCAGAACTGCCAGGGCTATGCAATATTGAATCATCCATATTTTCTCACTACATCTTGGCCTTTCTTACTCTCAGTTGGACATAAACTACCAGTTATACACTTCTTTTCAAAATACAAAAACGTGAAATTATCGGTTATTGTATCAGTTATCGGCCATGAGAAGCAGGTAATTATCGGTTATCGGTATCGGTTAAAAAAAATCGATATCGTTGCATCCGTATTTGAATGTCAACGACAAGATTAGAGACTGAGTCACTGACTGTGTCATAGTAATTAATTACTTTTGAGAGACAGGGCAATCTCGTATACTTATTTTAATTTTTTGTGTTTTGTTCTGTATTCCTTTTGTCTCTACCTTTGTATAACATTCTGTAATGACAAAAAAAATAAAGACACTAGTCCACACTAGTCAGACACTTATAATAACAATCTGAGCCTGTCAGTGAATGTACTTTGATGGTGCACAACACCCTATTAACATTACATTGCAGACTGTTTTGCAGCTGCAGCTCTGTCGCTAAATACTGGACCAATTTTAAAAATTGTTGTTCCCATTAGACACAAAAACAAGAGAAAATAGAGTCCATTGCGAAAATTACCCTTTAAAGAGGTCAGAGGTGAAGGGCTGGATGCCATAATTTGATCAAAGAATCCACAATAAAGAGCATTTCATCTGTACACACTCTGATGTGATTTTCACCACTGACAGCTGGCACAGCAACAATGGATCCCAGTGATGGAGAGAGTCCAGTGGTTCTCCTAAGAATCATGCTCTGGTGTGTGTGTGTGTGTGTGTGTGTGTGTGTAGCAGTGGTCCAGTCTGCCTGCTGTGTAATAAAGCCCAGATATAGTTGCATAACCATCCAGTTAAATCTGCAGTCTCCATCCCTGCTACCCCGCCACCCACTCAACCACCCAACGACCTCCGCCCAATGTCAGCTCACATCACTCTTAACTGCTAACCTCTCCTGACGGACAGCTCTAAATCCACCTGTCACTCTCGATAACCGGCCCTCGTTTCCATGGCAAGGACAAAGGCTGCCATGACAACTGGCCACATTGATGCAAATGCCTCCTGCTCGCCAACAAGCTGTTTGCTCACGTCGGGAGGAAGAACAGCACGATTTATACCAGAAGACAAGAGAAACTTTTAGAACTGGACAGCCTGAGTCATAAACTTGCTGAGGGCTCCACAGAGAGAGGCAAAACTGTCCACAATAAACCTCTGCAGGGAGAATATGGATTGCTCTCCTCCAGCTGAGCAAACAGCGACTCTGAAGCTGGCACAAAAAAAGGAGAACAGATCTATACGTACATTATGGCTCACATCTCAGTTTTCCTTTATCTTTTGTTAATTCGTCATGAGACCACAGCCCCTGCAAGCTTGTTACTGCTGCTCATAACACAGTAAACATAACAGAGGGATGACATCACACCAGTTTTAGCATCTTTACATTGCCTCTGTTTGTTTTAGGATTGATTTTAAAGATATAACATGTAACTTTTTCGCATTAAAATGTCTAAAAATAGCTAGGTCAGTGTCATTTATTTTGCTTAGTTGTGTACTTACATGTTCCAAACCAAAAGAAATCTGTAAATTTAACAAAAGATGCTGTCTGAGTCATTTGATCGCTGTTGCCTGTCAGTGGCATCATATCCCCTTCTTGCGTGTATAAGGTTTGTGGTTGTCTGACAGAAGCTGTTATTAGTTGACTTTTAAGCCACATTCTTACGATACACTTTTCAGATCTTGCTTGTTTTTTATCTACACATTTCAATCGGATGAAGGGGTTTAGTGGCAACTGCAAACAGCATGTGGAAACACTGAGTTTTAACATGAAGCTGCTTTGCTCAGCGTTTTTACTGGTTTAAATCACCGGGTCCGTTTGCTTTGGAGAGGCAGGGACGTCTGCGGAGAATTGAAACCTCCTAAATTGATCTTAAAGGGAGATTTCGGTTTATTTCAACCTGTCTCCTATCGTCCTAAATTTGTTTCAAGTGACTAGTGACATAAAAATAATAGTTAGCATGTTAGCCGTTAGCCTAGATACAGCCGGGGCACATAGTAGCGTCAGACCTGTTAAAACGTAAATGAAAGGGCATATTTCAAGTGCAAAGTTAGTCCACTAAACAAGCTTTTTTTTTCCACAAAGACCGTCTTATATTGTTTGGATAAATGTCAGAGAACATAGAAAACGATATGTAAATGCGTTGTCTTACCTTACTGGTGTGGTGCCATGTTTGTTTACTATTTAGCTCTGCTTTCCAAAGCGAGGCCGAAATATCGTGAGAACAAGCAGCGATCTCGATATGAGGCGGTCTTTTTTTTGTCACTAGTCACTTGAAACAAATTTAGGACGATAGGAGACAGGTTGAAATAAACCGAAATTTCCCTTGAAGTTATCAGAGGAAAAAGGTGGTGGTGCAAAGTGTTCTTGAATTGCTGTTTTTGCACTGATATTTATAACATAATAATTTCCTAATACACTCCTGCTGGTCACTCACACAACAATACACACACACAAACACACACACAAAAATGGTGCGATTGAAGAGGTAACCAATAGTGACCTCTCCTGTGCTGCATTGCCCCCTCACACCCACAGTGGGCAGCTGAGTGACAGCTCCACTGCCAGGCGACATCACACAGAGGGACCCCTGCTCAGAGCTGCTACGGCAGGCGGGCCAGCCTCCAGCTGTTTAACTACACTGAGCCAGAGTGGACAAAAATGGCTTCTTCTGTAACCTCACCTTTCCGCTCAGACATTAAAGGGACTCTTTTATCTGTTAGGAGCGGGCGAGCGCGTGTGTGTTTAAGTGGTACAAGCATAGACGTGATGGCTGAGTGGGGACTACAAAAACCTGCTAAGCCATACATCAAACAGCCAACATGTCCACTGGGCTATACTAGGACTGACAGAGCTATCCATCACACAAACACACAAAGACGCGCACAGCGACAGGGACACACCAGTGTGTGCACATGATTGGTGGACAAAAGCAAAGACGCGTAGAATACAAACATGTCTGTGAGGAAAAAATAACATGAAGCAATTTACGTCAACTGCCAAACATCCTGCTGCATGGAAACATCAAAAACACCAAGGATGTGTTGGTAGCTGTCCTCTGAATAGCTACTGTACCTGCATGTTGAGATAACTCTCTGTGTACCTCTGCATTTACTCCAACACATATAATGTGGTGGCAGCGACAGCAGTATCTGTGTGTATATGGTGCAACAATACTATGTGCTGACCTAATGGCAGGCGAGACAGCACAAAGGTAAACATCTGTGTCCTCTGTCGGTGCGATTTGTTTTTTGATTCATTTCACTAATGGAGGAAAATGTATGGGGTGCTTCTAAAGATTGTTTTAATTAGGGACGCACCAGTTTCAAAACCGATTTCAACACCTGGGCCAATGTCAATACTGATCTGATATCGGTGTTGAATTAATAAGCTATATGCCTGACTGAAGTGACAGGGATATTTTTTATGTGTATGGTAGTGTTGTCAAAATACTGATTTATCAATACATATCGATTCTAAATACTCATTTTACACTTATTGCTGATGTTAATTACAACATCAGGCTGGTTTTAGACGCTGCAATTCCCAACACTGAAAAAACAAAATGTGCCAGATAAATACATTCATGAACATAGAATTGTTATTTATTATTAAAATAATAAATTGTGCACCAGCAACTTCATAAAAAAAATCATTAAAATTAACAGGAAATACAATTCAAGTGTACGCCTTCTGAATGCTGCAACAAACATTATTATTAACAAGCATTAACAGGAACTGAAATTAAAGTATAAAAAAACACTACTGCATGATTAAACTCACAATTATTTTATAATCAATTCGCTTTCTTTATAAAACTGGAAAATGTTTAACATTTTTTTCATGATATTTCCAAATGACTTGTTTTGAGAAGCTGGAAACTTTTTGCCATATTTGTTGTAAACATATTTTCCTTCGTATGACTAATTTATAAATAGACCAATTTTTGCAGCTATGGATGTTACAAGAGTAACAGCCTGCTAAACCTACCTACTTTTGTGTCCCTGATGTTCCTAGATGCCACAGGGTTCAAAGAAAAAATATAATTTAGGCAAAAATTGTGGAAAAATGTGTGTCTCATCGACTGTTAGTGAAGTGTTACTGTTACCTCAATATTTTTTTTAAGAAAGATTCACAGTTGGGCTTGAATGAAAGCCAAAAAGGTCCCCTTTAAAATGACACCAAACATGATATTATAAAACACTGACAAATAACTACCAACCAGGATATGCACCAGCATTTGATATCCAAAATAGTTTAGGGGTGGTTTACTTCATGAGCTGGTTACTGTGACAAAGCTGCCACTCAGGAACGTCTATCATACCAAAATATCATCTACAGACATGGACATTTTCATA
Source organism: Epinephelus cyanopodus (assembly GCA_026686955.1). NCBI lineage: Eukaryota > Metazoa > Chordata > Actinopteri > Perciformes > Serranidae > Epinephelus > Epinephelus cyanopodus. Next base: position 20,784,982 of record CM048924.1, read on the forward strand.
AATAACTACCAAGTTTTGCCAACTGATTGGTACACGGACTAAAAACAACATTTTCAAAATACTAATAGAAATATGAAGTCATATTCACGAGCACAGAAACACAATGAGCAGCATCAGTGAGCTTAACCAAAATGCTACTGCTTCTAACACTGATAACAGTGAGAGATGAAAACACATGCAAATTTTTTCCCCTTCCTCAGCAACTACTGTAACGCTGTCCACACTTAACCCTTTATGTACTGCAGTGGACTCACAATAGACGGTGTGTATGCACTGCAGCCCCCATAGGGTCCTCCTGTATACTGCCATCCTTTCTCCCTCTTGTCCGTCTATAGGAACTCGCACCAGCTGTACAAAGCTGCAAACTAATAAAGTCAGGGGAAGAAAAAGTTGCTGCTGCAGTGAGAGAATTCAATCAGGGAGTTGTGCTGCCTTGCTCAGCATTTTTTCCTCTATAAGCAGCAGTGGGATTACATCATGCCCTGCAGCCAGCTAACACTGTGTGGGCACCGAGAAGCAGCCCTGCAAACTGCCTCTGTATAGGGTGCATGGCTGCAGTCACTGAGCACACACACACACACACACACACACACAAATACACACCCTCAATTTTACAGTAGAGATGCGAGTTTACGAGCAAAGGGCTGTTGTGCACTTTCAAGATTCTTTTGGGAGGCCATTAAGAGAAAAAGTGTGTGTTAAGAGTCAACAAGTCTGTGCAAGTTTATTATTTAACCACCTTTACTGTATACGCCGCATGTGTGTTTATGTGTGTGTGTGTTCTGGGTTGTTGACAAGATATTCCTCTGCGTCTTCAATGCCGCTCTCAAAAGATGTAAGTGAGCTCAACCGAAACAGATCAAATCCTCCCAAGACCAGATAAAAGACAGAGGAAAAGGAAAACAGAAAGACAGAGCGCTGCGTCCTCGAGTCTCCTGCTCAGCAACTAGTCCTCCAGGCCCTGTGGAGCCATGACAGCATGACAGTACATCAGTGGCATGACAGATGTGTGGTCATTGTGTGTGTGTGTGTGTGTGTTGACAGAGTACGTGTAGGCTTTTACACCTCCCTGTCCTGCGGTCATCAATCAGGAGGCGACACTGGGGAAATTAAAAGCCTTTATGAAGGTCTTTCTTTACAGCGCTGGCCCGTTGCTCCACTCATCAACATAAAGTATTTCAACAGCAGCAACATGACACGAGACTCTGAGGACGAACAGGTAAGCTATATAGCCTCACTAGAAACCAATTTAATTCAAACATATGCAAATGAAAAGCTATAAAAAAGATGGGAGCTCTGGTGAGAATGTGAAATGTGAAAATACAGTGGTTACATTATATATAAGTTGCTGAGAACTAGCTGGCTGGAGCAGCTGCAGTTAAAAATATTCTCAAGCTCTGAGGAAACAAACGATGAATAAAATTACTGAGCAAGAATATGAGCTTTATTAGCTTTCAATTAGACCTGCAACATTGAGTCAATTAATAGATTAGTCAACTGACAGACAATGTATTGGCAACTATTTAGATTATGGCATAATCATTTTAGTCATTGAGGGACAGCTCAGCGATTGTTCTGGTGTGAATTTTCCCAACCATTACTTGGGTGTAGTGATTCTCCCTTTCTGTTCCTCTCCACTTCGCCTATTTGTGCGAGCCCAAAGAAAAGTAAAAGAACACTGCAGAGACAACACAGCGTATAAATATTAGAGTAGAGATCTTTCCCCAAGAAATGAGACACCACTTCATGCAAATCGGCATGTCTGACAACGTTTGGAATTTTGGACTCTCAAATAAAACATTGCAATTGAAGACGTCCATTTGGGCTCTGGGAAATTACACTGGGCATGTTTCACTATTGTCAAACATTTTATTGACAAAATAATTATTTAATAATTGAGAAAATAATGGGCATTTTCATCTTCAAAGAAAATAATCATTCGTGGCATCCCGGTTTTTAATTGATTCTTCTTATCTGTGAGCCAGACCAAAGAATCAGGGGTCTTTCTCTTCACACAGTCTCTGTTCAAAAACCATCAACAAACCAAAGGTAAACCTGTCGGCTGACAACAAACAGCCACCAGCCAGAGGGGCAGGTGTGGAGCAACAGATTGTGTTCTTTACTGCACGCTGCGTCCCCCAGGGAGCCACCGCAACTGTGATCAATCCAGCTTAGGTAGTGATCAATATGCAGACACACCCACCTTCTTGCTTATGCGCATACACACACACGCAGATCCTCAAACAACTCGAGACACACGTGAGTGAACAAGCAGCCACATGTGCACACAAATAGCAGATGTTCAGAGAGAAGTCTTGCTGCACAATGACAGATTCCAATCTTGCCTGTTATTTGAGCCTTAAATTGGAATTTTTATTTGACAAGGAAGCTGTTTGTGGCGTTGGTGAAGCATTTTGTTAACAGATGTTTGTTGCACAATAGTTGACAACAACACAGTCTTATACAAGGAACAGTCAAGGGATGAATTCAAGATGATGTCTAAGGCAGTCTCTTAACCACTTAGGTTAAGAGACTGGAAACACATCTGATGAGCTAAGCAAAGTGTATTTTAATAAAATAGCAGCTTGAAAGGAACTTTGCATAGTTCTCTGCAGTTAAATGGAGTCAAGTTTTATTGGGGATTTGCAGGAAAAACAGGTGAAGTTGTTGGAAAATCTTTACACATTGTACATTTGTACATTTAAGGAGGCTACTTCTTCTGCTTCTTAGTCGCTTTCTTAGGCAGGGCTTGATGCTAACTTTTTCCCCAAGGAGCACATGTGCTCCTAAGTTTAGGGGCACAGAACTAAAGGGCACAATGTAAATTGATCAAATAATGTGTTTTCCGTGATAAACATGATGCAAATAGACATTTACAAGCAAAATTATTTAATGAATTTGTATACAAAATGTACAGAAAGGTAAAATCATCAAGTTTTGAAAAAGTATTGCAATTTAATTTTGTCTTTAATGTTATTATCTTAAATATATTATCTTTGCAATATGATTATCTTATATAGTGTTATTACTATCCTAAAACATTCCCCAGGTCCTCTGAAACTCTGCAGGACTTATTTCCACCCTGCCCAGCAGCGGTACCGTGGCGAACGGTCCCTAACTGCGGGAAGAACTGAGCAGGCTTCCCCAGAGGTCCGCTGCTTTTCCCGGTCCCTCTTCTCCACCACGCTTTGAGTTATTTCCACCCAGCCATCAGTCTGGCCGTGGAGAACGGTCCCTAACTGCAGGGAGAATGGAGCAGGCTTCCCTGAAAGGTCCGCCGCATAACCTGGTCCGTCTCCTCCACACTTTGACTTATTTCCACGCTGCCTACAGTGGGACTTATATTCATTGTGCTGACAGTGGCTTGGAAAACCGCCCATAACCGTGTCACATGGGGAAGAGGAAGAGGGAAGGCTGGAGTTCCATTTGCGGTTAGATTATCATATCTTTTTATTGACAAAAATTTAGGCTGTTTCGGCTGATTTTTTTAATGCGCGCATGTGCCCCTAAATATTTTTTTACAGTTCACACACACCTATTTTTAGTCACAAATGCGAGTGAAACGCTCGCACTGTCGAGCGCTGTTAGGGCAGCATGATTGTGCATTCTGTGTGGAGTCTACAAGAGTCTACGTTATATGAGATGTAAGTCAAGTATGTGACGTACCTTGCACATGTTAACTAGCAAAAAATGGCATTTCAGGTGAGGTTCTTTACCGTGAAAAGTGAAAAAGAATAAAAGCAGCAGGCAAACTTTCCCAAAAACACACAACCTCATGGTCCTATAAAACCATCCAAACAAAATACCGTATCAGCCTTGAATCCATTGCAGGAGTTATTCTCATTTCCCCTTCTCCAAGTGTCTATAAATAACTTACTTTAACTGATTAATGAGGACCTGTTCATCCACTGCAGGCTGCATGATCAAACTATCAATATATAAGGTACATACAGTATATATACGTATATGGTGTCAGCAATGTTGAATACAAACTAAGAACTTTCAGAGCTTAATGCTCTAAAAATAACTACTGCCACCGACATGAATTTCACATGAATGCAGGATGTGGCAGGTAGGAACGGCAATAAATACAGGGTACTGAGTGTATGCCTGGACGCTGCAGCATGGAGAGGTGTGAATGCGTCATGGTCACCTTCAATACATAGTGACAACTAGCAGAACATCAAGGGTGATGGGACTGTGAGTGAAAGAAATTACGTGTACAGTGATTCAAAGTGCAAGCCAATCTCTCAAGAGAACTCTTACTAATATTAATTTAATTCCAAAGGTATTAATTTATTGCTATTGATCTTAATCTAATTTTTGGACAGATATAATCCACAGATTATACCTGAGAGAAAGAGAGAAGAGCGACCTTTCAAATGATTCAGCCCTAAAATTACAGTTTAAATTCAGTGTGTGTACATTCTGTTTCAACAACGAGGATTTCCCCCACTATTTTCCCGTGGCTTAATGTTACATTAATGCTAAATGATGCTAACTACGCTGGGGTCAAGAGCAGTGAGGAGCTACAGTCTGAGCCATCCAGTTAAGCCGGGGTCTTTGTCCCCCCCCCTTTCCCTCATCCAGCCTGATCAAGATGATAATGGGTATGCTCCTCGGATAGAGCGAACCACTGTGCTCAGGAAACAGGCAGAGCACACTTTAAAGGTCAATAAGCTGCAGGACTCCCACACATTAGTTACTGGAGAGTGAGAGAAAGACGAAAGGAAGCGCAGACAGAAAGGGAAAAACTCCAGTGACTTGTGGTTTAATGGAAGATGACGGGAGAGTTGCCAATCCAAAATCAAAACCTTAACAGCATGTAACATCTAACACGGGCTGTTAGACGCTGTGGATGCATCCAACCCAGTCCCTAGAATAACTGTTGGTGTTGTACATTTCTGCAAACCAGGGATATGTTATTATATAGTGGATATGTTGAAGTTTTAAGTTGCTACAAGTTCGTGGTTAATGTATGGTTATGTTTAGCACAAAAACCACTTGATTATGGTTGAGAAAAGATCATGATTTGGACTTAAAATATAGTTTTAGTGGTTCAGTCACCACTGAAAATGCCACTGATGTCTTACTAAAACACCCGATTTGGTGGCACAATTGTGGCTGGAAATGCAGAAGATATGTGACTTTAAACACCAGCCTTTGATGTAACAGTAGCAGTTGGAAGTGCCGCTAATGTCTTGCTAAAAAACAAATCATGTTGTAATTCGTTAGTCAGCTTGGCAGCCACCTTGCCTAAATGTCACACCCTCCACTATCCCCTCAACCTCCCAATAACAGAGTCAGCTCATACATGTAATCAAAACTACGCCACTTTAGAAACATTACAATGATACAAATCAAACACACATGTAACATATTCATGGTTTGCAGAAATGCTGACATTTTCCTCTTACGACTGGACTAATGTATCCCAATACAAATGTACTGAGATGATGCTAATGACCATGTGTGGCTTTTATCCACTCCACAACCTGTGTGCAAACATCCAAAGCACTTCCCTGCCGGAGAGGCGTCCGATAAGAGGCAGAATCATCCCTTTAGAACTCAAATGAATGACAATCCTACTGCAGCTGCATATCTTCACGTGCCATATGCCCGTAGGCAGCGAGAGATAAGGGCCCCCTCCACTGCGGAGCCACATGCATGAATTGCTGTTACCCTCAAACCAAACCAACCAATGTTACCATGGCAGCCAGCCACTATACATTGTAATTAGCTGGCCTAAATCCCCAAGGCTGGGTCTGGTTGGACACAACCCACTGCCTCCATAGATTAGGACAACCACTGTGGTGCACGGGGCCCGAAGCCGTGTCTGTCTGCACACACAAACACAAGAGGTCACATTCAAGTGCAGACACACCTCTGCACACACATAAAAAGACACAAACCCTCACTAATACAACATTTTATATCCCACCGCACAACCCTCCCTGTGTTTATAAGCAGGTACGAGGAAATCAATCCTTCACATGTACTGTGGCACTATCACAGCCAACACACACCCACATTCAGCACAGCAAAGCACTGTACAGCAGCTGTACTGTGTGGGCATCTACACCTCAGTGTGCAGCACTACCCTCTGCATTCGTTCGTGGGCATGTGCTAATGGAAAGTGTATCAAACCGTGCAGTGAAACAAAAGAGCTACAATGAGTGAAGCTATTAAAATGCAACTGCTGGTGATAGCCCTCAGGGCAACCCTGGCAGTGATTGTAGTGTCTATTTATTGCACTCCCCAGCCCAATTAGGAGAATATGATGCAGATTAGAGGCAATGAGTCTAATACACTCTAGGTGTGTCAGATAGAAGAGGGCACCCTGAGCAGTTGTATGCTGCATGGTCAGGTTAATCTTTCACAGCACAATAACACCATTTAAGTTATTAGAAATGGAAGGCCGAGGAGAGCGATTATTGAAAAGAGAGACCCTCTCCTACGGGAGCCAAAGCGAGGACAGAAATCGATGGAAAAGTTTGCGACAACGAAGAAATTCATCTCAAAACTAATTAGGCCAAAAAGAGACACAGAGATAAAAACTAACTGGCAGTGTGTGGGTGTACACTCCAAGTGAGAATACATCAAACTTTCTGCTGCATCTAACTACTTACAAGGCTGTTTTATGATTCACATGAGCAGGCGAAGAGGATTCTGAAGGCAATTTTCAGAGATATTTACTGGCTAATAGAGAGCAAAAGTCCCAAAATGTTTTGAAAAAGAGCTGCTAAGCTAGTCATCTTTAAAACCAGTCAACATCCTGTTGAATTCTACCACAGTGATCATTTAGATATGTTAAAATAAAAAACTGCTATCAGTCTGCCACATCAACGCGAGCATACCAACCCTACCAATGCAAAAACTATTGCACATGATTGCATCACGCCAAGCCAGATATTTATGTACTTTTTACTTTCAAGCTTTAAAAACCTCTGGGGCCAAACACGTACTGCCTCGAAAACTACCACTGTTTAAAACACGTTATGTCTACCATACACTAGAAGACTTTGAAAATACTTTTAAAAGACTAAAGTCTGACACCCTCTCACATCTAAAGACAGCATGACGTTTCAGTCACAGTCTGTAAGATTCTGCACAGACTGGGGATCTTGCAGAGTCTCTGTTTGCAAGACTGCAACTAGATTCCTTTTGAGATTATTTCCCATCCTGCTCCGGAAAATATTACGCCAAACTCCCTTCAAGACAACTCCTTATGTGTCAGCAAAAACACATAACTCTAGAAACACAAGTTAAAAGACGGTATTCTTGTTAAGCTGCTGGTTAAATACGCTATTTTAGTGGGAGGAGACCGTGGGAAGGAGAGGTTAATTAAGATCACTCTACTCACTATGATAAGTGCTGGTTGGTGGATCAGATACACAGAGAATTGAACACGGACCCTTCTTCACTCCAGAACTCCAGTTTCTCCAGTTTCTCCTCCTTTGCACACTCCAAGAAAACTGAGAATTGTTTGCGTACTTGCGCCTCCTCACAGTCTCGTCCATACTTACTGCCTATCTAGTTTGCTACTTCCTGTTTGATGTTGAAGAGAGTGCAGCGATTGATTGTTGACAGTGTTCACGTCATTGAATTCGGTATTTAAATGAGCCAAGACTAAAAGCTTACGATAATATTATACATGTTTGATTTTATCGGAACGTCAAGGCAAGATCGAGATCACGGGAGCCACATGCCACAAACCCACCAAAACTCACGATTTTACCCCAACATTGTAAATTTGTCATTTGGCGTAAGGCTGGCATTAGTTGTACTCATCAAATGAAACCTTTTTGAATACAAAATTGGCATACCGACACACTTTTAATGAATGGTATTTGGATTTCAATGAGACTAGATCAGAAGTTGGCAAAAAAAAAAAAAAACAACACTATTCAGAAAAAAAAGCTGGAAACAATCCCAGCTCCTTTGTCTCTGGAGCATTGATGGCAGGAGTGCAGGTATAAAGAGAAACACCTGCAGTTAACAGGCCTCTCTGCAGATTTGTCTGACTCTAACAGGGTCATGCAGCGATGCTTTGCTGTTCACTCATACTCACCACCCATTAGCCAACTGTTACTGCTGTGTATTTGTCGAGCAGTAAAACCCACAAGGTGTCTCACGTGTCACCGACCATCCTGTTGTTGTTTACGCACGAACGCGAACTAATGCACAGCCTTTACAGATAATGAGGCTGGCCTCAGCCGCGTTTGTCTTGGAAGTTTATTTTAAGAGATTTCTATTGAGCGACTCGTTGGAAAGAGTGACAGAAGAGATAAGAGAGTAAGAAGGGATGCTGCACGATGCCTGATAAACAGGGAGCGCTCGGAGACACAAACCCATCTGGCGTGAGCGTGTCAGCACATTACACACACACACACAAACACACACACACACAGGCGAGAGACCTTTTGGATATCACTCAATTGATTTTGAGTTGAATCCATCTACAAAAGGTCACAGTTAAGTGGTGAATAAAAAGCGGACAGTGATTTAAAAGAGTGGCCTTGCTATCTGTACAGGTGCCAGCATCCTATTTATATTTAGAGAGGGAGAATATAACACAGAACACAACAGAGAGATGATGGGAACCTCATACCTTAGATAATATTCCACTATTATTCTGAATATGATACAGGTCAAGTAAACACCATTTTTCATATTCTGAATGTAGCATTTTCCAATTAAGATGTGGGATATGCCAATATAATTGTCAGCTATATATATATATATAACAGTCAGCTCCATGCATTTTCATGAATAGGTTGTACAAAAACCAACCAACAAACAGTTTGCAAGGCTAGCAAGACGAGAACTCTTACTTTTAAACTAGGGGTGAGGGAAAACAAATTAATTGATACAGCACAGTATCACGATATTTTTGTGTGGCAATATTGTATCATCACACAATGCTAAGTATCTCAACGATATAAACGACATAGCAAAATATGAAATGATAGACTTTTTTCTCTCGTCACACAACATATATCTTCATATCGTGCAGCCCTATCGCAACATATTTAAAATCACATTGTATCGTGACTTAAGTATCGTGATAATATTGTACTGTAGATTCTCTGGTGATTCCCAGCCCTATTTTAAACATAATGAAAGACTTGAATATCAACAGGTTTTTAGATATGCGTAAATATCCCAACGCTGACCTTTGCAAGAAGGTGACTGAAAGATGAAAGATGAAAGAGGGAGGCACTGTCTGATAAGTCCGCCACCGGTGTTCACTCTAAAAACAAAACTGCACAGGCAGCTGCAGCCAGGGTATAAAATTAGATTTTTGACCTACCTGCCAATGGCAGCCATGTAGTGGGAATGTCGGCTTTTTCGGGATAAGGCCAAAAACCAGAATATTATGTGTATGTAAACGTGGTCACTATCAGTTTTCAATCAGTCCCTTACACTGCAGGTTACAAGCTCACTTAAGCATACCCTGAAAATACACCTTATTTTCCCAAATTACCATAAAACTATGATGAAAAAACGTTTATTCTGTGACAAAGACGGGACATTGACAAGCTTTAAAATAGGTCTTTCGTAATAAAAACAACGAAATGATGAAATGTATGTTTTGTTTTTGTTTACAGGACAAAATGGACGAAAATGTTAGTGGTGGACTACCAGACAATTCAAAATTAAAAGGAAAACAAAATGATATATTGTTTTATGAAAAATATTAGAAAAATGTCTTAAACTCAGAAGCCAAGAAGGATCATGCTTGCAATTATTCTCTAATGCCGTATGAATGGTATGAGATCAGAGCAATGACAGGCTGGTAAACTCCAGTAAATAGTCAGCGTCAGGATGTTTCAATAGCCTGCAAAACACTCAGCCTCAGCGTAATTCTGCAGTAAATAAGCAGCCGCGTTTGTCTGACTGTGGATGGTCGAGCTGTTGAATGGATATGTGGAGTGTTTCTGTTGCAGCGGTGGCAGTTAGCAGCTAGCTCCACCTATTAGCTGGAGCCCATGGAGGACAAAAATGAAGAAAAGACTCAAACTAAATCTAAAACAGCTGCCCAAAGAACACCGCCACACTATACCAAATCTTTTGTGTATTCTGTGTGTATATATTAGCCCGTCAACCTGCCTGGGTGTTTCTTCTGTTCTTTTTCTCCCCTCTCTTGCTGAGGGTCTCTATAATGTCAAACACAGGCAGGCTGAATGTGAACATCCATTTAGATCCCAGCAGAAAGATGACCTACTGAGACCAGAAGGCCAACTCTTACTGGGGCCATTAATCTTTAACGATACCCACACATGTACACATATACACACACACAAACTGAGAGAAAGAGATGACTACCTGCAGGTTAATGAATTCATGGTTTGACAGCTTCTAACACAGACTGTGAACACGTGACCAAACATTTATTTCAGATTTTTATCCATGATTTAGAGATATGAGTCCATTTAAGAAAAACTGATTTACGACCCATATGTGTTTGTACACCTGAGACTGTCTGGGTGACTGGTCGTTGCTGGAGTGCATCAGTCAGCCCTCTCAACTCATAATGGCCTCGTCTCACTTTCCGGTCTCCCCCTCTCCTCCCCTCTCTTCCGCTCGACTACCCTGAATGCTTAATCGTGGCCTCTGCCTTCCGGGAGCACGTAAACACGCCAGCCGCGCCATTGGCCAGGAACGGTGGTGTTACTCTGTGCGGATTGGCTGAGACGAAGGGGGTATGGGTGGCAGAAGAAGAAGGGGTTGGTGGTTACCATAGCCCTACAGGATGACTGCTGTCCATAGTAACATACCACACACACATACACACACACACACACAGCTCCAGCCCCTCAGGACATGGTAAAGGTCCCCACAGATTCACAGAACACAAACACACATGACACACCCTCTAACATCAAGCACAACAAAGGATTTTCATAGCTTCACCCACGTTAAGCTGGCATCGAAAGCACAATGTAGCTAATGCTGCTATTTGATGTGTTCTAGCTACATTACAGTTTAAGCTCATTGCAATCGGATAATTTTCGGTTAGCTATCAGCGAGCTGAGTTGTTTTTCTTCAGAAATACAAGAAGAATATTAACGCTGAGTGCAGTTTTTGTGAGCATTAACTCACCCAGATTGTCTCTTATCAAATTATTATGGAAAGACACTATGTGATTTATAACATAGGCTCTGAAACAGACAAACTTTTAACGAGTAGCGGTAGCTACCGGGGAGAACAAAAGCTCTCTATCCTCTTCCTGTTTTGCTTCTGAAAAGTAGTGTAGGGCTGCAAAATATATCTTTTTTTTATCGTCAGCGATAAAATTGGAACCTTTTGTGTTCAGTTCAATGTTCAGTTGGTTCAATAAATGAATGTTGGAAATATTTTCTCTTCATTTTTTTAAAACTCACCAAGCAATTTGCTGTATTTTAGCAGTATACTGAATAGGGCTGCCCTTTTGAAAATTGGAGCTTCTAATCATCAGAGAGTCAGTCACCTGAGATTGCTTCAAGAAGAGTAGTTTTTTTCTTTCTGCTAGTCAGTGTGCTGTGCAGTGTACTTCTGGATACGTTCTGGTTCCCTGATTTTTGCCGCGGTGTGAGTGCTCTTGACTTTCACACTGGTACTCTAGTACAGTCGCCTGCAGACAGGATGCAGCAGCACAAAGGAGGAGAAACTTTCTGCTGTAAGGCTCTGAGATAACTTTATCTTCTCTATTCTGCATGGAAGAGGTGAATTTACAGCTAACAGCAACTTAAAACGACACAGTCTCTGTCTTTGTTTGATATTAAAATGCTGCACATTTCGGATCCCTAATTAGTGACGTTATCTTGTTTATGAGCTAACATGAATGGTTCCACATTTCCACTTAGAGGTCGACCAATATTAGATTTTTAAAGGCCAATATAAAAATAATAATTTGTAAAGTGACCTATACGTGCCGATTAATCAGCCAAATTGATAAATCAGTGAGTTTCTTTGTGCCATAAATGGAGCCTTCACTTTCTTCAAAGATCGTACCTGGTGGCAGACAGAACTACATAGTGGAAGCGACACTTCAAGGTAACCAATCTAAATGGTGATAGTGTTATTATTTTATATCAATAACATTGTGCTATCAACATTTTCTTCACCATGACAAGGCAAAAAATTCCTTTAAGCAAGAGTTAGAGGCTAACATTAGCCCAAGAAGCTTAAGTACAAAACTGTCAGTGTTATCATTTACAGACTGTCAGTAACACAGACATCAGTCAAGTAGCCTGGAATTTGCTTCATAGAAAATTGCTTCCTTTCAGATCAAAACAGAAGAGTAATACTGGTCTGGTAACATTTGGATATTCTCCCCTCATCCTTCTGCCCCCGTGATACATGATGAGGTCTTTGCTCTAACTTCTCTGCGGTGTGTGAAAGAGCCACAACAACATACTCAACTGAGCCAAAAGCTTCATCTATTATTCACAAGGTTGTCATTGACTGAACCCAGGCAGCCGTGGCGCAGAGAAGCACAAGCCCAGCAGGGGTGTGGGCGAGGAAGCTAAGCCGATGTTATTACTTGGTGCCAAATCTCGCCTTCACCTCTCTCAGCTGGAATCACTCGCTTGGAACGATGAGAAGTTAACCATATCCACGATTAAATACAACTGCACAGCTACTATAATTGTGTATATGTTTACACCTGGTATTGCCATGCATCTCGGATGATCCGTGCTCAAGCAGACAGCTAAGTACAGGTGAGTGCACCCAGTGCTTCCTTGATGTGTCTTGGGATCTGATCACTCAGATCACATTCAGTGGTGGTCTGGACCACATATGGCCACATTCTGTTAGCAGTGTGTATGCCAATGTGTCCTGGGCCACATTGAAAGACCACCTACTTAACTGACCTCCTCTGTGTAGGACATACTCATATGTGCAGCAACAGCGAAAAGCCCTCAGAGATGTATTACGAGTGTGTCAAACAACTTGGGTGGTTTGGTGCACCTAGAACACATACAATACTTTCGAAAGTCCTTATTCTTTCCACAGGAAGATAACCCTTTTCTTCTTCTTTTAATGCCCAGCAGACTCAGCACAGGAAGTCCATTGCTGCCTGTTCGAGTTTAATTGCGTACTGAGCTAGGAAGTGAGATCTGATCATAGCAGGTTACTCCCTCATTTTAATACCAGGTGTGAACAGTCAGACTTAGAGCTGTCCACCTGTGTTTGGATGACCTAAGACGCATGATAATACCAGGAGGAAATAGGGTCTTAGTTTTCAGACTAAAGACCTGTAGACCAATGATGTATTGGAAGAATTTAAATATTTCATTTCAGGCAGAAGCCATCTGTAGTTATATATGCATGGTCAGGAAATTATGTATGACTGCCGTATGGTAAATGGAAAGCTCCATATACTGCACTATTGGCTGCACTACACAATATACAGACTTCTCTTCTGTCAAATGATTTGAGTAGTGTATACAGTATTAGCTTACTTGGCACTTTTTGGCGGTTCATCACTTCCCTTTGGACCATACACCAGAATTTTACCCCGACAAATAATGTGCAACAGCTGCAATATTGCAACCATACTGCTGGGCTGACTATTGGTGCTTTCACACAATATAGAATGAGAAATTTGGAAATAATCATCAGTAATGTGGATATAATGACATTAGAACTGAAATTATATTACTTTACTGTAATGCAGCCTTTAGAGCCAGAAAAAGACAGCACTGACAGTACTGCAATAGCCAAAATCTGAGATGATCTGGTCTCACATCACGTGTCGATATATTGTCGATATAATGCCCAGCCCTAGTGATAATGGGATGCTCTGCTCTATTGGAGCGACAATATGTAACAGGTGTGTTTTTCATAAAGTGTACTATCCTCTGAATCCTGACATGCTTCTTAATACGCCACAGCAGTAAATATTGTCTTTAATACAGCAGTATCTGTTTTATTGCTGGATAGGAGTAACAGTTGACTTGTTTACTTTGCCATCAGTACCTCCACTCTCTCTTTCTCTCTCACTGTGTGTTGGAAGCTCAAAGCACTGAGCATTTGGTTCTCCCTCAGCAGCATCACACAACTGTTTCCTGGCTGTTTTGGAGAAGTGAACATGAAGCCGATTACATAAGCACGAACCCCTTACCGGGCCCAATGGGAGAAAGATGCTTGAAAACAAAGCAGAGAAGCATGGCATGGAAGAGGCAGGAGAGATGACGGTATTACATAACAAAACTGCTTTGGGCTGACTCAGATTCTTTCTCCCGCTCACTGTGTGTGTGAGAGAACAGATTTAAATGTCTGTTTCTATAGCTACAGTACAGAGAAGGAAAGGAACAGCTTCATCTATTGATCAGCATAATGGAGGAGCTTTTACAGCGGGAAGACAATGATTCAAGACTTGACATGCAGCACGGATTAAATCACACAACACACAGTTTCATTCCTACAAAGGCATAAGGCATTTTTGGATAAAATAGGGGGAGCTCCCCAGTGGGCAACTCCCCCAAGAGCTGACGAGTCAAAATCACACTACATTTTCCCCAGCACATATATGCTCAATAAAGCCTGGGCTTTGCTGTTGCTCCATTTTCTGGAGAAAGCAATTGACTGATTAATAATGCTGTAATGAGGCATTTACAATCTCCCAACTGAAGACAACCAGGGTCTGACTCCAGGTAACAGCTAGTTTTGTCACGTTTCCCATCAAACCCAAAAAGGCAAGCAAGAGTTGCTGCACGATGACTCCCTCATCCTTATAGTTCAGCTATTTTTCCTAATCTCCTTCGGTAAAATAAACTGACTAACATTCTAACCTAGTACCAACAATTAAAATATGGCATCTTCACAGTGAACCTGAGGTTCAAGTGGACCTTTTGGCCGGTGTTGTGTTTGTCTCTGTTGTTAAGCCACAAATGACATGTTTGGAAACACTTTCAGACCCCATTGATCAGGACTTGTTTCTGCTGTAGCTCAGGATGGAGCCACCGGCTGGTCAAACAGAGAGAGACTGGGAGAGAGAGAGGTAGGTGGTTTGGTCAAAATAGGTTTTGTGGGGCGAGATAAATGAGACACAGCCCTTGTTGTATTAAACTCCCCTACAACAGTCTGCTGGGAGGCCATCCAGAATCACTCTGCTGTGCCCCTGTTTGCTGAAGCAGGCCATGTGACAGCCAAATAACTAACATTAAACACTTAAAGACAGAACTGGGACTGGACTGGAGTCAGCTGAGAGCAGCCAGCCAGCAGTGAAGTTGGCTCCATCCATCACAGCTGCAGAGGGAAACCAGAGCAGTTGACAGCCAGGGAAATCCACCACTGTGTGGTGAAATGTGGAGGCGTAACCCGGAAAAAACAGTCAGCATCTGGTTCATTTCTATTGATGCAATTCGCGTACAAGTGCCACATAATCTTTTTTATCAAGAGTCTAAAGTCCTACCTATCACATTAAAACAACTTCTAACTTACCCAAAACTCCAAAACAATAAGTGATGAAGCCAATACACAGGTGTCTCATGTTTCTGCAAACCATGGATACTTCACATTTTTAAGTTTCATTCATATTATCTCAATGTTTCTAAAGTGACGTAGTATAAAAGCTGACTGAAAAGCTGTCACTGGGAGGTGAAGGGGATCGTGGACGGCGGGACAACTGGGCAAGACGGCTGCCAAACTGCAGACCACTGAATGAGACCAACTAACAACAAAACCTATCGTTTTTTGGCAACCCTTTGCTGCGTTTCCACTTGTGTCCGTGGCACCAAACCTGGGTGTTTTTTATCAATATACTGCAGCGTTTCCCAGTAGCATTTATGCCACCGAAACTGAATGTTTTTTCACCACCATATTGCAGCGTTTTCCAGCTGTGTTTGAGCACACCTGGATGTTTTTCCTCGACACGTCATGTCTTTCCCAGCAGGTTTTACGCCACCATACATGGCAGCGTTTCCTAACAGCATTTGAGCCATCAAACCTGGGTGCTTTTCACCAAGACACTGAAGCATTTCTCAGCAGCATTTGAGCCACTGAACCTGGGTGTTTTTTACCAATGCATCGCGGCATATCGCAGCAGAGTTTGAGTCGTCGAACCTGGGCATTTTTTATAGACCAGTCCCGTGTTTTAAGACATGATCTTTTCTTAACCATAACCAAGTGGTGTTTTTTTGTGCCTAAACCTAACCACGCCATCACCCATCATTGCTGAGGAACAAAGTTTCAACATATCTGCTTTAAAGTGATGTACAAATGTAACGTATCCATAGTATGCCAAAACCCTCAACCGCCAACATTTTTTCAGGTGATTGGTTGCTCATCATTAAGTGATCAAATTGACTCTAAAATTTTCTTCTGTATCTTGATGGTGACTTATTACGAGGCACGCTTGCCTTGAACTACCTTACACCTCAGCATTTAGCCTTGGTGGTTAGGGCTTGTTTGCCCCACAATATCTCCAAACAGGATCTAATCTGTTGCCCGAAATTTGGATTTACTGAGACCTATGAGTCACCACTACATCCATAATTCTCTACAGTTTATGATTAAAGCGTAGTTGGATGGCATCAGAAGAGCCAGCAGATTACTTCTCAACAGAAACATGTTATTCCATATTATTATCTGCAGTCCTGGCAGAAGCAAGAAGGGATTATTCAGCCTTTAACCCTTTACAAACTGGTAAAAGGCCCGCCCTTACTCACACAGTGGGATTTTAGCATGGTTTGCTGGGCTGAACTCCAATACAGCTCAACACACTGACAGGATGTACAGAAACCCTCCCTCAGAGCCGCACATATATTCAAGCCTGTCTCACTGTGACTCGGATTAGGGAAAATCGTTTTGACATACATGCATGCGTGTGTCTCTGCATGTGCGCGTGCCACAGCGGCTCTGCCGTGCCAAAAATGCCCATATTCTGACTCTTACATAATCTAGCTCTCCTTTGATGTTGCTTTAGCGTCACGTGGCACTGAAGCAAGCCGGAGAGGAGTCTGGCTAATTCTCTGAAGGTTATAGCGCAGACTGGCAGAGTCAGAAGTCAGAGTCAGTCTGCCATTCTGGCTGCGTGGCGATGGCAACAGCACTGCAGTTTAGGCACAGAGATTATGGGCTTGGAGGCAAACATGCCCTTGAAAGTTCATGGATGGCATGAGTCACTGAAAATATGGGGAACTGAAAAGCTCCTGTGGGTGATTCAGTGATTTCACTGAGTGCAGATGAGAGTAACGTTTGCTAAATTCATGTGGTTTTAACAATCAATGCAGACACTTTTATTTTCAACTGAAGCTGCCAATACATTGTGCCCATATTCAACATCTTTTAACTTGAAAATTACTATATTATTACTATATATATATATATATATATTTAAATAAATATAAATATATATTTTAAAGAAGTACCAAAATAATTCACCATCCAATGTAATTGTCAGAATAAACAAAATGAGAAAAGACAGTGTTGCCTTGCTTTACTGGAACAAATGTGTCACTAAAAAAGATAATTTTCTAAGAGATGCAATTAAAATTAATTAAGGCTTAATTCATCAAATGTAATTTCAATTATGATTTCCAGCGATTATGAAAACAAGATAATGAAAATAAATCAATCACTGTGCCCTATTCCATTGTGCAATGATGCTTTCATTTTGTCTTGTGTTATAAATCCAGCGCACCCCCTTCATTTACAGCAGTGCACTCAGTGTTTCCAACGTGGCAACTTTCTCGCTAGATTGAGCAACTTTTCTAACTAACTTTATTTCTAAAAAAGTGACCAGTGACCATCTTTGCAACTTATTCAGATCTTCAGGGAAAAAACGAGATATACTTATCTATTCTATTCTATTACTCAGCACTCATGCTACTCAGTTACTCAGCACTCATACTGACCAAAAATAATCAGGATTAGAATTTTTGTCGCAGTCAAGCAGCCTTAATTAAGGCTGCTTGCACCTATGTTAGCATTAGCAACCCAAATACACTGTAATTTAGGCATCTGATGTAAATATTACTAAATAATAGTATATAACGCTTTGTGAAGTGATCTGGCCTAACATTACATTCCTGCTTGGAGTCATATTTGAAACTCATGTTCAACACTGACCACTGTGTCATTTATTACTGCCTTCCTTCCTTCCGCTGATGTATTTTCCCCTTTTATCCACAACCATCCAGACGGCCCACTTCCCTGAAAAAGTTGTAACAAACTCAGGTCAGTGGTTACCAGAGTACAGCTTGACAAAACTGCGGGGCCATAAAACGAGCCAAATGCTGGTAAAATACACAAGTGGCTGGTAGATTTTCTCACCTAATCGTACACCGGAGCTTGATAACAGTCTTTTTCATGATCTGATATTCCAAAATACTTGACCAGCGCATTATACACATTATATCAAGATTTGGTGCGATTATGCAAGACAAATTAACAGTTTATCATCAGTGAAAGACGCAAATGTACAAAGCAGCTGTTTGAGACAATATCCAGTGTACACGCAAACCAGTCAGCAACAAAAAAAAAAAAAAACTATGGTACATAATAGGGCCAACCAATGAACTGGTTAGAGACTGAAAGTGAGACAAAGGCACCATCAAAATGCTTCTAAAATCAGATCACGGGTAAAAAAGCTTTTAGCCTGCTGCAGAACATAATAAAGCTGATAAACCATATTTGTGTGTGTGAGAAACACGCTAAAAAACGATGAGATCAGGACAGGAAAAGACAAAAAATGTGGAGAAGCAGAGGATGAGAGGGAAAACAAGAGGGTTTTGAAGAACTGACACACACACATACACACACAAAAACACTAATAGCCGCCTGGGAGCCGACCACTTATGCTGCTGACTGGACAAATGGGGCAGAGGATGACTGATGAGAGGTCTGGGCCAGTGATTTTGGTTGGGAGTGAGTTTGTGTACTTACACTGATGTGAGTGCATGCAGCGCTGCACCTTAACTTAAGCTTGTGCATCTTCTTTTTTTTTTATTTCTGCACTCTGTATGCACCTAGCTTCAAAAGTAGCATCTGTGTAACAAACACAGAGAGAATGCAGTCCTGAACAGTAAAGCTGAACAGAGAGACTTCAGTCTCTTGGGGGGAACAAGGCAGCTGTGGCTTTGAGCATCCACTCCCACTTTACTCAGCGAGTGGAGGATGTGTGGTCACCGCTTTAACACTGAGCCATTAACACAGTTCCAGTGGCTGAAGAGAAAGGATGCAATTACAGCCTCACGTTTAGTAATCCACTACTCGACTACACTACAGGAGGGGTGGGACCGGCTCTGTTGTGTGCTGATGGGTTACAGCATGTGATCTGGTGAATGGGCTGTTTCAGGGTCAGCATAGTGGTACTGAGGGAGTGTGCTACCGTTAAAAGTAGTCCTCAAAAAAACGCATAAAAGTGGTGGTGTGTTTTTATTCCCCTGAGTGGAGCCAGCCCTTGACGTACCAATTTACTTACCCAACACACACACAGTAAAGGATAACGGATGGTGGGAAAGCGAAAGGATGATGAAATGACAGGTGCATGAAAGGATTGTGCCCCCTTCCCTCAGAAGAGCTCATATAAAGCCTGTTGTAATGTTAATAGTCTGTCTCCTATTGTACACATCCAGCCTCTCACTGAATTTCAAATGTGTTGAAGCACATTAGGTGTTAAGCTGCGATGTGTTCTGTTTCTGGTCGCAGCAATGCCGGGAACCAAAATAGCAATATTAAAATAGTACACAGGCTAAGTATACAGTCCCTGGTGATCGGAATTCATTACCATACAGTCACACTGACCTGATCCATTTCTGGAAAGTGGACTAGTGCATGCGCTGAGAATTCAGTACTGAGATAAATCACTGCTATGATGCATTCACGGTTACTGGCAAGTGAAGGTCTTATTTTTTCTGTCTTACTGGACATTTAGTCAATTAATTAATGAGTTGATCGACAAACAGTTGACTGGCAACTATTAACATAACTGAACAATCATTTTAAAGAAAAAGAGCCAAACGTTTGCTAGTTTGGTTTCATGCTTCTTAAATAAGAGAATCTGACACTTTTCACCGTTAAAGCCCCTTATTGTCAAGCCCCTTCCTACCTGTCTGAACTCCTTCACATCTACACTCCTTCACATACTCTTAGATCCTCTTCTGCAATCCAACTACAGCTTCTAGAGCCTTCAGCCGTTCTGCCCCACGACATCAGCAATATTGACTCCCTTTCCACTTTCAAATCCCGTCTGAAAACACACCTTTTTAAGCTGGTATATTTGGTCTGATTTAATGGTGACACACATATTGAGACTTGCACTGATGGTGATTCTATAATGATTATTTTATATGATACGATACAATACGATTTGATACAATACAATACACTTTATCGTACCTAATATTTATAATTAACTTTTATTGTATACTATGGAATTGTTTGATTTTAGAATCTATGGACACATTGCTGCTTGTCTTTTTTTAACTGTGTCTTGTAAGGTGTCCTTGAGAGCTTTGAGAGGCAGCTATAAATGTTATTATTTTCTTAACATGATAATAAACTAAGTATCTTAAGATTTTTGGACTACTGGTCAGATAAAATCATTTGAAGACATCACCTTAGATTCTAAGATCTTACACAGGTCATGTTTTCTGACATTTTAATTGACAAAAACAAGACAACGATGTGGAGATGAGTTAGGAAGAAATCCACTCTGTGCCGCAGTTAAAAGAGAAATATTGGCTATTGGTTGAGGCTGATAGAAGGTAAAGAAACTCAGTGGAATAATATACAACTACTTGACATATACTACATCATGTGAAATACATGTCAAAATTAAACAAGAGCTTAAACTGGAGAAGAAAGGCTGGATGGAAACCAGGGGATCTGTAACCTCTGTGATGATAATCGTGTGGGAGATCATAAGTATCATAATTTGTCTGAATGTCAGAATGTAAGCTTAATGACTTACAGAGAAAGGTATTTGCCGAAGTATTATTTTAATCGCCCATCTACATTTAAATTAATTTTGCTATTACAATCAGATAAGCCAAAAGTTATCTGTAAACCATGTGCCTTTTTGAAGAATGTCCTCCCTTTGTTTAAGTGATGTTTGTTGTTCTGTAGCCACAGTGTGTGTCATTGTTCTGTTATTACTGTATGTAATGTTTATGCTCCATCTCATGAAATATGGTCTTGAGTCAAATGAAGTTAAATGAAATGAAATTAAAATAAATCACTAATGAAAATAATCAGTTGTAGCCTTAGTCTTTGATGAAATATAAAACATCACTACACCATCAAACAAAGAAAATGGACCCTGATACTTTAAAGGAATAGTTCAACATCTTGGGAAATTGTATGCTGATTCGCACGACCGATGACGAAAGTCAAGCCAGAAGCACAGTTTCATTTTCCCCGTGACCTGTCGCTGTGTTTCCAGCGTCTTTTTATCCACAAAACATGGGTGTTTCTTGCTGAGTTTCCAGTGGGGATAGTGCCGCGAAAAGCAGTTGTCTTTTACGTAGACACTGCTCTTTTTGCAGCCAAGATCGTGCCTCAAAACACAGGTATTTAAGCCAAAACACGATCTTCTCCTAATGCACGCGATAAGTCATCTAAACGATTAAATGTACTCCCCTTTGCTAGTCAGCACCAGATATGAGTCAGTTAAACCCGTTAGTATTTTAGTACAAGGCCGCTTAACTGTCATGCAGCCACTTGCCACTAGTGGGGGCTACAGAGCCATCAGACAGCAGTCCCCCTCCCTGCAGAAATGCTTGAGTAAAATGGAGTTTTAAAAAAGCACGTTGGGCAATTGGAGAGATGTCCTCTCACAAAACCAGCACAGTTTGGCAGTACTTTGTTCTAGAAAATAAAATCGAGCTAGCATGTAGGCTGTGTCAGAAAAAACTGGCGTATAATCATTCGACTGGAGCAATGCGCAACCACATTCAACTCAAGCGTTTGGATGTTAATCTGCATGGAATGACCGCTGCTGCTGATAGCAGTGCTCAACCGGAGATGCTTTGATCCCACCCGATCTGAGAAGATAATACAGCTCATCACGACAATGACCTCACAAGATATGCTTCCACTTAACTTTGTTGAAGGTAAAGGCTTCAGGAAGTTAACGGAATATGTCGACCCTGAATACACTGTGCCGGGACGCAAAATGATAACCTCCAAGCTGGAGCACATTCACCATAAAATCGGTGTTTTATTTTTTAGACTAGTCGACTAGTCTTAATTAAAATTTTTGTTTAGTCGACAGGGATATTAGTTGCCAGGAACATCCCTACTCCTAACATAACCAAGTAGTTTTTGTGGCTAAACCTAACCGAAACAAAACGTCGTTAAAACGTTCAATTTCAACGTATCTGTGACATAATAACATACAAATGTAACGTAACCCTGGTTTGCAACATTTATTCGGGCCATTGGGTTACCTCCCTAGACTTTAAAAATGTGCTGACAGGCAGATGACTTTTTTAACCTTAAAGAAAAACCCAGGCAAGCTGTTTTTTCTATTTTCCATCTTTATGCTAAGCTAAGATGAGCTAAGCATACTTGAGACAGACATGAGAGCGGTATCAATCTCCTCATCCAACTCTCAGCAAGAAAACAAATACACATTTCCCCAACTGATATTGTTTTTTACTCCGTCTAAAACTGAAACAGCTAATTGCAACTATATAATATATGTGTGGCTCAGTTATCACACCTCAATGACACATATGTTTAACTCGCAATTATTCATTTTCACACCTCATTCAGGAAAAAGATGCAATTTTACAGATACAGTAATGTACAGAATCACACACTTTTGTTGTAAATTAACTGTACAGTGTGATAATAACATTATCACTCCTGTGTAGCTGCTTCAGTGTATTTGTGACAGATTCTATACCACTCTGAAGAACAAGAGTAGCAGCTGCCCACCACATACACTTCAGACAACACGCTTTTACTTTGGGTTTCTTTCTTTCTGTTTCTGTATCACTTAAACCCCAAAACACCACCACCACCACCAACCCGTCTCCCTCATCCTCTCCTATTCACTCCCTCTCTGGAGATTAAGGCATGGTAACAATGGTGACACAGCAGAGCAAATCCCAAAAGGCTGTGTCATGTGCCCAAAACTGCCAACACACACAAACAGCATCTCAACAGCACACACCAACAGGGAATCACAGCTGCGCCTGATGGGATGTGTGTAATCGCTGCAAAAGTGTACACACTCACTGCTCTGAATCGAAGCGTGATTTATCGTTCATACCCTGGTCTAAACCACCCTCATTAAAATATTCCTTCTGTAGAACAAAGTTGTATTTATACACAGTAAAAAAAAAAATCTGGGAACGCAGAGGGAATCATTCTGTTGTTTCTCAGCCTTGTCCCATAACCTGTAAGCGCCAACACCTGGTTTGAAAACAGCGCCAAAGTGACCCAGCTTACAGTATGACATGTCAGACTGTGTCTACAGCACAGTATGAGGACCACAATAAAGAGGGGATTAAAAATTCAACATCAGACAGCTCGTGTCCTCAATAAGATGGAACATAAAGTTCTACCTCCGGGTTGTAAGTATGACTCACACTCTCCCACACCAGATTTCTTCAGGCTTTCCCCGGCTTCTAGTGCCAGCAAAGAGCCCCACAACAGCGGAGTTGTTACTACGGGGGCAAAAGAAGGAGTAGAGGGGGGAGATGACCGTGTTGTTATGGACAGCCACAGTGATGCACGCTAATTGGAAGTCCTGAGAAAATGCAAAGTGTTCTCTGTGTGCATGTAACACGAACAGGCAGCCCATGAGATGGAGAAGGAGGGGGGAGCTGGGTAAAATGGCTAGAGGTAAAGACGAGCACAAACGGGAAGCGATGTGTGGAGAGGAGTAAATAGATAGATGGAGGGATACATACTGCTGTAGAGGGTGTCGATCCAAGAGAGCCGGGGCAGGCCACGAGCACTGAGGGGCTCCATCCTGCTTTTCTCTCCCTGTCTCAGTCACTCTGCTGTCTTTCTTATTTCTTCCCGTCCGTTTTAACGTTGCTGCTTTCCGCTTTGCCTCTTTTCTTTCCCTTATCCTTGAGCCGTCATCTCACAGGAGGAAGCAAAAAGAATCATTTGGAAAAAATGTCAAAAGACACCCCGGGGTCCAACAGGCAGACGAGCGAGAGCGCCGAAGAAGGAGTGTATGGATGAGTGGTGTGTGTGTGTATGTGTGTGTGTGTGACAGAGAGAGGGAAAACAACAGGCTGGAGACGACCACCGCGGACCGTTGCTAGGGGAAGGGAGAAGCACTCCCTCTCTCTCTTTGGCTTGCTCGCTCACTCCCATCCACCCCTCCTCTCTCTCTCTTGATTCTGCGCGAATCGCTCATCAGTCTCTTTTTCTCTCTCTGTGTCTTGGAGCAGAGGCAGGAACTCAGGAGCGATGCATGATGACTGTGTTTCAATGAGGCTTGTGTCAAAGGTGAAATAACCGTCTCTCTGCTCTTCTCTCTTTTAGGGTGTTTTCACATATAGTGCTTTTATTGTCGAACTGTGTATACACACAAACTATGCGTATATGCGCAGTTGTGTATCCACCTTATTCCTAACCCCCCATGATACCTTGCGTGAATTATAGGTGCAACTTCCAGTGTTGAACCGAAATCGGCGATTTCCAACGGTAACAGTTTGTTTACAGTGCTCTATTCTTCTTTACAAGAGCAAGTAGGAAATAACGTAGAACACACCACCTGTTATAGCTCAAACAGGATTATGTGATCATACCTCTGCCATCTAGGCATAATTTTTTTTTTTTTTTTCGCTTTTCAACTGAGCATGCAAGCAATTAGCTTGCCTTGCTCCATTAAAATATTGTTAACTTTATCATGTCCCGAGCTAGTTTAAGGTAAACATCTGCTCCTTCTAAAGGTGATTTATGATTTATGATGACTCATTAAGAGATACTAACACATTCAGCAAACATTTAACATATTTCAGTATTAACTGTAGCTCCATGTAAAGTGAATAAATGTGATGTTTCCCGGCTAACCCTCTGCTCGTCTGCGTTAACGACGCAGTTTACACGTTTTTTTAGCTTCTGATTTATTAAAAACTATTCTGGGTGAAACATGAAGCTGAATTTAGCAGCTGAATTTAGCAGCAGACTTCAGTAACATATTCTCAGCCCTAATGATTAAATACATATTTCAAGGTTTGTTGCTGAGTTTATTTTCTAATGCAGGTTGAGAATGAAGTCAGACAGGTAAAGATATTATGTACTGACGTTGAGTGACGGACCTGTCAGTCTATGTGTCATTCTCTTCTGCAAATTCCAATTTAATACTTTTTCGCTCTGTCTGTGAAACACTTGTGGTTTTATTTCTCATATCAACAGTACCTTTGGAAACAGGAACAATCCCTTTTTGTTCTGGTTACATGTTCAACACACAGTTGCTGAAGACAAAAATTTAGCTTAGACTGGTTGTTACTTGTTACAGACATGGACAGTGCAACGGGTACCAGAGCTCCGCAAAGATATTTTAGAAAATGCTAAGTTAACATTAGTTAAATATTTGTAAAAAAAAAAAAAAAAAAAAAAATCTAATTATTTTCATTTTATCCCTGTCAGCACATTGGTGACATGATCCCAGCCTTTCCCATTACTTGGGTTAAGTACAAATTACTGGCTCATAATTATAAACAGTACACGTGAACAGCTTGCACCTAAAGCACCATTTCGCTGATTCTTTTATTTCTAATCCTTTTGGTGCACTAGAAGGAAAAATAGGGAGTGCTGCACTGGGTCAACAAAAAACTTGCCACTGGTGAGATTAAAAAAAAGGTGCACTTCAAGGAAAGGGCAAGTAGTCAAATAGAAAAACAGACTGTTCACCTTACTTAATGTAGACGTCCATGGTACAGGTTGGCAGTCTGAAAAGCATCTGAGGCACTCTGACTGTAAATAAAAATCCTTTATTAATCCAAGCATCAATAAAATATTTTTAGTTACAATGAGAGTGCCTTGGATGCTTTTCAGACTGCCAACCTATACCTTTACTTAAGTAAAGACAGTGATTGTTTTATATTATAATCCCTTTGTGCATTGTTCCAGGTGGACGGGGCAGCATACTTTTTTGGTCTAGTTCTGTCCTAACAGAAACTCTGCATCTGTAAAGCATCATGAAAGGGCAACTGCAGGCCATATCTAATTAGATTTCTGTAACATTTTCTATATGTACACAGGTAATGAGTAACTACTCCACAGTGAGATGTGGTTACATTCTCCTGAGGATGGTTTTATGTGTTTGTGTGCTTTTTTGAGGGCTTCTGATGCAAGACAGAGGGTAACGCACAACATGATCAATAAGCTGGACTACCACACACAACAATGAGCTGTCATGTGTGAAAGTCAATCAGTTGCAAAGTGACTGGTTCAGATGTCATGTTTTAAGATACTCCCGTCTTCCTCTGTTCCTGTGGCCACTTGTGTAGCCCCCCTCATTTACACACATGTTGGAAGAACATGAAAGAGATGCACAAACATGAGCATGTGTATGTAGCACCTGTGGAAAGGTGGTTGGACAGAGATTAATACTGATGTTTCAGCTGGCACAGTAACAAATGTACAGGTAAAATGGGAAATACAGACAGTGGCGACCCGTATACACTGTTTTAAAGTGCATTTCAGTGATCCGAACACAAGTGTAGAGCCAAGACACATGGCTGTGTCTATCATGCTACTCTAGCTGACCACAAGTGGTAGAAAGCCAAAGCGCTCCACCCACAATTATTACATCCGCACTCTCGTCTATCATGTTAAAAGTTGTGTCAGTACTAGGTCTTTCACGATACTGGAAATATGGTAGTCGTACCAATAATGGAGTAAAATTAACAAAATTCTCCACTGTTGTTGTTCAGACAGTTGGTCTGTATGGTAGGCAATTTGTCTCGCCCCTCCTCCATTGTGATTGGACAGCTGGGTGACAGTGATGCCTGCAGCAATTTACCCACGCTAAATATTTTTCAAATCTTGGCAACCAGAAAAAACACCAAACGTTCAAGTGCTCAGCACCTTGTCATGCTGCTGGTATTTGTGGCAGAGTGTGAAAAAGCTGCGCTCCCATTGCAAAGAATAAACAAAATACAGGAAAACGTGTTTTCTTTTTGTCAAGTTCAGGCGGAGCTGGTTCTGCATCGCCATCTTCCCCAGGTTGTTGAGCGTTCTTCTTCTTTCGGCATTGAAGTGTATCTGCTGCCACAGATCTGGAAGAACTGCATCCCCAGTAATTATGGTACTGGACAAAGGTCATGGTTTCAGAATTTTGGCACCGAGTTGGTGCTGATGAATTGGTTCTTGTGACATCCCTGGTGGTCACATATGAAGATATAGATAGAATCCAGCATGTCTCCTTCCACAGGGTAAAAGCATGAATGGTCACACAACATTCTATAGAAAACTGGCCCACTGTCACCAAAATGACCACTACATCCTCCACAAATGACGTATTTTCCTGTTCCATTCTTGTCAGGAATGCTTGAGGACACATTAGCATTTACACTAGAACAAATGTGTGGTCAAACGTGTCACAGACCACCTCAGCAAGTGGTTTCAATGATTGGTTCACGATACCTTTTTGAGGTCATTTATACTTGCAATAGGGCTGTCCACTTGTGATCCAATCGCCAAACACGCATTTTAAAAATACAAAGAATTAAAGTTACAGTACACCCTCCATCAAACTAGGAGAGCAAACATATCATTTTGTCATTACACAATTAAGAATTTCATAGTCTTCTTTATTGATTTTTAAATGATCTCTCTGTCAGGTTTTAATGGGCACATTAGCACTCCTGTTGCTTTCTGTTCCCACAGACAGAGCTGACAGCACCACCACACAGCGTCCTTTCTTTCCAACCCAACTAACTCTACGTTTATGAACACATGTGCTACAGAAAGAAATTAGAGACAAGCACCATCGTGCCAGCGGCAACAAAGCCTGATATGAAACCCTCCCCTCAAAACCCTGTCAGGTCCACTCCTCCCCCCCTTCATCCTCCTCTAAGCAGCATGGGGGAGGAAAGACGAGGAGGGTTGAGAGGCAGAAAAACTTCAATTAGGACACAAAGGCTGACAGGAGGTACCCCCCCTCCCCATCCATCCTCAGCAGGCAGAGCACCGGGCCCCGAGCACCGCTCTTTGTCTGGCTCCACAGCTCTCATGTGCCAGCTGGAGAAAACACGCACACATACATTCAACGACAGGGTACCCCCAGAGCTCGTCTAGCCAGAGGTCATATATGTGTGTTTGTGTGTCAAGGCATTTAATGTAAGCCTGCATGTGTCAGGGTTATTAATGAATATAAATGTGGCATTATGAAGGAGGAAAATCACACTGGTGTTACAAAAGCATGCACAAACTCATAGTTTGAGTCTGTGCGTGCACACGTAGTGGTTCATGCAAAGGGAGAGCCACGCAGGCGGAGAAGAACACATGGTCTGTGAGTGGCACTTCATCAAAAATAGATTCATCTACTGTACAGCCTTACACATCCTTTGTCTTAAATCTGGGACAATAGGGCCTCTCAATCTTCCACACAAACACACACACACAGCTAGAGCTGTACTAATGTGTGCATGTACCTGTCTTCAAGGGTTTTGGGCTGCCCACCTCCCCCCCTCCAAAATGTCTCATCATTCAAGGAGGCAGAGCCAAACAAAGAAAACACACACACACACACACGTGGCATGCCAAAACACGCACACACACACCATATATGCAAACACACCACGCTGCATGTTAGTTTTCCTGGAGCGTCACAAACGTACATTTATCAAATATTAATAGGCAGTCAAGCTGTGTAGTAAAAAGGGCCATTACTTACTGTCTCTACATCCCATTGACACAGAGAGGAAAACAACATGCACAGCCAACCAGCTTGCACAGTTGGTTCAGGTGAGAGCAGCTGAAGTATCTGTTGAGTTGCAGATGTTAGGGGGGCGGGGGGGAGGCATGGTCTGGCTCTTTGTAGCACAACAACAAAGCTTAACACATCAGCAACGGTTCATTCTCCATAAAGGTCAACATTCAGCAACAGTCCTCCACTCCGTGTGTGTGTGTGTGTGTGTGTGTGTGTGTGGGTGTGTGTGTTGGCATAAAGGCCGAGCAGGTGGATTGAATGGGCGGATAAGATCTAGACTTCAGACTATCATAATTTTAAATGTCTCCATTTCGAAATTGTTTTTTTCAAGGAAAGGGGGTGCTTTGTGTCGGATCACCTTCAGGTCAGGTGGAGTCTAAAATCACAGTCTCAGTTTGTGGACGTTTGCAAAGAATCGCGCAGGTGTGTTTAACTACTGAGGGTGTAACGCAAACAGAAATCCAAAAGACTATACATCGTGTCACAAACATAGAGTACAACACACACAAAAAACACCAAAATCCATACTTCCCTTTGATCATGCCTGTAATCCCACTGTGAGCAACTCACTGTACTGCATGATGCTCAAAGGCATATTTAGGCTTACCAAAGTCAAATGTGAGTTAGAGGTCTACAGTAGAAACTACTCCCGCAGGAAATCTGATTATTAACACCTATGTTTCTGCTAAAAAAAAGTGTTTAATAAGCCACCTTAATCAGCCTTACTCCAGCATTTAGAGAATAGCTTCTACTTGAGGAAGTGAAACTAATACATGACTGCATCTTCATAACCAGACAAAAGGAAGTGAGTTCATGGTTGAACAAATATAAAGAAAAGTTGTGGTGACTGGGGAAAAAAACAGCACGGTCGCACAGAATTCACAGGGGATAGTTGGATTTGCATTGGTAGTTGTGATCCCAACATGGCATCATTGAGGGGTTGAATAAGCAACAGAGTATTAATCAGATATGGATGAAATGGTTAAAATAAACACAATGTATGTTATATTTATAATGAAGCCCAATCTGATTTTTTATCTGTGTTTTTCATATGTGGAATTTCATCTGACACCCACACTGATTTCACGTTGCTAATAAAACAAAGCCTGATTTGGGGAATTACAGCTCTTGGTTAATCCTAACAGACCACCAACAGCACCATCATAATCATAGTGGCTATCACTGCTTATGTTGTTTCAATATGCTGAACAGACTGTAGGCTGATCCAAATACTGGGTTATATCAATCAATAAGAGACAAAAATAGACTGTTATTTAAAGCTGGGGTAGGCAGTTTTATTTTGGCGTCTCTGGGAAACAATCCTATAATAAACTTTGAGCATATTGTATGGACTGAGAGAGTGGACTGAGAGAAAACTAGACTTCTGCAACTCCTCTCAGCTCTGTTTTTAAGCTTTGGAAAATCTAACTCATGACGTGAGACTTAGGCCAATCACACTGTCCTTCAGATGGCAGAAAATCCTGCAGAGAAAGTTGCTATTCTAGCATTGGCAACAACTGCCTACACTGCAGAGCATCTCAAAAAAGGAAGACAGACTTATCAAAAAGAGAGTGTGTAAGAGTCTAAATGAGAGTCTGACATTTAACAAAATAAAAAACAAGTCAGTATTAGCAAAGCCTTTTAGAGATGAAGAGAAAATGTTGCTTGTTTATGTAGCTAACGTTAGCTAGAACCTTGAATCAGTGTGTTGTCCACCGAACTCTTTGCTAGGGATGCATACGCCCAGCTCCTCACTAGTTGGCACCAGAAATATTAATTGGTAACACCAATTAGTGTTTTATTCATATACAAGGCCTCCTAACTGTTGAGCAGCCACTTACCACTAGTGGGGGCTACAGAGCCGTCAGACAGCAGTCCCCCCACCGTGCCAGGACGCAATATGATGACCTCCAAGCTGGAGCATATTCACCATAAAATGCATGTTTTCCTTTTTTTTGGACGAGTCTTATTTAAAAATTTCGTTTAGTCGACAGAGAAATTTGTCACCAGGAACATCCCTACTCCCCACCACCACAGACCACCTCGCCAGGAGGAGAGCGGGCAGCAGCTCTGATGATGGACCCCCAGTAAGCGTCTGCATTAACCCCAAATCAGCAAGCACAACCTCCAGCTTTGTGGGGCTGGACAACCTCAGCACCCGACTGGACTGGCAAACTTTCTGTTGCTGCCGTTACACAGGTTAAATCAAGGGCTGCTGCTAGCCACCAGCCCGCTGTGACACCTGGTGCACGGGGGTTTGCACTGGCCAAATTTGAGCCCAAACTGCTTCCTGCTCTCTTCCCACGCAAACAGTCCACAGTGACAGGAGCAAGGCGAACAGACATTTGGGTGGCTGGCATTGTCTCATTTATGGTCTGATAAACAGAGAAAGAGCGGGGCAAGAAGGGGCTGAGTTAATGTGCTTTATGCAACTCTACAATGAAATACAATTAAATAAATCAGTGTATCAGAAACACAAGGTTCCTGTAAGAAGCGTCTGGTGGGAGAGCAACAGGAGGAGGGTGTATTTATTATATTTTTGCCTACCCGAGCTTTAAGCAAAATTGTTGCAGGCTCTTAATTTGAAATTTCAATAGGTAAAGATTTCCTGTCATATAGTCTGGGGGGGAGATGGTGGTCATTGCCAGACCAGTGTGTGTGTGTGTCTGTGTATAATTAGGCAGCGCACAGGCCCACCAGCCAATCAAACTGCCACCCACCACTCTCCCACCCCTCCATCCTCTCTGTTCTACCCAGATACACCTGCCCCACCCCACTCCACCAACCCCACCCACATCTACCCCTCTTACTCTTCCCCAACATTTCGACCCTAACAAGCCTGGGGGTTGATTGGGGGGTGGTGTGTTGATAGCACTAATTTTCCAGTCACCACCCAGCTCCATCTCTCAGGGGCAGCATCCACGGAGGGTTGGCAGTATATGTGTGTAAGTGTTAATGTACCCCCCTCCTCCTTTGGCACTGCACCACTAACTGGTACATGAGAGTAAAGTAAACTGCAAATGTTAAAAGCCTGATCTACCCACACACTTCAAAATGTTTTCCAGTGCTACTCATTTGTGAGTGTATGTACGTGAGAGTGACAGAGAGTGTGGCTGCTGCACATACAGGAAGTGTTTCCATATGAGTGGCTTCAGAAAAGCCTAATGAAGCGCTGGAGCGAAACAGAATTCACAGAAATACAAATAATTTAGGCTAAATGAAATTGGTCTTGGCAAATAGAGAGGGTGGAAATAAGTCAGCAGCTCTAGACAGACAGTCAGTATTCTAAATGGAGATATATGCATATACGTATATTAAATTCACTACATTCACGTCAATGGTTCTGTGAGTGTGTATTTAAACCATGGATATATAAGGAAAACTGGATACAGCATTGAAGTCAGGGCCCAGGTTATTCCTGCAAAAGTTGCGAAGTGGTGTACAATGTCAAAAAAGTTAGATTTCTCAGTTATAAAATTACCTGGATCTTACACATCATGGGGCCTATAGAGCAAGCAAACTATAGAATTATGCTGGCCGAGCGGTTAACTTCTGGTTCAGCCCTCTGCTTACTCAAATAGGTATATATCAATTTAATCCTGCAGCCCTTCTAGACTTTAAAATGTTATCAGACAAGTTGGATCAAATCCTGATGGTGTAACGAGTTATTTTGCGAGGCTGTAACGTTAAACAAAGGTATCCACTGATTTACAGACGTGTATTTCACTTCGTCAGTCAATGGGAAAAAGTCTTTCTGGGCCCCATGGCCATCAACACAGAGATTTTTTTTTTAACAATGTAGTATTTGTATGGTCACCTACACTTGTGAGGAACTCTCTGAGGTGTGGAAACTCTCCTTGGAGATGGATGACGATATTCTCCAGTTATATGGTTTTCAGACACGTCCCTTTGTTTTGGGGGTTGGGGGAGACGGCAGCAGAGACGAGCAATGACTATGCATTATTAAAAAGCCCAGAGTGCACTAGTGATGAACGTCTGCTTGTTAAATGGGAGCGCCTGAAATCATCTGAGGCGCTTTTTTTGTTTTGTTTTGTTTTTTTTTTCATTGTTTGTTATTGTCTGCTGGTTTCTTTTATTTTTAAGTGAAATGGTGAGATAAGCCCCATGGGTTTTGTTTTCATCTCAACTGCACAAATAAGTTTTGTCTGGCCTCTGCGTTTGTCATAGTCACTACATTTTTACTCCATCAAGCCTATTACAATATCCTTAGAGCCTAAAGTGACATCATCAAATGTCTTATCTTGCCCAAACAAGATTTCAAAACCCAAAAATATCATGTTCACTATTGAAACAGTGGATGTCTATTCATAGTTATGGAGCCTGGTCAGTGAGGCAGAAAACAGTCCCCCCCCCACACACACACCTGGAAATGCTGGGAAAGGACAGATATTACCCTTATATAAGGAACACTTACTAAAGATATTATTAAGTAAATTTAACATATAATATCAGAACCCTTCAGTGAATTCCATGTACTAACAACACAGTATAGCAGTGCTAACGTCGCTCAAAGCCACTAGCCTGTGTATAGACGATGTGCTGTTACGTTATCACGCAGGGATTTGCAACCTCAAGAACTACAGGTCCTTGGAGGCTCACAACCTTTTTTTTTTTTTTTAACCAGTGGCTTAACAATCTACAGATAAAGTATTTGATCCTTTTTGTTTAAACAGAAACAACCACGACATTACCATCACCAAACCCACCAGACACCATTTAAATAAAGAATAATTTTAGCGTGTATAGAGGCAGCATATTTTCACATCTAACTGGGAGAATTAAGGGTTTCTATCAACTAAACCAGAGTTGTTGATTGTTTAAACAGTGGAAAGGCAAACCAAGATGGTGTCTGTGAGTTTTATTTTGTTTCTGTCGACAGTGAGTTTGATGAAGGTTGAGATGAATGTTTCTGGTTTTAAAAAAAAGATCTTACTCTTAAATATAAAAGCATATCTCTGTAAGGATCCTTTGAATCTCGTCATTCAAACAGAAAAACAATCCGAGCCTGTCAGTGGCAAAAACAAGCAGTTTTAGTGGTCGTACATTGATGGTTCATACGTGCCCTGTGTGGTTACATTGCAGCACATCATTTCCATAAAAAAACGTCCCTTTACTCTGGATTTCTAGGTTTATTTGACATGCAGAAAGCCACACAGCAGCGAATGCTTTGGTTTCCCCCTCGAAAAATTGAAAAATGACTCATGATTATCAAAACAGTTGTCGAATAATCTTATGCCGATGTAACGGTTGATTAATTGACTAATGGTTGCAGCTCTACTGTAAACACAATTGACAACTGACCTCTCACCGTAAAGCTATTCTATCTGACTGACAAAGCTCCAGCGAACAGAAGAAAAACAACCACTAGACCTCATGTATGTGTGTGCATGTGTGTCTGTATGTGCACGCACAGGCATCACAGTGTGTGCTCTGGCAGGCGAGATCCCCTCTCACCTCATTTGCCCTGTAAACCCCTCCCGAACTCCTTCACCATCCAATTATGTGGAACGGACCTGTCTGGCCGACCACTGTGACACGTCTGTAAGTGTCTGCTCTATATTAAACCAACCTCTGATTTATGATAAGGCAGAGCTTCCTTAAATACAATCCCGTGCCTGTTCATGTCAAGGAGAGAGATGTGAGAAGGGACAAAGAGATGGAGTATGGTGCGTACGAATGAGAGAGGGAGAGTATTCATCTGATGCCAGCTGAATTCACTTTGATCTATTGAGGTCAATGTGGAAATCATCTGAATCATGCTGCGATTGGACAGACACCAGATAAGGAGAACTGCCCCTCCACACACACACTGACTCAAATGTGCACACACACTGTAAAACATCTCATGTGTTATTTATGCTGTTTGCTCATAATCAGTGTTTGTTTGCTGCACAGACGAGCTTCGCTTTCACGGACACACTTGCACAGTCGGAGAGCTTGTCTGGCCAGCCCAGAGAGAAGATGAGACCACTGAGAAAACAGTCTGTCTGTCTTTGCACAGTTGCATGTGCACAAAGGCACACATCCACTCAAAAAATCGATTTTCAGATCTGACGGATCAAACACACAAACACACACCATTAATAAGGGGGACAGCGAGGATGTCTGAATAAAGAACTACTGCTCTCTAGTGTTTAGTTTCTGTCAACACAAGTTCAGGAGCTTAGGAAAACATCTTCAGTGTGTGTATGTTTACATACAGAAATGTTATGAACATGGCAGAAAATTGACTGGGGTTTTTTAACAGGGAAATTTGGTGCAATTTTTGCCCCTGATAATTAAAATTTGGAGGCATTTACATATCCTGCGTTCATGCACATAGAGCACTGAAGCCGCTGTTGCTCACTTTCTGTATAGACATGGTGCAATAATACTCACAAATGTAACAGAAATGAATACTGGGAATAATTTCACCTCACTGCACAAAATTATGTTATCGCAAGTACTAATATTATTACTGCATTCCCCTCAACTCAGTGGTTCCCAACTGGTCCAGCCACTGGGTCTAGATTTCTCCTCAGTCATTAGTTCAAGGTCCACACGGTTTAATATATTCAGTGTCATAACTGGGTTTGGCCATGTCTTCAAGCTAGTTTGCTGTCTCTGTCAAGCAGCTGTCCGTCAGTCACTCATTCTCTGGCAGGAAACGGTACTTCAAAATAAAAGCTCTATGCTGAAAATTCACTGTACTTGTCACTTGCGGTTCCTTGAGAACTTTTGGACCATGACCCACCAGTTGGGAACCACTGCCCTATCTGACAATTTGAAAAACAAACACACAAACTTTAAGGGCTTTCTCTTTTTTGTGCCTCCTCGTCTCCTCTCTCCTCCACCCCTGCTTGTGACCCGGAAGTTGATCTCAGTGCGCCATCTTGAGGGATGTTTCGATTCCTACGGTGCATCACAAGTTTAGAGAAGCAAGGAGAGAGGTGGCTTGCTGGATGAGCCATGTGCGAGGAGGCACAGATGTATCTTCCATAGAAGTCTTTTCAGAACCCATGACGTAAAAAAGAGGCTAGATACACACCTTATATTCAATGGGTGTTGCTTTAAAATTATGGCTGTGGAGCACAGATGTGTCATTTTGTTAAATGCCTGTTGCCACATTTCTCTCTCCTCGTGTCTCCTCCTTGTCTCCTCCACTTGTGGGAGGGACTATGATGCAAGAAGTGGAGCCAAGGAAGGCAATCAAGGACATACTCACCGTGAAATAAGGAGAGGTATAACACTACAGAATGAAAACAAACACACCACAACATAACTGTCATTGCAACAGATGTCCACATGAGGGTGCTGTGTCCAGTTTGCCAACACCCAACGATCCTATTAGATGCCAGCCAGTTAGGGTGTGCTCTCACTAGCATTATGTCATACAAGTGAGCATGCAGGCCCATTCACCTGTTTACCTTTTGTCTAACAGCAGCACTCTCTCAAGAGGTAACGCTAAAGTTCAAAAGCTCAGAGTCAAAAAAGAAATTCAAGACATCAGAGCTTCATGTGAGTAACACAATGTGGTACAGGTGAGTGAGCTTGATGATGAAGCTGCAGAGGGATTGGTTGGGCAGCTGGCGCACGTCCCGAGTCAGGTTAACTGTGTCATCAAGACAGAGTACAGCACAAACACTCACTGACACATGAGAGGGGCACCCACTGCAAAACAGAGAGTGAAAGCTGCGCTGTACTTGAGCAACAGATCTTTTCATTCATCCATCGTTAACAACACTTGTTAACAAATGTGTGGATTCACTGTGAGACTGGAACAACTATTTCCTCCAGAGAGCCCTGTTAAATACCACCTCAGCCATTAGTCAGCATGAACATGATAAAGTGTGTAGAGAACATGTCATGCTCTGGTTTCTGGCCTCACAGAGGATGTGCATTTATATCTCTTTCTGACCTCAACTCATCACAGCTGAGTGGCAGAACAAACCAACACATATTGTGGTCAACGCACTACAATGCCCCAGAACATTTAAACTGGGTGAAACATGCCGCGGCTTCAGAAACGATGTCAGTTCAAAAGTACATCTACAAATACCAACAAATACAACAGATATACAGTGCAAATTTAAAAAAGCGTGCTGCAGGAAGCCAAAACAAATACATTAAGAGCAAAAACAGCGGAAGCTGAGCAACAGATTTACGTAGCTCCCCCTAGAGGCCTGCAGAAAGTGTGTTGACTGACTGTGAAGCATTTTTCTGACTTTCTGTATTTGCAGCGTGTTTGCTGTTAATGTATTTGTTTTGGCATTCTGTGGCACTTTTTTCCATTTCCTGGCACATTTCCATTGTTGTTATTTGCTATAAGTTTTCAGATGTGTTTCTGAATTGGCATCCTTTCTAAAGCTGCAGCATGTTTGTCCTAATTTACAATTGTGGGCTTGCACTTGTCAGCCACAGTAAACAGGTGACTGCATGTGAGTGTGTCGAGGCTCTGACACCAAGAAGCAAACAAACAAACGTGTATCTTGACAAGGCAGAAGTCATTGGAATCAAAAATGATCCATGAAACCCTCTAAAAACAGAGGAAAAAACACATACAAATGCACAATATCTTATCAAACAAAGGCAGTGTTTGGGAAAGTTGCAGAATTAGTGTGACCTAAATCTAATCCTGAGAGCAACCAGCACTGTGTTGCATTGTTCTCAGCTCATTTGCCAAGACTGTGCATGCCGAGAAAGATACAAACCAACAAACAACCAGTGTCTGGTCGTGCAGGAAGCTCCTCAACACTGTGCAAACAGCTTAAACACAGTGAAGACACAACTTTCTACTATCTTCTTCAGGTGCAATGCCATGCCTATACTTTTTACCCTAGACGTGCAGGCTCAGTGTAGCTAGTGTTTCCACATGGGATCACACACACAATGACACTCAATACCCACACTGGGAGCTCCTGTGATCTGAAACTCTTTCCTTTCTTTGACACTAACGTAGTCAGTCGGCCAATGAGCAAGTTTTCCCAGCCTGACTGTCTCTTAGTATATCATTATGTTGCATCTTAACTTGAGGAGAAAGTTGTTAAAACTTTTAATCCACCTCTCTGTTTATTTGTCCATCTGTTCCTATTTCCACCTCGAGGAAGTGAAAGTGATGAGCGCAACAAAGGAAGTCCTCAAGACATTACCCGGTGCACACTGGGACAGAGAACTGAGAATGCCTTCATGTTCTAGCTACAGGTGTTTTAAAACCGTCGTACTTCAGTGGAGGCCAGTGTTTCATTAATTCCCTGGTGTGCAGCTGACAACAAAAATAGCCTCCACAGACAGGAAGGAGTGACAAAGGCTTGTGAGAAATGGCATCTTGTAGCGCTCTAAGAAAGAAGAACTTAGTGTTCAGGACAAAGCCAGGAGTCACGAGAACATGTCCTGCTGTGACAACTCTGAAAGCCAAAAGTCTGAGACATGTCTACTTAATAGAGGTGACGGTCCACGACATTTGAAGAAAACATTTTTCTCCATGGCTGCCATCTGACACGGTAACACTGTCACCACAAGAACTTCACACACCAGCAGGGAGAACACAAGCTTAATTTTTCAGGAAGAGAGCAAGACCAAGAATACACTATCTATACACCAGGGGTGGCCGATATATCAAATATACTCATGTCCTGCGGCTTGTTCCATGTGGGATGTAGTAAATAACTATAACAAAGTACAAACTGTCACAGATTTTTTTTTTTTTTCCAAGCAGCCGATACTTTGCTTCTCTATACGATGGTTCTCTCCCTGTCACGGACACAAAAAGAAGAAACCTCATACATACATGAACATACGTCACAGAGTGTGTGTTATATGAGATGTGTTTTTTGTATCTGGATGGAAGCAGGGAGCAGGGAAAGAGCCTGGACAACATGAAAGAAGTGAAGTAAAACAGCTAGTTTATATGTGTTGAGTTATGACACAGTAATGGAAGAGCTTGTCACGCTTGAGCTGCAGTACGTAGTAGGGATGGGCATTTTAAGTAACTTCCACATTCGAGAACTTGCATTTAATTATAACGCAGCACTCAAGTGCGCACAAAAAAATCAAACTTAAGAATGGGAATGTAAACAACGTAAAACAAGTGCAATCTAAAATTGATTTACTGAACATCCAGGCTTCAATTAGCCCAATATACTATCAATTCAAAGTTAAAATAAGAAAAATCAGCAAACTTTCTGTTGCTGCTGTTACATAGGTTAGAAGCACAATTGAAGGACTGTCTCCGAGCCGCTCTCCTTCCGGTCAGTTTAACGTCTGCCTGGTTGGCATGAGCTGACACAGCAGCAGCAGCTACCATCTGACACTGAGCTGTTTAACGGTCCCTTTAAACTCAAACCAACACTAAAATGGCTCGACTCTGTAGTTAAACCCGTAATAACCGTTAGGTAATGTTAGCCACACGATGCTAACAGCAGGATAGAGTGACAGGGTGGCAAGGAGGCACTGAGCGAAGCAAAACGCAGCACACTGGGCATTACCATTAATTTAATTTTCATCCATTTTATGAAAAATTAAGTTGTGTTCACATGTGGGAGGTTTTTATTTCATAGCTTTTTTTGCATGCAGGTTAAAATAATTCCAATAAAAACCACTTATTATTACAAACAAGAATGGTTTTATGCAGATATATGCTGCAGGACAGACGACTAGAATGATCATATACTAGTCCATACCCATTGAGTACAGCATAACATACCATGACTTAGTCATACCAAAAATTAGGAAAAAAAACAAAACATTCGGCCACAGGGGGAGCCACCGGTCACATTTTAGCCATTTTTAAGCATTTTTCTGTTGTTATAGCATCATCCAGTTGCCAATTAGAGTTACATTTCTCGAGTCACCTTGAGGCGTCCTGTTCTACATATCTACCAAGTTTAGTAAAAATTGATTTGGCGGTTAGGCCTACATAAGAAATTGTCTCTCTAGCGCCCCCATTTTGTTTGATGGGGTCAATAATGGAGGGGTCCCCTCAGATTATGTGTGGTCATATGCCTACAAAATTGCCTGGTGATCGGTGAAACCCTTGAGATGTTATACACCTTTATGTGATGAGCCACGCCCTCCGCAATATTCATTGCCTTATAGAAGCTCAGTTTTAGTGAGTTTTCCAACTTTTGCTAAGAGGGAACTTTAGATATTGGTCCCTAGATTATGTTCACCAAGTTTTATGCAGATCGGTCAAACTTCCTAGGAAGAGATCTATTTTAAGTGTTTTTCAAAAAATTCAAAATGGCCTGAAAACTATATAACTGGAAGTTATGGGTCCTTGAGGCAAATTTGTTCCTCGTGAGGAGAGGCATCTCTGTGCAAAGTTTCATGTCTCTACGACATACAGGGCATGAGATATGCCCATTCAAAATTTGCAATTTCAATCGGTTGCTATAGCGCCCCCCTTTGGCCAACTGATGTAATATTGCTTCATCCATGACCCTCTACCACTGTGCCAAATTTCACATGGATTGACCAAGTCAGTGAGGAGAAAAACCTGGAACAGACACACACACAGACACACAGACAGAGTTTTTGTCATTATATAGTAAGATCATGATATATAACATGCATCGCAATATAGCCTAGATATTTTGCAATATTATTCATAGGCCATATCGCCCAGCCCTACTACACCGTCTACCTACATAGTCTGAGATTTGGGCAGGGTTTGATAGGCATTTGTAATTTACTTAAACTGGCATCTAATAAACTTTATGTGTGTTACACTAAGCTCTCTAAGCATTAGGAACTTGTGGTCATCAAATGTCAACATCAGTCTCCTTACACCCATGAGCCCATGTGAAACAGCAAAACAAGGAACAGGTCAGATCGTGTTTTCCGAACAGTCAGAGTCAGCAAACCACTGGCTCGCCACCGGCCAACTAACACTCAACTTCCTTCTGCAACAAGTCCTTCAGCTAAAACTCTACATACTACTGACAGCTTCAGTTGTGTATAAGGCAGGAAACAGGCCATGTGCAACATGTTTCCCAATGACACTTTTCCTGCTCTCTCTGGTGTAGGACAAGCTATGACAAGTCCACTGTAATTCTGTTACCGGTTGCATTTATTATCATTTCATTACACAAACCTGGTTAATGAGTGAAATTAGGTTTTAGACTCGTACTTTCAAAACAGACGCCTGATGCTACATGGTTGGTGCATGAATTGTTTCAATTAGTACACGTCTTAATTTGGATTTGGACAGTCAGCAGTGAAGTTGTCTCTGTTTTCTAATAAATAGAGAGAAATTTATTTTAAAAGTGCTTTCAGCCATATGTTATAGAGCCCGTTTTGAACTCTTCATTAGAAATGGTCCACCAGTGCCTACACTGACATTTTTACTTATTGTAATCTCATTTCTTGGAGTATCTTCAAATGCTTCATATCCCTAAAATCTGTTTTGCACTGCCTGTAATGTGACATAATGATGTCATCATGAGCGAACAACATGATGACACAGAAGATAGAAGCCCTTGGCTTTCTGC
This sequence comes from Epinephelus cyanopodus, assembly GCA_026686955.1. NCBI lineage: Eukaryota > Metazoa > Chordata > Actinopteri > Perciformes > Serranidae > Epinephelus > Epinephelus cyanopodus. The sequence goes on from CM048924.1 coordinate 20,826,316, forward strand.
TGCAAAAAGAATGATTGTTTCAGCTATTATGGTTTTTATTTTAGTGGGATATATACAGGATTATGTCAGTAATAGTCTCCTACAGCAATTACGGGGAAATATCAGCGCCAATGCACATTGTGACCACATTTGCACCACACATAAGGTAAGGTAAGGTAAGGCAACATAATGGTGTGATGGTGCAGAAGACAGAAGCCAAGCTTTCTACTACAAAAAAAAATGATCTTGCTATTATGGTTTTTAGTTTAGATAGATTCAAACAGGACTGTGCAACCAACAATCTCCTGCAGCCATCTGTTTAACTATAAAATAAATGGTCATATGAACAAATTGTGTAAAAAAATAAGAATGAAATAATAACTTGGGAAATAAATAAAGAAATCGTTAAATACTGAACACTTTGGGATTCCATACAACATGCAGGAATCTTTAACAACTGAAACGCAGTAGTTTTAGGGGGCTGCACAATCAACTGGTTGTATGCTGACTGTCCCCCCCTCCAGTCAAAGTGGGAGTAGCTGCACCATCATTAGGGAGCAGTGAACTGATGTATGTGGCCATGCACACCCACTGGCAGACTGTCAAGAGAAGAATGCAGGGCTCTGTGGGCCCATTAGCACTGAACAGACACACACACACCCGCTTCTTTCCACACAAACCACACTGGGATCTCCATGGCAGCCGGAGCAGTCAGCCAATCAGAGGGGGCCTGGTATTTTCTCTGACTTCACACAGAGGAAGTTTAAGTCTAAATGTCAATTATAAAGAAGGAGTTTGTGAAAATCTGCATTCAAGCTGTGTTTATATAATATTATTAATAAATGACACATAGAAAAGCATAAATGAATTGAACTTCACACAGCACAATAAACAGTGACTAAGAAATATCAACAAATCTTATATCTGCCAAATATGAATCAGAGTTACCCTCATGGAGTGAGACCTGAAGGGAAAATGAGTCTTCTTTTACTCACAGGTGGGAGACTAACGGACAGTAGTGTCATGTGGTGGGAGTTATTGTAACTAATATAACCTGTTTAACGCTCCACGTTTGCCTTGCAGCCAGTGTGCTTTTCCTTTATTTCTGTCAATTGAAAAATTAACGACAGTGAGATAAACGCATTGACGTCACTTTCACCTAGGGCACACCGATGGTTTGCTCATTTAGCGGTGCTGCAGCAGAGCTGTATGAATCAGTTAACTGACAGGAAAACCACCACTCTCAGACGCCCCGTTATCTGCAGCTGCTCTCATCTCAACTTGATTTGAACTGAGAGGATTTCACATCAAGAATGAGTTTGCGTTTCCTGTACTTTCCAGTATTTCCCCTGTGTAAAATCCTAGCTCCGAGGCATAATCTGAGGGAAACACAGGGAGCGAGATAGTTTGTTTGTCTCGTTTTTGTTTATGAAATGGGTTGACTCAAGGAAGAGGAGGGTGAGTGAGACAGCTCAGCCCTGTCTCAGGGGAGATGAGAACAGCAGCAGGGGCTTTTGTTAGGCGGATGGAGGGCACAGCTTTGTGTCTAGATGACTGTCATCTCCGGGCTGCTCTTAATGTGAAAACCTTTCTAGGATAACTCTATCCTGAATCAAAAACCCCTGGAGGGTCCACACCTTTGTTGATTTTAGAAAGAACACACGAAGAAAAGGCAGTGTGCCAATGTCCCTTAAACAGGAAGCTGGTGTGAAATCAGGTTCACAAAGCTCTACTGGCTGGCTGCACTGTTATGAAGCCACCACATTTTGACAATATAATCAATAACTATCAGTATTTTCCCTGTGTTCTACCCCAAATTAACTTTATTTATTTATATAGCTCATAGCACATAGCAAAATACAACACAGACAAAATAAATAAATAAATAAATAAAAATAAATAACATTTTGACTAAAAATTACACTAAAACAGTAAAATATTGAAAATCAGTAAGTAAAATAAAAAATAGAATTAAATAAAACAGCGAGTATAAGTGATGTAAAAAACAAAAACTAAGGCTATAATATTATTAAAATTAAATGCCAAATTAATAAACAAAAAAAACAGGTCTTTCATTTCCATTTACAAAAACAGAGAGAGCTTGCCATTCTAATATCTAGAGACAGTGAGTTTCACAGTTTAGGGGTATAAAAACAAAAAAGCACTGGTAGTTTTATGGGACTTTTATGAAAGAAAAGTGGTGGAGAACCACAGTGATCCGGCTGGAACATTAAATAAAAGAAAATCTCCGACAGAAGCAGGGAGCAAGGTCATTTAAAGCTTTATAAACAATAAAAGAACTTTAAAATCAATTCTAAAAAGATACAGTACAGGTAGTAAATGAAGTGTCTTAAGCAGCTGTTCGATTCATTTTCAGGTCATTCCATGGAAACTGTCAAGATTGGACCTTGAAATTCAAGATTTTAAATCACAACCAAATGTAGAATTTTGTATTTCATAGCATGAAGAATATGTTAGACCTGCAATAAGGAATTTTTTTTTTACCAGTTGGCCTGTATCCAAATATCAGCCTTTGACAGGTGGAATGTGACGGGTGTTAAGATTACAAGTAATATGGTGAAAATCAGTCTAACACCAAACTTCACATGCAGCTGAATGAAAAGAAAATGTTTTGTACGAACACATTTTGAAAATTTCATTAAAAATTGTTTTTCTCCCTTTTCTTGTGTGGTGGGGTGGATATGTTACGTATCGAAACTATTCTAAAAGAAAATCCAAAACTCACCAGCATTTGAATTTGTCTTCTTCAAACTCTTAAATGATGTCATTTCCTCTTTAGTGATGTCACTTAAAAGAAACACACAGTATACTGGTGCAGAAATATTAGTGTGACCAGCCTGTTCTCATTCTGAAGTCGTCAAATACCACCACTTTGCCAGTGATTCTGGTGTCAGACACCGACACCGATGCCAAAAGCCACCTTTCGGGGCAGTATCATATGGCACCAGTTTGTAACATAGCTGGACAGTCAGCAGTACGATATGTAGGGTGGCATCAGTTCATAACATGGCCAAAGGCACCAGTCAAAGGGTATGATGCGCCACTGGACAGCTTCACTTTGAAATGCTGCTGTTAACAATGTCATATAAGGAGCTGAAAAGTCCCTATAGGGCGGGAAGGAGAGGTGGTGAACAGGTCCGACAAACCCCAGACATTCTACAGCCAGACTTTCACCTGGGAGCCAGGTGTTCGCTTCCAATGTAGAGCAAAACCATTGTGTTTTTCTAAACCTAACCATGTGCTTGTGTTGACATCCCAACATTGGTTGCAGCATCCTGTAATGTCAAACAGCAGAAGCAGAAGGATGCAGAGTGTGTAATACGGAGACTTAAAAGTCCACTGACGAAGCGGCAATGTGACGACTTGAGATGATTTTTCTTCCCTTTATATGTTGGGGGCCAAAACAGTTTTCTTAAAACAACTCTTTCCTCGTCAGGCCACATTAGACGCGACCACAAAAGTGAAACTGTCAGTTAACCAATGACACCAGACGTCATCTCTTTAGACTGTCACAATCTAACTATCTAATTATCAGATAAACCCTTAATGGTGTCATAATTGCCATCAGGCATCTAGTCTGGCACCTTAACCACTTTTATTCCTCGTTACAGTTTCAGCAGTTAATGACTGGCTGCTGACGTCAGCAGACTGCATGAGAACTGTATCACAGGATTTTATGTGAGATGACAGTGATTACATTGGGTACCGTGTGAACCTGAGGGAAATCCTGCTATGATGAAAAAAAGCCATTTTGAAAGAAGTAAGCACACTTGTCTTAAAGTCTCCAGGTTAAGGTTTACTTTAGATTGCTGTCAAAATGTAACACTCAGAGGACACAGCAAGCATGCTTGTGGCTTTGTGCACACTGTGCTAGATGCAGCTTATTTATAGACACAAGAGCACCGGGCTGTATTAAAGCTTTCTTATTTGCAGTTCCCTACCCTTGCATTTCACACTTCTGATCAAGAGCGAAGGTCAACTCCTGCATCCATCTTACAAACAAGCGATGATGCTGCAAAACCCACACCACCTCCTCTATCACAGAGACATCCTGTCTGCCTGCCTGCACAACCAGCACCACGACACATTCATCACCAAGGTAACACAGGGACAAGTCAGACCATAAATAGGACTTTAGTTTGGAGGATTTAAAAGCCATAAATTCTTTGACTGCATTCACTTTGAAGAGATTTTTGATTTGAAGGATGTGAAAAAGTTTCCCACTGTTCCTATAACTCACTGGGTGACATGCTAAACCAGTATGGCACCCATATTGAAAAAAATGTTTGCCGTTACTTGAACATAAAAAGAAGTATATTTCTATTCATGGAGAATATGCAGTAAAAATTGTTATTTGGGTCAACACAGTTTAATAATAATAATAGTAATAATAATAGTTCTAATATTTATTTAACAATTTACTTGTATTTTTGTATCACTATTCCAATCTTTCAATTTAACTTAAAATCCATTTTTTTCTTACTTTTAATCTTATTGTTTTTATATTTATTTATATTATCATTCTTTATTTTGCTATGTTTAGCATTTTGCTTGAAAAGTGACTAACCGATGGATAAATGATCAAAACAGATGCCAATTAGTTTTCTGTCAGTCAACTCAAAGATCAACTTACTAGTCATTTTGGATCTAAACAATACCATACTTGTCTATCTAAATTTTACTATTAGCTTTTTTTTTCAGTTGAAAGTCTGTATACTGGGGCGTCCACAAGTGTACCTAGTAGAGTGGACACACCATTTATAAAGTCCTTGTTATGGCAGCAGCAGCTGCAGATTCGATCCCAACCCGGGGCCCTTTGCTGTCATCACCCCTCTCTCTCTTTCACCCTGGATCAATCCTGTCTGCAGTCTGCAAAAAGCTGAAAAAAGAATCTTTAAAAAAATCCACATAGTTCTGCCTGGTTTCAATGGGTGCATAGTTTTAGGGGAAGATGTGTTTATGATTAGTCGATCCAGCTCTACAGCAGTGTTTCCTGGGAAAGAGTTTTGGGAAGAGATTTAGCCTGCATTCTAAAGAAACTCGTCTGCCACAGTGTTAAGCCTTCACTTCACAGTAAGACAGCGTCATAACTTGAGCTGTCAAACTGTTTGGTAATAACACACACAAACCAGAGGTGCGTACACAGAATATACAGTGAAGCCTAGAAGCCTGTAAAGTGTAATTCACAGGGTTTATGAGAAAAGCACAAACAAATCAAATAGTCTGAGCTCCATTCACACCACAGAGTGTTAAGATAAAAACAATATGACAGGCCCTGTTGCACATGCTATTCAGGACGGGCCTGGACAAGCCCTTCTTATCTGAGGGTAGAAAGAGCCAACCAGAGGGAGAAAGGAGAATCTGTGTGTCATATGCAAGGATCACTCTCTAGTAGAGCGACAAGAACAGGTTTGTTCTGGAGTTTCCTTTTTTTTTGTAAACACTTCCAGTGATCAACAGCCGAATCAAAAAAAAAAAAAAAAAAAAATCAGTATCATGTTCTTTTCTCATTACAGATCACAAAGAGATGAAAGCTGAACCTATTAGCAGGATGACGCATGTGTTGCCAGGCCTTCCTGGTGATACAGTTTTATTTACTATGTGAATCATGCCAAAGAGGCGCTACTGTAAGAACCTGTCAAATTTGGGAGGGAGAAAGAAAAATCCTAAATCTTATGAAATAATTCCTGTGAACAGAATATGGTGATCCAATTTGAAAGCAACTGGAAAATCATGAACGTAATCGTTTGGCATTTTCAGTGTTGACACTGTGATGTTGATAATTTTAATTTTTAATTTTCTCACCATGCAAGACAAACAATAATCTGTGCATGTGGGTCGGACAGGACGACTCAAATACTGCAGTGGAATAAACACTGCAGAGCCAACATTAAACATGTTGTTGCCTAATTGTATGTTTTGACAGGACCTTCATTCCAAAGACTTTAATTCCAAAATGATACGTCCACAGTCCAGAACAGAAACACTTGTTACCACAGAACATCTCTTACTAGTATTACTATTTATGCAATGACTCATCTCAACATGTTGCCCATGTTTTGAAAACAATTACAATATCACGTCTTGAATGTTTCAGTCATACAAAAGTTTGAGAACCGTGTTGAACTCTGTGCCAAAGGTTTTTCTCGCTTGGCTATTTTCTGAGCGACCAGCTGACAGAGAAGTGTGTTATAGGTGAGAAAAAGAGGAAACCATGCTGTTAGCTGGGCCATCATGTTGTTGTGAGCTCCAAACTAACTGACCCCATGAACTTTACGTAAAGTATCAGATCCTTGACCAACTGAAACTTCATCACCCAAAATTAAACAGTGAGTCATTACAGTTTACAGAGAGGCATGCAGAAATAAAACCATATGTCTCTATGCCGATCAAAGCTGCTGTGTGCTAAAAATAAACAGCTTTTTCACTTGTATCTGTACTCAATAAAAAACAGATGTTTTTCCACATAAATGCTTCAAAAAGTCAGGATAGCTGAGTCAGTCCATCACTGCTGATAGCTGTCTGCTACATGCTGGCAGGACTGGGCGGGACTAATGCAAAAGAAACACCAGCACTGAGATTTCATATCACAATTGATGACTCTTAAGGCTCATCTATACTCCCTTTATGTGTGAAATATATGTCAGTTTCAAACACTGTAAATGTCACTGCCCTTACACCTTGCTCCACTTACATAGTGACTGGTAGATCTGTAAAAATACAGACGATGCCTCTAGTGTCCAACAAAAGAAGTGTAATTCTTTACAGATGGATAGAAACCTGATAGAAACTACCTGTAGCCATGGGGGAGTGGCTGATTTTGTCCATTTTTTGACATTCAGTAGTTTGGAATATGTGCTTGGAAAATTACAGGGACAAAAACAGGACCAATATTGCATTAATTCATTTATTAATTCATTCATTCATTTTCCATAACACTCAGACTCTCACAGGGCTGACACATGGAGACACACAACCATTCACACTCGCATTCACACCTACGGCCAATTCAAAGTCACCAAGTAACCTAGCCAGCATGTCATGTCTTTGAATTGTGGGAGGAAGCTGGAGTACCTTGAGAAAGCCCACGCTGACACAGGGGGAGAACATGCAAACTCCACACAGAAGGGCTCCCCCACCCGTGTTCAAAGCAGGAACCCTCTTGCTGTGAGGCCACAATGCTAACCACTGCACCACCATGCCGCCCAGGTACGTAGCGTGGATGAAATAGTTCATCCACACCAGTGAAAACTATTCTAACGTGCTCAGTGAGATTTCTGAATCAACAATATAATCAGATTCGACAAAGACGCTGACAGCCTTAAAATAACAACAGATTACTCCAGGTTTTGACCAACAACACAGTGCTGTGAATCAGAGATGAATCACGCACACAGAGAGCCTCGGCCTATGTGGACTCAGACACACATGACCTGATGGATGACCGATTCCAAGGAAACACACATTACACAAAGGCATCAGCATGAGCAAGACCCCTGGCATGAGCCCACTGACAATGTGTAGCTATAAGCGTGTGGGAGTAACACAGCAGTGTAGCGGCAGAGGCCCCGAAAATGTTCCTGGTTCCTCCCACAGCTCTTAACACCCTCCATTGTTTATAGTCACAATAAAGTCTTTCCACTGATTAGCGCATTTGTCCAAGCTAAACATCATTACCCTGCTGGACAACAAAGACGTAACGGATCAAGAGACTGACGGTAAATGCTTATCCTGACTGACCCACAGCTTTATGGGAAAATACGTCCGCCTAACTACATTGGAAGAGAAACAGAGTGTCATGATTAAAAAACAATACAAGTGTTTTCATTTGATTTTCTCAGTGCCTCTAATTTTGTATTCGCGATATGAGAGCAACTCATAAGACACTCTCCCATTGAGTCATGTCCAACAACTTTTAGAGGTGTTTTCCACACATTCATGTCTCTTTGATAAAAAAACATTTAAACAGAAGGTGCTTCCTTAAATGACAAATAACAAATGACAAATATGACGTATATATGAAATTCCACTTTTGCATGAAATAATTTCAACATCTAGTCAAACAGAGACTGGGCGCCTTTCTCAAGTCAATGTGACAAGAAGAAAAGCGTCAGAATTCACTGTACTGGTGTCTACACTCTTAGAAATAAGGGTTCAAAAAGAGCTCTTACTGAAGGGCTGAGTTGCTACCTACAACCATTTGCTTATTTTTTTAAAGAAAGTGTTCTTTGTAAGATGAGGAACCCTCTTCATCCAGAGAACCATTTTTGGAAGGAGGCATTTGTCAGAGATTATTGAAAACATGGGTGTTAACAGATCCTCACCTCATATATGCAGATGTATCTGGAATAATCAGTTAATTTTTCTTGTGTTTTGCTATAGTTTATATCTTTACAGTGATTTTATTGGGTACCCAGTACTCAGAATTTTGTGGGCTTTTCAGTCCTGATTTGGAGTTTCACTTCCCAACCCTACTGCATCACTGAAATAGTTAAGGCTACAGTCGTGGAGATTTCATTAAAATCCTCACCTCCTAAAAACATGATTGTGAACCATAAGACTACCAGGCTACACCTGGTCCCAGGCTAACCTGTTGAACTTAAACCATGACTACTGGGAAAGAGATCTATGGGTCAATTGCAGCCCCCACTTGGTGGATTCTGGAAGAAACCCTTGGAATATAAAAAAGTTCCCTATAAAACCCCCTGTGTGGGTTCTTGTTAGCACCCTAAAAGGGTGGAAAAGTTCTGTACATAACCCCAAGAAAGGACTCTGGGTTGAACCATTACCACAACCTCTCATGGGGATTCTGATTGGAAACTTTTACAGATGGTTCTAGGTAATGCCAGATTCACACTACACAACATTTCCGTCTGGCTGTCTTTGTCACATTAGGCAATTGTGGAGTCATAAAATTGTGACGTTACTTGGCCGACAGACGTGACAGACTACACGATGGTCCACACCATTCATTCCTGACGTGTGTGATGTCATCAGGTTATTCTTGTCCTATCTTTATTACTATTACTATTATTGCAGTCACTGTGGCTGTTCATGTCCCGGCCGAAATGTTATTGTAGTAAGAAAATCAAACATGCAAGACTTTCGGACGGGAGTCATGAGGTGTCCCAGATGTGGCATCGGTTGCCGTCTACTATGACACACTACACAAAATGAAACGATGGATTATCACGTACAGCAGTTGTTGACATTCAAGATCCAAACCGACACCGTACGACGCTGCATTGGGCTATAATCGGGCTGATATTAGATTAGATTAGATTATTGTGTAGTGTGTACCCGGCATAAAACCCTTTATGTTGGGTTCTAGGTAGGGGTAGGAATCACCAAAGGCCGCACAATACAATATTATCATGATAAATATTGGGATTTAATACGTTTTACCATATGCTGAATATTGCGATAACAGATATTATATTACCTTTTTTCAACTGTAAACTACGTCCCTAAAGAATGTGAGTGTGAATGGTTGTCTGTCTCTATAGGTGAACTTCCTACCAGGAACCAAAAAAGGTTCTCCAGTGGGGACAAGCCGAAGAACCCTGTATGGTTCTAATTAGCACCTTTAAGTGTAAGAGTGTAGTTGTTACAGAGAGGAAGCACTGGACCTGAGGATCTCACTCTGCTCTGGCTAATACTTCATATTTTGGGATTCTTGCTTCAGATGCTAAAGTGAGTCATTTCCCAAAATCCTTTGACAAATTTCAGACCAGTTAACACTGAACAAATCCCTTTAGCTATCATTAACTGTCATCTACACAACCAACAAAAATGAAACCCTGAGTCAACAATTAGTACAAATCCACCCGTAATCCTTAAACATTAAACAGCAGGACATAAGACACAAGGATGTTTCAAAAAAGTTTGGTCTGCTTTCAAAAGCCTTCCTCAATCTATTCTCATGTTCAACTTAGTCACTGACTCTTGACTCATGACTGACAATTTCCATCAATATTGCCACACTTTCTTAAGGAAGTCTCAAAGTAACGCCATTTGTGAAAATCCTGTTTCCTGGATTAGCCTTTGTATTATTAACTCATAGATACCGTCTTCCACGGGGCTGTGAGGTAAACAGATTTATGTGTGCACCACACACCACAATCAATAACAAGTGTTTTAATTTTTGTTTCATATCAATATGAGTATTCCCAATGAGCTGACACCGTAAAAAATAGCCAAGAAGTTAGTTGAGAATCTCAAGGTAACAAAATCTGCCTGTTGGTCCATACAAACACAGTGAAGAAACAAAACATGTGGTGTTACAAGGTGTGTTGGACTTTTTCCTGGCCGGAGGCAGTAACTTCCTGGAGTCTTGCTGGTTTCCTGGCAACCTTACAATCACGACAAGCGAAGGAGCTGAAGCTGAAGAAGCAATACTAAAAATGATAACAGCTTTAAAGATGCTGGTAGGTGGATTTTGTTACTATTAGGCTAGCTGTTTCCCTCTGCTTCCAGTCTTTGTGCTAAGCTAAGCTAACTGGCTGGCTGGTAGCACTAGCTTCATATTTAAAGCACAAACATGAGAGGAGTTTTAATCTTCTCATCTAACTCTCACCAAGGACAGTTTGGCTGAGGAGCTCAATGGCCAAAAAAATAATCACGCTTGTAGGGATGCACGATATTGGATTTTTTTGCCGATATCCAATATGCTGCTCTGTAACAATTCCTTTGACCAATAACCGATACCGATATTGTTCGACACATCCGCTTTTTTTCCCCCGACCTAATTTTAGTGATTATCAAGTCTCTTCTGTCGTGGAATTAACATTATATTACGCATACATGCTCTTATCGTGATGGCCCACCAGCACATGGAGACATGAAATACAATACTTTTCAATATGTGTAGTATTAATTCATTGTTCAAAATAAGAAAAAGCGTGTTGGCTGATTCTGATATTTCATTTTAAAGCCAATATTAGCCGATGATGTGCCGATATTATTGTACATTCCTATCACCTAATATAGCAAGTTGTTTCAACCATCTCCCTCTTGACTTTCGTCATTTGTTTGCTTTCCTCTCTCCTCTAACTTTCTCTTCTTGAGCTGAACTGCCAATCAGAGTGATTTCTCTCACTGTCAAATTAGCCAAAAAACAGCCAACAAGGGCCGACTAGTGACAGCGGGGCAGGACAAGCATGCTTAGTGACGGTCTGACATTGACCAACAGCTGAAGGTTGGCTTGATGTGTCAGGGCCCTTTTGCACCTTTTTGCAATAGACCACTCCCAGTGCCACCTGCACGCCAAATATCAGCCTCCTGGGGTAAAAACTGTGGCCGCCAAACTTTAGGGAAATTTTTGGGACCGACTGTTCAACCAACCTACCGACCAGCAGCAAAAGACAAATGCTCCCAAAGGGTCAGGCACACACAGAGAATAATATGGGCCCAGTCTGAGGTAAAACACTCATCTACATGATTTAAAACCTAATGAGATGCCAGAGCAAATGTTTACACAGGAAATAATTTATTCATCAGTACTGTGGTTGTTTATGTTTTCCTGTTTTGCCCCTACCTGAAACATGTGATGCTGCAGCAGGTTGTGGTAAGAGGTGTCAGATCCCATATCTGATCACTAAGAGCATTTAGTTTTCTTTGAGTCTGGTCCTGAGCCAAACTTACGCAGGGTCTCTTTTGTTTCATAATGTCCACTCCAAATGGAGGAGCTGGCTGGTCAGAAATAAATAAATCACATAACATTGCCGATCGATTGTAAGCGGCAGTGGATTGCAGGACAGTGAATTAGGATGTGCTAAAATATTGACCAGCTGGTCAGTCCGTGCAGACTGAGGTGATGAAAGCCAAATGCAAAGCTTGCATTGGTTGATAAATCATTTTGTCTTTTAAAATGTGCCGTGTTAAATTAATTTGTTAGTGCTGTCTGTGGAGAGGTTTTCCTTCCCCTGTGTTTTGCCCTTTGTTACACTCAAGAGGTCTTGAGTTACCTTCTGGCAGGTCTCTTGCCACACACTTAAAATGAATTAGCTCTACTTGAGCCACATCCTCACCCGAGGAATCATGAATCAAGACTTGAACCACTGTCACTGACTGCACAGTTCTGCTCTGTTGTGTCATCTTATTTCATTTGTTGCAATATTAATGTTTGTATTTTTTTTTTGTTTGTTTGTTTAATCGCCATTAATAGGAGCAGTGGCTGCATTTAAATTATTACCTGCAGAAGAGGAGTCGTCATGGTCGGAGCTCAGGTACCCATCACTCCTCCTGTCAGGGGTGCTGCACCCGGAGCCTCGGGAGGCTCTGCGGTGAATCTGCGGGAAGGACGGGGACATCCTGCCGTCATCACCGGAGTCAAAGTCCCTGCTGTGGCGGAAAGGCCGTCTGTTGTCCCGGTAGGCGCTGGACGTCCTCTGGTTGTCCCTGCCGCCGGTCTTTGGTGCCAACAAGTTATTCCTGACGAAATTCTCATTCAGCTCCGCATCCTCGTACTCTCTGTCGCTGCCCATGTCGTTGTCATTCGGCTGGGAGACAACAGCCGGGGCCGGGTCCACTCTCTGGAAGCTGGGTTTCCGCGGCGGGACAACAGGGATGGGGACGGGCTTACCTGTCTTGCCGCTGAATCTGCCCCGCTCCCGCCCGAAGGAGCTCATGACGCCCGCCGTGTTGCCTGCCGCCGCGTGGAGCTTCACGCCTCCAGGGTCGGACACCTGGGTCCTCGCCCCGTCGACCTCACAGTCCCGCCGCTGCGGTTTCCGAACATCTCCCGGCTTGGAGAAGCCAAACGTGTCAGCGTTGCAGTTCTCATCTCTGCCTTCAAACCTTTCCGGGTCGCCTCTCTTCTGACGAGCCATGGTGGTCTGCAGGTAGATCACCTTGAATTTCTCCTCCGCCAGAGCCTTCTGGAGCCTCTTCAGGTTGGCTTTACTCGCCTCCAGCTCCGACTCGATGTCCTCCACGGAGTTCAGCGCCATTTGTGGGACTTTTCCGTCGGGAAATTCATTCCTCCAGTGTTTCTCAAATTCCTCCTGTTCCCACATTATCGATGTTCAAAGCGGGCTTTCCGCCAGCCGCAGTCTCGTATCAGTCAGAGAGAAAATGTTGGAGCTGTGTCTTCTTCACCGACAGTTAGCGGCGTGTCTGTCGCATATATCCACCTTCCTCTGCTTCTGGGGAAAAAAGCTGTGTGTCGATATTAAGTTGACCGCTTTCTGACCATCTTCAGCCTCCCACACAAACAAACAGCAGGTCTACGTGAACACACTGATGCGGAGAACTAGTTTTCTGCCACTACGCTGAAAAGTTTCGAGACTTCCTGTATTGAGACGTGCTGCCTTCAGGTGCTGCTCGAACAAGTGTGTTGTCTGTAAATCGAGCACACCTTTATGCCAGATTTTAAAGCAGGTGTATTTGTATTTGTACCTTTTAATCTATATATTATTTTCTTTATTCGTCAATCAATTGTTTGATTACAAAACATTAAAAAGACAAGATAATCTTATATTAGTCCCAAGAGGATAGTGCAATTACAAGAAGCACAAGCAAGATACAATAAATAAGTCGCCAGCAAAAAAAAACAAAATTAATAACTGATTGAACATAAATTAAAACAGTGTGAAAAGCCTGTTACAATATCCCAGAGCCTAAAATGACTTCATCATATGTCTTGTTTTGTCCAATCAAATCCAAAAATGTTAAATTTACATAACTGACAAATGGTTGCAGGTTGATCCTCCAACATTTGCTAATATATGGCTGGAGATTATAAACGAAATATACTGTATATTGTTTATGTTAAGACTTGAGCAATAAAAATGTACAAAATACTTGGAGAAATGGATTGTGTACACATGCCAAGATGTAAGTGAAACAATGTACTGTGATTTGGAGTAAAAAGTAAAAAAGAGTTGCAAAAAAAATAAGTGCAATGTTAAGACCGGGGAAAGCAGCAAATCATCAATCGTCAAAAATGTCCATCTTATATTTGCAGATAATATCACATCACCACAAGGTATTTCCTGTCATGCGCAATAGTTGAGACATTTCCGACAGCACTTGAATGCGACAGGTACAACTAAAGTGGCAGTTGATGGGTGAGAGTTCATCACTAATCACAGTCAGTCAACCACCACACTGTACATTTGGGTTCAATGTTGTTGTTTTTGTTTGTTTGTTTGTTTGTTAAGTGGTGTTTATTTATATTTTTTTTCAAGACACATGATATGTTGGGTTGTTATTTAAATCCTATATTTATGGGCTCAAAAAGAAAACAGTACCGTGGAAACCTGATATAGGTAAATCCAGAACTTAAAGGTACAGTGTGCAAGATTTAGAGGGATATATTGGCAGAAGTGGAATCCAATATAATAAGTGTGTTGTCTTCAGTTTTCTTTACCTGAAAATAAGAATACTTGTGTTCTTATTACCTAAGAATGAGCCATTTATCTACTTAGGGAGCAGGTCCTTGTCCACAGAATATGCTTTGTTGCACCACCATATTTCTACAGCAGCCCAGAATGGATAAACCAAACACACCCCATTTGCCTTTGTGTTAAAACGCAGAGCCGTGACGAAGTTAGCAGCAGAGCAGTGTTGAAAAAGCAATGATTTGTTTTTACTGTTTCAAATCACCAGGGCCATTTGTTTTGGAGAGGAAGTGACCTCTGCAGATAATGCAGCTCTTGAGAAAAACTTCTTGAACTAGAGAAGCATTCGGAGAGCGCAGACCTCCGCCTAGCAGCTCGGATTTCCCGCCATTTTATTATTTTATCCACTTCGCTTCAACTGATCACCACCAAAATGTTATCACCTGTTCCTTGTGCCAAAGGGTAGTTATACGCACATCGAAGAAGGTGCAAGGCCGGCACAAAACATGAATGAAAAAAAGGTAGAGCCTGCACACTTGGCATGGAGTAAGTGTGCAGGCTCTACCTTTTTTTTCAATCACCTGTTCCTTGTCCCATTATCAGTCTTTCCTGAAAATTTCATCAAAATCCGTTCAGAACTTTTTGAGTTATTTTGCAGATAAACAAACAGACCAATGCCGGCGAAAACATAACTTCCATGGCGGAGGTAAAAATGAACACTAAAGGAGTTTTAACAGCAAGAACTTTTAGCTAGTAGCAGTGTGCAACCTTTACCACTAGATGCCATTGAGTCTTTGTTTACATGGATACAGATACAAATAAAACGGATTTTTATTTATCCCGTATTAAAAAAATTCCAGGTTTACGCAATCAGTTGTGAAAACGATATCCCGGTTTACACAAAAAGGCAAAAACAGCAGCTTTTTGTTGCAATTAGCATGCCAGGCCATAGGTTGCGATACACCATAGAAGAACATTCTGCACATGCACAGTGATTTGTTTTCCTCTTGGCGCTAGTGATTAAAAACGATGATAAACTACATTTTAACCATATGTAGCCTAGTTAGCTGCTATGTACTTACTAATATTGGGCACAGCAGACATCTTTGTTCGCAGATGTAGTGGTGATGTTGATGCAGCAGTGCTAAGTTCATTGTAAGCTCGTAAGTAGTCCCAAAAGTGCTAACAAAACATGAACAACCAGGCATATATCTGCCATTGTTATTGTTCCTGGGCGTCTAAATGGGCATGCGCAAACTGGGTTGCACAACAAAAAAAATCTCTGTCTATCCTGTTTACACGTCTCCGTAGAAATGGATATTTTTAAAAACTTTCACTTTGGAAGCCATTTTTGAAAATCTCAGTTTTCGTCGAGAAAAAAATGCTGGTTACATGTAAATGAAAGGTGCAAACACAAAGATAAAAACCCGTTTTCAAAAATATACGGAACTGTATAAACAGGCCCTAAACTAAATTGTACACACCGGACCTTTAAAACGATGCAATTTGAAGGTCTGTTGTGTGGGATTTAGTGGCATCTAGTGGTGAGATTGCAGATTGTAACTAACTGAAACTTTTCCCAGCGGCCAAGCTGTAGGAGAACAATGGTGGCTGATGCAGAAATGCTAATTGCCCAATGTAGTGCCACTGGTTTGTCTGTTCTGGGCCACTGTGGAAACAACATGGTGGACTAAATGGCTCGTTCTAAGGTAATGAAAGCACAGCGATTGTAGTTTATATTCAGTTCCTGCTAATATATTTCCCTAAATCCTACACATTGGACCTTCAAAGTACAGAGCAAATAAAATGTTATGAATGTATTGGTGATTGTTTTCCAGTCAAGCTGCACTAGTGACAAAGTTGCACCATGACAAATTTTTGTCCCGTCACGACAGATTTGATATGACTATCATGATATCCAAGGGAAGCTGCAACACATGCTTTGATTGCAAAGAAGGCCTGGCCTATGGAGCCTCCTGTTCTGGGTTTACACAGGTCCATTTGTAGGCGTCCTCTTTGACTTCAAGTCTTTGTTGCAAAACAGGACTGTGCTGTGAGAGGACAGCACTGTGACTAGAGCTTGTCTGACACTGGTCTCCTTGCCTCCAGCTGGTGGTTTGACACAAGGGAAGGGAAGAGTTCTGAATGTGCTCGTGTTTAACAGGCTACTCACTCTCAGGCCTCAGAGGAAACACTTTACTGACACCGCAAACCCACACACACACATCAGTGCTTTTTACACGCTTATCAGATACAGGCACGAGTCATAACTCACAGCAGATCAACACATCCTCATTCTCTCGCTTTGTTTTTGATGCTATTTTATCACTGCAGAATAATCTTTAGTGAGAAACATGACCTTCTCTCCGCCTCTTCCGCCCTCTTGATTTGTAGCACACAGACATATACTTTACATCCACTAATAAAACATTTTTTAATACAGCAATGGAAAAATGTCTTACCTTGAAAACTTTTGATCATAGCGATTTTCATGATTGATGATTACTCAAAGGTGGAAACATAAAACCCAGTCATCTTCATCTCTGCAGCATTCATGCAGCTGCATCCAGATAAAAAAGCTTGGTAAGCAGCCAAGCATGAGACTTCCAGTAAAACACGGGTGTAATGCTATACAACAGGGAAGAAAGTTGCCACTAAGGACAGAGAACTATAGGGGAGGGTGGAGGCAGAGATGGCCGTTTGGTATTTTCGAGTGCCCATTTGGATCCCTGCCCAGAACTGAAAGATCATTCTACTAAAAGCATCCAGTAGCCAGGAGGAATCATTGATCAGCACTCGCTGCAGGCCTGAGAGCCCTGATTGGGTTACTGTAATGAATAGATGGGAAAAGGCTATGTCCAGCCTGTAGTCACGAAACTGAAATACTAATAATCACAAGCCTGGCATGATATTAAAAAAATGCACTTTTCTGGTTATTCTAGTGCTCTATAGAGTCAGGAATGCAGAAGTGTCTGTCTCAGCTCAGTCCAGAGATAATGGCGTGACTGGGGAGGATGGTAGCGCTACTCACAAAGAGTGGAGTTAGCAGACAGCATTCTTTACGTCTCATTCTCAACGTGCTTTAAATCATCAGACAACAAACAAACTGTTTTGATCCAGACATGAAATACGTGAGAATGCAGCAACACACTCCAAAGACAACTCTATTGAAGGCCATAACTCGCAGGTAATTGAAGCCTCGGGCTCCCTCAACTGAAGATTGGATAGACATAGTCCATCAAATACATACAATGGAGAGAATACAGCAAGAGAAATTCACCAATATAAGGTCAAGGTGGTTTCACTTTATTAAACCCCAAAGACCAGACTTTGTG
Source organism: Epinephelus cyanopodus (assembly GCA_026686955.1). NCBI lineage: Eukaryota > Metazoa > Chordata > Actinopteri > Perciformes > Serranidae > Epinephelus > Epinephelus cyanopodus. The sequence goes on from CM048924.1 coordinate 20,843,993, forward strand.
TAAGACTCCTGCTGTGTCTCAAATTGCGTACTTCTGTGCGTACACTTAATATTTTGAGTGCATGAGTACGTTCACACTGAGAAGTATGGAAAAATGCAGCGCACTCTGAGTACCCGGATGGTGCACTCAAAATGGTCAAGAAGTTCAGTGTGGAACTATGGACGCTTCTCGTCCTCAATAGTTGCCATCTTGGCTACGTAGCAGAAGGGGAGGGACCACCTTTTAAACTGGAAATGGCGGCCAAGGAATGTGTGACTATGACTAACGGAAGTATGTGATTTGAGACACAGTGTCAGTTCAGTTTTGTTCAATGATGTTCAACCTATATGTTTAAGAAAATGTACTCAGAAGAAACTGCCACTCAACAACACCAGATCTCATTCTGAAAAGTGTTGTACAATAGGTAAACACGCTGTCAACATTTCTCCTCTGGACGACAAACAAACCGGCAAACTATCCTGAAATGACTGGAGTCCGCCAAAGTCGGGGTGATGGTTTTTATAGTGTTTCTGGTGTGTATGTATATTTCGTTGGCTTTTAGGTCTGCTGGTTTATTTGCTTTGTTGTTGATTTGGTTCTATTTTTATTGGGCGACCAATGGTTATATAAGCTTTCTGGATAGTTCTGGCTCATGGATAACTGCGGCCAGTTGATGAAGGGGTGGAGGGCGATGGATGAGGGGGTGTATGAAGATGTGTGCTTGACGTATGGTCCCGTCCACGGTCAAGCACCTGAATACATCAGTGACCTCCTCTATCTATATATTGGCAGTAGGTCCCTTAGGTCTTCTGAAAAGGACCTACTGGCTGTCCTCCGTTCCAGACTCAAAACAAAAGGTCATCGTGGCTCTGACACAATGAAACTCTCTTCCATTAGGTTAACGGTCTGTGGCCTCTTTAGAAATTTTTACGTCAATTCTGATTAGATGGAAAGATTGTTGTAATCCTCCAATATTTGCACAAAGTATTTGAGATATGTTGTAATTTACTAAGTTGCACAAGATAAGGTGTACTTTTAGGTGGTTAGCTGATAAGTTTACAGTGATGTGGCAACTATTCCTTGACTGTGTTCCAGTCCAGTTGCCAGAAGAAAATGTTCGCATTGTACGTTTCTGCAAACCACTAATATGTTACATTTGTAAGTTTCATATGGTCATACCAACGTTTCTAACATAAGCTGATTTTGTCATCAGAAGGTGGATGGCAAGATATCTGGCAAGCTGCAGACCACCATTCAAGACCAACAAACATCAAAACCGGTTGGTTTATAGTGAGTCACTGCTGTGTTTCCAGTGGCTTTTCAGCCCTGAAACCTGGATGTTATTTAGTGAGCCATGGCTGTTTCTCCAGCGAGGATAGTGTTACAAGAAGTGATTGCTTTTTACTAAGACGTCACCGTGTTTCCTGTTGCAATAGTGCCATAGAAAAATGGTTGTCTTTTATTTAGACATTGCTGCATTTCCTGCTGAGATAGTGCTACGATGAAAGGTTGTCTTTCACAGAGACATTGGTGTCCTGCCAGGATGGTGGCACAAAAAAGCGTTTTTCTTAAGCTTTGTGTGTGTGTATGTGTGTGTGCGTGTGCGTGTGTTTGCCTTTTTTGATTAAACAGCTGTAGATCGACAGAAAAGGTGGGAAAGAGGGGGCAATGGCATACAGTAAAGGGCTGCAGGTCAGAATCAGTCAGGACTGAACCCCGGCCTCTGCAAACAACTCACCCTATATAGGGTGCACACTCTACCAAGTGACCAAGCAATCGTTTCACAGAGACATCACTGCTTTTCCAGCGGGGTTTGGCAAGCAAAACTGGTAACACAATCTTTTTTAATCCTACCCAAGTGATTTTTGTCCCTAAACCTAACCACAGGTTGACCACAGTGTTGCTGAAAAGTAGAGTTTCAACATGTCCACTACAAGAACAAATATAACATATTCATGGTTTACAGAAACGCACAAGGCAAACATTATTTCTGGTGATTCATGTTGATGTTTAAGGCTCCAGTAACTTTATGGCTGAGTAAAAAATTTTGGTATACATGTAACTAGAATGCTGGAAATAAAACATTGGAAAGATCCCTGATATATCTGAGGGTTCACACTTTTCTGCTTGTGCTAATTTGTTAGGAGTCCTAGACCCCTAACAATTTTCTTATGTCCCTTACATAGTTTATGATGTGTATAAGTAGTGTTTCTGCTGTAAGCGATACAGTCAAAATTAAAAACATTGATACCTTCAATGACTTCATGCTGGCTTTAATGTGTTGAGCCAAAGATGTAGCTCAGACAATCTGCAACTATAAAATCTGCAGCTATAAAATCTATGCTGCAGCAGAGTGCACCATGGAGAGGACTGCAGTCAGTGGGTGTGTGCTGCCCTCTTGTGGCTCAAAGGTGCTACAAAACAAACATGACAAGTCAAAGCAACAGAGTATGAAGGGTGCCAACCCAAGTGCCAGAAAAAGTGTTGGCACTGTTCATTTCTGCAAACCACTGAGGGTTCTACATTAGGATTCGATGTTCTGTTGCTGATACGTTCATACTCTGTGTTTCAACAATGCTGAGGTCAACACATGGTTAGCTTTAGGCCCAAAAACCACCTGGTTATGGTTAGGAAGACATCCAGTCTGGGTGGCACAATCCCCTCTGGAGACACAGAGACGTCTGGATAAAAAACAGCCGCTCACAGCAAAATCACTGCAGGTTTTGCTGTGTGTTGGTCTGGAACAGTTGTCTGCAGTACCACGCAGTCCACCATCTCCTGATATGTATTAAATGTGCAAATAGAACGTTGTCATGGTTTGCAGAAACGTGGGGGAGACCGGGGTTGGTTGTCATACTTTTTACTCTAAACTGTGACACATTACCCGGCTGACCTCTTGACAAAGCTAGCTCCCACATGGCTTTAGCTTGCAAGCTAAAAGTTGACCCAAATCAAAGCTATAACCTTCAACTTTTTAATAAGTGTTTGATATTTAAATGACTAATTACCTACAAGCTTTTAATAAAATAAAAGCAACATGAATAACTATGTTTGATATCAACATAACATCACAGCGCCCTCTAGTGTGGCTGTAATCAGCACTGTGACAACCAACTCATGTGACAACCAACCCCGGTCTCCCCTTCAACCTTTCCTTCTAGTGACTGGGCTTTGGGTTCAGCTACAAACAGCACAAAACCACAGTCTGGCATTGTACTATATTTATTGATCGGAAAATTTCCACAGGACTTTAAAAGACAGTGAACATTGCTAATCATATAAATGGTGCTACCAAAAATATTGCTAACTGAAAAATGAATTACTGTAAGACCACAGCGATACACTTAGACACAACAAAGACGTGAAAATATTAGACAGTACGTATGCTTTCCACGATTCATACATCACTTAAAACCAAAGATACAGTACAAGTATATCAAAATAGACACAAATATATCATTATAAAACATGTTTCAAACTGCATCCCATTTGTTTAGAGAACGTATACCGTTTCTTATCAAAATAATATCACATATAGTTTCACTCCAAATTTGTTGTGCAATTTTTTTTCTGAAATATCTATTAAGGCAACAATAGGACAGCACCACAGATGCAACCACTGGAGTTACAGGTAGGTAGGTAGTATCAAAGGCCACAAACACCCTCCCAAAGATGTTACAAATATATTTCAAGAAGACAAACAACTACAGTTTTGGGTCAAGAGTTGGAGGTTATGATCCAAAATGGCCGTCCTGAGCAGTAGTGAGTGTTGTGTGACGATTCGTAAGCCATCAATGGTTAGGCTTGGCCTTTCATATTATTAAAACTTAGTTGATTTAATGTAAATATATCTTTTAAATAACAACAGTATCATAAATACTTACCACAGCAATTTACCAGTCTTCAGATCAAAGACTTTCACAGTTACTCTGAGCAGAGCCTTCACAAATGTTCTTTGCATAGTTAATAGATTCTCTGATAGTAAATGCATAGAAAACTAAAATCAGTATGTAAAAGATGGCATCTAGTCATTATGTGAGGAAAGTCTGTCATTAGCTAACAGAACAAAGTGCAAATTCTATACACAGATTGTTTCTGTGGCTAACACACGATCGCTGTTAGCCCCACCATCTTGTTTTCATGCTTTTCTGATGGCGCTCGCTACCAAGGTTTCCCGCCGGGTGGTTACAAATGCCTGTTGTTTTTCATAATAGGCGGCCTCATTAATAAAAGTGGGATACACGGTCCCTGAGCCTTGGTAGTGGATGGTCTTCCCGTCAAATGTTTGGAACATAGGGTCACCCGGGTTCAGCGGTTCCCAGTCACAGTCCTGAAACAACAAGCAATAACCACAGGAAAAGAAACTTGAGTATGATACCCAAACTAAAATAACATACTCCCACATCAAACAAAGATGTCTCATTTCCTCTTTCATATTAACTCATATTTACAGGTTCAGTAGGTTAGAAATGTGTGTGGTGAAGGCAGGCATAATACAGACTTTTACCTGTAGATTGGGGTGCACCATAGCAATGATGTTTCCATTGGTGTCTCTGGGGTAGTCAACCCTCTCCGAGACCCGGAAAACTTCCACTGTGCAGGGAGGGAACTCCATGCCTAAACAACACACAAAAAACAGCATCCCCAACATTGTTAGCATCCTGGAAAAACCTCTGTTCCATTAAAACTATTTCTATTACTATTTTGTCACTGATGGAAAATACAACTTTATGTATAGAATACAGAATTATTTTCTGACAACAGGAGAGGAAATAAAAGAGATTCAGTGTCTGACCAACTGTCTCCCCCTCTGTTCCTGAAATATGATGTTGAATAATGGACAGACAAGTGTTTTTGCAGAGCATTATGATGTCACAGTCAAGCTCACCTCTGACCTTTTGGATATAAAATGTCATCATGTCATGCTTTGAGTCATGTGTGTGAATTTTTTGTCATAATTGGCATATGAATTCTAACAAAAACATGTTTCCTGAGGTCACGGTGACCTTTGTCGACCAAAATCTGATCATTATTGTTAAGTTCAAGTGAACATTTGTGCCAGAGTTGAAGAAATTCCCTCAAGGCATTTCTGATGGACAACCTGAAATCATAATCTGTGTGATCCAATACCCATACTACCATAGTAAGCCAGAGAAAGATTTAGTATGTCCCAATACATAGTATGTTAAATGCAGCGTGCCAGAAATACCAGGACGTCCTATTACACCTGGTTGGATTTTGCAGTATGCATGTCAGCATACTTTTCTGGCCATTCTGACCCACAGTCCTCTGCACAGCGTCACATCGACTGAGCTGCAAACAGATAACAGCATGAAAGCTCATTGACAGCTTATTGACGGCTGTCAGAAGTTGCGATGACGGATGACAGAGCATTCAAGTGACTGATGACTACTCGATTAAGTAATATAGGAATATTGATTGTTTAAGTAAACAAAATAATCATAAATATAACCTACAAGGAAAGGGCACAAGTATTAAATAACAATGACAGAGGAATGTGTAGCCTCTGTAATTTAACTATTGTGAATATAATATTGTTAGTATTTACAATGTGTGCAGTTATTACTTATTGCAAAATAACAACATCAGAGCTTTGCAGGTTGACCTCTGTCTCTGAAAAGCTTGGTGAACAGCGTTTTGTTTTATCTCCATAGTAACGGATATATGAGTAGGAGGGTCAAAGTTCAGGGTGTAAGTTATAAGGAAGTAGTATGTCCTGACTGTGCATAACGCATGGAACTGTACGTACATTTTAAGGACAGCTGCAGTACATACTAAAAGTAAAAAGAAAAAGTAATTCAAAACACTCCCACAGCTGTTGCCTCCAACTCTAACTGATTTGAACTGGTATTAAGGTATAGTTTTACTCAAGGATCCAGGATCGAGTCTGGGAGTTTTTGGAGCCAGAAGTGACCATATTTGGACCAGAGGGTGGAGCTGGGGAGGATACTCATTGCTACATCTCTATCATGATTGACAGGTGGTCATGGTAGTGATTTCTCAATCAAAAGGTAGCCACACCTGAAAGCATACCCTGCTTTCTGGTCTATTTGACCCAAATGGGACATCACTTGCAAACTGAACATGATGCTGTATTGATAAAGACTTAAAACTAGCTATTGAGGCCAAAAACTCATCAGTACAATGTCACCTCAGGTAAGAAAAGAAGTGAGATACATACAATCTCACTTCTTTTTACAACCACTGGCATCACTCCCTGCTGGCCATTAGGAAAAATGCAGGTGTAAGGCATTTCTGCATTGGCTTCGCTTTTCAGAACCGGAGGCTACGTCCACTTCTTTTATACAGTCTGTTACTGAAGTCTGTTGAACAAGAAGCTGGAAGGTGCCACACACAGTGCCAAAATGGCCTTATTCAGTCTCCGGAACCAAACAGGATGTGCAGTGGTTTTTGGCAGAGATGGGAAATTAAGTAAGTAAATACCCAAATGAACTGTTTTACCACCAAACGTAAGACCACTGAGCTGGATTGATATGCAAGTGGCAGCGCAGCGCAAAAGAGGACAAATGTCCCAACATTCTCCTCACAGTATGTAAGTCGTTCCACAGTCATTCTTAACTGTCACAACATCTAAATTTACGGAAGCCCTAAAGGCAAGCGAGAAAAACAAAGATTCTGGTGATCCATTTTCTAAGTATGATCTTAATTGTTTCTTCTCCTGTGTTTGTCTTAAGAATGGGTATAAAAAAAGGTTTTGCCAGGACAATCTAAGTTCCTTTTTTCATTTGTGAAAACAGAGGGTAAAGGGCAGAGGGTACAGTCAGTGTTAAAGTGCATGAGCCAGCATGAACAGGTGGGTTTAGAGATGGGATTTGAAGGATGTTATGCTGTCAGACTGTTGGATGTGTAGGGGTAGGGATCTCCAGAGCCTGGGGGCAGTGTAGCTGAAAGCCCTGGCAGCCATAGTGCTGAGGCGTGAGTGGGGACGGTCAGGAGACAAGCAGAGGAAGAGCGCAGGGAGCGGGAGGGGGTGTACTCCTGGAGGAGGTCAGAGAGACAGGTGGGGGCTATGCTGTAGAGGGCTTTGAAAGTGCATAGAAGGTTTTTGTAGTCAATTCAGTATTGAACAGGGTAGTTGGAGGAGAATGGGGGTGATGTGGTTGGATGATTTGTTGCACGTAATGATCCAGGAAGCTGTGTTTGGAATGATTTGAAGCCTGTTAATGAGTTTGGTGGAAAAGGGAGCTGGGCTCTCTAACCTCCCGGGTTAAAATAAAATAAATTGAATAATTTACAGTTAGTTTACAGTGTTTCTCTCGTGTGCGCGCTCTCTCTTTCTCTCTCACAGTCTCACTCTGTTTCTTTTCTTTTGGCTTTTCTAAGATGACAGATGCTGAATATATACTCCCTAACTGATGCTGTGGCTGTTTGTGGCTGACTGAGAGGGATGTGAACTTATTAGTTTGCAGCTGTGTTAATCAAATCAGGTTGGGTTTTCATTACACGTGCCAAACGTGCCAAACGGTACCAGTCCCCTTTGATCTGACATCAGACGTGACGGGACAGTCGATATAGAGATACATTTATCGTCTCCTCAGCTGTAAAATGCTCATTCTTTCCAGTTGGTAGGTCTGCCGTCTAACTAGCTCTCTGCCGTGCGCTCCAATCGCACCTCTTTTAAAGGGAATGAGAGGTGACACTCTGATTGGCTTATTGAATGATACGCCCAAAACACACCCATGACTAATTCACAGAGTAAGTCCAACCCTTTTAGACTCTTCGCCATGGCGCACAGCCTAAAAACGCAAGTGACTGGGACACGCCCATGTGCGGAAGAAACATGAATACTTAAACTCCTACTTAAAACATTAGCTAGTGGTGCACTTCGGCCTCTTGTGGTCAGAATTAGTATTACAACAAAAAATGAACTTGCCAAAACTTTTTTTCACTCGTTTTCACAAATGATAAAAACTAAAAATGATTCTGGCAACATCTTTCTTCACCTGTTGTTAAGTCATAAACATAAGAAAGAAAAAAAATTCGATCTAACTTTTTTTTTTCTCTCTTGCTTCTTCAGGCTTCCATAGCCATCTCTTACAGCTAAACGCACTGCGCGAGTTGTTTCTTCATGCTGCTCAGCTTCAAAGAGCAGGAACACCGATTCATCACCGTGCCCGAGCATTCATCAGCACCAGTGTGGCCCCACGACAGAAGATTACCACATCATTGGCAGCCAGACTCTGACAACAAGCGGGCCATTCAACAGCAGGCCAGGCAGGGGAAACCAACAGACTGCAACTCGCACTTGGCACAGACTGCTTGTTTACGTAAAAGAGGAAGGAAAAGGCTGCCTTGCACCTAAAGCACTACAAACACTGCTCCGTGCCCTCAGGAAGAGAAGGGGCAGAGCGGAGGCGTGATGAGCCAGATGCAGATAAATTTAGAGATCTGGATGTAGGTACATCTGGATGAATCAGACCCGGCACCCATGGGCGTTTTGTCACAAAATGTTGCTCATCAAGATGATGCTGACAGACAGGAAGGCCGGCTGTAAACAACTTATTTTTCAATTACATAACACTTATGAATCATAATATTAGTCGTCCCAAGGTCAAAATTCTGGAGAGACACGTAAATACTTCCCTGCAAACTTTAAGAATCATGTCTGCTTCAATCTCAGCTGCTTTGGCATAATCCTTTACGTATCATATAAATGTTGCCTGTTGCAGATTAAAATTTTAAACTGCAGCAATAAGCCTGTCCTACCTTCATTAAACAGCTCGATGAAGTCCAGCGCATGTTTCATTATTTCCCTCATAGCTTCAAAGATATTGCTCCTCAAAACACCTTGAGGCTGAGGACCAACTTCCAGACCTGAAATGAAACAATCAGAGGACACATTTGCAAATTTAAAACTTTTCTTTACTGACTGAGTGGAATATTTGGGGGACATCTTACATATTGTCCATTGTCCCTACAACAGTCTGGCTGGACTCACCGACAGGGTGCTTGGCAACAGAGCGGGAGGTGGAATATTTCAAAAGAGGATGTTCATTAAGCAGAACGAGACAGCTGGCTGGAGCCATGGCTTTCTGCAACGCAAAGACAACAAGGACAAAATCTCAGCTGCAGATAAAAAACACACCTTGGCACAGTTTCACACGCCACATCAGCCAACTGTCTTAAAGCTTCAGTGTGTAGGATTTAGGAGGATATATTGTCAGAAATGTAATATAATAAGTGTATTTTCTTTAGTGTATAATCACCTGACAATAACAATCATTGTATTTTCGTGCCCTTAGAATGAGCTGTTTATATCTACTGAGGGAGCCGCCCTTTCGCAGTTGTGCTCTGTGGCAGAGGGGCTCGAGTTTATGTAAGGGATAATGTATACTGAGCTGGTGACTGTTGAAAAATAACTCCCGACAGGGGAATGGAGTTATTTTTCAACAGTCACCGGCTCACTATACATTATCCCGCTTAGAACATGGCTTACTACTAAAACATTCAGTGTTGTGACACAAAATTATGATTAAAGCATGTTTTATTGATTCAAAATTCGCAAAAAGAAATGTGTCTGTACTCTGTATTCATGGCAATGGCAGCCTAATGATAATTAATACTGAATTGGACGTTTCCGTTTATTGTGAATATTTGGCCTGTGTGGACTAACGTTAACTGATTTTGATGCTCCTCAGTCTAAGGACGTTGCTATGGCATCCCTAGCAACTGAGCATCAGAGCAGCTTTCTCCAGGTAACAAGATATTTAACTGGTGATCACAACATAACAGCATTAAAAAAACTGCAAGCACAGCCACGCTTGGCCTCCCTCCATTGAAGCAAATATGACACGTACAATAATAAACCGACGATCATAATAACCATGTGCATGGATCATGTTTAAGTTGGTAGTCTGTGTTGGTAATGTAAAGAAAATCTTGTTCTTGGTTTGACTCAAGTCTCTGGGGAAGTGAAGGAACTGAGTTGCCCTGTCTGTGATTTCTGAAGTTAAAAAGTATTTCTCATAACCTCTTTTGCTTACAGTCACAAAGAGTATGTTGCTTTTGGCTGCTCTTTTCCTCCCTGCTGTTGCTCTGCATGCCTTTGTTGTCTGTTACAGAGGAAGAACCAGAGCCGCCAACAGGCCTAGTTCAAATACTGTGTATTTAGGTTCATCTAGTTCTTTGTCAGTTGAATCAATTTGGACGTTTGTTAAAAGATGTTGACGGGTTAATCAAACTTTTCACCCCACGGTCAAACAACTTCATTTGAACTGCCATTGTCTCTAAAACTTTTGTTAGGTTTCTGTTTTTTGCCATAAAGCAACTTGAAAACTGCTGTAAATGTCTTGTTGTTTATGGCAATTATTGCATACTGTTAATTCACTGTGGTTGAAACGCTATTTGTTCCACCTTCTGTAGTAATATATCAAACAAAGGAAGAGGGAGTCTTCTCTGAAACATAAGGGCAAATAACGACCAAAGAAAACAGGCGTCTCTGGTGTATTCGGATGGTTGATCCTTTAAATGAGTTTGTTTAACGTGTAAAGGTAAACTGATTAATGGATTACCTACACAAGTTAACTGAACCTCTCCAAGAGACCTCTTAGTAAAACACTGACTTCTAAGCACACATATGGATGTGGAAGATTGACGTGAACAAGCAAACATACTTAGGGAAAATGTCTCTGGGGTCTGGTGTAAAATTTTACCCCCAATTTAGACTTTGTGCACACGGTGAGAGAAGGTCCACAGATTGAACGCTCCTGAATACCTACAGTACAGACGCATGCTTGTGCCGAAAAGTTTAAAAATTCGAATGTGCTCTTCAAGGCTCTGCAAGGAGTTAGAATCATTATTTTATTTGAATAATTTGTCATTTATTTTTCAGAACAGGTTACTTTGTGATATTCAGGAGATTAGGAGTGATATGTTTCGCATGTTTAGAGAAAATATTGGGATTCTTGGCCGGGCTCAGCCTTTGGTTTACTGGTCCATCTATGTCCCAACCCTCACCTATGGTCATGAGCTCTGGGTAGTGACTGAAAGAATGTCATCGCGGATACAAGTGGCTGAAATGAGTTTCCTCTGTGGGGTGGCTGGGCTCAGCCTTAGAGATAGGGTGAGGAGCTCAGACATCCGAAGGGAGCTCGGAGTAGAGCCGCCGCTCCTTCGTGTCGAAAGGGGGATGCCTCCTGGGTGCCTCCTGTTAGAGGTGTTCAGGGCACGTCCCACTGGTAGGAGGCCCCGGGGGTAGACCCAAAACACACTGGAGGGATTACATATCTCATCTGGCGTGGGAACGCCGTGGGTAAGCCGATGAAAATGGATGGATGGATGGATATACGGTATAAACCAAAACTCCTAACTTCTTGTCTCATAAAGAAGAGCTAAATTTAAGTTTTGTTTCAGTAAGGGAACATTTTTTTATGGCTGAATTTCTCTTCCAGGCCTGGATAGAAGGCAGAGCATTCTGTCTCTGGACTGAGTCGTGAAATAACATTTAGCTTTTGATTGATACTGCAATGTCATTATAATTGTGTCTTGTATATCCGGGGGGGTTGGACACATCCAAGTGCGCATGACGCAAATAAAAATCAATCAATCAATCAATCAATCAAGGCAGTCACCTTGATGTAGTTCATCATCTGCAGGTTGAAGTGGTCTTTGGAGCTCTCCAGGATCAGAGTGCAGCCCATGTTGGACGTCGTGTTGTGGAGGTCAAAGATGACATCGTAGGCATCGGGGCTTCCTTTGGGTCCGAATATCCTGTTGATCTCCTGAGCTCTCTGCACCTCGTAGGGAAGGTCGTCTCCTCCCGGGGCACTGCGGGACACACACACACACACACACACACACATGTCAACACATTCACAGCTTATCAGACCATTCTGCTGAAGGAACAATGAGCTATGACACGTGTTAATGATTCACACAAGGTTATCTTCTTGTCCTACATGGCCTGTAACACTTTCACCTAACTGTTAGCCAGGGTGGAGAATCTCTGCGATTAACAGGTCAGCCCAGTAACTCAAACTGGACCAAAAAACAAGAATTTCCTGTTACCGCAAGTCTTCACATGTGCGTAACAAACAGGAAGACATTAATAACCGCAAATGATGTCTTGGTAATGACCATAATTCCACCTAATCTGTTAATGTAGGAAGTCATGGCAGCCATTAAGTCTACGCTGGAAGATAAAAGCTGGATTCAACAGGACAGTTTGGCCCCTTTTTGTGAGTGTTGAGATGAAATTTAATCCACTTTCTCCAAGCCTTGCATGTCTGCTCTTAAAGATCCTTGAGAGATTTGTTTTGTCCCCAGGCTGGACTTGCCCCCCCCCCCTCCACTACCAGACAGACACGCTACATGCTCTGAGCACAGAATGACCGCCTCCCCTTTTTTTTCTCTTAGCTCTTTTAAAGCATTTCAGAATAACCACTGGTCTAGGACATTCTCCAAACTACTGTAGAGCAGCACCTCTGCTGTGCATTATTGTCTCGCCTCCCTCACATCTGCTCTTTAGACCCCACTTTCAGCAAATATCTGGTATTGTCTGGACTGGCACGACGTCAGTACACAAGCACAGTGTGAGCTGCAGCTGATAAAGTGGTCTCAGCCGAGAGGACAGTAAATATGAGGGGAAAGCAGTCAGTCTATTTAAGTTGAAGAAAATGACGCTGTGTGCTGTTTTTAGAAAGAGCCTCAGAGCAGTTAATCTTCTTATATGTTGCCTTCAGAGAGGCCAAACAGTAAGAAGATCTTTGAATATCATTATAAAAACTTGCAGGATGACACAAAGTAACCCAGACAGGATGATCTGAGCTTTTAACATTATTTCAGTAATCTGCAGCAAATAATTTAAAAGTAAACACGACAACAGAAGTGGAAAATATCATAAAGAAACTAAAGGTAAAAAAGGTATACGTCATAGGAAATCCTGTATCAATAATACTTTCAAGCCTATGTGCTGTGTTTGTCAATAAATTACAGACCCATCTTTTTAATTTGTGGAGAAATGTTTTAATCACTATTTTCTTTTTTGCATTTTGTTCTTTTACATTCTATTGACATATATTAACTGATTTTTAAAACATTTTCTTTTCTTTTTTACATTTTACATTAAACAAAACAAATTTTTACTGTTGTAATTTTAGTCTTGCATTTTTTTTTCAATGTTGTTTTTTAATAGAGAAATGTTTTTAAGGGTTAATCTTTTATTTTTTGCATTGTTTTTTTTTCTCCCTGGTGTTTATGTTATTTACCTTTATTCTACTGACTTATGTTCATTTTTTATTTTTTAGATTTTCAATTCATTAAAACATTTTTTGTTTTATTGTTATTATTTTAGTCTTGCATTTTTTTTATCTATTCATTTATTTTTACTCTGTTTGTGTCCAACATTTTCACTTAACACAAAGGTTATAAGACATTTTTTTTGGGTCATTTTCATGTTATAAACACTTCGCTGGTCTCCAAACTTATCTCCATGGCTACATTGATTATACAAACAATACTGTTGTTTATTTAATTTCATTGTAATTATTTTTAACTTATGTTTGTGTTCACCATTTTGACTTTTCCTTATCCGCTGCGAGGGTCCTAAGGACAGAGGGATGTCGTATGCTGTAAAGCCATGTGAGGCAAATTGTGATTTGTGATATTGGGCTTTATAAATAAAATTGATTGATTGATTGATTGATTGACTTTACATAAATGTTGAATGAATGATTTTTTTTAGGACATTTTTTAGACATATTTTAAACACTCCCACCCCACCCTATATCTCCACGCTAAAATTTAAGATACAAAAAATATTCCTGTTAATTGCATTTTGTTCTGTTTTATCTAATTTAATTTAGTTTAATTTAATTTTTTAAGTTTTCGACTGTGTGTGCCACAGGAAAGGTGTTGAGTATTGACACCCATACTCACTTTCCAAAAGCATAGATACAATATTCCCCTAACAGACTAATCACACTAAAAGACCCCATATAGAAACATAATGGTGATAAGACTCCAGTATGCACCACACACACACACACACACACACACACACACACACACACACTACAATAACCTTGGGAATGTTATAATGGGATTCCTGTGGTGATTTATGAATACTGGGATACAATGCTCTTATCCAACCACATTAGGCTGCTGTGTGCTTCATGCCCAGTTCATGCACGGTCCATGCACGCTGACTATATGAGCCAGCGTTTGCGTAACACCATATCTTCCGCTGTAATGCACAAGGAGGGGAACGCATTTGTAAAAGAAAAAAAAAAGTCGTCTTAGTTCATTTGCAGCTCGGTCACGTTTCGCTCACGTTTTTCCTGCTGGCTGACAAGTCAGGAGGAGGGGACACGCTGCTCTGCTGTTATTGGGAGGTGGTGGTGGTGGGGGGAGACATGGCTGGTGGTAAACACACACACACACACACACACACACACACACACACACACACACACTACCTGAGACAATGACAGTTTGATGGAAGGGTCAAGGTGACTGTTTTTGTGCAGGGATGAGAAGAAATCAGTGTGAATCCTTGTTACACTGCACTGTTTGTCACTGTCATGTGTTTATTATCCCGAGCATGGTGATGTGTCCCTGATCCGTCAGGCAGAGCGCACGTGTCAATCAATAACGTTGCATAATAGTTATTACATTTCCCAACATATTTCCACTAACTATAGATACGCACGTGTCCTGTCTTTGTTTTCATAATGAGATTGAGCGCAAAACATAATGCGTAAAATCACACCAGGGTCCATTGTGATTGTGGAGCTGTTTTGTGGATCCGTGCCATGAAAAGTTTCCATTCAACATGTATGTCAGCAGACAGGAACAACAACAACAACATCCAGACCCAGCAGCGACACTGAACATGCCATGACAGCCGCTGCTCCGAGGTGTGTGTTCACCTACCTGAGGTTTTCCGGGGTGAAGGCTCGGTTCAGATCCGTGTCCACGTATCTGGTGCACTTCTCCACAGCCCTCGGGTTGGTAATGTAAGGTTTGGTCTCGACCCCTTTCCTCTGGATCTCGGCGCTATTCTTCACCCACAGGTTCACCAGCGTCATGCCTGACATCTCGTTCCCGTGCGTCCCTCCGAATATCGCCACCCTCCTGGCCTCTTTAAAACACGCGCTGTTGTTGTAAGAAGACATGGCTGGATACGGATAAAAGTGTGGAGAGTCTGGATGAAGACACGCCGGGACTCACAGAGGTAAAAAGTTTCCAGCTGGAGCTTCACAGGCTCAGTGTTTAAATGCCTGCTGTGGCTGCGCGCTTACGTAACGTGCCCGCTGGCTTGTTGTGATCAGTCACCGTGCGTAAAATGCGCTGAGTTGTGCACGACATCTCCACTTGCAGGCGAAACTCCAGTGAACAAGGTTCCTCCCTTTGTTCACACATCACTGTGAAACTCACGGGAAAGATTGACTATTCGTTTCCGGTGATGTTCTCCAAAATAAAGCGTAATCAAAACAACATTTCGGTATTTAAGCGGCATTAACAGGTAGTCTCTAAAGCTAGACTTGTCAAGATATAGTACTTCCGGTCGTGGCCTTCAAAATAAAACCATTTCACTTGTTTACCCACTTATGCCCCCAAAATATATTTAGCAGTCTATGATAAGTAAATGCCATATTTGTCTGATTGGTCTAAAGTCTTAAAAATCTGGTACAGACACATTTTGGGCAGAATGAAAAAGTTAGGTTAGAAATTTCTAGCTGTTGTATTTTGAATATTCAGCTCATGTTCTTCACATCTGGTACTGAAATGCACGTAAAACAGCATTATATGCACTTGTGCATATAATATATGTTATTAGGCTTATATGTTAATATGTTTATGTGAAAGAACAAAAACGATTTAAATGTTAAATATTAAATCTCAATGTTAAAACTAAATGTTAAATTTAAAGGTAAATATTAAAACTAATGTGAAATGTTGAATCTAAATGTTAAAAGTTAAAACTAAAGGTTTAATCTTAAATCTAAATGTTAAATGTTGAATCCAGAAGTTAAATATTAAATCTAAATGTTAACTTTAAAGGTAAGTATTAAAACTAATGTGAAATGTTGAATTCTATGTTAAAAGTTAAAAATAAAGGTTTAATCTTAAATCTAAATGTTAAATGTTGAATCCAAAAGTTAAACATTACATCTAAATGTTAAAACTAAATGTTAACTTTAAAGGTAAATATTAAAACTAATGTGAAATGTTGAATCTAACTGTTTAAAGTTAAAATGAAAGGTTTAATCTTAAATCTAAATGTTAAATGTTGAGTCTAAATGTTGAATCCAAAAGTTAAATATTAAATCTAAATGTTAAATTTAAAGGTACATGTTAAAACTAATGTGAAATATTGACTCTAAATGTTAAAAGTTAAAACTACAGGTTTAATCTTAAATTCAAATCTAAATGTTAAATGTTGCTTCTGATGGCTGTTCCATCGGTGTGTGAGCTTGTGTGTGAATGGGTGAGCACTTCAAGTGATCACAAGACTAGAAAGGTGTTATAGAAGTGCTGAGCAGTTTAACTGATAGGATGATTTTCATATCATGATATCAATGAATCACTTTTAATATGCTTTTATACTTCTGTACTAACTCCATATACATGCAATTCTTCCAGATATCTTTTAAGTTTGTGCAACTTAAAGATACTAGATGTGCATTTTTCCCCAAAGGAGAATAAATCATCTTCTTCTTCTGTATCTGACTGAAAATCAAAATCTTCCCTTTCAACCCCATGAATACCCACAGTGCACTTTGTTGCAGCTTAAACAAACCGAGTCACTCAGTCTATATCAGCTTATTTACAAACCTATTCTGCAATAAAACAGTTTCAGATTCAGGTTCTGATCATAAATGATTTGAATCTGTGACACCATTAACGAAACAAGCACAGGTTCAGGGCTTTATTTGTACAGCTGTGCGACCACTCATAAACTTTTCGACTTTTACTGAACCATGACTTATTTCTACTAAAGGTGCAGCAGGGTGAAATAAAAGATGAAACTTCTCCCTGCTGTCAGAAAGAGAATGTTAGGTGGCAGGCTGGGTGTTGAAATTGATCAATTAAAAATACAAAAATAAAAACCATAAAAA
This sequence comes from Epinephelus cyanopodus, assembly GCA_026686955.1. Lineage (NCBI taxonomy): Eukaryota > Metazoa > Chordata > Actinopteri > Perciformes > Serranidae > Epinephelus > Epinephelus cyanopodus. The sequence goes on from CM048924.1 coordinate 20,861,074, forward strand.
ACATATTCAAGTAAGTTCTTGGGATTTTGGCTTTATATTCAAAAGTGATCACGAAGATATTAATTATAATCAATCCTTCCTCTAAATATTGTAATGTTCATATTCAGCTGTTATTTTATCTTTTTTTTAAAAACAGTGCATTTCAACACCAAAAAGGTTGAAAACTGTGTTGGTACAAAAACGCTTTGATACAAAACAAAATCCATTAAAAAATGTTTTCCCTTTAACACTGTTATAATTATCATTTTGTGTTTTCGGATGACTGATTGTCCAAAAAATGATCTCTCTGTCTGCCAATCTATGACTCATCCAATCAGTGAATTCATACTGAATTCAGTCTGCCAAAAAGTCCTCACTTGGATCATGAAGTCTCCGCTTGACCTTTCTGTGCTTATTTTTCGTGTTATTGTCGGGTGACGACATTTCAGCTTTAGACAGAGAAGCCTCTGATGACACGGTGCTGCTGGGAACAGCTGACGGCTTATTGCGCTCCTTCTTTTTCTTTTCTTTGGGCTCCAACTCAGCGGGCTCAGTGAGCGATTTCCCCTCAAGCAAAACATCATCAGTGGGTTTCTTTTTCTTCTTCTTTTTCTTGTGCGTCATATCATTTAAAGCCAGATTCTCAGTCGTAGTGCTGTCAAGAGACATTTCAGCACTCGGACCATGTTTGCCTTTTGTCTTGCTCAGCGAAGATGTGACTGGTTCAGCATTGTCAGTGGCAGCTGCTGGATCCTGTTGTATCAAATGATCTTTAAACTTATTCTTCTTCTTCTTCAACACCACAGCCTCATCAGGAAGAGAAAGTCCTGCATCAGCTGCACTTTCATATCTTTTCACAGGTGTTACCGCCTCATTTTCATTTCCTGCATGTTTCTTTTTCCTTTTCACCCCTGTATCAGTGGTTTCGGGTAGAAAGTTCTGACATTTTTCATTTGCTTCCTCAAAATCCGGCTTTTCCACGCAGTCCTGTGCTACCGACACCTTCCTCTTCCTTTTCTTTTTCACGATGCCATTAAGTTCCTCCGAACAACCAGCGCTGACACCGGCTTTTTCTATACCTGAGACACGAGACTGCGAGGGAGAGTTTTGCTCCCCATGTGTCTGAGCGTCGTTTTCCTTTGCATCAGCAACGAGGAAGGATGAGGTCCGCCCCGCTTCCTTTTCCTGCACAGACACTGAATCATCGCTTTGTGCCACACCGTCTTCAGAGATACCCCTGCTACGTATTTCACTCTTTTTCTTCTTCTTCTTTTTTGACACAAGTTCAGTATTTTGGTCCTCAATGCCTTCCTCTGTTTCCTGGGTATCACCTATATTCTCAACCCTTTCTTTTTGTTTAGGAGAGTCAAAGATATTCTCAAAGATAGCTTTCTTCTTTTTCAGTGACATCCCTGAACCTTTAGCCAAGGTTAAAGAATCATCAATACAAAAGTTCACATCTACACCCTCTTCTCCATGCTGAGTTGCATCATTAGACGACGACTGCCGCTTCTTTTTGTGCTTCTTCGTTTTGACATGGCTGAATGTTTCTTGTGAAGAAGCTGCAGCATTTTCTAAACAATTTCCAGGTTCCTCCAACTGCTCCGTTGGTATGAGCTGCAAATCTGAAGTCCTATTCAACGCCGCCTCCTCTTCACGTTCCTCTGTAATTGCAGCATTCTCTTCTTTTTTCCTTTTCTTCTTTTTCTTCTTCTTTACCTCATCATTTAGAGGTTCAGCGACTGTGCTGGACTGTAGCTGCTCAACATCCTCACCACTTCTTTTCTTCTTCTTCTTCTTGCCACCATCCTCCGCTCTCACATCAGATTCTACGTTTCCATCCTCTTCCTGTTCGACATTTTCTGCTGCAGGCTTATTCTTTTTTCTCTTCTTTTTCTTATGTTTTGGATCGGTGATGTCTCCCTCGTCCTGTCTCGGTGTGTTATTGTGCGACGAGTTCACACACGTTGCAGCGTGCAGACCCTCCGGCTCTTCCGGACTCTGGCCCTTTCCTTCTTCTACACCTTCATTATCTCCTTTGTCTCTCTTTTTCTTTTTCCTCTTCTTCTGGAGATGTTCTCTTTCAGGTCCGTCCCCTGCCTGTCCTGTCGTGAACGTGTCGTCTGTGTGGAGAACATCAGTTTGAGGCTCTGCTACAGGTGTGCATGCTTCTCCGCCCTTTCCTGTGGATTGTCTTGGACTTCTCGGAAGCTCACATGGCTCACAAACTGTAGCATCGCTATCGTCGCACAGCTCTTCCTCTGCTGCTTTTCGCTGGAACATGAGGCGTTTCTTTGCCTTCAGTATTTCACTTTGGGCCAGAGAGCTTCTGTCAGTTGCTGCGTGTTCATTGGTCCTCTCCTTCTGGACCAAACCTCTAGGAGTGGGCTCTACTTTATCAGAGCAGTCTGTATCTGAAAGTATTGCTATATCTTTCAATAAGGCCACCTTCACTGTTTCTTTGCTTAACGTTTTCATCTGTCCTCCTCGCATGGTTTCTTTTCCAGCATTACCAGCTTTCCTCCTCCTCTGTTGATTTGACTGGCTGCCCCAGGTTTGCTTTGCTTTTGATGGTGCCATGAAACGTTTCCTCTCCTGTAAGATGACACACAGATTAAAACGATTAAAGTTCCAAAACAAAACGTGTAATAATGCCACATTGCCACTGCATGGTTCAGCTTGACCTGACCCACTTTTGGTATCAGGTCCTCTTATCTTTAGTCAGTCCTCTCCACTGTGGACAGTATCCCCTTAGTGTCTGTGGGGTTCTCAGCTGATTGCCATAACAACTGTGAATGAAACCGCCCTCAACGGGACACTCATTAAATCCTTTTATAAGCAACCATGTCTGTGCATCTCAAATTGTACGGCGTAGTTTTGTAGGGCTACATTTTCAAAAAAATCTGGGTCGAATAAATAACAAAATTGCGGTTACTACTGATGGTAGCTTGGCTATTTATAAATGGTTGGTTTGTGTAAGATGTCCCATGTTGGGCTAGTGACGATTCTCTCTGACCAATCAGTGGTCTGCAGTGTCTCAACTACACCTTCTAGTATGGGCTCAGCTCACTTGGAACTTCAACTGCGATGGTGCCAAGCTTTAACACACAGTGGAAACGCAGCAGAAGATGCAAGATTTGAACAGCCTGCTTACCACCACTTTGATGTCTTCATCTTCTGCTTTACCTTCGTCCTCTCTGTAACAGAACAGATGTGTTTTATTAAGAATCAATCATCACAATTTACTTTCCCCGCACATTTAATGCGTTTATTCATTCATTTATTTTCCGTAACCGCTTATCCTTTAGGGGTTGTGGGGGCGCTGGAGCCTATCCCAGCTGACATTGGGCGAGAGGCGGTGTACACCCTGGACAGGTCGCCAGACTATCACAGGGCTGACACATAGAGACAGACAACCATTCACACTCACATTCACACCTACGGACAATTTAGAGTCACCAATTAACCTGTATGTCTTTGGACTGTGGGAGGAAGCTGGAGTACCTGGAGAAAACCCACACTGACATGGGGAGAACATGCAAACTCTACACCGAAGGGCTCCCCCACCCTGTTGATATCTTAACTGTTGTGCATGACAGACTTGCTTTAGTAAAGCAGCATCTGTGCCTTGAAATGCTCAACTTGCCTGTTATGACGTGCCCTACAGAGCTGCTCAGTGTAAAAAGCCACACACTGAAGGTGTAGGATTGCAGGTCTAAAGTAAAAGTTAGTAATTTTAGACCTTAGTATTTTAAGACTGGGGTGAGGGGCTTGAAAATATTGTTTAACAACATAAGGTGGGCCCTGCAGAAAGGATTTGGGAACAAGTTGGTTAGCAAATTTAAACATCTTAAAACATGAATATATCTAAATAAATGAAAAAATTATGATAAATTATATAATGTCCAAAAAGTGTTCCAAAGAAAAGCCAGGCTAAAGGGGTACATTTAAAGTTTACATTCAGAGGTATAAACACTGTCTCCTGATGACAACACCAAGGGCTAACATGTATAGATTAACCCTTTGAAACCTGGAGCAACATCACTTTTCTTGTGCTGCTTTCAGATGCCTCTTGCAAGTATTCAAACCTTTGAACCCTGAGCAAGTTGGTGTGATTTGTTTCAATAAAATAATTTATGGGGCACCTCAAGGATCAATTTTAGGGCCACTACTTTTTAAACTTTTGAAACCTAAGGAAATGGGCTTGATTTCTTCTAAAAACATGGTGGAAAAGAATGAGCAACTTGGTAAGAAATGTCCAACAAATTGCAAAAAAAGAAAAAAGAAAGATTTAAGAATATTTAAAAAAAAACAAGGAAAAAAATCTAGGGAAAAACTATATTTATTATTATTATTATAATTATTATTATTAATATTGTTATTATTAAAATTTAAAATTATGTTACAGAATTCTTGTAATTTTTAAGCACTCTTTCCAAGTCATTTTCTGTTAGTCTATTTGACTTTCCTTCTTTCTTTCTTTCTTTCTTTCTTTTTTTTAATTCTACTAATTTTCTTCATTTTGATTTTCTCTCCTGCAAATTTTTCGGGTCATTTCATCTTTTGTTACTCATTGCCTTCTTCCCATGTTTTTAGAAGAAATCAAGACAATTTCCTTTGGTGTCAATGTTTGTTTGTTTTTTGCACATACAATTTTTACTTTGCACTAAATATGCTCACTTTTTATCCACTGCTCATTATTATTATTATTATTATTATTATTATTATTATTATTATTTATTGCTGTTTCATGTATTTCTTGTACTTATTTTTTCCATGCCTAGTTTTTTAAGTTTTTAAATATTGAAATCTTTAATCTCACTCTTTTCCCTTGACTGCTGTAACAGTGGAATTTCTCAATTGTGACATCCATAAAGGTGTATCTTATCTTATCTTTAAAAAGTAGTGGCCCTAAAACTGATCCTTGGGGAACCCCATAAATTATTTTATTGTAAATTATAAGCAACACAGAACTCTGCTCCAGCTGCTCCAGACCAACTTATCAGGTTGGGTAGCACCAAAACCAAAATTTCACTGGCATCTAAATATATCCTAATCCGATCAACTATGTTACTAGGACCGTCTTTGTACAATAAGACCGAAAACCAGACTGACACATTGCTAAATTATTGTTTTATTTAAGGAAAATGTTTAATTATATGAATATGGACATCTTTTTCCTAATATTATACTTAAAAAGGTAACATGAGATATTAGTCAGCTACTGGGTGTTGGTGGACCAAGGCTAATATTTAAAAAGTACACATGTAACTTAAAGTGAAGCATGAATATTCCTCGACATAAACTCACTCTGACAGTGGAGATATGTCCTCCCCATCAATGTCAACGGTTGGTACAGATGACTCCAGATCCTCTGCTCTTTCGTAGCTCTGCCACAGCTCTCTGACACATTTAAAGAAGCCTCCCATCACATAATTCTGTAAAAATAAAAAAGTATTTAGCTCTAAATTACGTTTGCAAAGCCTTTGTTAAATGATCATGTATTGAAGTATTGGTTATTTTTACATGAAGGCGTCCGTTCTGGGCAGGTAGCAGATTGCTTCTGGACTTCTCTGCAAGGAAAGGGAACCTGTATTTTGGCAGCGTGTATTTCTTTCTTCTCCTGTCTTTGCCTGTTTTGGATTCTTCGGGGGAAGCGGACAATGAATCGTTCTCGTCGCTTTCTTTATGATCTCCAGGAGATGTGAGGTTTGACCTCGAGCTGTGGTGACGTCGTCGTCTCCCTGACCTCACAGGCTCAGGTACCGCCTTCTGAGTTATGAACAGGCTGTCTCCTGAATCGCTGCAGAGACACAGCCACACATTTAGAGGTCAAACTGGAGCATTTTCAGGCTGCTGTAATGGGAGGGGCTGCATCAGGGTCGTTCCTGATACGCAGCAACATTTCAGCCTCACAACTTCAAAACAAGAAAAGGTGGATTTTTCATGTTTTGCATTATATAAGAATACTGACACGTTTAAGTGTTTATGGTAGTTTTATATGTGTTGCTCTTGAAAAAGTTGATTACTCCACACTGGGGACATGATAATATGAGCACATGTACACAAGCAAACAAACAAACAAACTCAGTTAAGTGACAATATCAGGAAGTGATTCACGGGAGCAGAAGTGTTGTTGCATTACAGGAATGGACCGTCATAATCATCATCATCGTTGTGACCTGTGAGGAGCATCCTTACCTGTCTGCATCAGCAGCTTCCTCTAATAACGTTACTTCATTCAGTCTGCTGTGTCCCTCGTTAGACTCAAGATACCGCGATATTTTCTCCACGTAGTCTGGCGGGGATGTTTCCAACACCATGTGGCATGACTGCCCTGATACTACATCAGCTAAAGCATCAGACTGAATCAAAGTCAGAGAGTTACGCACTCCGGTCATTGCGTAGTTTAGCTGAAAACACCGCCAAAGTAGTGGAAATCTTCATTGGCAGGAAATAGTGAGAAATTAGATCCGTTTGATGTTTCCGACGAAAATATTTTAGTTTTAAAGTTCCGCTTTAGACGCACAATATTAATTATTAACCAAACAGTTCGTTGATATCATATAACAACATGTATCTGCACCAAAACAAAGTAAAAAGCAAAAACAGTAGACACTGCACATGTGGTTCTGCGTCGACCAGGAAGTGTTTCAGCGTCATCGAAGTGACGTATAATCATCTGGCCAATCACCAAAGAGGAGGAAGAAAGCGCTCGAAACAACAAGAGGTTTCACTCTTTGTACTTCCGTGTTTGACAGCATCGGCTCCCACAATAACTTTGAGTTGTTTTTATTAATTTTTCTCCACATAAATAAATAAATGTGACATGTATTTAATGAGCACCACTGGATTCAAACTCCATTTGCTGATGAAGACCATGAGATGAAGTTATAATGTCATTGTACAAATGAATGCAAGTATAGCTCATTAGATGAACAGAAGTTGTTTATATCAGTCTTTTTATGTGATATTACTGAATTTATCTGCACTCCCTACACTGCAGAACGACAGGACAAATTATTTTCACATGTCAGAGTTCAAATATCAACCCAAAATTTAAATATTTCAGGTTTCTAAGTATGCCTACTTTAATTCCTGAAACTGATTTATTACAGTGTTACCCATGAACAAAACACAGTATCCAAATTCTACTCAAGAGCATAGGTTTTGTTTCAGTGTCAGACAAGGGTCTGGGGGTCCGAAGCCAAGACATTTTGAGCTCTATTGAACACTTCATTTCCTGCAATCTGGTGAAGTTTTATGCATCCTTGTACCCTTTCTGCATCAGTTTAGTAGACGTGCCATACTTCCTGTTTCAGTCGTGCATAGTTGCTTTATCTTCTGTCTGTTTTATGGCAGATTGCAAACATTGCAATTGTATCTTGGGGTCTTGTTCATGTGTGAGCGTAGAATGGAGGATGGGATGGATCAGTGTTTTGGTGCGGCCGCTGCAGTGATGCTTACATAGAGGGAGCTGAGCTGGAAGGTGAAGCTTTTGATTTACTGGTCCATCTATGTCCCAGCCCTCACCTATGATCATGAGCCCTGGGTAGTGACTGAAAGAATGTCATTGCAGATACAAGCGGCTGAAATGAGTTTCCTCCGTGGGATGGCTGGACTCAGCCTTAGAGATAGGGTGAGGAGCTCGGACATCCGGAGGGAGCTCGGAGTAGAGCCGCTGTTCCTTCGTGTCAAAAGGGGTCAGTCGGGCATCTGATCAGGATCCTCCTGGGCGCCTCCCGTTAAAAGTGTTCTGGGCATGTTTGGATGGATGCAAACATTGCTTTTGAGGTTGCATACTGCCACCTGCTACTTTATATACTTCAGTCATTGTTGCATCCCTGAGTCACGTTTTCACTCTTTCTCTTGAACTCACTGGTTGTTACTAGTTGTTGAATGTTAAATTGTGGTTACTGTGCTTAATGTTACTGTAATTTGAAGCGCTCTCTGATATAAGACATTTCCATCAGGATAAATAAAGTTGAATTGACATGGACTGAACTGAATTAAACTGAATAAACCCCATGGCTATGATTGCATGTATTTCACACAGATAAACTTGGCTGCATGGGCGAGGAAACATCATCTGTGAGAGGAACTCTCTTGTAAGTATTTACTCTTTGGCTGAACTTCTACAGTAGATCAGTCCCGTGGTTTGTGCAGTTTCGGTTTTTCCTCCGCTGCTGACTGTGAGCTGGTACATCCAGTAACAGCCTTCAAGCACAGTCATAATGGCAGATATTAGCAAAACCGAAAAGGTTCAGCTGCACGCTCCAGATCTGGAGGAACTACGTGGTGGTAAGGACTTCAGCTTTGACGCGCAGACAAAGTTGCACAGGCATGTTTGATCGAGAGAGCGTAATAAAGACTTATTCCTGGTTGCAGTGCTACAAACAGGACTGGAAGGCAACTTCGCTGAAGTCCAGGTGAAGGTTGTGGAGTGCCCTGATCTCACAGAGGAGCCTTTCCACTTCCCTGTCAAAGGTAACAGATCAAATATCTCATGCATGCCCTACATACATGTGTATTTAGTTTATTCATTCACAGGTTGACACTTTGTTAACCCTCACACTCCCAAACCAAAAACTGCATGTTTCTAATACGTCCATCAGCCACTGAAGTCTGTCTTTATCTTAACACATGGCTGCTTCTTCAGAATAACCAGGACTATCTGAAAGTGAAGATTTAATTGCAGGTTGCATAAAATATCTGTGTTCGATCAGGCTGTATGTACATGCAGAATTTATATATATATATATTTTTCACACACTTTTTATAAAATGCATTGTTTTAGAAACGTGAAGTTGTCAGTTATGATAGCTGGATATAGAACAGCAATCCAGCTAGTCAGCACAAAAGTACTCAGAACTTTGCCCTAAGGAAAGGTAGCAACACCACAGTAAAGAAAAAAGACATAAGCACAAGCATCAACATAGACTTAAAGTGCCTAAAGTAAAAGCTGTCTCCCAGAATGGGTCAATTCAGAATTATATATATCACTCGATTATAATTATTGATGCATTAATGTGTAAGCATCGCTAATGTTGCAGCTGCAGGTGGGGCTATTTTTTGTATTTTATATATCCTCCTGAGACCTGAACTTTTGTTTGGTGTGCATTTTTAATTTCTCCTTGCTATTTTGGATCAGTAGGTACAAAAACTAAATACTGTCAGTGACAATAAGGTCTTAGTGTCCTCTAACGAGACCTTAACAAAGTCCTAATGTCCTCAAAAGAGTACTTCCTTGGTCAAATCTGATGTCATATCAAACTACAAACATTATTAATTATAATTAAACAAGTTACCATAACATGTGATCAGGTTTTGGACCTCGTCCACTTTTGTGTCGGGATTGGCTACAGACTGATTTGGCAGAGATGGCTGCCATCTTGTTTATTGTGCTCTCACTTGCACTAGATGGCACAAAAAAGTGTCCATGAACGAGGACAACAGGTCTGAGTTAAGTAGAATGAAGTATAAGGTCACGTAAACCCAAAATGGGCATGGGCACCGGGTTGCAGGCTCAAGTCCCCATAATTGTGTCCTTGATACCTGTGATCTTACGTTAACCTTATTTACTCAGGTGTATAGGTAACGAAGTCTCTATCTCAATGTATTTCTGGGTTAGAATAAAGTTTGAATGAAAGAATATCATTTCTGTATGTGTGTAATAGTATTTAATCACATTCCATCACAGCTGCTCAGTGACATCTGGGTGTTTTTTGGTGAAGCTGACAGGAACGACAGGCTAACAGCAACTTCATAACCAAAGATTTACTTCACTTTTACTCAGATTTTACTAAAATCCTCAATATTCAAACTATATTATAAGCCTTTCTGAGTTCATAGGGGTAAGTAGAATGGGACACAGCCTAATTTTGATGCTGATTAAACAGGTGGATTGCCATAATGACGCACAAAGAGGGGTTACAAGTAAGCATGATAGACCAGGGTTACTAATATGTTCAATAAGAGTGGGATAGACCAGTTGATTTGTTTGCAAGCGTTGCTTAAACAGTGGGTAGGATACCAGCATTCCACTGAGACTGAGGGTTTCGCATGTAGTTGAAGGCCTACCTGATGTGCGTCATGTTGTTTTTCATGTCACCTCATGCTGTAGGCTTGTGTGGAAAGCCTCGCATCACTGATGTTGGTGGTGTGCCGTACCTGGTCCCGTTGGTTCACAAGGACAAGGTAGACTTAATGAGAATATTGTTTCGAGATAATGATCAATGGCCCGTAGCGAAAGGGATTAATGTATTGTTGTCTCTCCTCCTCTTCCTCTCAGGAATACAACATGAACACTGTATCAAAGGAGGTGGAGCTGCCAGGAGCCTTCATCCTCGGTGCAGGAGCTGCTCCCTCCAGAATTGTTGGAATGAATGCAGAGGTTAGTCATTTTTTTACCCCCTGTATCTAACTGAAAGCTGCAAACAAGTTTCTCAGTGCAGGGTATGTTAAATAATGGAGAAATAGAATGTAACGAGTTGGAGAACGCAGAAACTGATGGACCAAATGTTCTCGTCCACAGCTGATGCCTCTGGTTCTGACCGAGGCGGAGGGGAGGCCTGCAGTCAACAGCAGCTACTTCTCCTCCATCAATCCAGTGGATGGCCAGTGTCTGCAAGAAAAGTACAGTGACAAATTCTCTGACTGCAACTTTGGACTGCTGGGCAATCTGTACGCTTGTGAAGGCAAGTCTGGAAAGGTAATGTGTCTCCTCTGATCACACAAGACCTGCAGCTGTTTGTCTTTGAGAAGATGCCTGCATTGGGGTTCCTCCAAAAATGCGATGTCATTATTGCCTCTGCTTTTGGCAAATAATGAACATCTCTGGTTGTGTATGAACTTAAAGATAAATTAGTAACCTCCCTGAAGTTGTTGTGTGTGACCTTCAGCCCCGTCACATTTGTGCTCCCAACATTTAAAAGGGTAAACATTAATAAAAGGACAGTGACTGCACAAGCAGAGCTGTGGTGCCCTCTTCACCTGTGTACCTCCGCAGGTCATAGAGGTGAGGGCCAAGAAGAGGACGGGAGGTGACAGTCTTGTGACGGCCATGAGGACAACTCTGGAAGGTCACTACCCGGATAAAAGCCTGGCTCTGGGCGGCACCTTCATCATCCAGAAAGGGAAAGCTAAAATCCACATCATGGTAAATATTGGACATGACACAGAAGGCATGATGTCTGACTGTTACATGAATTGATTTATCTCTGTGTGTCTGATCATCGATAGCCGAGAGAGTTCTCAGTCTGCCCGCTCAACACCAACGATGACGTCAACAACTGGCTTAAGCACTTCGAGGTTAGAGCCCCGCTCATCTGCCAGTCGGTGCTGGTATCCAGAGACCCTGTAAGTCAAGCAAACACACTCATCTCTGGAGATAAATGTCCAAAGTCAAGAAAACTCTCTGGCACATGAATTTGAGGATGTAAGTTTAAGGGCTGTAACATCAATAGGCTATAAGCTGTAGGTGGATGAGTTCAACATCCAGTATGTCTCCCTAAATCCTACAAATTGGACCTGTAAGAGAGTTTTGAACTGAGAATATATTCGATACGCTCCTCATTTGCAAAATCAGCTGCCTTGTAATGATTCACGTGTTTTCTGTGTATCCAGGGTTTGGACCTGCGGGTGGAGCACACCCACTGCTTCAGCCACCACGGAGAGGGCGGCCACTACTACATAGACACCACACCGGATAGTGTGGAGTACCTGGGCTACTTCGTGCCTGCAGAGTATGTCTACCGCATCGACAGGCCCAAAGACACCCATGGAGTCGGACGAGATTGAAGGACGCATAAACGAACGAATGATGTTTGCAGCACAGCGTCTCGATAATCTAGATGAATCGAGCAGTGTATGATTCATGTGAGGTTTTTGAACTCTAAACTTGCACAGAAACTTTTTTTAAATGAAAATGCATCATATCTGTAAATCTTTCCTCTTTATCACAAATCTAAAAAAGTCTTATACATTTCTTATGTAATAAACGGTGTTGAATCTGGAACATCTTGGCTCACTGAATGCTGTAGTAATGTGCAAATCACTACCTCTAAAAGAAAAGTAAATCTGGGACCTTGAACTACAGAGTTGCCTGCCAACTCCATCATGATAAAAGAAATTGTGCAAGACAGTTGAAAGCAGGCAGTTGCAGTAATATCTGTGCCCTGTTTGCACGGGGTGAAAATAAGGACAATCATTTTAAAGGCCCTACACACCACCTATGCACACGACACACACAGGTATTTGGTTAATTAGGCCTCTTTTCAAGACAATGGTGATGTGCACAAAACATGCTCAGTTGATCTCTAATATCTCCCACAGTTGTATTTGTCGAGGTGGGTTAGCCAAGGTCCAATCGGTCGGAGGTGAAAACACTTAAAAAGCCATCAGGTGAAAAACTAGATGTCACAACAGAGGCTACATTTGCATGGCTGTAAGTGTCACCTTTATACTGGGTTTAAAGCTAAAATCAGCTTCTGTGTTTCACGCTATTATGAGAGGCCACATGCGGCGTGTCAACACTGGACATGACCTTACAAATTAAGTTTAGACCACATCTACACTATAACAAAGGCTCATTTACAAACCCCATCTGGTATTTTGTTCCTCCCAAAATGAGTTTCAGGTTCACTCTGCTGCCTTAGTGCTTATTCATGCTGACAAATGTCTACAAAATGTGTGAAAATTTAAACTGGAGTAGAGAAATTCCGTTAGGTTATAGAATTAAGTTATAGAATTTCTGCAAATTTGACAGATAAAACAGATGAGAATTTGATGTTTAAAGGTCAAAGGTCAAGGTCAGTGTGGCCTCACAAAACATGTTTTGGGCCAAGAATTCCTTCACTGATTATGTCAAAACTTCACACACAAGCCTAATAGGATAAAATGATGAAGTGATGACTTTTTTTTTAACCCAAAAGGTCAAGGGTCAACTTCACTGCCACATCATAATATTCCACATAAAACACTTTTCTGTCCATTACTTAACGTCATAACTCAAGAACAATGACTTTGTATATAGTCATTAAATAAAAATAAAAGGTGTTGTTTTTCAGTGGTTTTATCTTCAGACATCTTGGCCCCTGTTGTTGTCAGTTATTTATTTTAATGAGAAATTTTCTCCCCCCCGTCAGTGTATGCACTGATAAAGTACCCCATCCTTGTGAACCTGCCTTTAACATAGGTGTCTCTCCCCCTCTCTGTTAATATTGAGCCTGCCTTTCAGCTCATCTGTCATATGTTTGTATCATTGAGGAGATGGAGGACCGTCCTATTGACGATATTCCAGCTGTTATTCCTCAGGTGAAGGGCTCATTGCATGGGTCAAACAGTCTCAGTAAAAAATCAAAAAATGCAAGGCTCCTTCAAAAACACACCAAGGCACTCTGTAAAGTCTGTAAAGTTAAAATGCCTTTATTTTACATGGCAAAATGAATCAAAAAGTTAAAAAATGACCAACGCGTATCGACCAACATAGGTCTTCATCAGGGTCAGACAGGAGTAACTGGCTGTTATTAGGGGTTAGTGGAATGGGGAGGACTATGACTGGACTATGCTTTGTTACCAGTCATAGATATGCTTTAAGTTGGATGCCTGTTCTGAATATGCGCTGTGTAATCCTGTTAGAATGGAGTGAAAATATTCTTGATAAAAATGTTCCTCTCCACCCTCATCAACAAGGCCCAGGACATGACATGGACTAGACACTACATGTTACATTAACATCTTCATCTGTCTCTATGCGTTACAATAGGCCTTTGTCCTGGACATATTAGTTTTATCACTCTTATTGTGAACTTTTGCACTTTCCTTGGACAATATTTTGCAAATTTCTGCACATAACTACCACATCTAAAAACATCTAAAAGCAGCATATATATATATATATATATATATATATATATATATATATATATATATATATATAAATATTATATATATATTAATATATTATTATTATTTTTATGTAATTTTCACAATATTTGTGTCTCTGGATGTTTATAAAAGTCTACTTGCTTTATTTCTGAATTTTCTTTTCTTTTGATTTTCATTAAAATTTTCTTTTTAATTGAAAAAAAAAAAAAAAATATATATATATTTATCATGTATTCGAGTGGTGCATGATACAACCATATATATATATATATGGTTGTATCATGCACCACTCCAAAGAAAACTTCTTCTAAAAATATTTTACAATAAACCCGGTTCTGATCCTGATCATATCAATGTACTGTTTGGTTTCATTAAGTTAATAATAAATGCTGGTAAATTAGATAAGATAAGATATACTTTATTGATCCCCCAGAGGGGAAATTCAAATACCACAGTAGCACAAGACAAAACAAAAGACATTAAATAGAATAAGATAAAAGAGAAATAAAATAAAATAAAATAAAACAATAGTGAATAAATAAAAAGATAAAATAAAAATAAAAAGCTATATCAAGATGCACAAAGTGACTAAAATGGTAAAGTGTTGAATAAAATAAAGTGTTTTTAATTATGTATTAATGTAATTGCAAATTTAATGATTGCTTCAATCAAGTACATTAAATATTGAATTAACTGTAGAAATTATATTACATAACAAAATCACTTGAATAAAATATTGTAGTTCTCTAGTGGTGAAACATCGCCCTCTTCTGACCGCAGCAGGTAACACATCATTTCCCACAATGCTGCTGCCGCACCAGCCCGGAAGTCGGACGTTTATTGACAATATGGCCGCTGTGCTGGGTCTGGATTTGGGGAAAATTGTAATTTGACAGCGCTCACCGGGGCTGCGATACTCACCCGTTTCCACCTCGGGCGTGTGCGGGACCGATGCATTTGAATGAAGGGACCCGCCAACCCACGGGATGGTGTCAGTGAGCTGAGGAAACCTTCAGAGAGTCAAACCCGTCATGTCGTTTTTCAAGAGGAAAGGTGAGGAAGCTCCTGCAACGTCAATGGCTGCGAGCCGCACTCAGAGCCCGGGCTGAGGCAGAGTTGGCCCCCGATGAGATGTAACCATCGCGGTCGAGACTGCGACCGCGAGCAAATTAGCCGGGGACACCGTGGTTTGTGGGGAGGAGTTTTTCCCTGCTGCCGCTGCCCACTGCAGTGGCACGGTTAGCTTAGCGGTGGCCTCTCTATCCTCCCTGCCTTACTTAGCCTCATATTAATCCACCGCAGAGACCTGTTAGCACTACGACACACCACTTACACACATGACTATGATTATATATCAACAATACATCGCTTTCAAATGTTTAAAACTACCAACGAGCGCCATTAGCACTGACAGCCATCACTTCAGACAAGTGTCGAGCTGAGCTAGGGCAGCTAAGCTAGCTTCATCAGGACATTGTCATACCGCTTTAACCAGCAGCAAATATGAGAAGGAAAGTTTAATAACAGGCCTTTGTGCCTGAATCAGAGCTGCGATTGTCTTAGAAAATGTGTGTTGCGTTAGTTTGCATTCGTCTGAATCAGAATCACCTTCATTGGCCAAGTATGTGTTCACATAAATGGAATCTGACTATGGTCTTTTGCATTACTTTGAATATACTGTAACACAGCTTGAGGTATAAAGGCAAAGAATAGACAGGACTATTATGTGTATTAATATGTGATGAAAAACAGGTGTATATTTATTTATTAAATAGATATGTTATATGAAAAGCACCAATGATCAACAGTTGAATAAAATAAAACACCAATTTACCAGGGCTGGGCAATCTATCAACACTATATCGATATAAAATCTGTATCATGGGTATTGTCTCAGATCAGGGGTGCCGAACACTAAAGTGGTGACTAGACTAAGAGGTGTTTTCAGGAGGTTTCAGGAGCAACTTAAAATATTTGTTGCTGCTTCATGTAAAATTCTGTTTCAGAGGTTTTACACCCTGAACATTGTGCAAAATATTGACAATCGGCAGCTTCAGTTCAAAAGAATCTGTGTCAGGAAATGTATGGATAAATGCACATGTAATGACAGTGAGAAGTAGAATGACTGACTGACTGAGGGAAAACAGAGACATACCTTTGAAAGTGCACTTATTTTTCTTAAGATATCACTGTTTTGTTAAAAGATAAACATCAACAGAGTGTATTTGTCCTTCTATACGCACAAAAAATGGAAATTATAAAGACCTGATGGTACTTATAGGTTATTGTGCGATGGACCAGAATTTTCTGCTACTTTCCCACTTACTTATTAGCCTTTATCCACATTACTGATTATTCTTATCAAAAATCTCTTTGTCTAAATAATTTGTGAAAGCCAATATTGTCACAATATTCATATGGAAGTATTTGGTCAAATATTGTAAGATGAATTTCTCATCATCTGGATGATTATGTGCAGTATGTAAACATATATATACTGCAGTGTCAGATGATAGGCACATATTTGAAAAACGGATGCATTAAAAACTAGAATTACGATGTATAATGGGAGTAGATGATGTTTTGATTAGGGATGCACGATAATATCGGCACGTCATCAGAATGGCCAACATGCTTATTCTCAGTTTGCACAATCGATGAATACGACATACATTAAAAAGTATTGTATTTTATATCTGCATCTGCAGGTGGGCCGTCACGGTAAGAGTATGCATGCGTAACATGATGTTAATTCCACAACAGAAGTGACTTGATGGTCACTAGAATTAGTTTGGGGAAAAAAGTATGTCAAGATCGGTATCAGTTACTGGACAAATATTTTGTCACAGATCAGGTTTATCAGATATCAGCAAAAAAATCCAATATCGTACATCCCTAGTTTTGATGTAATAAGATCTTGGCGTGAAGATTGGTCAGCTCCATCCAGCTTTAAGTAGAAGGAGCTGATTGAATTGGACCTGCTGGTTATAAACGAGTAAAATAATGGTATTTGCATGCCGTAAATATTGTATCTTATAGATAAGAAATTGTTAACTAGATAGTATCTTGTATGTCTGTGTGTGATCTGTCCTGAGCTCCTAAAATGCAGGCTGGTTGTGGTGCAAAACACGTAATGGTTAATTTGTGCTGTCCCACCGTTACACTCTACACACTTAGTTAAAAGTAATGCAGTGTAATATATGAGCCCTATAACAACTTACACCTTCATGAAGGGAACAGTTGATGAAACTGTTTTAGAGACATTGATTCAATTTCATTTAAAGACTGTAATTATACTGACAGGTGCATGTTTTATTTTGTGCACACGATTTTAGAAACACCTCTAACGCAGAACATTTGAACACCACCACAACCTACAGCCCCCACAGTGTTGTTCATCAAGGTGGGTTTTATTACCTGATAGCTGTATTAGACCACATCACTTTAGCTATAGGTGTAAGTCATAAAAGATGAATCACTACATTTTCTTAATTATCTCATTGCTTTGATAGAAACTACACAAGGGTGATAGGACAGAGCGGTAAGGCAGTGATTATAAGACGATTTCAGCTGAAGTCTGCTTGTGTTTTTGTCGTGAAATCCATAGCGCAGTAGCTTCAGTGTCTTAACTGACCAGCAGTTGTTCATCCTAAAGGGTGAGAGTGGCGATTTGCCTCATTGGCTGCGGAGCTCAAAGCTGCTGACACAGCAGCAGGGCTCCAAAATGAGGAAATATAAGAGAGCGTGCACAGTGAAAGCTCTGAACCAGGATGACACACTGGGCTGACAGGAAGTAAGTGTGTTTCCTTCCAGTTTAGGCATGGCTGAAGTTATGTCAGTAAAAGTTTCACATAGAAATTATAGCACTAATGTTAGGTATGAATTTGCCACATGGAACAATATATTAATCAAACTGATTTGAATACAATGCTCTCATCAGCATCTTTTCTTAGGTTGTTGTACTTTGTGCATTCAGGCATCATTGTCGACTTTAATGCGTTTTATCGACTTCATTCCTTCAGTGAGTTTGGCCCACTCAACATGTCTTGCCATCTGACCTTGTAGCATTTCCAATAGCTCGAGTAGAAGTGAATTCGTTGACTGTGACTACTGTGCTGACAATAGAGCACCTTTAGAGACAGTCTGAAGAGAGTCCTGGTTGTGCTCATGTTTATTACTGGTGCTAGTTTTTACATAAAGCTCTCTGTTTGAGCTGGTTTATAATCTATGCCCGTCAATGCTTGTATTTCCATTTTGCTGATAATACATCTGACATACTGTTTGTGTTTTTTTTAAACTGTGACATCTAATGCAGCAACTCATTATGCTCCTATGAATGTTTACTTAAAGGTCCAGTGTGTAAGATTGAAGAAGATTTAGCAGCATCTAATGGTGAAGATTGCAGATTGCAGCCAGCTGAAACTTCTTCTGGTTAGATTTTCTTCAGTATTAGTTGGTTTCATGTCCTCCTAAATCCTACACACTGGACCTTTAACACAAAGACATCTACTGTTAGTTTGACCCAGTGTCTGTTCAGCTCAGCAGTAGGTTGCTGGAGGTGAGACTTTTTAAAAGTCACGGCTCTCTGCTGTGACAGATGCCCATCAGTGCAAGCCCACTTTTAGCTGACGCATATGTTCACAAACAGCTCTGTCCCGAAGTGTCTTGCTGAAAGAGCGTCTTCCGTACCGTTTCGCCCAAGTGTCCCAGTCCATTTTGTAACGTCAGTGCTTGAAATTGATACTTATCCTGACCGCCCTTTGCAGCAAGTGCCTAATCTGAAGATATGAATGGTGAGTCACTCTGATGAGCGGCTGCCACCATGTCTGCCACTGTGCACTCATTCCACTGCAGGCAGCATATTTCACTTCTTTATTCGACAGCTGGCCACAGTGCTTTTGAGTGGCGTCAGATATTTGCAGTATTAAATGGTTTTGCATCAGACAACCAGCATGATTTACGGTGACAATCAGCAGCTTTTATAGGGCTTCAGGTATACGCTGTCAGACGGTCAACTCCTCCACGACTTTAAACTGCTGGGACCCACTGAAACTGAGAGACCAAGGTCACTAATCTTAGGAAGCACTCGTAATGCTGACGTACAGTATGAAAGCCCTCTCAGTCCTGCTTACTATATAATGAGCAGGACTGAGAGGGCTTTCACATATCAGAACAGCTTCCCCATTTATCTCCTCATCTGTCCGCAGCAGCAGGGAAGCAGCTCAGCACTCATTTATGTTTGCTTTTCTAGTATATCAGTTTCCTCATTATGTCATTATATAACTAGACAGTGAGTTCCAGTCTTTCCGGTGATGCCACACCACCCCTTTACCTCACCTGTCAGTGAATCTCATGTACGAACTGTGTGCAGGTCTCGCCCTGTGTTGTGAATCAAATGCTTCTCCAGTTACAAACCCGGTCTCGTCTTTCTCCCCACAGCCAAAAGCAAAGAACCTGAGAGAGTGACGGATGCTAAAGTCAATAGAGGTGAGTTCATCATCAACTCTGTGAGGTTGTGAAAGTGTTGAATTGATAATGCCTGTTTTAAATGGAATGGTGTGTGGTTATTTGTGATGCATTTATTGACACTTGGCCACTTGTATTGTCGGTCCTGTCTCCTAGAAATGACATTTAAATGCAACTAATTGAAAACAGTGAATACATTTTTTTGTGGGAAATACAACGTTCCATTAACATTATGAGGAAATGTTCCTATTTAACGACCTGACAAGACACAAAAATAAATACTTGCGGTACCTTACCCACTCATAGTGACTACAGAATTATTTTCTTGTATGAATGCCTTATTTTATTAGCGTTAAACTGAAATCACAGTCTTTCCCCAACCTTAAAGTTCAGTTCAGTTTGGGACGAGATACTCCAATCGCTGCTACACATACTGTGATTGGGGGTAATAGTGCCATCTGGGGGTCCGAGTGGGAGCCAAAGGGTTAGATGAACAGAAAAGTAGGACACAGCAAAGGTAGAAAGAAAAGTAAGAAGGAGCATAGGGAAGGTAAAGCCAAGGAGAGACGTCTGTGCGGACTGAACTCTCCCCCTAGACGAGAGATTAACAGGAGGAAATCGTACCTAACTTTACTACAGTTGGAGTTTACTGGTCGATTGTTGTTGCACATACTTGCGATTGTGGGTTAGAGTTAGTTATTGCATGATCTCCGTTCTTTTCAGCAGCCATTTAAACAATGAAGGAAACATTATGGCACCCACTTCCTGTTCACATAGTCTCATATTACAGCCAAACAGTGCACTAAAATATGTCTCTGAAAACATTTTAGGCAACAGCAACAGAAGCTAGTTCATAGTTGATCAGCATTGTCTAGTTTTACAGTTTGATCTGAGTTTGAGAGAGAGGTTCTCTTTCACTCAATTCGCTTTTACAGTCTTTGTGTCCATGGTGGCAGGCATACAAAAATGAGGAAGTACAATCTGTAGTTCAAGCAACAGCCCACCAGCAAAAAGTCTGCCAGATGTTGCGTATAGTTTTGCGTCACCTGGCACATTTTCATTGGCAAATGAGCTGGTTGAAAATTGTGAAACTATCCCTTTAACCAAAGGGCTGTTGTCGCCTCACACGAAGACAGGAGTCTGGATGTGAACCTGGTGCCACATTTCCTTTTATATACATAAATGTAATGGCTCATTAACTCAAAGAAATGTCTCTGATCATAATCCAGACAGTGATTACGTTGCACCCATGATGTTATTATGAATGCAGTTTAGTAATATACAGACAAAATTTCTAGGAGACAGGGCTGGTGTTACATGTGTGTTCTCTTAGAACTGAGATAAGCCTCTTTAACGAAGTGATTTAAACGGCTCTGTGCTGTAGCTGGTTTACTGTATGTAATCTTTGCTGGTCATATTGTCACAAGGACCGACATTTTAACCTCAAGCTACTAAGTGAAACACATACATCTCTCAGGCAAACAAACACTGAGCAGTTTGTCTTCTCAAACATCTCATCTCACACCCCGAGGCGTCTGTGTACTAACTGTGAGCTCTTTGAAAAACCTTCACTAAAAAGACCTTTTCATACAAGTCACACTGATGTCATACATCCAAGTTGCTCAGTTTTTTTTTTGTTTTTTTTTGGCCTAATGCCTTTTTTTGTCCTCCATCCTCCGCTCGCAGCTCCACCCAGCCCTCACTCTCCATCACTAGGACTGAGGAACCACCATGCCATCCAGGAAGCTGCTGGGCCCAGCCACGTGGCCATCAACGCCATCTCTGCCAACATGGACTCCTTTGCCCGCGGTCGCACGGCGATCCTCAAGAAACAGCCGAGTCACATGGAGGCTGCGCACTTTGGAGATCTGGGTACAGAGCCTGCATTCATGGGCTTGTGTTTTTGCTTTTCATTTAAACATAAGACTAACCACACATTTGAACAGTTAGTGTTTTAGATGCAGTGGTGGGTAAACAAAAACAGTACTCAAGTAAAAGTAGTGTTACTTTATAATTATATTGACAGAAGTATAAGTATAAGTACTTACAAAAAAGGGTATTCTATAAAACAGCTACTATTACAAGAACAATTTAAAAAGTCCTCCAGTACATGTATTGGAGTAAATGTAATGTGCTACTACTTCACCATTGTTCAGATGTAAGATCAGCATTTTGGTTTCTGAACTGATTGTAATTCAATATCTAGGTCTGTTACACCTCAGTGGTCACATTTATTACACATATTACTGTCTGATTTTAGTCTGTTAGCTGTCAACCAAGCTGGGGGTGATAGATACAGTCTAGTTTCATTGAATTTGGTTGGTTTTATGTAATTTTATTTTATTTGCACGCACTCAAGACTGCATAAAATCCAGATAACAACAAATAAAATTAAAAAAAAAACAAGTTAGCATTATATAGAAAAATATGTCAAAAATAAATCGCAACAAGAAGCACACAAAATGAGCAGAAAAAATAACCAATCTGTTGTCAAAAATACAATAAAAACAAAGAAATGCATGAAAAAATACATAGAAAAAAAGACAAACATCAGCGGAGGGAGGAAAATTGCAAAAAAAAAAATTTGTATTGATTAATTTACTAATTATTTTCTCACTTAATACTTAAGTCTATAGAAAATAGTGAAAAAAACCCATACAATTTCCAGGGTGAGTCCAAGCTGACGTCTTTCAATTCCAAAACCCAAAGATATTTGTATAACTACTATACATGACAACATCAAGCAGCAAGAGATGCTGAAACTAGAGAATGTTTTTTTTTTGTTTTGTTTTGTTTTGCTTGAAATGTGACTGCAGCGATTAATCATCAAAATAGTTGGTGATTCATTTTTGATGATGACTTGAGTCATGTCAGATTCACTGAAAACAAATATTTCATCAGGAAAAAGGGAAGAAGACAGAGCACAGAATGTTTATATGTTAATTGCAGAGTGTTTGCAGGGTCGGTCAGATATAAAAGCACAACATATAGACTCTAAAACAGTTCATAAAAAATATACAATAGAGGATGTATGGACTCATACTGAAGTAATCTCTCTCAATCATCACTTTTAATCCACTATAAGTATGTGGCGGTGTATTTATCTGCAGAGACTCAGCCCTCTGACTGTAGAGACCTTTTCTGTGCTTACGACCTTCATAAGCATGTATCCCCACAGCACTTAGGTGATGCTGGGACTATTAAAAGGTGGCCACCAGGTGCTATACCATTAGCAGCAGGCATCCAAGAGACAGAGTGCAGAGAAAAATGCAAATGTAGTGAGGTGAAGCGCCAAATGGGAGAGTCTGGGGTCTGCTTTTACTTTCACTTTCTCTGGTGAGCCTGGTTACAAACAGTAACTGACAGTCCTGCGTTGTATCTTTAATATGAAGACAGTCAAAAACTAACATGATATAAGGAATCATAAATACTGCAAAGTTTGCTTCATGTTCAACTTGTGCTGCAGCTATAATATGCTTGAATGGGACTGTTGCAGCACACTGTACACTCTCAGACACTCCTTCATTATTCCTGTGTGATGCACTCGCAACACTGCCTGTGTCGGTTCTGACGAGCACCCAGACATTCCAGAGCCCGTCAGCATAACGCTAGCCTTCTCCTGTGGTCACATGGTAAAGAAACACCTCCTCCCTTTTATCACAAGTGCTCTAAAATTAGACCTGCACATGCCATGGTACGAGGCGGTGACAGGTAGTGTGGCTGACATAATGAACGACAGCAGTATCAGGAACTGTACGAGCAAGTTGGCCAGAGAATAGCTGGGGTGAGTCAGACGGAGTTGGAGGAACCTGCGCTGCAGCCCAGACAACAAAATCAGAGTAAAATACGCCAGGTGCCATTGACTCCTGCGCTGTGGGTGTAACACAAGGAGGAGAAAGGAAGGAAGTGAGGGTGGAGCATTCAAGGAGGCAGGGTGGGTTAGTGTGGATGACAGCCTGTAGGCAGCCATTGCAGGTCAGTTTAGAGCTAAGACAGAAAACAATAGTGGACGTAGGAGGAGTTATCAGGAGTTGATCATATGATTTTCCTGCTCTCTTGTTGAAGGAGTACAGAGCAGGTTTGGCACCAGTGAGGGGACATAGTAACAGCCATTGACTGACTCTCAAAAGATATTCAAATGAGGCAGGTGCTTTTTGATGATCTGACGCAGACACAGACGCCGCACCAGTTGTTGTGATTCCAACAGCTTTCAGTGATAACGTGGGCTCGACTGTGTGATCTTAAGGAATCTGAAGAGGCACCTCTTGAAGCATTATTTCATTTTTCAAAGTGCAAACATAACACCACCAAGCCCGAGCCCACGCGTCAGTCTAACTACAGCTGATGTGCTGTGATTCATAATCTAGCAGCAAGTGTCGGGTTTGTATTCAATGAACACGCTCCCTTATTTATTTTGTTTTCTGGGAGTGTGTTTGTGCTCTCATTCCCCCACGATGGTGGATGTTATTCAAACAGACAGTCTCTATTTGAGACACAGTGAAGTCAGATGATGTGGCTCCCTACAGGAGTTTGGAGTCTATCAAAGATTGCTGTGGGTGCCACAGTTTTTCTGCTGACCACTTGGACCACAAGATAGAATGGACACAGATGCTGTTGACGTGTGATTGTGAAAAGTTTGTCTGGGTTAAATCGTGTGTGAAATTGCATAGTCTAAGGCCACTTCCAGACAGGCAGAGAGCCAGGAATTCACAAGACTTCAAAAACAGATATCCAGGAGTTTAAATTCAGCTCACGTCGGCCTTCAGTCTGGACCACATTTTCAGTTGAAATAGGAGAGTTGATCACAGACAATCCACTTTTTATGCTTTGCTTCATGTTCCATCTCCCCTCAGTATACATTTTATCTTCCTTCTGTTATGAAAAGTTGAAAACTGTAAATAACAAGAAAGTGTGCCGCTCAGTTTGTTTTTAAAGTGGAAAACTTCATGCGCGCTTAAAGGCAAGATAAATCTTATTGTCATATGAATGCAGAGTTTTTTCCATAAAGCTTGTATGGGCTCAGCTTTGCAAACATAAATCACAACTAAGATACACAGGCACTCTAAAAATATAATGATGAGAAAAAGAAACATTAAAAAGGCTTTATTATAGTGGCTTAATCACGAAAGAGTCAGACAAATCAGAGAAAATGTGTGTGCCCATTGAGACTTGGATGTGTAAATGCATGCAGATGCTTCCCTTTGACTGAGTCTGAATCTGTATCCTGCCATGTTCCAGGTCATTCCAGTGTGAACTATCAGCCCCAAGAGACCCGCTCTCGGCTTTCCAAGACAGTCGAGCAAGTCCTCCGAGACAATGTGGCGATACCCCACTACATGCATTTCATGGAACTACAGGGCGCCGACCACCTGGTTCGCTTCTGGTTGGAGGCCGAGAGTTTCCGCTCCACCAGCTGGTCGCGGGTCCGAGCGCACAGCCTAAACTCTGTCAAACACAGCTCTTTGGCCGAGCCCGTCCCAGCCTCCGCAGATGGCTCCGAGCTTCCGGAGTTCGCCCAACACACACCCAACGCTCTCTCCCGGGACAGTAGCAGCGAGCGCCGGACAGTGCACTCAGAGCAGCGAGACTCGTCCAGCACAGACGCAGGCCTGAGACCCGGCACCCCTCGAGCAGAAACACCCAGCAGGCAGGCGCCCTCGAGGACAGGGACTCCCTACAAGGGACAGTCGAACAGCACCCTGCGAGACCTTTCTGACAAGCTCATGAAAAGTAAGTCACCTTGAAACAACCCTCTCTCTTTGTGTTTTTTTTTACGTACTTGGGTGATTTCAAAGATTGTGCAGCTTTTGCAGCCACTAGCTTTGTACAAATAAGACAAAAAGTAACTGTGCAAGTCTCAAAGAACCTTCAAAAGGTGACACAAAACTCTTACTGTGTTGCCAAACAGATAGTGTGCCCCTTTCTATACAAATTGCCAGTCCAAATTTCAAAGATCAGCACTAATAGCCACATGTAGCGACCGTAAAAATTTTTAGCATCTTTAGAGAGTTGGTGTTAACTGAAGCACAGTTGTCAGGGATGTCACACCTAGCACTGACCCAAAAACAGCTTCTCTCTGTCATGTTTCAGTTCCTTGTCTGAAGTTTTGATATATGCTTCTGCCCTTCTTTGGTGAGGACCTGTCGCTCGGGTCTAAAGATTTAACTTTTCTTCTGCTCCCTTCAGACTTCAGACTTCAGAATATTTATTGTACCCTTGGGTAAATTCGGTTTACAGTGAGTGAGTCATATCGTAATGTGAACACACAGAACAGCACAGGACAAGACAAAGTGACGGCAGTGCTTAGGCTAAAAGAACAAAGAGGACAGCCCTAAGATAAAAAGCAAAATAAATTAGAACATCAGTAGATAAAAAGGCTTAAGAATGCATCAAACCAAGCCAAATGATAAAGATGTGCCATTCATAAAAACAAGATAAAAGAAACAGTACAAGAAATAAATACATATGCCAATGTTCTGCCTGTGTTCTTGGCACAAAGACAACATTTACACTTTGCCACATGGATAATTGCAATTAGACACAAAACTACTATTTTTAGCTGTAAGATTTTACGGCAGAGTTTGTGCTATAATATCTGTAATATCAGCACAATATCTTTTGTGAATCAGACCTTGTGACGGACAAATAGTTGCAAGTGATGTCCAATTCATGATGCTGTCAGCAACTTCAATCCTTTCTGTTTCCCCTCATTGAGCTGGCACATGGAAACACAACTAATCATGATGTACATGAAGCATGTGACTTAAACGTCACTCAGACATCCACTGAAGAGAAGTCCACATCCGACCTGCGTGGAGTGACAAGAAGACTTAAATCTTACTCAAATTAATACATAAAACAAACATAAATTCCATATTTCTGTTGTGCTTTCCACCGTTTGAGGTTTGACTGGCACTCTTGACCACCATCTTGTGGCAACCTCATTTTTTACAACAGTTTAAAGGTGTCGGAGTGGAGAATTAGCACCAGCAACTGTTTGTCTTGATGCACCAGACTTCTAATATTTGCATAAAAATAGTGGATGGAAATCTGTTGTGTAAATGAACCCTGTTAATTATTATTATAATCATTTCTACCTCAATATTCAATATATCTCTCACCAGTGTAGGATGCCTCTGTATTTCTGCTGCAGCCCGACTTTGTGATTCAGAGCTGTTGTTTGAAGCTTTAATGGGTTGCTTCATATTTTTCAAGTTTATCTTAAAACAGTACAGACATGCCCATATGTGCATCGAATGAGGTTGTCATTTGCCATAATTGTTCCCAGTGTCCATAATGGCCTCAGAGAGGTCCCTTCACAAGGGGATTTTAAGACAAAATCCATAGTCCACTTTTTTTGTTTAAAGTTCGACAAATCAGGTTCATATTGTCTTTTTCAGTATGAAATTCCCTCTCTGTGCGTCCATTGACAGTCATAACTACACAAAAACATCACTCCAATGCAGGGTTTCCCCACACATTCATGTATGTGGCAGCCTGCCACAATAACATCATCTGCCGCCACGGATTCATTTTCTATTTTTTTAAGTTAGACTGTTCATTCAGAGCGCTATAAGAATATTTATATTCTTCGGTTATTCATTGTTCCTCACTGTGTGAGTGCAGAGGGTGCTGCAGGCACTGATGGCGCGACAAAACAGTAGATGCAATAAAACAGAAACTTAACCATACTTGTGTAGAAGATTGCATTCACTCACAGCAGCTGCTCCTCTCACCCATTGATCTGAACTGATCAGCTCTGATTGAATTGACTGATTCAGAACTTGGGCCTGCACTGTGTTCATGGACCTGCAAAAAAACAGATTTTAGAGAGGTGACACAGAATGATGAAACAGGGTAGTTTTGTCATCAGCTACCATCACACAAATTGTGGGAAACACTGTGGTGGCTGTTGTAGCGTGACTGGATGATCAGCTGTTTGTGTCTGTGTTTTTCAGGTATAGAAAAAGATGCAGTCACCATCTTCACCAAGTACATCTCTCCAGACGCTGTGAGGCCCATCCCCATCACAGAGCAGATCAGAAACGATATAGTTGGTAAATACAGCTATGTTTTCAAAATAAGACATCATATTTTATGTCCTCTGACTTCAGTCACCCATGTTGAATAATATTTCTGTCTTTTCTCTGTGCAGCTAAAATATGTGGCGAGGATGGCATGGTGGATCCAAACTGCTTTGTCATTGCACAGTCGGTAGTGTTTACCATCTTGGAGCAACAGTGAGTCTCTATCTATTCATTTTCTAGAGGAGTTAGTACTCACACAGCGACGTTTCTCCCGTCGCCATGTTTTGACATTAAGATTAAAGTGCAGCGGCTGTCGTCTCTCATTTTACCACTTTGACATCCACAGTAGCGCCTGTATTCATCTCTCACTCGCTCTTTCATTTCCAGGCACTTTAGCGAATTCCTGCGGAGCCATCATTTCTGTAAATACCAGATCGAAGTGTTGACGAGTGGCTCCGTGTTCCTGGCTGACATCTTATTCTGCGAGTCAGCTCTCTTCTACTTCTCTGAGGTGAGCGGGCCCAGTGGGTCCAAAGCATGATTTATTTGTAGTGTCTCATTACAAACACATTTTACCCCATTTTCAATGACTCCCACACCGCCAGGGAGGCATTTTTAGTCGATCAGAGACCTCTGATGTCAATCAACCAATTGGCAGTTGACAGTTGACACCATACACACAAATAGAGATTATGTATATAAAAAATACATAAATTAATATAAAGACAAAGGAAAAATAATGAATAATGAATGAATACCTAAGTAAATACCTTTATTTAAAAATGAATTATTAAACTTAAAAATAAAAAATAAATGCAAAAATAAAAAATGCAAAGGAAAAATAACAAATAAATAAATAATGTAAGTAAATACCTTTAAAAATTCATTATTCTTTTTTTTTGTAACCACTTATTCTTAATAAATAGATAATATTAAGAATATTAAAAATTGGGGCGTCGGTGGCTAAGTGGTAGAGCAGGCGTCCCATGTACATGGCTGTTGCCGCAGCGGCCCGGGTTCGAGTCCAGCCTGCGGCCATTTGCTGCATGTCACCCCCCCTTCCCCAAACTTACCTGTCCTGTCTATTAAAAGCAAAATGCCCTAAAAATATTTAAAAAAAAAAAAAAAAAGAATATTAAAAATTAAATACAAAAATAAATAAATGTAAAAATTAGTTTAAAAATATATAATAGAGGAAATTAAATAGGAACGTAAATAACTAGGGGAATTATTACAAAAGTAAATTAATAAAGCAGCAAATTTAAACAGAAATATCAATTTATGTTAATTTAATCGATTGAATAATGGCTACATTTATTTTTAAAAACTTTTTAGGTAAATTTAATCGCATATTATTTATTTATTTTTTTGTTTGTTCCGCTCATGTTCACGCACAGCCATCAAAGTCACAATTAAAACAACTCTTAATACATTTTCCATGCCCCTCTCTCAAAACACGAATGATCAGATCAAATACAGGATGTGTTATTTCGTCATTTATTTTAATTTTGGCAGCTTATATCCTCCATTCACAAACTGTGCCTCTTCTTTACTCCTCATTATACCCCTGTCCTCTTTTGCCACGACCACAAAACACTTCCTGTTAGTTTGTTTACTGAGGTATTCTAGAGGGAATTTTTATTGTCACAGCAGCAATAAACTGAGGACACAGTAAACATAACTACACACAAAAAGCCCTTTGGATGCTCCCTGTGCAATCTCCCCAACTATTGGTTTGATGCAATTCACACCAGAACCCCAAAACACAAAGTCAAAGGTTATAAACATTTATATTTTATGTCAGCAAATACACGTGGACATACAGTAAATCCTGAAACAAGGGTATTGTAAAAACCTGCAGTGACCTGTGCATGATTGTTATACACTTCTTCCCTGCAGTACATGGAAAAGGAGGAGGCGATGAATGTACTGCAGTTCTGGCTGGCGGCAGACAACTTCCAGAACCAGCTCGCAGCTAAAAAGGGCCAGTATGATGGGCAGGAGGCTCAAAATGATGCCATGATCCTCTATGACAAGTAGGTCCTCCCTCGGCTTCTCTGCAGTCCTGTTGCGCTCTGGTTATTTATTTTTAAAGAACGGGTTTTACTTGATACTCGGAAGTTGCCATTATGTTAAAATCTATAATTTTGTTTGGCGTCAGAATAAATAAGTGAGACGACGTTTTGTGTATCAGACACCATTTTCTTTGAGTTACTTAAGGTAATAAGGTTTTGTGCTATTTTTCCTCTGTGAAAAGGCTGCTCCTTACTATTTCCACTGGCCCTGTTTCCAAACATTAGCAGTGTTCTTTTGTGTGCTTAATTATTAGTTTCACTGTTTAAGTTAATCCAGTAAAGGCACAGGATTCAGATTTTTTTTCAAGTGAGGTAGTTATCCATTGTCAGTGTGTTACCCTAAAGTAGATGGCGGTCGGCAAGCACCCAGTGTGGAGAAGCAGGCCAGAGTGCAACCATGGAAGTTAAACAATGTACTGCTGTGGGCGGGGGAAGCGACAAAACATATTTTTGCCACCTGAAAAAATTCGTATCAGTTTAAGTAATAATGATAATAATAGCTTTTATTTATATAGTGCCTTCTAGGAGACCCAAGAACATTTAACAACCAAACAAACAAAACAAGACAGAGCAAGACAAACAGGCTAACTGCCCAAGGCCTGTCTGAATAAGTGTCTTTGTAGCGCAGACTTGAAAGTGTCTAGAGATGGAGCATGGCAAATCTCCGTAGGGAGAGAGTTCCAGAGGGTGGAGGCTCTATCCCCAAAGGCCCGCCTATTGGTGATGGGGATGGAGAGGAGGCCTGAGTCAGAGGACCTCAGGTTCTGAGATGGGGTATGCTGGTTGAGGAGAAGGTCCGATAGGTATGGTGGAGCGATTTGTAGGCAAGCAGAAGAAATTCGTAGGTTATGCGGAATTTAACCGGAAGCCAGTGCAGGTGAATGAGGGTGGGGGTGATGTGCTGCCAAGGCTCAGTGCGGGTAAGCACCCTGGCAGCTGAGCTTTGCACATACTGGAGCCCGTCAAGGGCTTTACTGGGGACCCCGAACAGGCCTCCTTTGCAATAATTCAGCCGGGATGTGATGAAGGCATGGATCAGGGTCTCAGCCACAGAATGTGAGAGCGAAAGGCGGAGTGTAGGCTATATTTAAAATATTTTCACCGCTTTGCCTTGCTGTCAGACAACCCTTTCTGACGCGCACCTGAAGCCATCATCTATGCTCTATTTAAAACCACCAGACTCCTTAAAATAGTAATTTTAGCTTGCACAACAGGAACGTTGATCGACTACCGCTGCCTTGATTGATAAGTTTGTTTGTGTTGATGTGTGACTTTGTTGAGTCTGAACTGACCCTTTAATATTACATTCAATGTATAACAATAATAGTACATGCAGGAAGTTTGTGTAAAACGAGCAATTTGGATGAATTTTGAGCAGATTATTAGTTTTTTTTTTTTTTCAGATATTTTTAGGGACTTTTGGACAATTGTCTATTGTTTATTTTGTTCCTAACAATCATACATACTTAAAAGATTCAGTGTTTTCTTCTCCCTGGCACTTGGCCATTGTTCTATTAGCTCTTTAGTTGTTTTAACTTTGTACTTTTCCAATGCATGACGAGGCTGTTTAGCAGAGAGAGAAGGCTTGTGTTCAGGTCTTTACTGCACCCTTATCCTGTGAGATTATATCTTAAATTAGTTTTTAAAAATGATCATTTCTTTCATAGACATAAGAGAAATGCTGATACATGCCTATTGTATATTTTTAAAAAAGAGTCTTCTTTCAAAGCTTAAAATCAAGAATGCCTCGCAACGCCTTGTGAAGTTTTATTGACACCTAGTGGGGGTTGAGACCCCCAGGTAGGGAAGCAGTGCTCCAAAACACCAAAGTCACACAAGAACACAAACAGATTGATTGAGGCATTGGTGGACCACCATTGTTCTCTAGGCTAAAATGACTGTTTTTGTCAATGGAGTCTGGTGGCTGTGAAGAGAGCATAGATAACAGCTCCCCATCAGACAGGGCTGTCTGACGGCAAGGTCAAGCAGTAAAAATATTCTAAATATAGCGTACACTTAAACTGAGATTGATTTTTTTTTTTTTTTAGGGTTATGTTTTGCTGCTGACTTTTGCAGTACACTAATGTTGCATTGCATTTGCATCTAGTCCTGCAAAGAAAACATTTTCTCTTTTAAGTTCTGAGATCTTCCCCGAAGTGTGTTGCATTTTGGGTATTGATTGAAATTTTGCCCTCATCTGAGCTCAGTCATTCATTGCTCTATTTTCTCTCCAGGTATTTCTCACTCCAGGCGACCAACCCTCTGGGCTTTGGCGACTCTGTGCGGATGGAGATAGAGTCGAATATCTGCCGAGAGGGGGGGCCGCTCCCTGACTGTTTCACCACTCCACTCAGACAGGCCTGGACCACCATGGAGAAGGTCTGATTCTCAAATAACCACACACCAAGGCCTCAGCATTTTAATACAGCTCTTCTCTTGTGTTGTTTTACTGTGTAGGGAAACTGGGAATGTTCTGTTATGTAAAACAAAGCCTTTAGTTAATTTACAGTGCCCTTTAAAACATTTAATTAGATATTTTCTATTATCATCTGCTTGAACTGTTTTCTTGAATTTAATGGGATCCTCTGAAAGGTTTTGTGTTGGAAGTCACTGAC
The DNA here is from genome assembly GCA_026686955.1 of Epinephelus cyanopodus. Taxonomy (NCBI): domain Eukaryota; kingdom Metazoa; phylum Chordata; class Actinopteri; order Perciformes; family Serranidae; genus Epinephelus; species Epinephelus cyanopodus. The sequence goes on from CM048924.1 coordinate 20,893,123, forward strand.
AAATTGCCCTATTATGCCACTGACGAATGCACCTGCCGTAAGTTAATGAAATGAAAGCTGAACACTGTTGTTAGCACATAAAGGTCAGTAACAAACCTCTGTGACTTGTGCCCAGAAATATATCACGGAGCTCATTACTCTCTAACAGAGTCAGTGTTGTGTTGCATTTGTTCAGGTCTACATGCCAGGCTTCCTGTCTAGCAACCTTTACTACAAATACCTGAGTGACCTCATCAACTCGGTGCGGGCAGACGAGTTTGTGAATGTCAGCGCTCCAGGTCACGGCGGGCCGGCGGACAACGACCGTTCGAGTTCAAATGCCAGCGAGGGTTCTCAGACTCAGGTGACCCCCCAACTTTAACCCGCATTTTCTTCCCCTGTGGGGATGTTCCTCTGTCTGCTGACATTTAGACCTATTCCGCCTCATTACATGAATAAGGGAGATATTTTTGTTAATGCCAAAAGGTTGCGGTCATTCCTGTTGTTTAGTTGTCTTGATAGACAAAAAAAGTTTCCTGAATTTCATTTAATACAGGGATATAATACACAGAACACACTCAACAACTGGAGATTTTAAGTGCCTTGTTAGAGTTATTTTTAACGTATGATGTTATTTATTTATTTACCTTTTTGTTCTTATGTTATTGCTACATTGGGTATAATGTTGATTTGGCTATGTACTCTGTTACAATTTGTATTTCTATGGCTGTAGTATGGGTGTAGGGCCCAAGACCAGTTTCCCACTCTGCGGGACAATAAAGTTAATCATGATCTTGAATCTTGCGGCAAAAAACAGTACATAAAACGCATCGCTCTCTTCATAAAATAAAATAATAAGACTGACAATACCAATACCTTTAGAAACTGAAATATACATATGTCAGGTAAAGCATTTTTACAGTTTTAAATAGATAAAACAAAGAATAAAATAAATAAAACTTAGATTTAGATTAGTTCTTGATTTCCTAACAGAATAAATGTAGGGGGACAGTTGTCATCTTCCCTATTACAGAGTCTACATAATGATTGTTCAGTGTTTAACACATCAAAGGGACAGTTCACCCCAAAAACACATTTATTCCTCCTACCCGTAGCTATTTATCAGTCCAGCTTGTTTTGGTGTGAGTTGTTGAGTGTTGGAGATATCACCGTAGAGATGTTGGCCTTGTGGTGCTCAAAGCACCAAAAAAATACATTTTGAAAAACTCAACGGCAATGTTTCTTTCAAGAATCATGACCTGGTTACTCAAGACTCAAGATCCACAGACCTTGTTGTGAGCAGTTTCATGGTGGAACTATTTTCTTTCAACCAAACTACACCTACCAACTGTATCACTGCACAGAAGGAAGCGTGCATCTATTGCTAGTCCACCCAAAGTAGCAGTAGTGAAATGTTTACATCTCGTGCTGTCGCAAGCAGTCCATGAGTAGATGCACACTTCCCTCTGTGAGGTGATATGGTTGATGGGTGTTGCTCAGTGGAAAGAAAATAGTTCCTACATGAAACTGCTCACAACAAGATCTGTGGATTATCTTCAGGAACTGATCATGAGTTCTGCAAAGAGACATTGCTGTTGAGTTTTTCGAATGTATTTTTTTTTTGGCACCTTGAGCACCACAAGCTGAGCCATTTAGTTTGATTATACTGGAGAGAAGGCAGACATCTCTACGACTGATACCTCCAACACTCAGCAGCTCACACCAAAACGAGCTAGACTGATGAACAGCACTATAGGTAAGAGGAAAAATATGTATTCCTGACTAGGGATGAACTGACCCTTTAAGTTATTTATTAGTAGCAGTAAAATATTTTGGAATATATTCAAAGATTTCTGGAAAAAGAATCGATTATTGCTTTGTAGATTGTTCTGGAAAAAAAAAATTTAAAAAATCATGTCATCTTCACACTTCAGCAAGGTGCCAAGAGGGCAGTGATCAAGATCCTGAAAAACTTTGACGAGGCGATCACGGTGGACGTGGCCAGCCTGGACCCTGAGTCCTTGTACCAGCGGCCATACGCTGGGTGAGTTACATGTGTCAGATGTATCGGATAATTAATTAATCTGGCTAGATCTGTATTTAAAATAATTTCTTTAAATGTACTTCTTAATTATTTGCTGTTATTTGCCTTATGGGAATTTCCCGTGCTGCGTTTTATGTTTCTTTTCTTTTATGCTCCTTTGATTGCCCACACGGCTGTTTGGCTTTAATGGTTCTAACTGTTTTTATTGACTCCCTCGTCAAGTGTTTTATGAGCCTGCTTTGTAAAATCCTGTACAAACTTAACTCGAGAGAATGATCTTATTGAAAGACAAAGCTGTAGTCTGTCAGATTAGTTTTCCCCCACACACATTGAAATTGCAGTTATTGAGTGGATACAAACACACAGCGGTGTTTGAATGCGTGTGCCTGAGGCTCAGTTTTGTCCCATTTGCTCTGTGTGCTGTCTTCATCCCTCTCCTCTGCTCCGTCCGCTCAGAAGGATGACGTTCGGGAAGGTGAACGAGATGGGTCAGTTTATCAGGGAGGCAGAGCCGGAGCCGGACGTGAAGAAATCCAAAGGCATGATTCTCACTCACTTCTACCTGTTCGCCTCTCTCTGCCTCATTATATTCTTTGAGTCTTTGCCCTCACTCTGTCATAGTTTATCTCACTCCCCCTTGCAGTGGAAAAACATCTACTCTGCACCCATGAATATAAACCTCATCTAGTGGCTGCTCCCATTCTCCTTACAGCTCATAGCCTGTTGAAATATTTAAGAACATTCCCCTTGAAAAGCAAAACAGCCACTACTCTTAACATCTAACAATATGCAAAATGTTTATATATTATGTTGAAGAGTACTTAACCTTGAGTGCCACAGAATATGGCTGCAGAATAATCCAAATATAAAGCAGTCTAATAAAGCAGTGCAAACTTAAAGTGTCAGGATTAACTCACCTTGAGGAAATCTAATTAGCCCCCAGTGCGCAGCAGTTTGAGTTCAGATTAAGATACTACAGCGAATGTGCTTTTTACTTAAATGCAGTCTCTTCGTCTCACTCAGACTTCCCTCTCCTCTCACTTAGGTTCCATGTTTTCTCAAGCCATGAAGAAATGGGTCCAGGGCAACTCCGATGAGGTGAGGCCACAAGATGTTAAAATATTCAGTGATCTGGGGCACATAGCAAGGCTCTCAGTGGCATGTATGAACATTCTCTGCGTGACGTCGGCCCGTGATGTATTATTTATTAAAGCAACTACAAGTAGCCTGTCATGATAGCTACTTTTGGTGGACGATATATTTCCCCAGAAATACTTGCGATAAGCTGTATTGTTGTCATTTTAAGACCATTTTATTTCACTAATATAATAATTATGTAATAGTGTAATAATGCAGTTACACACTTTCAAAGAGCAATGACATTTTAATTCTTTTTATATACAGACAATGGAATAGCAATGTGAAAAAAGGTTTAGGCACTACGCCCAAGGCTTGTAACGTTCAAGTAAAACCTGCCCATCGTATCATACCATATCGTGTTGTATCAAATCGTATTGTATCATTATGGTAACGTACCATACCGTACCGCATCGTGTCCTATCACATCGTGTCGTATCACATTGTATTGTATCGTATCCTTCATGCATGTTGGTTATCATGCTCACAATCGCAGAAACCTTCGTGATGTTTGCTTTGCTTTACAAATGCGGCTACATTCAACAAACGTTAGCCAAAGTGATAGCTCGCTTTGTTTTGGCCACCAATGTCAACCTGTTTATTGATGTAAAACAATGTCTCGCAATGTATTTGATAAATAAAATAGACATATTTACATACCTGTCTAGGAGGAAGGGGGCCAGTTCACCTGTCGCTAAGACCCGCCCTTGAATCCAGACTGGCCAATCATAGCGTAGCATCGGTTAGCTCTTTCACAGTGTTTGACGGCTATATAGCTGTGCCCCATAGACTCTTGTGCAGGTGTTTCAGCTTTTCCTCATTTTCAGGTTGGTATTGTGGATTTCAAGCTCGCCCTGGTTAAACATTGTGCCAGGGGGATGTGTAATAAAAAAATTCCTTTTCTTTCTCTGTGCTGATCGTGCCCTAGCATCAGCCATTAACACAAAATATAACCTGAAAAATAAAATTCTCTAAAGAAGAATCCCCCTGTGCTTCCTTTCACTGACTAATGTACGACTCACTGCCAAACTTTGCCTGGGAAAATGTAAACCTAGGCTTTTCAGGTCTGTGTGCTGTAAATCCTTTTGTCTGATTTGGTGGGGAATCAGACCTGGGCGAAGGCATTGATAATAACTGTAAAGAAATAGCCAATCTTTGCTCTGATTGTCTTATTTGCTTGTGTAGGTCATATAGACGGTGGTTCCCAACTGGTCCAGCCACAGGGTCCAGATGTGTCCTTAGTCATTACTTCAAGGTCCATGCAGTTTGATATATTCAGTGTCACAGACACTGTTGTCAACCTAGTTTGCTGTCTGTGTTAAGTCGCTGTCCGTTAGTCACTCACTCTACAGCAGGAAATGGCACTTTAAAGTCACTGTACTTCAGAATAAAGTGTGTTTTTTTTACAAACTTGACACATTTGTAAGTCACCTGCGATCCATTCACCAGTCCTCTTGGATTGCGACGCACCAATATAGAGGAATCAGTTTTAAAAAGAGACTGTTTCACAACAACTTAAAACCCCTTGTGTATGCTTCTGAGAATGTCATTAAAAGTCTGTGATTGAAGTTATTTGTTCTTGTTCTAACTCTTGCCATCAAGGCCCAGGAGGAGATGGCATGGCAGATCGCCAAGATGATTGTCAACGACGTCGTCCACCAGTCAAACCACGACAGCCCCGGCAAGTCCACCAAGGTACGGAGCCTCTCTCGGTTATCTCCTTCCTGTGCGGTGACGTGCTGAATGACTTAGTTCTTCTCTAAGTGTTTTCTTTTGTCTGTCTGCAGTTATGACCCAACAGAGGAACCAAAGGACTGTCACTCCCTGCAGACGCTGGTCAAGCCAGTGACATACTGCACACAGGGTTCGCCCTACAATGAGAACGAACAAGGCATTTTATCACCTCCCCATGTGTCTGTGCGTGTGCGTGTGTGTGTGTGTGTGTGTGTGTGTGTGTGTGTGTGTGTGTGGCTGTGGCTGTGAGCGCAGGTGAGTGATTGTCAACGCATGGACTAATGGAAAAGTTGAAGTTACATCATTGTTCCAATCTTCCAACTCCATCATAACACTATAAAGGTACATGTGTAGTCGTCGCCAAAGGTAAAGCACATCCAAGTGCTTACATCATACTGGAGGACGTCACTCCCGAAGAAATGGAAACGTACAACTTGAAGAAAGCCGGCACGAAGAAGAAGCAGCATGTCAGTCTGGGCCGTCGCTGCGTTGCTGTAGCCATATCTGAAAAATGTCTGTGTTATCTGGGACCTATGGAGGACGTTACAAAGACTGAATTACCCGCACTCCTTCATGACACGCCTCCCCACACCTTTTATAACCATTCCTTGTTTTTAGATTAAACTCTCCCTCAAGGGTCAGCCACGTTAAGCAGATGAGCATTAGCGTTGTACAGTTTTTTTGCATACGCTTCCCTCAGCCTGCCTGGAGTAGTGTTGTCTGCTGTTTTACATACTATAGAGCATTTTGGAACTGAAATGACAATGAAACAGAAGAAAGGCCGACGATCCTGGCTGACCTCCTATACGAACCTCCTGGCACCTTTACAGAGCGTAGAAGAAGAAATACTCCCTTATTGAACTTAAGTGCTCCATTTGTGTTGGAAAACTCCAAACTCCATGTCCTAAATGTTCTATATATATAAATATATATATGTAGATTTCTGGTTTACCCCATATATTAATGTTAGTCCTTTTTTATGGTGATCGCTGTTTTTTTTTTTAATGCATCGCTGAAACGTCAGTGGTGACCGGACTGTTCAACTGGAAAGTGTGCTCAGTGAATTAAACTCCCCCTTTTTTTTTTCTTTAGAGCCTTACCAAGATGTGGAAAAGAACCAGAAAAGACTCTTGGTACTATGTACCACTAATGTTTTCTGACATGTATGTGTACTTAATCTATAATATATTTAAATTGTGTTTGATTTAAATACATATATTATGAAATGTTTGTCTGTCCTGTTTTATTTTTTCTTTGATATATTGTAGTGATGGCAGCAGGTGCCGCCTGGGGTTACTTTCACACAGTCTTATGTTTACAGGCAAATTGTTATCATGTGGGAAAAGTGACAAGCCTACTGCAAACAGCTTAGTATCGTCTCCTCTGACCAGGTGGGGGCAGTGTTGGCTGTATTGCCATGTCAGGGTAAAACTGGACAAAAAGGAGCATTGATGACAGAGAGCATTATTTCTGACATAATAAGTATGTCTGCTTTTTCAGTAAGGCTCCCCCGGCTTCTCTTACACCCTGAAAGCCCGGACGCATCCACAAATTGTAATGTACAGTTGAACCCAAAGGGCACAGAAGTCACCTTCAATACTGTATAAAGCATTTAAAGTGTTCTCATTGTCAGAGGTCTCACTGCTGTAGTCGCCTCTCCCTGTGTGAAGCAGGGCCTACATGACAGTAGATAATTAAGAATAATAAAAATAATATTACAGTTTAATTTGATACAACTGTGTTTGTATTAAAATAAAATGAGCCTGCTGCTAAAGCTAATTAGTATGATGAATATTCCACACACTAATTGGCTGTGTAGCAACATGCTGTTTTAAAGCGCATTGCTCCTCCAGCTGACTGAGGTTTCCACACTGAGGCTACCTGCACGTGCAGAGGCAACGCCCACCTCAGCACAAATGGACGGTCCCTGTCCTGAGCTCTGATTGGCTGAGACGCTGTTACAATCACTGACTGACACAGACCTGTATCACTGCAACAATGCACACAGCAACAATCACTTTGACTGTACATGTCGATGCTGAGAAGTATTTGTTTTGCAGAGAATAATAATTAATTGAGATTAAAAAAAATATTCAATGAATGTTTTCATATAGTGTTTTTATTACAGTGGTGTGTCTGGGTGTCTTTATGGGAGCAATTCATGTAACACTGCATTAACAAAGTGCAACGTGCATTTGGACAAAGTACCTGCAGCCAGGCGGCCCATCCGTGAAGTTACAGGAGAGAGGTGAACAACACCGGAAGTGTGGGCTTTAGCCTTCAGAATAAAATTATTTTTGTTTAACTATGGCTCTCAACACATTTCCATAGGCCTCCACTAAAAACACTTTTCTACCAGTGCATGTTATCTCCCAGACTGAACCTATCAACCTATCAATGTTGCATGAAAAATGACTTTAAAATTACCAGTCAATGACCAATTAATTTTCTGTCAACCAATCAATCTAATAATCATGTCAGCGGCATGTTTTTTTTTATCCAAAAATCCTAATTTGTAAGATACAGTAAAGGGATCAAATAATTGTTGCGCAATTAAAAAGTACAATATTAACCTCTGAAGTGCAGCAGGAAATGGTTTGACATTAAAACACTCAAGTAAAGTACAAGTACCTGAACTTTTTATTTAAGCACAGTAGGGTACGTGTAAAAAGTAGCACTAAAGAAACCTGAATGTTTTTTTTTACTGTATTATTCTTTTGTCAAAATAAATAAATAAATAATTAAATAAAGCTCCTTCAGAGGAATAGAAGACAATATATAACTGTAGTGCCCATCATAACAAGTGAACTGACATTATGTGTAAAATTAGTGTAGCGTCCCTTTAGGTTTAATTATTTAAAGGGCCACTGTGTAGGATTTAGTCATGGATGGATAACCAGGGGCCCAAAGTGTCAGGGGCCCCCAAGCTTTCACATGCAAGATGTCACTAAAATGAACTCATACTGACACGTAAGAGACTCAGAATAACTTTTCAGTACAAGAAATTGGAAAAACCAAGCCGTTGTTAGCAATACCAGGTCAACGTGGATCAAGACGAAGAAGATGTACTTTATTAATCCCAGAGGACAAATGATCTTTTTCACTCTGTTGTCATGTACGCACATACACAAACAGGATCTATACATGCATTAAATGGAGAGATGTCTGGGCCGGGTGCCTTCGACAGGTGTCCAGGGCAGCTGGGAGTTCTGGGCCTTGCTCAGAAGCACCTCGGCAGTACGCAGGAGGTTGAACTGGCACCTCTCCAGCTACAAGTCCAAGCTCCATGCTTGGTCCATACAGGGATTTGAACAAGATTCCAAGCTGAGTCCAAATAGGCAGAAGCAGCCATCGTAGGCAATACCAATTAATAACAACGCATACAAACACCACAGCAACATGTCCCCAGATAGATAATGTGTGTTTGACTGTTTTTGAAACTCAAATAAAAGAGAAGTACTAATAAAGAAAAGCTTTTCTTGTGCATTCAAACAAAATGTATCCTGTACTACTTTGCGGCTACTACAAAAATTGGCTTGTGCACTTCCTGGGGGCCTGGCTATAAAGCGCCCTGGAAATTAGTTAGCATTTTTGGTTAGAGGCTTGATCTTAGTACTATCATTAACACAAGCTTATGAGACTTTCACGTTGTATTCTATAACATAAAATACATCAGTAAATACCCCATTCGTGACATTTGAAGCTTCTATGTGTCTTAAAAAAGGTGGATGCTAACAAGTTGCTAAGTGAGACCACAGAATGTCACCACGCCACGCCGTGCCACACATGGCTGTACAGTCTTGTTGTGGTGGTGACGTTTGGTCCTACGACTGTAGTGTAGTTTGTACAGCCTAACATTAGCTTTTTACTTCTGGTGATTTCAGCTTCTATAATCACGAAAGTCATGCTCATTCATGAAGATTTTCATGCTGAGCAAAATGTGGAAGTATCTTAAACGTTTGTTTGCTGCAGAGCTTATTTTCAACAATAATCCAAAATCCAATGGGAAAATGCAGCAGGCCTCTGGATGAGGGGACCAGTGTGATGCCATCTTCTGCGTCGGCCTACAGAAAAACATCATTCCTGGACTAAAATTCAGTGTATTCTTGAAATGGTTTTCTTGACCAAAATAACCTTTAATTTTGAACTGATGTACCTGATTAATCTGGAGGAACTCGAATGGAGAAAAAAAATCTTCTGAGAATACTATCAGTGGTCTTGCCCAAGAGTGGCTGAAAAAAGAAATGCTTAGTGTTGATGAATGGACTGACTTAGCTCATAATATCTATGTAATGGAGAGACTGACTTTCAGTTTGAGGACCCAGAAGGAAATTTTTATTGATAACCGGACAAGATGATTGACGTGTCTAACAATTAGACCTGACTTTGTCTGATAAGTACTAGAAACCTTTGATGTGACTAGTAGCCTCCCACTGTATCTTTATGTTTTTATTTATGTTATATTAAGTAAAATTATTATTAATTTATTTAAAAAAAAAAAAAAAAAAAAGCGAAAACGCAAACGGCCCTTTCTAAAGACAGTTTTTTATTGTCCATCCTGAGCTACCGTAGAAACAAAATGGCTGACTTCAGAGGAAGGGACCCTCCTGCTCCTTTTGTAGGTAGAAACGACTCATTCTCAGTTAACAAAACACAACAATTATTATTTTCAGGTGATTATATACAACTGAAAACAGTTACATTCACTTTTCACCGCTTCTCTCAGGATTTCACTTTGAAAATCACACCCGGAAGTACTCATCATTTCAACCCTCGCGAGCTTGACGCTGTCCAAGAGCACTCCGCCTGAGACGCAAAGTGCGCTGCTGTCCGTGTTGAGTCCACTGAGAGGAGCAGAGGACAGGAGACAGGAGGGTCCGGGACACGTCTCTGTTTGCGGCTCTCAATTAAACTGCTCCTGCTGCACCTGCACCTGGTATGACAACTGCGCGTGCAGTTTTGGGTGTGACAAACATTTCGCGCGCGCGCGCGTGTGTGTGTTTGTGTGTGTGAGGTTTGGCATTTATCCAGGCTGAGTGGAGGCGCGGATGACTTGACTTTATTGTAGCAGCATCACCATCACTCCTCCTTCTGATGTGTTTTGGACGTGTTCTCAGCGGTTTGTCTGTCCAGACCAGATGTTGTGGACACACACACACACACACACACACACACACGCGGGGCTACCGCTGCGGATGTCCACTGATTTATCTGCTGATGTAGAGCTGCGCGGGGGGCTGAAGTTGGAAGTCTCGCTCTTGAAGGTGTGAGCTCCAAATGCATTCGCTCCTGGGCCGGGAGAAGAAAGAAGAAGAAGCCGGGTTTGGGATCGATCTGGGTCTGTCTCCGGGCTTTCTGCCCCACGCTGCCACCATGTTCAGCTGTGTGGGCTGCTTCTGGGTGCTCCTCTCCTCCGCTCTGGTCGCCGTCTGCAGTTTCAGCTTCATATCCCCTGCCTGGATTGTTAAGGACCAGCTGAGGAACAGTCACCACCACCACCATCACCACCACACCAACAAGGACTCTGTGAGCTTCGGTTTGCTGTGGCACTGCTCGGAGTCTCTGGATCACATGTACCGATGCTACACCTTCGGGGGACTGGGCAAATTCGCAGAGATCCCCTCCAGCTCCTGGCAGGTGGGTAACCATACACACCCATCACATCCATCCATCACATGTGGATGGAGGAGAGCATGTGGGGCGTCAAGTGGGAAGGTACTGGATCCAGGAAAGAGTGGATAACAATCATATTCAAGTCTAATTACTGCCCTGAATCAAGAAATTTACACCTGACTGAAGAAAAATGACTCAATTTGAGACATGTAATTGATTGTGCATGCATAACAAGTCATCTATCTTTTAAATTTAAACTTCAGATAGTTTAAATGACTTGTAAAGATTTCATTTATCAGCATGTATCCACACAGGTTCATTTGATTCTTCAGATTTTTCAGGGCATCTGCAGTGACTCTGCCGTCAGGGTTCACTGGCACCTCCTGATGAAACTCTGGGCATGCTGCACACACACACGATGTGTAATGATTACGGCGGCTCTGATGCTCCTCCTGAGTCAACTTTTCACGAAAAACACATTTGGCGATGATGCAGTCAGAAGAAATGATTCATTGATCTGGTTGTGTATCATACAGAGAGCAGCATCTGCAGCACAGCACGCCAGACACACATCAAAGCTGCGAGAGTGGCTCTGGGTTGGCAGGCTGCACACCGATCGGGGCTCCCCACCAGCAGGAATTTCAATTTTCGTCTCTCTTTGTCAAATTGAACCCGGTTGGCGAAATGTGCCAGTGGCTGATTCGGACCACTCTCCCCACCTGTGGTGTGCACAGTTGTGCAATTATATCCAGCAACAAACACCTTCACAAATTGGATTGTTTGAGGGTGATCGCATTGGTGGACCACTGCGGATCTGTTTGTGGGGTCTTTGACTGAAGTTTGGAGACGTTGCTGAGGCTGTGGGGGAGTTGGTACGCTTGTTAGAGCAAAAAACAATTGGCCTTGTTAGCAGACTTGTAACTGGGATGCTCACTGCTCATGCAAGTTGTGGTATAATTTCATACAGGCAGGATGTTTGGACCTCCCCAGCCTTGCACCCTCCTGCTACTGCTCCACTCTACCGGCAGCCACCTCTGGAGTTATGATTTATGCATGAAGAGGAATTAGCATTTGAAAGGGAGATATTAATAAGTGGCTGCTCGTGTGATTTTAGCGCAAGTATCTGCAAGGAGGGGAAGAATGCAACGCCTGGGATTCTTTTCAGAGGGAAGCACAGGTGTTGAAACTGCAGAGGCAGATAGAGAGCAGTGAGCAAACACAGAACAGATTGGGATCTCTGTGTCATCTCGTTTATATTCAGACATTAACGACGTCATGTCCCTTACTGAATAAGTCGTGTGTGGGGCTCGTTTGGCTAAAATCAGTCGTCTTTTTGCTGGTTAGCCAGATGCCAGTGAGTCAATTAGGGGGTCCAGTTATGAGCTTCTCCTCCAGTTTGTTAGTGAGTGTGAGGCTGATGGAGCCGAGCTACACGTGTTATTACAGCGGTGAACTCGAGCGCACGATCCTGCTCCCACAGCCATTAATAAAGGTGAAGGGGCCATTAAGTTTTCATCAGAGCCACTTTATTACTCCGCCACTCCTCACTGATGTGCACATCGTTTTGCTGATGCCCTCCATTTTCAACAACTTGTCGACAACTTGCAAAGACAAACCTCCACAGCACATAGGCAACAATGTTAGAGATGTCTGTGCTACAGTACACACACACACACACACACACACACACACACACACACACACACACGCCTCAGCAGCCATTAGTCCCACTCTGTGTTTGTGTTAGTAGAAGAAGAAGACACCTATCACTGTATATTGAGCTCTGCGGTCTCCATCAGAGTGGAAGAGTGTACTCTTGGCTCACTCTGAAAAGACAAGCTGAGCCCTGCGGATGCTGTGCAAGTGAACCAAGGGGAGGACAGGACAGGGGAGGAGGAGGAGGAGGAGGAGGAGGAGGAGGAGGAGGCTCCCTGAGAGGCTGGCCTACTTGTGCTGTAGTTTCTGTGGGTTTTTCTGTTGTCGCTTCATGTTGTCAAAAGCTTTTGCTTGGACCGCGCTGCTGTCCAGTGCTGCTGGCACTCAGGAGCCCAGTGCTGTGGTGGTGGGCCGTCGCCAGGCTGGCAGGGTGGCTGCATCCATTTAGCCGCTCACACACAGACAAGCCCCTGAAATGAGATGTAAAAGACAGCGGCAAACAAACACAGGCTTATGTCGTTAGTTTCATGTGGGAAGGATGGTCGAGATGGGATAGATTCCCATGTCTGCAGCATGCGAGAACGTGTGTCATCTGACATACTTGGTTACTTTCGTTTGTTTATTCATTTATTTTGTTTAACTTTTGATGCGTGGGGTGAACAAAGTGTGCGCCTTGGGTTTTTTGAAAGGCGCTATATAAATTCAAGTTATTATTATTATTATTTTTTTTTTTTTAAAAACTCTTTTTTGTTTTTAAGAGTATTTTTTGGCAGTTCTTGCCTTCACGCAGCAAAGGGCTACAGGCTGGAACTGATCCCATGCCGCCGCAGAGGACTCAGCCTTTATGGGATGCCCACTCTACCAGGCGGGCTAGAGGTCGTGCCTTGTTGAACCTTTCAGGCACTCCTGTATTATTACAGTGGAAACAGACAACTTTGCACAGTTACTTCAGTTTCAGTTTGAGATACTAATTGCAAAGAACTTTGAAACCATTGAAAATAGGCTTGGGCGGTCTATTTAAAATACAGCCGTGTACGTCATATTAATTCAAGATTCTCTCTTTAACCGAACTAAGACTTAATTGCCTTATTGACTCGTAGGAAAACACACTTCATTCAAACGCGACCGAAACAATATAAAACTCACCAAAACCATCTTAGTTAGTCATCTAGTTAGTTAGTCCACTGTTCTAACAATCACCAACTCTGGTTTGGTCAAAATAAACAACATATTCTCACTCCAACCTCATCACATATTGATGTTTGGTCATGGACCTCTCATGTCCACATACGACGTGAAAGGTACCCTGGGACGTTGTGTCAAGTTTTGCCTGTTACATGCATTGTCTTCTTTCAAAATTTACTGTTTACATAATGTCTCTTTCAAAATAAAGGCACTACATCAGTGCAACAATGCGAATTGACGTTTTTTTCCCCCCTCCAACAACTAATGCATGTGGTTGGGTTTAAGCAACAAAAGCATGTGGTTAGGTTTAGGATATAAAGAACACGGTTTGGCTTTTTAATCTTACGGGACGCGAACATCGCGCTCCAAGGTGAAAGTCAGTGCTTGTTGAACCCAATCAACAACTCAGGCTTTAGCCTCCTTAACCTTCGTTCTTGTTCCGCTGTGTTTCCCCTTGATGCCGCCAAGCACCGCTAAATTATAGCGGCGTCCGGCCACGTATCATGCCTGTGTTAAAGGATGCCTTTTTTCCTCAATGTCTGATGCGGCAAGTCACTGCCCAAGTGCCGGATTTTAATGACTTTGAGACGAGACCGGGCTCAAATAAACCCTCAGTTCACCTGGTTAGATGTGAATGTTTTTCCCCCCCCATGATTTCTCTCTGCTGTTGCTGTAACGTTATCCCTATCACTCACAGTCGCCATGTCGCATGTTCCACAAGTAGAGACTGACCTCTGGTGGTGCATGATGTGCACTACATACAGCATCTCAGTTTTAAGATTAGTAGAAAGATAATCATTTGTGTTTTTGACGGTTTTTGACGGTATTGAAAATTATACCATTGGGACTTCTAAATATCTGGCCATACCGTTGTACCATGATGGTGCCTAAGCCTAACTGATACTCTTTGGTAACTGAAGTTTTATAAAGGAACTGCTTTATCAGCTGAACATTGGTAAATAAGGCCGTGCGCACATGTGGTTTGTTTTCACTTTTGCTATTAGTGAGCAGCTGTTCAGCTCTGCATTTGGATGAAAAGAAACAGACTGAACTTCAACAAGGCAGAGATGCTCATCTTTGTTAGGAAAATGTGCATCTTACTAAGATGTAGGCTATAAGGTACTTTATTTTGATATTAGTAATATTCGGAAGAGGAGGCGCACTGCATGATAAATAAACAACAACAAAAATCATTGGTATCAGCTCAGAATTTTACAATAGGTGCATCCCAGCTGAAGCTATCGACTGGTATCTACAGAGGAAAACAAAGGTGCTGTCCTCTTCCTGTTTTGGTTTATGCACTTTCTTTGTGCCCTAACAAGAGCCTTCACTTTCTCTGGGAGATCATACCTGGTTGCAGACAGAATTTCAATGTGAAAGTGAGATTTGTAAGGAACCAGTCTTAACACTGATGGTGTCATTATTCTATAGCCATTACACTGTGCAATCAACATTAGCCTTCTTCATGATAAGTTGAAGCAAAGGAACGTGTCTGCTTCCAACTCTCAGATATATTCAGTCGTAATCATGACTGGGGTGTTAACATGAATGCAATTTGCAAGCTAGAAAATGGTCTTTACTGTGACTCAACATAATCCATGATCCATAAAAGTGTTTTGCAGTCGATCAGCGCAGCGCAGCAGCGCACATTAAGCGTCTTGCAACAGGAAAAGCTATTGAAAACTCTTCTGCATCGTGGTTTTCCACATAAATTATTCCTTGTATTACTTCTGCTTGTTTCTGCTCGGTTGTGTGATTTTTCCATCAGAGCAGATGTAGAGTGGCGGTAGTGTGCGAGCATTGTTTGTGTACATGCACACAGGAGCATATACATGCGTGTGTAGAAGTCTGAGGAAGTGTGAAAGTGTGTGTGTGCTGCTGCCAGGTTGAACGTGTCAGTGGAAGAGGTGTACTGTGAGCTGCTGCTAGGTAAAGTGTGAAGGAGGAGGAGGAGGTCGCCTGCCAGAAAACATTTTCACCTTAACATGTTAACAGCTTATGTGCTTCCAGCTGCTTCACAGCACTAAACACTGGAGCTGGATTAGCTCGGCCTCTGTGGTAACCAGCCAACAGCTCAGACACAAGTGTGTGTGTGTGTGTGTGTGTGTGTGTGTGTGTGGTGTGTGTCTGGGTTTCTCTTTACTGTACGTGATTCCTGGCTCTGTGGTAGCACGTGCGTTCGTCCTCCTCACGCAGTCCATGCCCACTGAATGTCAAGGTCGTCTTGTAGCATAAATGAGTCGTGGCCGAGCTCCAGCGACACTGATTGGAAAATGTCTGAGTTTGTCCTCATCTTTTGTCGGTCTGCGCAGAAAATGGCAGCATGACAAGACTGTGGGAATATAAAAAAGGGGATGTGATTGGCTTCCATTGAAAGCCTCTGACACATGAGACAAAACAATCGGCCCATGTTGTCTTCCCCACATGCCAAGAAGATGAATTATAGACGTTACTGGAGATGTTTTACCATGCCTAATTGCCAGCTACCTATGAAGAACACTTACTGGTGCATAAACCCCTGCTAGATGCTCTGAATGTCATTTCATCACTCAGTGAGCCAGAACTAGTTTTAAGTAGATAGATAACTCATTTACTGGAATTCACTTAGGATTCTTTTGTCTGGCTGCTGCGCAGCTCTTGTCTTTGCTCTCCTTCATTAATATCTGGAGAAGATTCACCGGGAAAAAACAGGAAAAAGGATGTTACTGCTTTATTTTTCAGTGTTATGTGTGAGAATGTTATTTTACGTAATCTATTTCAAATTGTCGCAGACAGCAAAATGATTTTAAAGAACTGTAAATGTCAGGATGTAATCTGTATTGTACATGTTACAGCTTTAGCTAGAGAAATATTATACAGGTGGTACAACATATTCACTGCTTGTGTTGTACTGTGTGCAGCGAAGTGCAGGTAATGAAACACAGCAGAATCATTTTGTCAGCAAAATAAGCTGGAAATGGAAATAGGTTCCAAAAAACATCAAATAAACGGAGAGAAATATAGCACGTGTTTGTGCTTAAAAGTTACTACTGTAAGTCACATTAATTTGGTCGATTTTTGTGCCCTCCTGGACTAGTGCAAAGTCTGTTGTCATGGATTTTACTGAAGTTTAATATAAGATGTGAAACCGCATCTTAAAGAATCAGAGGAGCTTTAGAAACCGGAGCCACTCACAGTGAACAGTCAGTCAATGAAAGACTATTCATTCATTCATTTAAACCTTTATTTAAGCCTTGGGTAATCAATTGATGGAGACCCTCATTTTCAGTGATGCCGAACATGAACATAGACATTAAAAACAATCGCTAAGCAAACAAAGGAACCATCATGCATATCAATTAAAACAAAAATGAAATCATATGAAACAACAGTAGCAATAAATGATTGCTAAAAATAGAAATACAGGGTAATAAATAGGTCTATGCTAAGGAATAGATGTATAGTTTAAAGCATTTAGACTTCATTAAAACAAGATCTGAAATAAAGCATTTTAACAGCCATAAAGGTGGCATTGAAGGTCATCCTGAACAGGATTTCAGGAAAACAGTTATTCCTTTATTTCTGAGAGTTTAAAAATGAGGACATTTTCAACTTGATGCAGTTTCATTTGAGCTAAATTTCCCTGTGCAGTAATGTGCTGTAAAGCTACTTCAAATGTGCATGGTTGGAAGAACATTTGAAATTCATTGTGCTTCTCGACAAACCTAGTACAGAAAGACTTATTAATGAATATATGATGTGTAATTATTGTTGTAATGTAAGTCCTTTTTGTCCTGTCTGGCTGCTCTGAGTACCAGTACCGTAATAGCATGAAAAGATGTGCATCAAAATCCAAGCTGTGGCTGGCTTGACTGGGTTTTACATGTTGTTGCTGTTCCTCTGTCGTCTATGTCTGTGTGTTCTCATTGTCCTCTTTTTTCATTGTAACGTTGTCACTGATAAATTTGTTTTTCACTGGGTAAGAAATAGATGTATGTAGAAGTGAGAATTACATGCACAGGTCAAATTTTACATGCACCAACGTGCATATTCCTGTGGTATCTCTAGCCCTGATCATGCTGTACCAGTTTGATACTGATACATTATTTTGATATGTTGTGGGAAGGGTGTTTTTTTCAAGTCAAGAGAAGTGTTCAAAGAAATCATTAATAACCCAGGGGAGACCCTTGTATTTTTTATAAAGTAAAACATAAGGTTCAGCCCCCCCTCACCACCCCGATTAATTTCTTTGCAGTCCCTTAAAGGGGAACACCACTGATTTTACACATCAAAGTGTGTTTACAGGTCTTGGGGAGTTCTACTGTGTGTGTGAAAACAGTTGTATAAAGGCTTTTGTGGCTCCAGAGGGAGCTGCATCAAATCTGATGAAGTGCCTCAATATCATCCCCAAACCGACGTTGGTTGGGATGAAGACTGTGTGTTTGACTGTGCAAAAAAGATCTGATTTGTGTGGAGTTAGACTGCACTGAGCTTAGCGGACCTTTGTAGAACGCTCCTCACCTCCTTATCATACACTTCTTTAAAATAATCCATCTTGAATACTTTCCTTTTATCATCCAACAAAATTCGAGTAACTCAATCCCATTAACTCTGAGCATATTTTAGTTACTTTTGTTTGAACATCCATTCAAGTCTCCACCTGCCCTAACTATACATGTGCATATACATATACAATGAAGCAAAAATATTTAGGATATAGCTGCTTCCATCTTGTGCCAGTCATGTCATTTGGAGCCAGAGTCACAGTAGCATTCTCAGCAGGTGTCAATATTCCACACATACGCCCATTCGACCATTTCCGACCAGCATCGCCGATAGTCAGCACACTGAATGGCACACAAAGCTATCAATTTCCCCTTTTTTTTAAACATCTAATTACGAGTTATAACCAAACTTACTGGAAAATCAAACACTTGAACATACATCTGTGTGATAAGAACTACCTTAAGTGACAGAAACCATCTTTGGGAACAATTTATTTGACATGCACTTGGAGCTTTTAGTTCGGCCCATGTCCCATCCGCTAACATGGATGATGTAGTTTATGACCTATACTGCAGCCAGCCACCAGGGGGCGATTGAGATATTTTGGCCTCCCATTTGGGGAGCTGTCATGTTGCCCATCTTTGTATAAAATCTATGGTTGATAGTGAGTTTTTACAGCGTCCTTTCATCCTGACTGCATCCCAGGGAAGATTGTGTTCACCTCAAGCACATTTTGGGACACAACAGAAAAACACTGCAATCGGTGAATGTCATCTTACTTGATGACAGGCTGATGACAGTCAGTAAGGGGAATACTGGCTGATACCGTTGTTCAGCTGATAAATCAGTGCATTCCTAATTATTCTTCAGTGAGCAAAATAAATATTTTGGGGTTTTGGGCTGTTGGTTGGACAAAACAAGACATTTGGAGTGGTGTTACATCTTGCTTTGGGAACTCACAGTTTTCTGATATTTTATAGTCCAAGTGATTAATTGAGATCTGACAGATCAATCGATAAAGAAAATAATAACTTTGCTGCAGCCCTGGACACTTTTATTAAATGTTTTGACAGCGCTCATATTAGCTGTTGTGGAAATGCTGGACAGAGTGGATGCACTGTTGTTATATTATATCAAATATTTCTCTTTGACCACATATTATGACATGTGCCCTCCCAAGCAGAACATGATGGTATGCACTCGGTGGACAGCCGGTCCAGGCAGAGACTCACCAGAGTGCCGCCTAATAACAGAATGATGGACAAGGTCTGGCCTTTATCTCTCTGAGCAACATGAGAGAAAGCTGAAGGGTCTTTGCTCTGAGCTGGCTGCAGGGGCCACAAGGTCCAATGACACACACACACACACACACACACACACATTCCCAAGGGAGTCAATGTATTCCTTGCCACTTGCTGACAAATACACCAGCTCAACAGAGCAACAGAAAGCTGTGAAATCTCCACTCAACAAAAAGCCGTCATTTTGTCCTTGATGCGGGCTGGAGTTGCTCCATAGATTTACTGTAGCAGGAAAGCTCCTCTCTCCCCTCTCTACCTCTTATAGCCTCTCTCCTTTAATGCTAATGGGGAACCTCTGTGGTGAAAGCCATTTGTGTGGAAGTGTGTCTGCCTGTTATGAATGATGTTATGAGGTCTAATGCACATGTTGTATTCCAGCCTCACCCCCGTGGGGAGTCCACTGCCCAGTTTGCACGGGAGACAAAAGGCGGACTCATCTGGTTGCTTTCTGCAGCCGACCTCATTCTGTTTAGAGCGTCATGTACAGTGCTCTCCGCAGAGGCACGCTCGCTACACACACACACACACACACGAGTATGATTAGATACAACAGAGTGATGTGATGTACCCACACACTACCACTTTTACACAGTGAGATGAAAAGAGGCCGAGTGATGCAAAAAAAAAAAGTCTCTCACCCTTCAGAGTGTGATCAAAAGAGACGTTGATGTGATGTACAGTGGCTGTCCATGTCAGCACTGATGCAGTAATTAGGGGTTCAGGGAGGGCACGTCAAGGGACATTAGGAGGGAAGTGAAAGAAGTAAGTTATTTCAATAAAACTCCTTCCTTTGTTACATTCCCAACAACCCCAGATCATCAATGCAAAAACGAGCCACTCAGACCCAGCGGACCGCCCCCATCCACAGCAAAAAGCAGCCATCATCCATATTCACACTTCGTAATAAATCGTTTCCTTTCAGCTGATATCATAAAAGGAACTCAAGCTGTAATGTTTTGGCTACCAGCTCCAGTCCATTTCCCACTCTGCTCTCCCTTGACCTTTACCCCAGCCTCTTGTTGTCCGTGCACCACTTACCTCTCATGTGTGCACAGCATGTGTGAGAGGAGAGAACGAGGGAGGTCAAGAGTCATGTTTTACTACCATCTTCTTCTGTCGAGCTGTTTTTCAGGTGGCTGGTTCAGAGCAGAGCAGCACATCATCTTTTCGCCGGTGCTTTATGAGACAAACATACCCTCGGCTGCAGGCTCGAAATAATATAAATTAGTTTTTGTATTTGGTTGTCTGTTCACTTCGGCCTATGCCAGGTACATAAATAGACTCATTGCAGAAAGTTCAGTGCAGAGCAGGAGAAGGCGCCGCCAATGGAACGAAAGATAGATGTTTGGTCCTTTGACAGGAAGTCTTGCGTGAAATGTGGTGTGCTGACTTATTATCATACTGCGCATGTTTACTTCAAGGCCACTCGTCTGACTGGTGACAAAATTAATGGTAGGCAGTGTGTATACAGAGGAGCGTTTTACAATGATAGATTTGGGGATGAATGGGCCATTTGGATGGCGTCCTGATTCTCGTGTTTACTCCCTCACAAGACCACACTTTGCTTTGCATTTTCTCTTGTTTGAACTAAAGACCGTTCTAAAGCTCCAGTGTGTTTACGGCTCTGTAATGCAATTCGACGACAATAACTGTTGGACGTGTATGATGGCCTGCTGATATGTCAGGCTGGTATTTATGTGTTGTGTTGTTGGCCTCTGATATAAGCAGTGTGTGGAATTTGTCAATACTCTGCTGGTTGTCTATAGAAGGCACTTAAAGGACTGTACTAGTGGCTCTGTGCTTGTTATGCCATTAACTACAAATGGTTGTATAACTGCTCACCTTTTTTGAAAGTGCATGGGTTTTCACATTGATTTTCTACCATGCAGTGCAGCTGCTGGTTTCAACAACATGCTAGTGCCTTGAAGGATGCTTAGACATCCGAGTTTAGAGTTGGCTTTTTATAAAATCCACATCATGCATCTCATGATAGCTGAAATGTAATAGCCGATATCAATGCGACTGATATTCCACGATTCTTGATATCCAATTTGATACCACTCTAAGACACAAAAACAAAAATATGCATGTACATAAGCATACACACCTTTTTTGAAACACATTTTAAGTTTAGTTTAACTTAAAATTTATTATTACAGAAAATTGAGCATAGCGTTAGTTCAGGCAGGACACAGTGTCAAGTTCAGCTCACATCCCAGCTACATCAGCTGATCTCAAACAGCCCAATCAACTGATGGAGCAGCTGACTGATGGGAGGGAGTCAGCTCATAGATCACATAGGCTAATCTCATTCAGGGTGCCCTATTTAAACTGCTCTGGCCTGCCTACTGTTGCTGCTTCCTCTGCAAGCTTCTTTGCAACCCGCCTCCACCCCAGCTCCTCCTTTTCATGTTTCTGTTCCCGGGGGGTGTCTTTGCTGCTGCCCTCCCTGCCTTAGGCTTTCGGTGTATGCACATGTAAGGGCAGAGAGTTTTGCTCTCTCTGCCTCAGGCTTTCCTTTTTTGCACATGGAAACCCACCGAAAACACAGTAGCTCCAAACATCAGATCTGTAGGTTACTGCAGGATCTTTTATTCTGGTTTGGTAATGGTGGCACAAAGAATATTATATTTCACGCAATTAAAGCGGTATATGTTTTTTTCGAAGCAAAATAGGATTAATTCAATGAATCATTCGGTTTGTACTGTGTACTGAATCGTAAGCCTCGTACTGAACAGTTCAATACAAATACCTGTATTGTTTCATCCCTGCTTAATATATATCCTACAGTATATTAACATATTTCTCCTGAGTTGTTGTTGTGGTTCAGTACTTGTACAATTTAAGAAGTGACTAGTGGTCTCTGTGGTAGGTTGTTTGTCCTGCCCATCTCCTGCTGTAATTGGATAGCTGGGTAAAAAGTGAGCATTTTACCCAAGAATGAACATTTTTCAGCTCTTAGTGACCAAAACAAAACGGCAAATGTGCTGTGCTCAGTGCAGAATAGATGTTTATCGTCTCGTCACGCTGCTGCCATTCGTAGCAGAGTGTAAAGCTGTCGTTGCAGCTGCACTTGTCACCGTCTTCCATGTGTTGTTGTTCTTCCATGCTGGTTGGCATTCTTGTTCTTCCTTTATAATTTAACGGCTGACCAGAACACTTGTAGGCGTATGTGCTGTCCGGTCTGGTCTGTCAGGTCTAAAAGAGCTGCATCCCTGGCACCTGCGGACTGGAGAAGAACAAGTACTGTTAAATTTTGGCATTGACTTTGTACCACAGTATTGGTTCTTGTGACATTCCTAATCCACACTGCAATTCTATGAGTAGTTTTAGTTTGGAATCCTGCGTGTTAGAGTGTCCTTGAACACCCTAAGAGGTATTTTACTTGTCCGTCTTAGAAAAGTTTCAACTCTCTGCAAGTGGGTTTTCATTCTGTTTTGCAGAACATAAAGCAACAGCTGTCTGGAAGGTGGGAAATCAATTTAAAGGGCTTTAGAAAATGGTTGGCAGTGATATTAAAAAGACTGGATTTGTAGCTCATTCAATTCTGTTGACTTTAAGAGACTTGAAAGTTGTTATTGGAACAGTTTGCATGAGCGAGTTTCCATCATCATTACTGCACAGACACATAAGTTATACATTGTAATGGGAAACATGCAAAGTCGTCATCGTGTTATGTATGTCTGATTGTTGCTGTTGACGGGGATATTTTTGAGATTCAGTCGAGAGCAGGTGTCTCGTGGTTTTGAAATAACTCACAGTGCAGTGATTTGTTCAAAGCAACAGATGCACATATCAAGAGCATTATGGGGGTCACATTGCTCAAGGACATTTTGACATGTGGAGGCAGAGACTGACCCACCAACCCTTCAATAATGGCTGAGCTGCTGTTCAAGCTGAGCTACAGCCTTCCACTAGAGGTTTTTACACATGATTTAGAAAATAGAATTCTGGGTAAACATGTTAATGTCTGTATTTTAGGGGCTCTGTCTGCTCCGTCTTGAGGTACAATAGGGTGTGTCCCTTCAATCCCTTCAATCTGGTGTCTGCAGATTTTGTCACAAATTCCTGGTTGTAAGATTTTGGGGGAGTGTGTCGACAGGCGGAGCAGGTCAAGAGGTCAGCGCAGCACACGGGAGAGGAATTGAAAGTGCACGGGAACAGCTGTCTGGATGATGGATAGAACAGGTGGCTTGGGGAGAGATGAGGAGAAGGAGGAGGAAGAGGAGACTGAGGCGACCATGTTGATCTGCATTTTATACCCATCTAGGAGAAGTAGAGAGGAAATCAGTCTGGCCGAGAGGGAGAAGGATTTATGATCTCATCAGCCTTGATGGATGGATGGTACCTGCAGTGTGTGATCATTTTCCGCTGCCTTTTTATATCTGATATCTGACACTCTGGCAGCAGCAAAAACACTTGCTGTGTTGAAAGCCACTGATGGTCAAAAATATGATATACTCCAACAGCAAAGGTTTATTCAAATATTGGCTGGATTCCCAGCGGCAGCAAAACGTGTGAGCGTTTATCTCTCTTATGAATTATACTCTTTGCTTTGGTGATATTTAAGAGCCTCTGATCAGCAGTTCCCAGGTAGACACAGCGAGCTGTCTGACTGATAGGAGAGGGGGAGACGTGGGGCGGCATAACCGAGCGCTGTTTCCTCCAGCGGGGAACGGCTGAGTCAGCGGGCTCCTGGAGGCCGCTGTCCATTTGTTAAGCGGCCTGTCACTTCCACTGCCTTCACTGTGGATCCTGCGGGTAGTTTATGTATTGATTTAACAGGGAGCCTTTCTCCATTTTTTAACATAAATGATGGCTCACTTGGCTCGATGCACTGGAGCCGTGCGAGTCGGCCTCCATCAGTAGTCAAAGCACAGGGGTTGCAGGTAAAAGTGCTCGGGGTAACAGGAGAAACACTTTAATACGGTAAATCTACCCCGGCTTCACACCTTAAAGCCGACATTCTATACAGGAAAAGATGCTGCTGAGAGGAGAAGATACTAGTTTGATGGAATCAACTATGTTTTTGTGATATTCCACTGCGTCTGGATATAGTTTTTCACTGCTCCACTTTCGCGCTTCTCACAAATCCTGCAACATCAAAACATAAAGCTCCTGGGATCCCGCCAAGCTCCCAAACATAACTTCTACGGTGAATCCTGCAGCGAGTCGCTCAGCTTCAGAGCAGAAAATCCACAAGTCCCATGTGTGTAGACTTATTCAGCTTTTCACAAAGGGAAATGTCACAGAATGACTGCTTTTAAATAACTCTTAGACAGTTCAGACATGTCAGACATTAAAAAATTAGCCGTTGGTTGGGACACTATGTCCCAGTGTTCCCCTCAGACATTTAGTTTTGGGGTCAGAAGGGAATTGCAGCATCTGATCAGATTTTCTTATCTTTCTGTGGGGAGCTGGGTGTCTGCTAGTAGAGACTCTCTTCCTCTCTTACTGAAACTACACAGAAAGGAGCAGCCTTCATTTACTGTAACTCACTCATGCACATTGGAGTTTATGTTATGTATTAAAGGTACTGTAACTTTTTACATGTATTGATAGTTTTTTTTTAATTGGCAGTGGTTGCACCAGAATGATGCTATTACATCATTAGCACCATAAGTAGTCAACAAGAGAAGTGCTAAAGTGCTATCAAAGAACATACAGAAACTTTCATGGTTATGCTCACAGAATAATATTCCACACTTTTTTGTTGTATAAGTGGACATCATCATCATCTAATGCTGTTGGTTTGGTGCGATGCCAGTGCCCCTTCTTGCTCACTAATATATTCCTCAATAAAAAGTTAATTTCCTGCTCTGCAACAGTGAAGAGTTTGCTGCCGTGCTAATGGGCAGCTCCATAGAGAGAGCTGAATGAAAGAAAAAGATGAATACAGGCGCACCCAGTAGGACATGGGTAAAAGCAGACGCATAATAAAGTGATTTGGATGCAAGTCAATTTGTACATCAGTGTAACAAACTACATTTTCCATTATAAAACTGTTTGTGCTTATGAATGTAACTCCTCTCTAAGGCCAGAGGAATAAGATTCCTGCATCTTGTTTTTAGTCCTGTTAGTGACCTGGTAAGTGATGACTTTAATAAAACCAGCAGCTCCTACATAGCTGACCATTATTCCTGTAAAACTCCTTTATGTTCTAAAACAGAAACAACAAAGGTACTTTGTGAATTGAATCATACTTTAAGACCC
This sequence comes from Epinephelus cyanopodus, assembly GCA_026686955.1. NCBI lineage: Eukaryota > Metazoa > Chordata > Actinopteri > Perciformes > Serranidae > Epinephelus > Epinephelus cyanopodus. The sequence goes on from CM048924.1 coordinate 20,918,470, forward strand.
TGTTTACACCTCGTGTGTAAGTGTAAACGACCACCAAAACGCATTGTGGTCTGATCACTCAAACCTCTTGCTGAAATGGTCCCAGTGTGTCCCCAACAAGCAGGTAACAGTGAAATATGTTAGCAATATAGAGTGTGGTGGTTTTTTGGTGAGCAGTGCTCATAACTTGCTCTGTCAGTAACGAGTTGGACAAAGTATTACATAACTGTCCATTGTTTTTGAAGGAGACCTGTTGGATTCCGCTGACAACGATATTTCCAGCTGCACTGACACAACCGCTAACATAACTGGCGGCAGTGTGGACGTAATAACCGTGCATAGGGCCCTTTGGCCTTTTTAGCGTAAATGATTCAGGCAGTAACGCAACCCAGTTGTCAAAATAAATGTGGCCATTGTATGTGTCTGCAAGTGGATATGTTGAAACTTTGCCGTTAGGTTAGGTTAGGATTAGGCGCAAAAACGACTTGGTTATGGTTAGGAAAAGATCACGTTTTGGATTTAAAAAAATGCTTTTGGTGACACAATCCCTGCTGGAAAAGCAGCAGTGTTTTGGTAAAAAAAGAAATTGAGCATAGTGTTAGTTCAGGCAGGACATGATGTCAAGCTCAGCTCACATACCAGCTACATCAGCTGATCTCAAACAGCCCAATCAACTGATGGAGCAGCTGACTGATGGAAGGAAGTCAGCTCATAGATCACATAGGCTAATCTCATTCAGGGCGCCCTATTTAAACTGCTCTGGCCTGCCTACTGTTGCTGCTTCCTCTGCAGGCTTCTTTGCATGCTGTGTCTTACTTATTAATATCATGTCTGTCATTGATGCTGCTCTGTTTTGTTCCGGGGAGTCTTTGCTGCTGCTCTCCCTGCCTTAGGCTTTCCATGTAGGCACATGGAAGGGCAGGGAGGTTTGCTCTCTCTGCCTCAGAATTTCCATGTAGGTGCATGAAAAAGACTTTCTGTGTAGGCCTGAGGAGAGGCAGAGAGGCCCCAGAACAGAGCCATACATCCAAATATAATACTGCAAATGAAAATTAAGCTTTCTTTGACTAAAGTGTACCTGAGTGAACTGCTTTTTTTGCCACTAGTCCAGTGGAAATACAGCAGAAGGCAGCTAAAAAGCCACTGAAACACACACAATTTGCTAAAAAACAACTGCTTTTGTTGTTTGTTGGTCTTGAACAGTGGTATTCAGTGTGGCAGGTGTCCTGTCTAGGTGTCATGACATCCATCTAGGTGTCAAAGGGGTTACCCAGTCAGTGTTGATGTGTATATACAACATGTGGTACAAAACTAAAGTCCTTTATTCGTGTCCACTGCAGCTTTGTGCGTGCAACAAGTGAAGACAGTAGAAAACATGTTTGTCCTATATAAGCTGTTATAGTTGCAGCGCTTCCATAACACACAGGCTGTTTAAAGCACCACTGTTTCTGTTTACAGAAACATTGTTCTGCGTTTTGTTGGGACTGAACTCACTCCTAAACACACCTTGGTCAGCACTGGAGACGCATGATGGTGACAGCTGTGAACAGCAATGTGTCTCAGCTGTCCACTTGTGTTCAGATCACTGAAACACATTTAAAACCAAGTGTAAACAGTCTCAGATTCATATAGTTGAATTCTCATGAAAGCAAGCACAATTAATGGCTGAACATGAACTAAACTTTCTTGTCATTTATCAGTGCTCGCCCAGTAAGGCATCGAGACAGTGAATCACCAAACTGAGCTTAATTAGTGACCTACTGCGTAATGATAAACTGTCATCATGTTAGATGAAGCAGCTCAGCAGCGTGCTTGTTGTCCAGTTACATCATTCATTCATCATTCAGCTCGAGCCTCCATAGGCCAGACTCTGGGCTTCTTAACATGCAACAGATGCTCTTTTTGATACTTTAGAGACTGATGCAACCGCGATCCAGACCTGGTAACACACTTTATTTATTAGCCCTGAGGAGATCTACTCATTTTGATTTGTGTGAAAAAGAAGATTCTTGACTTATTCAACAGCAAGAAGAGCACTCGTGAGATAAAGCCGAGGTGTGGTTCGACTCTCAAACTAAATATATCAATCAGATTATTTAAAACATTTCTAAATATTGCCCTACATGTTCATTTGTGGGGGTTAGGAAGTTTACCGTAATGTGTGAGTAATATGGAGCAGTCTGACTTGCTGATGATGTGAAGCAGATTGGTGGGGGCAGATATAGTAGCATTTCCAGTCGCTACAGTACAGTATGCATGAATTATGAAATGTCCACTTGGGACTAGCGGTAGTGCAGATCATGCATAAATGCAAGAGCAAGCTGGGCTGTGTGAGTTTTTTGAGGGTGTGAGAGCTGAAGGACGGCCTCCGCTGGAGCCCACACGCTCTTTTAAACTTCTCCATTACAGGTGGAGGAGGCTGTAGACTCTGTTCGACTCCTCTACCTGGTGAAATATAGACACATACAAACAGATTTTTAAAGTGACGGGAGGTTTGTACTTGTAATCAAAAGCCAGTCTGCAGGAGCTATTAATATTACATCTGAATTCTGAAAAAAAACCTCGAGTCAATTACCTCATTTTTCTGCAAACTCACAAGTCATCTGGGAATAGTCATCCGGTTCCAACTGGATTGTTGAAAGTAGCTCTCTCTTTTAGAAGATGCTCTTCTTTACAAATCACTGGTTAAATCACACACTTTCTGACTAATTAATTTCAAGACGCTTCAAGCTCGTGTCTTTTAAATCACATGTGATAATGCAGTTTATTAATCCCAACATTGCCATGATACAATAGATAAACACGTGTAGATACAGGATGTCTGACAGCCCCGCCTTTCAAATATGTCCTAATTAATCCAGAATAACTGCTTTTACAGTTTTTCCCTTAAATTGCTCATAGACATTTGCCCATGCATAAGTTACATTTACAGTCAAATGTAATTACAGTGACATTAAACTAGGGCTGCCACTAACGATTATTTTCATATTCGACTAATCTGTCGATTATTTCTTCGATTAGTCGACTAATCATTTCATCGAAAAAGGTGTTAAAATGTTGAAAAATGACGGTATGTTTTGCCCAAACCCCAAATTTACGTCATCTAATGTCTTGTTTCATACTCATGCCAAAGGGCTTTAGTTCACTGTCACGGGAGAGTGTGTAAAGCTGCCAATATTTGAGCATAAGAAGCTGCAGTAAGAGTATTTTGGGAAACTTATAGTACTTTTCTATGAAAAATGACTCAAACAGATTAGTCGACTACTAAAATAGTCATTGATTATTTTAATAGTCGACTAGTCATTGATTAGTCAACTAATCGTGGCAGCCCTACATTAAACTGAAAGTTAAAGCTTAAATTCAGTATTTTTCAACCTGGACCCTATTTTCATACGTTTAAGTGACTAATGGGAACAGCAATTTATGACATTGGTCCAGTGTCGAGAGAGAGAGCTACAGCTAGCAGTGGCAAAACTAGCTGCAGTGTAATCATTCGGGGCATGTTCACACCCTTTACATCCACTAATAGTGTTTGTTTTTGTCACTGACAGGCTCAGATTATTATTCAAAGTGTCAGACAACATTATTGAAGGGATCCCTACAGAGACAGACCTTTTTGTTAAAGAGTAAGATCCTTTTTGTTAAACCAGAGACAGCCCTGATATCGCTGATACCAAACCCACCAGACTCCATTTAAATAAATAGTAAATGTATCCTTGGAAAACACACTTCATTGAAAGTCGACAGAAACAAAATAAACTCACAAAAACCATCTTTCTTGTCTTTTCACTGTTCCAGCAATCACCAGCTCTGGTTTGATTGAAATAAACCTTTAATTCAACCAGTTAGATGTGAAAATATGCCGACTCTATACATGCTAAAATTACCGTTTATTTAAATGGCGTCTGGTGGGTGTGGCGATAGTGATTTTGGGGCTGTTTCTGGTTAAACAAAAAGGATCTTCCTCTTTAACAAAAAAGTCTATCTATGCAGGGATCCTTTCCATGATGCTGTCAGACACACATAGAAACAATCTGAGCCAATCAATGGCAAAAAACACGCACTTTTAGTGATGTAAATCGATGGCACAGAATGCCCGGGGTGTTTTAATTGTAGCCTGTGTCGCTGGTGCTGGTTGTAGCTCTTTAGCTCAATACTGGACCAATATGAAATAATGTTGCCCATTAGTCACTTAGACACAAAAACATGGTAAATTTGGTTCAGGTTGGAAAATCCTGAACTTACCCTTAAAAACATTCATCAAACAACACAACTTGTGGTCAAATGAATATAGTCTTTCAAATACAGATGTCAGTATGAACCAAATCAACCTGGCAGTAATTTGGGCTATGTGCCTGTGCCGTTTGTTGATACTTTACATAAATGAAGGTGCCAAAAAAGACAAGCAAGCACATTACAGCATGTGTTGTATTCTTTTCTCAGAAGATGATTTTATGAGAGAATAAAAATTGTGCTGCACTTTCCACTGGCATTTTTACAGTTTTTAAAGATGTCCTGCAAAATACTGTAGCAAAAAAAAATTGTCTGTATTCGTTTTATTACTTTAATTATTCATTTTTAAGTGCCTTTGGCCTCTTTGATCCATGTGTGCAAATAACAACACAGAGGTGGCATCTTTTATAGATAAGCACCAATTGCTGGTTGTGCAAAGGAGTTTGACACAGGTGCATAAGAGAGCCATAATTATGCAAGTAATTTCCATCAGCTGTGAATACATGTTTTCCTTTTGTTAAACACAGTTAATTTAATAGAGTTTTGGGTCTTTGTATGAGATTGTGGAAACTGTCTTCAAAAAAGGGTGCGAAAAATGTGTGAAACCAGTGAAAAAACGTTAACACATTTGCAAGAGACGCCTTCTGCTGTGCTAAGGAGGTGATGATGAAGAGCACAGTTTCATTAAGCGTGTCTTATAGCAATCCAGAAAAACTGTAATTCTCGTCTGGCTAATTTGGTTCTCTGAACGCAGTCAGAGAATTGATTTGTAAACCTTTGATGAAGTTATCTCTTACTATGAAATAAAAGGCAGCACGAGTAGAGAGTCGGAGGAGTCAAAGTGAATGTGGTACTGTGAGTGAAGTTGGGTGCACAATTGATGGAGTGTGCAAGAGACTTTGAAGTGATAATCATAAACCTGCTGCAACTAACGATTCTCCTGTACGCTGTGGAATACTTATATTTAAGAATTTTAGCTCAGTGCAAAGTTTTATCGAAGGATATTGGGGGGTGGGGGGGCTTTGTACTGGCAAAAATGGAGCTGTTTATATCTACATAGGGAGCGGGTCCTTGTTTATGTTGCTCCGCCATGTTTCTACAGTAGCCCAAAATGGACAAACCAACACTGGTTCTAGCGTTTTTGCGTTGGCCACCATTAGAAGCCCATCTGCAACAAACCGCTTTGGGAAAACACTGATTGGTAACGTGACAGCTTCAAAGAACCTCCTCCCAAAAAAACAGATTCATGTCAAAAAATTATCAGCCTTAAAAACTTGTCTAAATATCTCTGTGTATAACAAACAGGGTTACAAGCAGTGCTTTGATAGAAGTCCCAATTCTGTAAGAACACTTCTTTAGATTTACAGTTCAGATTGTAAATGACAGTTTCCATGTGCTTTCAAAGTGAGACATTTTACTTTTCACCTCAGCTGTGGCAGTTCGTTTTATTGTTTTTATTACCACGTAAAGTGCCTCTGAGTACCTTTTAAATGCCATACGAATAAAATGCATAATTGTTTTTATTATTTAGTTTGAGTAGGTGGTGTGATGCTTTTTATTAGAGGCATACATTTTGTTTACCTACAGGACAAAGTCAGCTTCAGCTGCTGGGTGGACAAGGTCTACAGATGGATCCTCACTGTATGTGGGCTGTAGTGTTTTTATACCAATGTGAGAAAGTACAGTATTTCTTTTTCACTTTGAAAAGGCAAAGTGCTCCTCCCTTCCTCTCCCCCACATCTTCTCCACATATCTCTCACACTCCCCCATCATCTCATCCTCCCCCCTCAGCTCTCTCTTTCTCTCCCGCAGCGCTGTGTTTTGATGTAAAAAGATCAACTATAATTTCTGGATTGGGCCTCTTTGTGCACCAGTTACGTACTGCCGTTTGTTGGGATGCCAAACATACGTTTGTTCTAATGAGCAAACATGCTGATTAACAGTTATCTCTCTCTTTTTCTCCGCTGAATTTATTCACTTCATTCCAAATTTTAACAGAATGCTTTTCATCCATTTCTTATTAGCATCTGCTTTCAAAGCCAAGAGACAAAACAAGACAAATTCCACGGCTGGTGTCTTTTGAAGAGACTCCGGGGGGAAGGAACGGAGGGGGGAGGAGGCGAGGACGGACTCAGAAGTATCAGTTGCGCTATAATTCAATTACAGCATCTATTGAGAGAGACGAGAAAGGAGAAACTTTGCCTGGGGTTCCTCTCCTCTTTTGACTACCCATCAGCCCCCACCACCAGCCGCCTATTATAAGAGCTGAATAAAAACCTCTGGCCCGGCTCTGAGGATGTCATCATTAAACCAGACTGTGAGGGATCCCATACATTTCAAACCCGCTATTTGATCCCCCCTATCTGATCTGATCCGCCTTTGTGATCTATTATGAACGAGAGTGCGATAGAGAGGAGAGGGAAGAGGCGGTATTAAGAAGTTTCTAGTTATTTGCAGTTTTTTTTCTCATGCCTGCACCTTAACCTGTACGCCCCCCTTCATCCCTGCGCCTCCTCTCCAGGACATCAACTTCCATTTAATTGAGAGCAGAGAGAGATAAAGACAAGAGAAGCAGGGGAAAAAGTCATCATACACCCCGCAGGTATACTGTGACTCTGATGTGATGCTGTAGTTTGGAGGCATATGGTGGCAGAGGAGACATCATGTCTGTGCAGTACTGGATTTTAGTTACATAAACCGCGTGCACACATGACAGCTCATTTATGTCGATGCAGGAAAAATGCATAGAAGGTAATACACTGTTTGTAACAGAGGTGTAAATTGCAAATGTTGCGAAGTAAAAGAAAAAAAAAGTAAAAGTATGGTTTTGAAAAGTGGATAAATGTGCAACCTTCTAACTGCAGGTACCTATTTTTATATTTTCATCTGTCTTTGTTCAGCGTCATGTTACCTGCAATTTCATTTTTTAGATATTTGATTACATGGAATAGCCAACCTTCACTCAGAAGTGCTCATTCATTCAAGGAGGCAACACATATTTGCACATTTGCATATTTGGAGCAACAATTGTTGAGATTTGTCCGGTATTGAAGGAGAAAACTGCAGCTGCAAAACAGGCTGCGGTGTAACCACTCGGGGCATTTGGCACCATCCATTTACATCCACTAAAAATACTTGTTTTTGTCACTGACAGGCTCAAATTGTTATTTTAAGTGTCTGACAATGTTATGTAAAGGATCCCTACAGAGATAGATCTTTTTGTCAGAGAGTGAGATCCTTTTTTGTTTCTCTGCACTTCATTCAGAGTTGACAGAAACAAAATAAAAGTCTCAAAACCCATCTTGGTTCGTCTTTCCACTGTGCCAACAATTACCAACTCTCGTTTGATTGAAATAAACCCTTAATTCAACCACATGGATGTAAAAATATGAAGTCAAATGGAGTCTGGTGGGTTTGGCAATAGCGAATTTCTGGTTAAACAAAAAGGTCTGTCTCTGTAGGGATCCTTTTCATAATTTTGTGTGACATGTCGAATGATATTCTGAGCCTGTCAGTAGCAAAACAAGCACTTTCAGTGATGTAAAACGCACGATTGCCGTGGTGGTTACATTGCAGCCTGTTTTGGCTGCAGCACCCTTGTTTAATACTGAACAAATTTCAAAAATTGATGTTCCCATTAGTCACTTAGTCACAAAAATAAGGTTGAAAAACACCGATGTTACCCTTTAATAGCTGTATACATCTGAAATTATTTTAAATTAAAGCCTTGGGTCATTAATAGCTCAGGAGAATCAGCACTGCTGTGTGAGACAGCCCTGTCCAGGGTGGAGCATATCTACAACACCTCCTCCTGGAAAATAGTTCCAACGTCCCTGGAGCTCGTATACAGAATCCCTGCGAGCGCTTGGCTCTGGTCAGCAAGGTGCAGCTATGTGAGCTGTGTATAAACCTGCCGCTCTGATCTCTGCACTGTGCGTGTGTGTGTGTATGTGTGTGTGGGCAGGTGGTGCTCAGCACTGCCAGATGGACACTTGATCACTTGTCACACCATTCTTGATTAACCCCATAAAGGGAACCCATCATAAGAGCCCTCATCATTATCAGTGAATCAAGGAGGGAATTTACTTGTTAGTCTTTTAATTTTCACAATGTTTCTTTTGATATGAATCAATGGCACTGCGGGGCTGCACTGTTTCATTTTGAAAGGTATTTCTCTCAGAGCAAAGCGCCTAAAATAGAAGCTTTTATCCGCGTCCTATAGCCCTCCATCATAACAGTCTCTTACATATGAGTCATTGTCTGCGCGGCTCTACCTGAGGGTTTCATAAAGATGATTCTCCTTTGGGATGATACCAGCGTGCATCTATTTCCTCTTCCTGCGCCGCAGCTAATGTGAAACTAGAGCTGTGGTTTATGTCTTTCTCCAGCAGTTCTGGGACCACAGGCTCACTGAAGTTTTTTTGGCAGGCTGGCAGGTACCTGAGGCAGTTTATATTCATACAACTTCTATTCACAGACAGAAATAAATCTTTTTCTAAACGTTTTTTTTTTTTTTTTTTTTTGGAAAACGGCGAACACAAAAGAACATATCAGCTTTACTGTGCAAAAAAGCTCTAGTAATTTCTCTCTGGTGTAATTTCTGGTCTCATTTTTACTTTTGTTGGTTTTGGAAACATTTTGGCTGTAATTTTCATCTTTGAACATCACTGATGAGGGACTCATGACAAAATATAATATGATATAACATTTCAGCATGTCCTTGCTACCACTGGATTCTTATGATTAGCTGCACAATTCATCTAGTTAAAAGCTAAAAAGGTAGAAACTTTAATGAGTCTCATGGGGAAATTGCAGTGTTGCAAAATCACAAATAAAGACTTGATAGAGATGGAAATAGCAACAGACTGAAAGCAGACTGCAGTTATAAAGATATTTACACAAACTGCACATGAATTCCTGATTAATGTGACGTATACAGTCATCATTCAGACTCACATGTAACTGGAATATTAACATCTATAAAGGGAACAATGCACAGTTAGTAAATAATAATGACATGAGGTCATGGTGCAGCTTCGGCTCATTGATCAACAATAATTTGGGTTCATTCATCACCCCAGAGCCCAGAAGTGAAGTCCCTTTGGTCTCCAGGTGGTGCAGCAGGTGGCAGCCAGTGCAGCTGTGGACAAACTGGAACTAGGCCAGCTACAGTGGAGCGCTGGTGGAAATGGTGCTGAGCCCCCACTGACTCCCATACTGTATACCTGCTAGTTTAATTGTCTCCCCAAACACCCAAAACCAACCAGTTCCTCTAGTCTAGAATAAAACTACCTGTCCTGGGGTTTTCTGCATGTCAATTGCTTTGATGAAAGGCTACTCTAATGAGGACTATATGGACCATGAGAGCGCAGTATGTTCTTAAATAATATATTTCTTTAAGCTAGTTTTTGGCACAGAGCCCCTGTACAAGAGCAGAGGCTGTATATACAAAGGATCTTATCTTAACTCTAGGAATCCTCCTAAATGTCATGAACTGCTCCTAACAAAGAGAGCTCAAAAACTAAAGCCCTGTTTCTGCCAAGCAGTCTGGTTCAGTTCAGGTCAGTCTCTTACACATTAAGATGTTTATTTTTGTGTTCCTATTGTCATTAGTCTTGGATGGTACCAACAGAACTGCTCCATTCCATCCAGTTTTTTGGTTAACCCTCTGTTGAGGTACCCGGAACACTGATCTGATACTAAAAGGTGGTGCTAGATACACTCAGTTCATTAATTGGTCACTAGAGAACTATCACTCTTGCTTGACAAGAACTCAGGACTCGCAAAAAACTACAGGCCCAAACAGAGAGTCCTAACACTCCCTCCTGTTCTCTTTTGTTATGAGAATGCTGGCACAACGCTGTTCTGCAGACGATAGGCAACAAACATTCCTCCGTATCGTCGGTGAAGAGAACATATTTGTCAACTCTGGATGTTTTTTAACCACAGACTGTATAAAATAATGGATGCAGCAAAGGTGCCATGCTGCATTAGTTTGTGAATTGCTGTTTTGAAGCCTTGTTTGGCATTTTGACTGTTCCCATTTTGGAGCCAGAAGTGACCATATTTGAACGAGAGGTTAGGGCTGTGGAGGAACGAGGGCTGGATCTGAATCACAGATTGTAGCGACGCCTTGTAGCCAGCTGGTCACCCAAGCAGCCCCGCTCTTAATTATGCTTAACTTTAAGCCTTAATAAAATGTTAATGGGTGACTTATATAAAAATGTGGGGGGCTGGGTCCTTGCTGCTGCTCTCCCCGCTTTAGGCTTTCCATGTAGGCACATGGAAGGGCAGGGAGGTTTGTTCTCTCTGCCTCAGGCTTTCCTCGCATGCACACAAAGGGCAAAGAGGAGGGCTCTCTCCGCCTTAAGCTTTCCACGCAGGCACGGGAGGGTGGAGAAGTTCGCTCTCTCTGCCTTCAGCTTTCCATGTAGGCTCGTTGAGGGGCAGAAAGGTCCAAGGACAGAGCCAAATATCAAATTGCAATGGAAATACATGGAATTTCTTTGACTAAGGTGGTCCTGACTGAAGTGTAATGTATAGTTTTTCTTGCAGCCGGTCACTGCAAGTGTGTTTTAATTAAATGTGATGTGTGATTCACCAACTATCATAGCAGCTCCACCCCATACAGACTGTGGTGATGTTGAAGTAGAAAACAAAAGGTACCAAAAAAGTCCCAGGTACTGTCCACAACCTTTGCTCATGTAAAACCAAACAAGAGTTGAGTTGAGTAGAGTGTTACTGTACCATGCAGTGGAAATGTGGCACAAATTTGGTTGGTGAATAAATCCACTAGACAGAAGTTGGAGTAAGAACAGAATTGACAGGTTGAGGTTTCTGCAGCCACGGGTGACTCTGAACCAACTTCCTGTCCTGAACTGTGATCCAAATCAAACATCCCTGCTGTGGACGTACAACACAAGCCTCACAAAGTGCAGTGTAAATGTACAGTATACATTCCTCTGTGGGTGTGTGTGTGTGTGTGTGTGTGTGTGTGTGTGTGTGTGTGTGTGTGTGTGTGTGTGAGAAAGTGACTGAGTGTACAAGAGATTCCCACTGTGTTTTCATTTAACATGACACCAAAGACACCACATTAAAGCATTGCTTTGCAGCAGGGAGCGTCCTGTGTGTGTGGCTTCTTTCTAGAGTTACTGTGTTTCTTGGCTCTTATTGGGCAGATTAGAGATATTTACACTGATACTATAAAGGAGTATTGGTACCAGACATTATAAATATCACAATTCAAGGCCCATAATGAATGGAAGCTTGTGTTGGAAGTATCAGGGAGACATCACTATTTTATTAAAACTATTCCAGGTAGCAGGATGTGTAGACTTAAAGTAACATGAAGCCTGGACAGCACCAGTAAATCAGCCCATATCATGAGATTAATGCAAAAAGTGGGCTTTTAAAAAAAGTGCTGAAATGCAAAACTGCGTCCCTTAGAGCACAGGCTTTAAATTATTTAGGTACTACATTTTTAAATTATTCATTTTAGTGTCATTACTTTGATAAAAAATCTTCACATCTCCTTCTACATAATGACATTAGAGCTGGCACTTGACCTTATGGACCTAATTAAGAAAGTCACAGCTGGAGTTTTCCTGTCTGACCTAAAGTTTTGTGAAGCTGCAGCAGAGATAAGGAGATTCTGGGAAAATATGAACTGTCGTTTGCAAGCACGGCTACGTTAAATCTGCATGTTATTATGTGTAAACATCTCAACAACACTGTGGTCAGCGTGTGGATAAGTATAGGCACAAAGCGACTTGGTTATGGTTAGGAAAAGATTGTGTTTTGGCTTAAAATGCCTGCTTTTGGTGGCACAATCCCTGCTGGATAAACAGTGATGAGTCACTGCCAAACACCCAGCAATGACTTGCTAAATCACAACAGGAGTTGTTGCTTGTTGGTCTTGAACAGTGGTCTGCAGCTCAGCAGGTGCTTGTCTAGGTATCAGGCCATTCACCATCCCCTCCACCTTCCAATTACAAAGTCAGCGCATATACTACATCGAAGCATCCAAATGTAATGTATTGCTGGTTTGCAAAAAGTATAATGGCAATGTTTCTTCTAGTGACTGGACTTTTGAGTGAAGGAGCTACAGTCAAAGCTAGTAGAAACATAGAAACTAGGGATGTTGATGTTTAACTGCCTGGAATATTTTTGACCAGTTGTGCATGTCGGTCTATAGGTTAATTTCTCTGCTCTTCAGTTAACTGCACTGCGTATGACCAAGGTCTAGTAGGAGCCAACGTTAGCTACTGGAACTGCCCATTTGGCGATTACTGCTCGCAGTGCTGTCCAGACCCAACTGTGTTGCTGTGGCTTTTAATGTGAGCTGATCTTTGACATCTTGACTCCACATATTGTTTTTGTTTGGTTGCCCTGTATTTCTGTATTTTGTTAGTTTCCTTATGCTTGTGAAGCACTTTGGTCAACTCTGGTTGTTTTTAAATTTGCTATATAAATAAATTTGACCTTGATCTTGACCTTTAAAAACATTGGGCCCACTCTCACACCCCCTTTAGCATTGATAACTACTGTTAGCTCTGTTAAAACTGTTAGCAGGACCAGCATGTCTAGTAGTGCTAACATAGATAACAATTGTTGGATGATGTCTTCTGGTAGCCTTCGTGTTTTATTTTGTATGAGTGAGGGGAGTGGATGGAGGATTGATTGCTGCATATGTTTTTGCACCATACGGAGTTGCTTCTCCAGTTTCGTTGTATCAAGCATACAATGACAATAAAGGTTTCTATTGTAATGCTAAAGGGTGTTGGTGGCTCAAAATGAAGCTGCTTTCTCACTGGAGCGACTTGCGGGGAGACAAGACGATGGCCACCATGTACAGTCACGACACCATGCCGTAATTGTTTTATGGGTTTCATGCACATGCTTGACACCACAATGCAGTGAGAAATTGATAAAAAGGCGGAGGACATGGAGCTGAAATCATCACTGGGATTTTCTGTTCCAAATATTGAGACAACACATTAGTAAAGATGTGTTACTGCAGGTGTTAGTCGGCCGATGTAACGTTGTGAAGACAGTGAAAGTATGTGTGAGGAGTGTCTTTCTATCGAACCACTGCCAGGATACACAGTATGGACTCCGATATGTCTTTTCTCTGTGAGAATGGATTCTCCTCTGTTCCCCGAAGAACAAATTACAGAGGCAGGCTTCAGGCAGAAAATGATATAAGATTGTGTCTTGGAACTATATCTCAAAGAATAACCAGAGCAGGTCACTTTATTCGCTGAAGGCACACTCATATAAAATTACATAAACCCCTTATTTATGTCTCTTTCCACTTTCATTCTGCATTCAATTATTCATTATTTTTCAACCAACTGACATGTGATGCCAACAAGACAGAATAACAATTATTGCATGATTCTGTTAGTCGCCTACACTGAAGGCCTTTACTCTGGTGACAGCCATCTGAAGGCAGCAGCTATCTGTTCCATCTGCAGTCTCTAACTAAAGTGATGTTGCACACTGTCAGGCCACAATTAGGTACGACAGATCCACTGGCTTAATTTTGTGTAACAAGCGCCACACTGCTGCTTAATAACCACCCCTGTGCACATGTGCACATCAAAGTTGTCTTGTAATGAATCACTAACAACAGTTTCTACTGCCAGTCACTCGGACACATTTGTTGGAGGACACATTTAAAGTAGTTTAGAAATGATCTTGTACATTTCCATGACAATTAAAGATCACTTAAAACTTTTCACTTTGCTAATAACTCCATCAGGACTGTCCGTTTCTGCCAGTCCTCTCCCGAAATCTCCACACAAGACACTGAGGCAAGGACCACCAAAGTTTTAAGAGTCTTCTCATGGTGTAACACAGTGCGGAGGGTAATTAAGGGCGTTGCTGCTTTGAGTGACAGGTGGGTGCCATCCGTTGACAAGGCACTACCACTGCGACACTGGTTAGGTAACATAACCATGGCATAACCCCAGATTCATAGAGTATAGGTGAAGCTGTTGCTATTTCAGTATGTTTTCAGTTCGTAGAAGTTATTGTAATATCTAATCACTTAAAAAAGCTCTGACTCAGCATTTGGTTGTATTAACAGACCCTCAAAGGCACTGATACCCACCTGGCGGCCCACAGGCCAAATCTGGTCCACCATAGAGTGCTTTGTGGCCCGCTGATCTTTTTCTAATTCACGATGAAAATGATTCACAGTGGAAATTGTTTTTGTACTTGAAATGTAAATTAGGTGCCAGGGTGCAGAAAAACAGCTTGTTTATCAAACAAAGACCAAGCAGAGGATCCCCCAACAGAGGTCCAGGCTACGCCCCAACCAGCTAACCAAGCTAGCAGCTAGTGTTATCTGCACCCTCTCATCCAAATATGGTCCCAAAAGATACAAGACGGCAATGGCCAAACTTGAGGCTTCATATCAGAAGTCCACAAACTAATAGTCTGTTTCTCTGAAAAGTTAAAGTGAAAGTGAAATTCACAAGTTGACGGCATTGGTTCCTTAGGTTTGTGATGTACTAAACCCTTTCTGTCTGAATCCGTGTTTTTGAGTCTCGGCAGTTCCTAGGCTAAAATGCTAAGCCATGGCGTTGACTGTTAAATGCTACAGGACGTGTCATGAGCAAAATTAGCAGACAGACAGGTTAAAAACTTTATTTTTAGTGAAGGGGTCTTAAATGGCAGACGGTGTGATGACAAATAAAATCACATTTTTATGCACTGAAAAAAAAACACTTTATCTATAGCATGTCCAGGAACTTTCTAATTAAAGAGAGTGATGGATTTTTGTATGTATTCATATTTGAAGCTCTGCAGGCCCCAAACAACAATTAGGCCCAATCCCATTTCATATTTTTATCCCTTCCCCTGGTTTTTGAGTGTCACCTTGCCCTTGGAAACAGAGTTGCAAGAAGAAATGGTGAAATACTTCCCCTATAGAATGGGACAACTCTTCAAGACCCTGATACATCATCAACATGCTGGCGAATGCCTAAACAGATGCGATGAGTGCTGCTGAACATTGTGAATATGGCGTCTTCTGCTGTGGTGATGTCCCTTGCTTGGCCTACGGGCATCCTTTTGCAGTTGTCAGGATTTCACACTATCAATCAATCAAACAAGTCATCAAATAAAAAGGGAACCTGCTTCATTACCAGGGTGGAGAGGTGTATGTGTTTTTTTCTGGTCCCACCTCATGTCCAAGTACACTACAGGTGCAGACAAACCTGGCCATGAAATTACCAAAAGTGCTTGTTCTTGGCACACAGGGCAGGACACAATTGACAGCAATCTGCATTAGGTTAATGAAAATAGAGCCTTTAATCTTATTACTACCTGGAACAGATTTTTTTGGCCATCATTTCCATCACTAGGTCAATTACTGGGATCTAAGAACTTCTGAAGAGTACCCCATGTGATCTGTGCTGTCCATAACATGAATCCACCTTAAAAAGTGTCTAAAACAACTCTAGCTGTCACACATTAACTAACAAGTGTTTTTCTCTGTGCCTGATAATACATCCAGGCATCATACTCGGTTTGTGATTTTTATAATTTGTCATTTAGACCCCTACGCTCTACAGTAATAGGATTTCCCCTCTGAACATGCATGTGTTTATACACAACACTGGGAGACTATGTTTGTGCGTCCCTTTATGTGTGTGTGTTCGAGAGGTAACAGTGAGCGCTTCCATGTCCTCCTAAGTGCTCCTGAATGTCACATCCTATCTGCAGCCTGTCCCCCAGGCACAAATGGACACTCCATCCACTTGTCAGGTGATTAATCTCCGCTCCCCTCTCTCCCTCATCTCCTCTCCATCTCGTATTCACTCTGTACACACACAGCTTCGTCAGCCATTCAGAGGACCGTCACATACACGCACTTATCCGAACTGCACTCCTGCTCCCAGTCTCCGCCTAGCGAAGATCAATGGGGAAGACGGATGTATTATTCAGCACATTAATTTAGAGGTGGAGGAGGGTGCTTTTTTGTATTAGCGCTCTGGCAGGATTATCAGGATTTCTCTGAAAGATGATGAAGCTGCAGGGCGGGCAAAGAGAGAGAAAGTACAGGGGAAGGAAACAGTTTAAGGAAAGTGGACTGGACAGGCCAAATCTCAGTTGATGCCTTGTGGGAGGTGGATGGAGCCGAAACACCTCTGGTGGCTCAGAGATGTTCTGGGAGGCTGTGTTACTGTGCTAATGGGCTTCTAGACGCAGAGCATGTCTAGGCTGATGCTGTAGTGCGACCGCTGGGCTCTCACGCTGCTGAATGCTGATTGGTGATGGGAGGGCTGCGGCAAGCTCAGAGGATGGCATACCTGTGCATATTAACGTAAAGGCCTATGCCTCACTCACATGGGAAGTAACCACTGGCTGGATTTACTCCGGCATGATGTAAGAGGGCAGCAAGTGTTGTGTGCACACGTGGTTTGTTTTAACATTCAGTCTAATTCAATCTAATCTAATTTAAGTGATCAATCAAGAAAATTGACAGATTAATTGACAATAAAAATACATTTAAGTTGCAGTCCTACTTTTAACCTTGCCAACAGGACTTTTCACATGTTAACACATACATCTGCAGTGAGTCTTCCACTATATTCAGAAACAGAGGCATCAGAAACACACTTTTATTTGCCATAGCAGTTGCTAATAGTTTTGCTCTAGGCTTCTGATTGGCCAGCATGGCCTTAGGTTTAGGGTTATAACGCCACCGGTTGGTTTGGCATGTTCCTGACAGCAGTTCTTATTCTCATCTAGACATTTTTAAAACATTGATTGTGTGGATGGGATTTTTTTTTTTCTCAGAACATAGGCGCAAACTGTTTTTAAAAATACCTGTCCAACATGTTCTCACTGTCAAATTTTGGCCTGTGGCACTAGGCTTCAAACTGTGACGGTCTAAGTCCCCCTCTAGCATCAGTTATGGACACTCATGGAAGGCGTGTTGATTTCCACTGGTTACATGTGCAGTGTCTTTTTAAGATAAACTAACTACTTTAGGTTTACATTAACGACATTAATTCCGTAGCGTTGTTAAAAAATACAGGAGCGAAAATGGAGACAAACACTGGTCTCCTGGGTGAAAGTCCCCTGTTTGTTTGACCTGTCCACCACCCTGTCCTCCAACCTCACTCAGACTTCTCATACAGACGTTAGAAAGTGCGTTGGAATTAGACGCCACCCACTGATTGAGCTGCTTTATGATGCCCTGCGAATGGGAATGGGTTGGTGTGGGCTAGGCCTAAAGCACACGTGCGCAGAAAGAGCTGTCGAGGAATATGACACACTCGTCACGTCTGCTTATCGGTGGATCTGCAGTGCTCTCGCTTCACCCCTTGTCCTCCATAAAGGCGAGACATTCGATTGTAAAGTGGTGGGGTTATTTCTGTCAAGGGCTGACTCTGAGCATTAACTGTGTCCTCTTCTCGGCACTTGTGAAGAGCAGAAACCCTCCATTTTCCACAGCTCTGCTCTGGAACATTTAGCCATTCAGCCCAGGCTTGGAAAGGCAAAGTGCGTTTAATGAGACATGCCTTGCCATCTCCATCTTGTAACTCCCAATTGAGGAGACAATGAAATTTCATTGGCCCGTACTGTGTAATCCCCGACTTTCTTAATGTAATTGGAAATCAAAGAGTCCCCTTCAGACTGTCCCTTTATTACTCAAAGCAGCTGGATGGAAGTTTTTTTGTATAGTGCAGTTATTGGTCTCCAACAGGCTCGGGATGTGGCTCATTTATTGTGGGAAACCAATAAAGTATCTTTACGACGGAGCCAGGTAGTCTTACATGTGTATCAGTGCCTGTAGCCCTGAGTTTTATCAGCATTGTAACACTTGTATGCTCCAGGCTGCTCACCAGTATGGTGGGATTAATAGGTGCTCGTGGGTCAAATCCAGCAGCTATTGTCTGTATTGATTGTGGAAGTAAAAGTTGTGTTTTTGTGTGGCAGCTTACCTTAAAGGTCCAGTGTGTAGGATTTAGGAGGATATATTGGCAGGAATGGAATATGATATAATATAATAAGTATGTTTTCTCCAGGGTATAATCGCCTGAAAATGAGAATTGTTCTTTTTGTGCCCAGTTCAGACCAAAGGTACACGATGAGACAAGTTGAAACAGGCAACTATTTGCAATGAGCCCTTCTGCAGTGTCCTATAAACCAGCCAGCTCACACCAATGCAACTAGATGAGATGGTGTATCATCTCTATGCAACAACTCTCTGTACCTCTGTTCTGATTTCCAGATTTTCAGGCTTATTTTGTGGCTGAATATAATTTGTAGCTTCTTAAAATATGAATCAGGATAGTGATAGTGAGATACTGGCTACAGCTGCATTTGTAGTAGTGATGAAACAGCGAAAAACAAGCATCACATAGACTGTATTCATAATAAATACGCCACAATAATATAAGTAAGCAGCTCCAATTTACATACAGCGAGCAGCAGTAGCGACCTACCATCCGACACTGGCACACCATGAGAATGGAAACAGAGGGCTTGGCGGGGACAGAGCACATGCCGCAGCAAGCGAACACACAGTCTGCGGTCATTTTGACTTGACCAGCTGACTTCACTGAAAGCTGATTGGCTGTGATGTGCTTTTCATTCTAAAACCAGCCGCCGTATTGCAGGTGACAACATCAACCGGCTTGAGTCAAGCTCAGATGGCCAGTTCACACCGCTGCAACTTTTCTCAAAGTTCTAAAATGGTTTCTTCTCATCTCCAATCATTGGTCTGAGCTGGGCTTTAGAATATGCCGTTTATATCTACCTAAGGAGTGGGTCCTCGCCTACACAAATCGCCTTGTTGCACTGCCATGTTCCTACAGCAGCTCAGAATGGACAAACCAAACACTGGCTCTAGACAGGACATTTGTGTTTTCGTGTAAGCCACCGTAGCTGAAAGGCCCTCTGCTACGAGCAGCTTTGGAAAAACATTGATTTTTTCCCCCCTTGAAATTGCTTTTACCGGTTTAAATCACAGGGTGCGTTTGTTTTGGAGAGGAAGAGACTTCTGTGGACAATTTGGCTCCTGGTAAAACACCTCTTGAACGTCTGAATCTTAGCTGCCCGTGTCCAGCATGCCAAACTGCATAAAAGAAACACTGATTTGTAACATGAAACTGCTTTATTCAGTGTTTTTAACCACCTGGTCTGTTGGTTTCAGAGAGGGAGAGAACTCTGCGGATAATTTGACTCCTAGTGAAGAACTCCTGAACAATGCCAGGAGAAGTTTCAGCTGGTTGCAGTCTTCAATCCTCACCACTAAACGCCACTAAATCTCCTTAAATCTTACACACTGGACCTGTAAGTCACAATATCCGGGGATGATTATCTTCCAAATCAAGTTTTCAGACTGCAGCAAAACAAGATTAAAACAAGTCTGCCCATCTCATTCTGTCTCATGCCAAAAACTTTAATTTCTTCCCTCCACAATTTTGCCACTCTTTCAGCCCTCGTCTTTCCTCTCCGGCTCCAGCTGTTGCAGTGGCTCGACCAGTTATTAACACACAATTACAATCTATTTAGGAAGCATCATTGAGAGGACCAGTGCTGTTAACAGCTCATTTTCTACTAAATTAACTTGTGCTCAGAGCAGTGCGAGCACAGTCGTAAAAAAGGCTTGCAAAATTTTTCTGTATTGTCTGTGACTAAAAGTGGTAATGATTATGGGTTTGTTTCATCAGAGCAGATGCAGTGTCGGGAGTTGATTAATTGGGACACCATTAATTGAAATGTTGGTTGTTTTCTGTAAAAATAGCTGTCTAACACTCTGATAGGCTTTGTTAGCCTCTCGGGCTGTGTTTAAATGGCACACAGTAAATGTCATGTGTATAAATCTATTAGTGCTTGCAGATAATTGAGTGAGTAAAAAATGGACAGAATACACAAAAAGCGTCTGGATTTACAGCTCACATATGGAAATATTTTGATTTACAACCATTTACAGCAATGCAGTTTTCATTTTCCTCCCAAACAGTCATGCATTTTTATGCTAATCATCATTGTTTGACTTAATTCGGCTGACTACAACATCATGACGCGTATTTTATTGTTCAGTGAGTGAACCGTATATACCTGAACATGGCTGCCCTCCCCTCTTCTAAACCTCCACTCCCCTATATGAGACATGATGCACCTTTAATGTGTCGTAGTGAATTATGAACAGCAGGGTGGGAGGTAGGCTGCACACCGGGAGCCCGCAAGGCACGCCAAGATCAAGCAGCTGAGAGGAAGGAGGCATTCCTCTGCATACATGAATATCATTTCAGCGAGAGACTGAGAAGAACAAAGACCACTGAAGTTAATGACTTTTCTGTAGTGTGTCGCTGCGTCTCCTCTGTCCTCTTGTAGTTGCCAGGTTCAGAAGAAGAAAAACAAGTAGCTGTGGCAGGAGTGCCAGAGATAAGAGCTCTTACCGGCAACTTGCTTTCTCCTTTACTTATTATGTCCCCTGCTATGATATATGAAAGCAGGCGGCTGTGTTTACAATAAACCACCTTTACACCTCGCATTGAAATGCATTTTGCAATCAGATAGTGCTTGATCACATGAAAGTACAGGTGTGAATATACACAGTACTGAGGTCGGATTGTGATCCGATTGGCCAGGTCATCAGGTAGTCCGGCATAGAGACTACATCGAACATAGATGTAAAGCAACTGCGGCTGCATTCCAGTTGATTAATCTCCTGATTATTTTTTCGACTAATCGATTTGTTTTGGTCCGAAAAATGTTTGCAAATGGTGAAAAATATTGATTAGCGTTTCCCAGAACACAAGATGACATCCTTAATTGTCTTGTTTTGTCCACAATTCAAAGATATTCCATTTACTGTCACAGAGGAAGAAAGAAACCAGAAAACATTCACATTTATGAAGCTGGAATCAGAGAATTTTTTAATACTTTTATTCTGTTTGCTGATACTTAATAATTCTCATCAACGTCAACTTTATCTGTATATTTGTCATTTTCACCTCATGAGCTAGACTCACAAGTCAGTCTTTAGACGCTTTGCTTAACTAAAGACTGATGACTTTCTTCCTGATTTTGTGTTTAGATGGGCAGATACAATTTCAGAGTTTAAAAAAACTCCCTACATTGCAGAACCAATAGTAAATTCTCAGGGCAGTCCTTCAGTGGCCCGCTGAACTCTTGCGGTCCTAAACATAGTCAGACTAGAAACACGTTTAGCGATACAAAATGGCTCAAGTCGCTGTAAGTCCTTCATTTCCACAATCTTGTGGACTCAGCACACGTTTGATAAAACGGAGTTAAATCTCTCGGCATCCGTTTTCAAGCTCTCTGTGTATTTGTTTCCTTGCAGACGAGAAAAGGGTGAGCGCACATTTCCGGGAGGGTGTGTCCTTTTCAAAAATGCAAGAGGCGTTGCTTTGTTGCCGGCTGTTTTCTATCAGAAAGCACAAATCTCTGATTGTCTGGTGGCGATACTACTCATGAGCTGCTTCTTTTTCTCCTTCCCCTTCCCTTCATTTCAAGTCTAATGGATTTTGCTACAGCTCAAAATTAAACACTTGAAAGGGCCTTACAAATTTGGGTAAATAGAGTGCAAACCATCTATAAGGAATATGGATACAGGAAACCCAAGTTTGCAGATTTTAATTCCTGTACTCACTATGAAAGTTTATCATGTAACATCTAAAGCCCAGTTTCCACCAAACACTTTCAGTACGGTACCTTTGGAACCAACAGTAACCCTTCAGACATGGTGCCTAGACCCTAGTGTTTCCACCACAAATGGTACCCTTAAATGCGGGCGGGGTTGTTGTCACTCACTGCATTTCCTCTTTTATCAGTCTGCACTTCGTTTATCATCCACAGAATGTGGCTGAGTATAGCTACAGTTTACTAATTTATGTAAAATGCTCCACAGTATGAACAGTGGTTAGATGAGCTTCAAAACCAGCCACAACTCAGCCCTGAGCAGAGTGACCATCTGCTATTGACCAATCAACAGACTGCAGTGATTTTAGCTCCAACTTTTAGTACCAGATCTGTGTGCTAGGTACCCCAACAGAGGGGGGACCAAAATGGGGACGGTATGGAACGGTTCCATTGGTACCATCCACAACTTTTCACAAAAAGCGTACTGAACTGAACTGCACCGTACTGCTCAGTGGAAATGGGGCTTTTGTTTAGCCAACATTTGCTATTTAGTACAAAACACAAAGTGCAGCTGAGTCTGAATGGAATGTTATTAGTTTTGCAGGTTTTTGTTCATAAAGTATAATAAACGTTTTGACCTTGATCACCAAAATCAGCAGGCTTTATCCTCTGCGGACCATGAATATCTGTTCTGCTGTCTGCTGCCTGATATTGAATCTTCCTTTGTGATAGCACCATCTCAAAAGCAAAAATTGTCATTACACGCTGTAGCTGTTAAAGGGCTGAGAAATGATCTCTGTGCTGAATAATGATGACATTTGAATCATAAATTTAATCAAATTAAACCTCTAATCTTTCCCAAAATGATTTGCAATGAAGTCACTTTACCAAAGGAGTTTGTTCTTATTCTGCACATGCTCTTCCTTTGCTTAATCGCTCCAGTCAAGGTGCCCTCTGCCTGATCTGTAACCCAGATGTGACTGTGTATAAAGGCACTGTTTGTGCATGTGGGGCGCTGCTGAAGAAGAACACACACGTTCAAAAAAACATTGACAGATAAAGGTCAAAAGAACAATCATCCTCATTGCCACCAACATCATAACACTTCAATATTTCTCTGCTCCCCACTCTGCCTTTCTGCCAAACACCCAGAACAAGCTAATTAAATCTTCTGTCAGGCATGAAAATCACTCTGCTTTCATCCTTCCTCCATTCACGTCAGTCACATCAGGGACATGCATAATGACACGTGTTTTAGGGCTGTAATTCCCTCCTGCATGTTTGACGTTTCTCGCCCCCGCCTGCATGCTAATCATTAATGTGGCGCTGTTTTCCAGCTGTGTTAGTGTGTTGCACTTGTCCAAGACAGAGACGTTTTAAAATGTGTCGGGAAGGATGGTGTGTGGCAGCTTCATTGAAGCTGGAGAGTCAGCTTAAGAGGTTATGCAGATCAAACAGCACCACAGAGACACACAGGTTGTGGGAAACGCAGCACTGCACTCACACATGCACACACTCCCTCAGGGCTAAGATGCTGGAGGGCTTTAAAGTTAGCTGCCACTAGTCCAGGAATGCACAGGAGTCTCTTTGTAAGGAGGACAGCTAGCACATTGATCAGAGTTAAAAGGTGGTGAAACACTAACAGGATATTGTGCAAACAAGTTCTGCACTAATGGAGGATAAAATCAATGGCTGCTTATAGGGATTTACAGTCATAGCTTGTAAGAAAAGTTGTGAATGAATCACAGACTGTAAAAGAAATTGATGCAACCACAATGATGTTACCCATCGGTTTGTGGACTAACATTTCGGGGTCTTAAGTTTCACATTTTGGCCGTTGCCATCTTGGGTTATTTGGAGCCAGAAGTGACCATATTTCAATGAGAGGGTGTGTCAGACTGAAGGCCTTTGCACTATGAGTCTGTTTTTTTCGGCTGCGTTTTTTAAATCCATCATTCGAACAGCACAGAAACTCTGCACACCGATTCCAATGCGCCAATTGTTCGTCTCTAAAGGCTTCTGAGGGATGCGGAAAACACAGCCAATCAAACCTGTTCTGAAAACTTTAATGACAGACGAAAGTTTTGGACTCAGTGTGCAAACGTCACTGACACAACGTGAAGTCGTTTTTATTTTTAGATGTGCGACAATTTCAGACTAAAAACAGGGATTCTGTGTGCAAAGGCCTTGAGAACCCCGACATACCAAGCCGACGGTGGGCTGTCGGTCAATATCGCGCCATCAGTGAGCATCTGTTGCTGTACTTTTTGCGGTGTGTCCTGCACCCTTGGCACCAGTTGGCCATTATTTGCTGTTTCTTGGCTGATCCAGCATGTTGAATTGGTATCTGGTGCTAACTGGCTAACTAGCGTCTTGGATCCATCCTGTTGGTCTTTTGGTTTCCCCTTTTGAATGACAAATACACGCTACTGCCACCTGCTGTTATGGAGAGTTATTTCCTCTCATGCAGGTGCAGGTTAATGTGTTAGTTGGCAGTTGGCTGTAGTCTTTGCGGTGTGTTCAAGCGCAACTTTTTGGCCAAGACACAGATGATATGATGATATCTGCCTTCATCGCCACTAGTTCTTTGATGTGGGTTTGGTGTGTCTGTGCCTTAAGACAAAAACAAGTTCACAGTGGCATATATACACATTGCTATGTCTCTGCCCTGATTGACAGGTTGCAGTGGTAGGGACTTCATGCTCCAAAGCTTACCCTGCTTTGCGGTCTATTTTACTCTAAATGGATCATAATTTACAAAACATGAGGCTGTATTGAAGAAGACTTGAAAGTGGCAACTGAGACCATAAACTCATTAGGAAAATGAGGTAATAAATCAAGTGAGAAGTAGGGTCATTTTCTCATAGACTTCTATACAATTTTACTTATTTTTGCAACCAGTGGAGTCGCCCCCTGCTGGCCATTTAAAGAATGCAGGTTTAAGACACTTCTGCATTGGCCTCACTTTCCAGACCTGCAGGCTACGTCAGGGTTTTTGTGTGTGTGTGTGTGCGTGTGTGTGTGTGTGTGTGTGTAACAGTGGTTCCTGCCCTTGTTTTGCTCCTCTTGCTCACAGCATGTGTGTGTGATTAAGCAAAGATGTAATGAATAGGGACAGTGGCTTGTTGTTTGGCTGTAGTGCTGTTTTCCAGCTGAGAGAGCCATTAACCTGTTTGGAGGAACGACTGTGAGATTGCACAACGTGACCTGACCAAAACACGGACTTTTTGGCTTTGGGAGCTGTTTTCAAATGTATACAATGAATCATAACTATCTGACAGGAAGGTAAACATGTTTGTTTGTGGTTACGTGACGGAACAAGCAACTTTCCACAGAAGAGGAGTTTGCTCCCCGCTGTGAAAATGTCCAAGTGTGGTGTTGGGTCTACTTTCTCTCAATAAAATGGAGCTAAAATGGAACTGTTTTGTGTTTGTGTTCCTCAGACCAGTGCGGTGCTGTGTTCTGGAGGCTGTGCTCTGCTGGCTGTCAGCTCCCTGTTGGCCATCATCACCATCTTCCTGCCCAGCGGAGGATGTGAGAGGAGGATCTGCACCCTGGCTGGATACATGCAGATGGCTGCAGGTCTGTACAGATGCACACACATACTCACACTAGATACAAAGAAAGAGGGCATCCTTCTTGCAAAGAGCTAAAAAAACATTACATTTTTTGAACTTGCAAAGTCCCGTGTCTGTGTTAAATTCATAATTTCCGTATCTTGCACGCTCCTTGTGCCTTTCAAGTGGAAGACATCCTGCATCCTTTACCATTAGAGCCACTCTGCAACAAGCACTGATAGCTCTGTCTATTACTAGAGTTTTACCAAAAAAGCATCTGACTTTGTTGCCCATCAATCAATAAAACAAAACAAAACAAAACAAACAAAAAAACAACAACAAAAGAAGCAACCTGAAGACAGCTGCTGCTAGGCAACCAGAGTCTGCATAGCACTCATAGGGATGAAAGCAGCGAAAGGGAAGGCGAGGATAGATTTAGAGCCTGCTGTAAAAAGACAATTATGCCTCCTTAACACAGGTCATTGGTTCAGGGTTACATGTGACTTATCAGGCTGCCACTTTCACTCAAACAGAGAAGTAGTCTCGTAAACAAAGCGACGTCTTGTCAGCGCTTGGGCTTTAAAATCCCATAATGCAGCACGGCTCATGTCACTGCTCAGTGCCGGCCTTCACACTCTTGCCTTGTGCATCGGACCATTTAAATGGCAGTTGGTACAAATGTTTTTCTGTTGTTATATGAGAGGATGTGCTCCTGTGTGCTTTACTTACAGCAACATATTGTCTTACACGTCTTGCACTGAAACTAGATGTGTTTTTGGCTGGACAGCAGCAATGCGAGAGCAGGGGTCTCATTTATAAAACAATGTGTAGCATGCATACTAAAAATGTACGTACGGACAAAAGCCAAAAATGGTGTGCGCCAAAAAATACTCAACAAATTCAGCAACCAGGCTTCCACCTCACCATCTGTGTCACCAATTTACTGTCTCCAAAATGTTTGTCAGCATCAAGTCTGTTTTTATAGATCCCAACTTTTGTGTGGGAAGTGGCGTGCACCTCTTTCAGGCTTCGTTTTGTACGTACACAATGTTAAGAAATGACACCCCAGCTTTATGAATGCAAAAGTCTGTCATTGTGTCACTGAGTTGCTGAACGAGTGATTAAGTTACACCACTGGCCAGCAGAGTGTTGGTGTTTCCCCATCAGCTATTGTGCCTTCAAAATGAACAGGCTCCACAGTGTTTCTGCTGGGAATGTCTTTGCCACCACAGCAAAAAAGAAATCTCTAAAGAAAACTGCACGTTCCGCGATCGATCGTATGAAACATGGAAAGCCAGTGAGGTCATTATAAGTCTCTTTTCCCCTGTTGTTGTTTTATGGTTGATCAACTTTTTCCCACTTTATCAAATACAAAAGTTGAGACATCTTTGGAACATATTAGTTTATGTTAGGTTAGAATTAGTAAATAGTAACTCTAAAATAGTAGTAAAATATTGAGAATAATTTATAAAAACAGGATAGGCTGTCTTATAAAAGTGTCTTGTAAAAGTGCATGAGAGAGGATGACATAAAAAACTATTATTATTTAATTTCCAGGGTTGAATGTTAAGGTTTAATTTATTTTATTCACTTGCCAACTTATTCCTGCCACAGTGTCACATAGTGCTTGTTTTCAAATCACTCTGTTCTTGTCACTTTGTTCAAGTCACTCTGTTCCATTCAAGGTTACTCAGTTTTAGTAAACATGTTTTGCTTCTAAGTTGACCGTAAGCGTCAAATATGTCTGGGCCTTTTCAGCACCACAGTTGTCAGGATTATAGAAATGCTCGCTTGCTCTTCAGCTAATAAACTTTGTCTTTATCTGCTGCCATTTTCTTGCGACTGCCCAACCGGTTTGTGCAACTTTCAAAGGGGATGAAAAGGAAGCCAGATGGCTCACTTATCAGCCCCAGAAAAAAACAGTGTGTGTAATTCTTTTTCACCACTTTATCAAACACAAAAGTTCAAACAGACATCTGTAGAACATACAATTAATTTATTACAATTCATCTGAGACATGGCTGCCACAAATACTGGTAAAAGCAAATTAATAAAAGCAAGTTTATATTAGGAAGTAAAATATTCAAATTGATTTTAAAGTCAGTCTCATTAAAGTGTCTTGGGATTACTTAAAATCTAAATTGTTTTTAATTTAATTTCATTTCAGGAGGAGATTTATATTTGTGTAAGGAATATTTTGCCAGCAAAATATAATTGTTTAAAAAGATATTCAGTGTACTGTATTTTGGTCGTATTCTCAGTCTCAAACATAGCTTAATCAGGTCATGTGAAAGGCTACCTCAGTATACTTTAAGGCCCAGACAACAACATCAAAGAACTAGTGGCGACAGAAGCCGACTGTTGCATCGCCTCATGTCGCCTGTGTTTCGGCCAAAAAATTGCAAGTGAACACACCACAAAGACTTTAACCAACAGCAAACTGGCGTGTACGTTCTGCACCTGCTTGAGAAGAAATAACTCTCCATACCAGCGGGTGGCGGTAGTCTGTATTCATCATTCAGAAAGAGAAATCGGAGGACTCAAGACATCAGTTATCAAGTTATCACATTAGCTACACAACCAGATTTTGAAAGAACAAAAGATATTTATCATGCACTGGTGGAATATCACACAACCATTACGAATCGTCTCTGCTCAAGAGCTTAACGGCATGTTTTGATCTCGCACCCTCTTGACTTTCCAATTGTTTACTTTCCTCACTTCTGTTTCTCTTCAAATGCACTGAGCTGAAGTACCAGTTGGACTGATTTTACTCACCACGGGGCTCCGCCACCGATTCAGCATGTTAAATTGGACAAAAAAATGGCAAAAAGGGCTGACGAGGGCTGACAAGGGGAACCAAGTGCCAATCGTGCGGCCGCAAAAACTAGGGCGAGAGATGGTCCGATGTTGCTGACTGTCGGCTTGATGTGTCAGGGCCCATAGGTACAATGATGATGATGATAATAATAATAATAATAATAATAATAATAATAATAATAATAATAATGATGTTTATAATACATTTTATTTATAGAGTCCTTTCATGGTACTTAAAGACACTTCGGGATCGTGAGAGGTCAGTGCAGTCTCGAATGTGTTTGGGGAGAGCGTTCCAGAGGGAGGGGTTGGCTATGGAGAAGGGTCTGTCGCTCCAGGTCTGGTGCTTGGTCCTGAGTGGTGGTGTCAGGAGGTTGGCATCAGAGGAGCGGAGGCTCCAGGAAGGAGAGTAGTGGTGGAGCGCACAAATAACATCACTACAGAAAATTGCAGATGTAACAATTTGGCCTCAATTTGGCACTTTGACCAAACACGGTCCAGCTTCATTGTAGGTCTCAACCTCGTCTCTTTCTCTACATTCCTGCCATTTTCTGCCTTTTCTTTCGCTCTTCAAGCACTTCTGTTGACTAAGCCTGAAGTCTGTTCTTCACGTCAACTGATCTATAAACCTTATTTTTCCCCTCTCTCATTTAGCTTTAGCAGCAATCATGTAGCCTCTATCCTTGAGAATATTGAGTAGCTAATTTAAATCCCTGCATGTGCCATTTAACTAACCGTAATTAGAGCCTGGATTCATTTGAGCAGGTTAAATGTTTACCGACAGAACTGGAACTTTCACAGGGCATGGTTAATGGTGTGTTTAAAGTGGCGCTTATTGCTTACAGCCAGGCTCTAATACTTCTGTGTCTGACTCCAGCATCAGATCAATGCTGCTTTGGGAGGATGAGAAGGAGTCTGTGGCAAAGCAAGAGCCTCTTGTGGATGTGTGTGCGTATCTCTGTGTGTAATCCCGTTGTGTGGAATAGAGCTGTGTGTGTGTGTGTGTGTGTGTGTCTTTCATAGCGACAGACTTTGCTAAACAACAATGCGACGCAAGGAGCTGGGCCTTTTGTTCCGTTTCCAGGTCGACTCTTGTCTAGATAGACGGAGGTTTCACAGAGAGAACCACAAAGCCCCGAGGAGGGCAGATCAGAAGACTGTTTGTTTTCCCAGCACTGCAAGTGTGTGTGTGTGTGTTTGTGAGTGTTACCAAAGAGGGCTGATAAACTGAAACAAGTAGATTAAGAACAATGGTTTTCTTTGTGGTGTGCATATTATCAGCGTTGTGTTTGAAGGTGTGTGTTTTCGAGCAGATTGGGAGAAATGAACTGCTGACGAGACGATTGTCAACTTTCCTTTTGCAGATAGACGCTTGTTTTGATCCCCATGTTTTCTACAGTATCTTTGACAGGCAAAGGAGATGTCAGTTTGTGTGTGTGTGTGTGTGTGTGAGAGATGATGTGTTACCCCACTTATGATGCCTGAAAATCATTATGAAGACAAAAAATACAAAGCACAAAGTGAGGACATTTTTCTGATCATAACTTCTTTTGTGGTTTGGGATATGTTTGAAATATAAAGAGTAAAGGTTATGATTAAGACACTTTGAAGCTGTGCTGTGAGAGGATCTTGTTTCATTTGCAGTAAATCAAAAGTCTTAACCAGTGAAATATCAGAAAGGAAGGGAGGGGCGGGGTTTATTTGAGTGTTTGGTTTCTTTTGTTTTTTCATTGTTTGTTAATTTTTTGGGGGGTAGTAAGTTTATATGCATTTGTAAGCTAGAGGGATTGAAGAAAGCGAGTTTTTCAGACACAAATGCAAAACATATCTGCACTTATGTCATCTGTATATCGGCAGTGTTTCCAACAGAGTATGAATCTAACTGGGGGGGTCTCTAACTTGTTGTTTTGGGTTGTTTTTGTATATATCAGTCTGTGCTCCCTCTCTAAATTTGAAGGTTTTTGCATGTCCCTAAATGCAGCACAGGCAGAACTCTTCATGTGTCCTTTATTTTCTCCTCAGCAGTTCATTGAGTTTGAACTTACCGGATGGAAAACCGATCAGTCGGTCCGAACAGAGCTGATCAGATCGATGGATGACAGGGACAACTATTTCTGACTGAAAGCAAACGTTAGACCCAGCACAATGAACGGTTAAGTTTCCCTTTCACTGTGCCTGGTGTTCTGCTGCTCCATCTGTGACCAGAATGCACTCTGCGCTGCGAGAGTGTGGATAAATGAATAACCGAACAGTACCAACAGCGCTCCTAATTAACGGCCCAGTTCAAAAGCTTGAAAATCAAAACTTGGCAGATGATGTTTTATTCAAGGCAGGCTGCCACAAAAAATGAATGTGTAGGGAACCCTGTTGTAAAAAGATAGAAAGGAATGAAGAGTTTTTTGTACATTTGATTAGACATAGGAGGTCAAATTTCACATCTTAACTCTGTTGCACTATGTGGCGTTAGACAATAGATAAGCATGTGCTACATTATATTTGGTAGGATACAACCGCAACACTCTTTTTCCCACAAAAAAAGTTCAATTAAGTGGTTAAAAATTCTTAAAACTGCACAGATTAGGTTCACAAGTTCATGTTCACGACTGCCCACAGAGCTCATGAGTTCCACTTGAATTCAGACTAATTTCTCCTCCATTGTTGATGTCCAGCAATGTGACGGTTGGTCTTTGTGGTGTTTGTCTCGCCCTCCTTCCACTATAATTGGACAGCTGAGCAAAAGTGACACTGACAAGTGGTTCACAGCTTTTTACTCAATCATATTTAATTATTTTTAATGCTTGTGAACAGAAAAAACTGTCAAACATGCAGCGCTCAGCGTAGGATAGACTCAAAATGCTGCTGGTCTGTGTAGCATAGTGTAAATATGCGGCGCTTCCATGAAAAAAGCAAAAACATGAATGTAGCGGTTGTGGCAGCAGCTTGCCATCTCCTGTGGTCAACTGTGCAGTATTGCAAAACTGGGGGTCATTGCAACAGCCCTAGTTTAGCCTTAATTCAGGGTGCAGGTGACGGCACCTTCTCCAAATGTGGTGGTTTCAAGTACTTTTTCATCGCGTCCCTCACATCTGCAGACCCTGTGCTAACAATACATGCACATAATTCAAACAAGGATTGTGTGAGACAGTATCAACTGGAGGCTGAATCATTCCCCCATAACTGTGGTCGCAAACAGCCCACCTCCAAAACTGACGCTGCTGTTTTCATTTACATCGACATCTGCTGCATCACTGCTACTATTACACAGCGAGAACGTAGGAGGCACAGCCCAGGAGTGATTGTACGTTCTCTCAGAAGTATAGAGGCACATGACCTTACATATCAACAATTCTGTCATGTCTGACGGCCCACTTACACTCGCACACACACACACACACAGCCGAGGGCTGGTTTGAACTAGGAAAAACCTTTTTTCGAGGTAAAGCTGCCTGGCTCTTTCCTTTCTCAGCCCTGTGGTCCTGTGGGTGAAGTCCAGAATTAGATGTGAACTTGCTAACCCTCCACTGGTTCAGCTCAGCACTCCATCCAGTGGCTGAGCTGCTGCGCCGGCGAGCTTTGCCACCATCAATGTTTTATGCTCAGAGAGAGAGGGAGGCTGAACATTTCTGTGTGCTGAGGCGGGGAGCTTTTTCTCCTCCTGTCATGCATATTTCATCAGCCTGTTCTTCTTAGTGGTCAGGATCCATTGGATTGGACGGCTCTTTGGTTGGGCGCAGTGTGGTGCGTGTGTGTGAGGAGAGTGAACGGACAGGGACACATACGGAGTCACTCACTTTACAGGATAAAGAAATAAATGCAGATATAACTGGTTTAATGTTCCTTAATGACACATGAAGTTAACATTTTATTATTCTGAGTCGCAGTGACAGTGACTTCACCCTTCACTCTCACTCATCTCCTCGGTTATTTCATTTTATTCAGATTCCTCCAGTGACAGGAGCAGCTGAACACCACGTTGGGGTTTCGTCGTGGTACAATGCTCAGGCAGATTCTCGCAGAGCAGTTATCTGCTCAGGGCTGAAGACATGTCACACTCGGCTGAGTGTACAAGCACTTGCTGCACACACAAGCTTAATCTCAGCTGTTTTCCTGCAGGGTTATAGCCATATTAACATATGGAGATAATTTACATGTTGTGCTTACATAAAAATGTGCTGGAGATGTTACGTGCTGCATTGATTGACTGTTTTTTTCTCTTTTTGTTGTTGATGTGACTGCAAGTGAGTCGATTTCAGTTCAAAAAAGAAATGTTTTTGTGTGAAAGTGGCTCTTTGGGAGTTACTTGGGTTGAGGAGTTGAAAGCGATACGCCAGAAGCTGTGTTTTTCTGCTCTTGAAAGAAATATGAACCACAGGGTTTTTTCTTACCTGTACAGTCGGAGATGTTTGTGTTGCTGTGGTTTCTCATCCTTACATGGAGAGATAACAGGAGAGAAGTGGCACTCAGCTGCACATGTGAAATCTGGCTTTACTTTGACTGCTGAATTTGTCGGCACTGTTGGGTGAGGTTTTTTCAAAAAATGACAAGCACGTAAACCCAAATTGTCTCAAGGGTGTTAACAAGGGACCCTTAAATTTAAGAAATATTTCATGTTCAGCTGCATCAAAAATTTCCCAAAATATCAAGATCCTATTGAAGTCCTTCACCTCCAGACATCAGTCATCGAGTAAAGAAATCAATAGTTTCCCAGGCTGAAAGCAAACATGTTAACTGAAGTCCTGAGGTAATAGCTAACTTTAGTTTGCCTTGTTGATGTACAAAGCCTGGTATATATTTGACCTTTGAATAGATGTAGATGTCAGCATATATTTTTCGCTAACATCAACTGATGCTACTGAAATCATTTACAGGCTGAACTTTTTCTTTGCTTGGGAGCCTCTAAAGTGAAGCAAACTCATTGAAGGTACTTCTGTTAGAAATGAAAAGAGTGGTTGTTTAATGTAAATAATTATTAGCAGTGCAGTGTGGCCCTAAGGATGGCAATGTCAGTCTTGAGTCTTTGGCTCAGACTGAAGTATCTCAACTATTGGATGGGTTGCAATGAAATTGGTACATAGATTGTGCGTTCATGTCTCCCTAAGGGTGTAAGGGTGTAGCATACTAGGAGTAAAATAAGATGGTGAACACAGTGAACATTATACCTGCATGACATCAGCATTTTGGCATTGTGATTGTGCACGTGTTAGCATTTAGCTCAAGCACAGTACAGCCTCACAGAGCCCCGGGCATGGCTGTAGACGCCTGAGGCCTTTACACACTAACTCTTTACTTTTGTCTGAAATTGCCGCACATTTAAAAGGAAATTTCAAGTTTTTAGGTTCGAATTTCTGCCTTTTTTGTGTATATGTGTTTTGTTGATTTTCGATGATTTTATCCCACAAAAAAAGATACAAAACATGTTTATTTGACATAAATTCAACCATTCCTACCCTGACTATTAAGAAACACTGTTCATCATATATATTGACAACTTGAAACCAGAATCCCTGATTCCATCCCGACCACCTTACCCACCCAACATCCAGATATCCATGGATGGTTGCTCTCTGCTGTCGTACAACATTTATAGCTGCAACCTTATTCTTTATCAAGGGATTCCTATACCGAATCAGTAAGTCCAAAAAAGGACTCCATTTCTTAATAAAGTTTTGAGAGGAACTTTTGAGTGTGTATTTGATTTTTTTCTAACTTGAAGACATAAATCTCTGATCCAATGAGAAAAGGATGGGGGAGCGTGTTGATTCCAATTCAGAAGGATCAAACTTCTTGCCAGAAGAGTAATGAAAGCTATAACCTTGTGGGCTTTATTTGGTAAGATAGCGAGGGATTCCTTCAAAGTTAGACCAAAAAGTGTGCAGACTGGGTTGGGTTCCAATTGGGTTTCAGACATCTCGCTTAAAGCATTAGAAATAGTTATCCAAAAGATGGAGAGGTTTGGACATAACTGAAACACATGCATTAAGTTTGCTGGCTGGCCTCTACATCGAGGTAGTAAGATGAGCTGAACATACCACTTTCAGTTTTATGTGGCTGTGTTTGAATTTCTGCTTTTTTCACATCCCTCAAAAGCCTTTAGAGAGTTATTTGACCAAGAGGCAGTGGAGGAAATGTGGCGTAACCTGCAAGAGACATATAACCGCAACAAGAGAGAGGAGAAGGGCAGGAGTGGACGGAGGGCCAGCACGGACAGAAGTGGAATTATATGAAATCAACATTCCTTTGGAAATCTTTCATGACAAGATCCTGAAGTTCACAAGAGCAGTGAGGTTGCTTACAGCACAGAGAAATTTAATAGTGGCACGGTATCACTGCGTAACCAAGGTAGCCCCGGTGCCAAATGCAAGACGCTGGCAGAAAGTGGCAGCGCCTGTGGTGAAGAGAGCAAATGTGTCTTTACATTTTGTCTTGTATTGCAAATGTTTGCAACACACAGACCAGTGAAATGCATTGGTCCGAGTGAGTAAGGTTACTGTGCATGATAATCTGGTGACCGAGTTAAAAAAGAAAAGGCATACAAAAAATACAGACATGGCGTGCAAGGGCTTGAAGTCTTGGCAGAGGTCAAGAGATATTTTCAAACCCTTAAATCCGACCCCCATGTTGGCATCCATTGATTTTGATCAGTATTTGATAAGTTTTGAGTGTGTGGAAAGGCAGGTGGAATTACTCATGGGCACTTGGGAGACCAGCCTCTTGTTGTACAATAACAACTAGATTATTCCTCTGATATCTGCAGATATCACAGTTTCATTCACAGGACAGTATTTAAATCAAAACCGTGACATTTCTGCTGCTCTTGGCAATGAATGAAAGAATTGTGCCGTCTCAGCGAAATGAATGGAAACGACTCTGTGGAGGAATATTATCATTCGCTCAGTGGACCAACTTTTAGCTGAAAAAGGTTTCTAATTTACAGCTAAACTCCATCCAACCCCGGCTGTGCCCGGTGAACATTTCCCTTTGAAGCTTCCCTCTGTGCAGCCCTCTGAAACTGGGCCTTCTTATCTGCATCTCCATCACAGAGAGTCCTTCGGTGTTTCTCTCTCTTTTTTTTTTTTTTTACCTCGACCCTAGCTGCCTGGGAAAGGAAAGGCAGTGTGTAACTCCGGTGTGTTCCCACACACACACTCTTACATCCAGTTCCATTGTGCTGATGCTGAGGAAGCCCGGCCTGCTGTGTCAGCGTTCCCTTGGGCAAAGCTGCTATGCAGATGTCCTCCGAAGCATGGTGATGAAAATAGGAAGTTACTTTGATCAAAGCACCTGCTGTGTTATTTCAGTGCTTCTGTTG
Organism: Epinephelus cyanopodus; assembly: GCA_026686955.1. Classification (NCBI taxonomy): domain Eukaryota; kingdom Metazoa; phylum Chordata; class Actinopteri; order Perciformes; family Serranidae; genus Epinephelus; species Epinephelus cyanopodus. Next base: position 20,954,002 of record CM048924.1, read on the forward strand.
CTGCGGGAGCCCATATGGTACCTGTGCCAGCTGTCAATCACCTCTCCGATACAGATGAATACATTTTCCATATCAGGCTGGATTAGAGCGGCAGACTCTATTAGCAGAATGTGTCCCTCCAACAATTAGACCACACTTAGTGAGTTTTTCTTTTCATCATGCGTGAGGAGAGATGATTGGACCATCATTCACGTCACCATTAGTATTCTGAAGTGCTCTCCTGCAGAAAGTCTCAGACTGAGCGAGAGAACTTTTTCTTAGAGAGCAAACATCACTGAAGCATTGTTTGATTATCTCTGCCATCTTTGAACTCCTTCCAGCTGCCTCCAGGCACAAAATGTAGCCGTTCCTGTCCAGTTTTCCACATTTCTGTGTGATGGGAGCAACTTCAGGTCAGGCGCCATAGCTCAAGGATTCCTCGTCGGCCGATGTTTTTGGAGTCTTTCATTTCTGGTCAGAAGCTCTCTGCTCCGCCCTCCAGGCTGCTTCCCTCTCATTTAATATGCCGTGTGTCTGAGGGAGCGCGAGTGCCGAGTAAATCCATGCTCCTTTATCTGACCTGTCACTCCTCCATCTTCCATCCAATTTTTGCTTTCATCCTTTTCTCTTAACTGGCAGAGAGTATTCCCTATAAGCACGTCTTTATCACAATCACAACCCCAAACCTCTTTTTGCTTGTTTTCTGTCGATCACTGATATTTCATTCTGTTTCATCATGAGTCGGCGTGCTCCAGGCCTTTCACACGCCTCAAAAGTACATTTTTTGCAGGGAAAACTCATTCACCACAGAATCTCACCGATCTACCAAAGAAATGAGACTGAAAAGTTGATTTAGCTCCCACACACAAACTGCTGCTCTGTGCTGTGTGTCCAACCCAATCAATGGAAAAAACGCTGGTTTCAGATATGTTTTACATTTCTTTAATCTTTGACATAAGGTGGGGTTAGGTGTAGGCAAAAAGAACCTTGGTTATCGTTAGTAAAAGATCATGTCTTGGCTTAAAATATCCAGTTTTCGTGGCACTATCCCAACAAGGAACGCAGCGATATCTCACAGCTTTTCATGGTTCTATCCTTGAAGGAAAAACAGCTACAGATGCTCCGATACCATTTTTTCTGCTTCCTGTTACAGATTCTAATACCTAAACTTGCATGTTGGACAGTACTGACTTTTGTTTTGATGCCATTGCGTTAAAATAAATAAATAAAACTTATATAGTATTAACCCATTTCCATGTCAAGAAGTCACAGGATGACCTACACATTATTTTTTATACTCACAATATTCTACTGTCTATTATTTAAGTTGCTCTCTAAACAGCGCAGATCTACTGACACTTCGGTGGAGTGAATTTCATGTTACTTTATTGCTCATGGCCTCTGGGATCAGTGCTGTTGCCCACGCAGCAACGCAGGCTCTGATCTGTCGACAGACTTGACTCATTGCGTCATGGGATACATCTTGCTCTCAGTATACTTCGGCTCACAACTAAGAAAAAATCCTTTCAACATGGATAAATGGATAAGACATTAAGTGTTGGATTACAAAGTTTCAAGGGATACGAACAGTAGCGCTAGTTGGAAAGCTACAACAGTGTGGAAGCTGAGGCTACTTAAAATTTTTAGAGCACAGGGCTGCGAAAGTATTCTAAAAATAGTAAATAGAGTACTTAGACGTTGTATACATAGAATGTAAAAATAATGGACGTAGCTAACTTGACGTCACAACCTGGTGTGTGGACTCCTCTTTTTGAAGCTTCCAGTTTGGCATTTTGGCCGTCAGCATCTTGGCTTTTTGGGGCCAGAAGTAACAATATTTGGGCGATAGGCTGGCGCTGTGGAGGGGCGAGGGGTGTATCTGACTGAGAAGCTGGGTTGTAAACATGTCTACTTTTTAAAGTCGGGCATTTTAACATGGGGGTCTATAGGGATTGATTGGCTTCTTGAGCCAGCCTCAAGAGTCTGTTCAAAGACCTGCAGATTTTGGCACTTCTGTATTGGTTTAATTTTTCAACCCCTGATGTCATTGCTTGGTTGTATACAACATCTACGACCTCGGCAGGTTAAATTTTTATTAATAAATTACCTGGCATTGGATTGATGCATATTGCATATTCGCCATTACCCGACCCAGCACTTTAGGCAGTATTGGAGTGTTCCAGGTGTTGATATTGGTACCTGAACAACTCTAAAAACAGCGATGAGTTGCTAAAATGCAACTGGCTTGTTGTTTCTTGGTCTGCAGCTTGGCAGGGTCTCACCCAGAAGACACGCCATCCACCATCCCTTCCGCCTACTGGTGACAAAGTTGGCTGCTATACTACATCAGTTTAGAAATGTTGATGTGGTACGTATGAAACGTGCAAATGTAACGTATTTGTGGTTTACAGAAATACACAGCGCCAACATTTTCTTCTGTTGACTGGGCTCTGCACGTCTGTCTTTGTTTGTGTGCGCTGACAGAGTGTGACCCACTTTAGATGCTGACATTGTAACCTCGTCACCTGTGACTCACAGCGCGCCGACAATAGGCATTAATCATAGATGCGCGTCTTGTCAGTCGTGTCAGAGTGTTTGTGTGTGTATGCATGTGTCACTTTTTCTATAATCACAGCTGCATTTTGCTCTCAATGTTGACAGTAATGTGATTGGTCACATCTCACCATCGCTACACACACACACACACACACACACACACACACACAAAAACACACATACACAGAAGCAGCAATCTGAACATTTTCCTTGGGATTGTGCTCCAGCTTGTCAAATCTCATTAATTAAACAGGGCAGGAGCAGATTTACACAGAAATCATTAATATTTACTGGAGAAACACTACACGGCCACTTCATCTGCAAACTTGGGAAAGCGTTTACAAACATGCGACATGTTTGATTCATTCATTAATACGTTTCGCTGCTGTATTACAGCATTTCTCATCATTGCAAATGGATAAACAAGGCCTAATGTCTACTTATGAATCAAAGCCTGTGTGTGCTTGTGTATTTATGTATGCTAAAGCGCGCTCATTGGTCAAATCTGATGTCTACAGTAATTATGAGCACGGCTGGGCTCGGCTCTGTTCGCTCACTGATACATCAACCCCCCCCCCCCCCCAAAAAAAAAAAAGAAATCTCACAGTAATTGGTCCAGCAGTCAATTATAGTCGGACTGTAATTAAGACTGAACTTTCATCCTGTCCAATTCATCTCTTTTCTTTTCACTTACTGGAGAGCTCTATTATAGACTTTGTGTGGAGGCAGCTGTCTGAGATCAACAGTTTTTGTAATCTATCTTTAATGCTGCCTTTTCAAAGGCTGCCTGTGCTTTGATATTTTCTTCCTCATCAATTGTGCAGAGACAAGAATACCAGTATGTTTAAGAAATTCTTCCTCCGATATTACATATTAATTAAGCTTCCTTATCTTCTGTATGTGCTGGAAACCCTTTGATTATCTCTGCTTCTGCACACACACACACACACACACACACACACACACACACACACACACACACGCACTGAAACTATCCTGGCATGTGGTTACGCCTTACGAGTTGTGTCACGGTAGCAAGCAACAAATGACATGTTGACAGAGGAGAGGAGGAAGATGAACGGAGGCAGTTTGAAAGCAGAGGTGGGGGAATTGCAGCACTTTATTTTATTTTTTTCTACTCTTCCGTATTTGTTCTGGTGGACGGACTCAGTCCTTTCACTTCTGTCAGACTGAGAAGAACCGTCGCAGGGTCCAAAAACATGTTCTGCTGTTTCTTATTCCTCTCTTGTCCCCTTTCTCTTCCCGCTCCTCCGTCATCCTGGCATGAAAGCCCCGCCAAACACACTCACACACAAACACACTCAAAAGAACTAGTGGCTATGCATATTACATGAGCTCTCCACCTCTGAAGGCCTCTTTGCTTTTTTTCATTTCGCAACTTACAGCAGAGATGATGAGGTGGAAGCCAGAACCTGCACTTAAGGGCTGTTTTCTTAGTTTACTGCAGGAACCAGAAGCTGCTGTTTATGGGAATCCTTTTGACTTTAAGTCGGTGCAGTTTAAAACATCAATATGTAATTCGGTAATATCTTTGTACAACGATTGTAAACCATTGAGACTGGGAAATTAAGGAAATCCATTGTCTATTGATGTTCTGGTGTTTCTCTGCAATAAGACTTTTAATCTCCACTTACTTTAGTTTGCTCTGCATGTCTTCCTCCTTGGCTTTATGCCAGGTACGCACTACCAGAGAATGAAGCTGATTTTGGGCCCAGTTCCCCTCACATCACAATTGTCAGCAAAACCCTGACTTCTTTAATGGTTCTAAAGATCATCTTGCAATTTTTTCTTTGCCTTTAGGTATGCTAAGAGCTCTGTGTCCACTGATCTGCTCAGAAGTCCATCCTGGAGTTTTCAAATTGCAAATATAGGGATGTCAATAATACAGGGCAGAGCAGCAGAGTCGGCTGCTGCCAGCACTGGAGTCATACAGTATATAATATAATAAATTAATGAATGATTAAAACAGCAAATATGTACTGAGGGAAATGTAATGTCAAGCAAATTATGTTTGTGATTTACATAATAAGGAAATGTAGCCAATTAACGTACCTGGCAAGTTGCAAAAATGTTGTTACTGAACTTATCAGCAAAATGTTCACTGAAATAGTATTTCAGTTGTGTTTTTTTTTTTTTTTTTTTTGTCAAAACAGGCAATCTTGCTATACAGTGTTCACTTCGAGTGTCTACAACATTATTTCTTTAGAACCTTTTTTTTAATTAACATTTCACCGAAATCCCAATCTTCCCAAACATTAACCAAAGTGCATTTACGTTGCGTTACCTTTAAGCACTAGACAGGGGTCTTGAGACAAATCCGGGACTCTGGTGTCAAGGTCCTATACTTTGAACCCCTGTCATCCGCCCCAGCCACCTCCTTGCGAAGCCTACAGGTACATAAAAGTAGTGTTTCATAATCTGAAAGCCACAACACAATTATGAAAAGAACTAGGAGACAGGGCTGGGTGTGCTGTTTTGGCCAAATAATTGCCTTCAGCCCACTGTAGGTGCAAAACTGTCACACATGTTGGTGGAAAGCTCTTCCGTCTTTGTGCCTTAAATAAGTTTTACAAAACAATATCTAAAGTTTACTTAGATCCAACAAAGTGGAAACAGTCTCATGTCTGCACTTAATTGTCTGACGGCAAAAACGGACGTAATTGTTTGGCGTGTGTCATGCTAACTCCTGTTTCTGCAACGAGGAACAGGCACCTCTGCTAACACTCAAGTGTGTGTTCTGGATGTTTGAGCCATTTTTACTGAATCCAAGTACATCGAGAAGGTCACTGGTTACAGTCACGCTCGCACACTGGCTCACTGATGGTCACAGTAACACAACCGTGTGTGTGTGTGTGAGTGTGTGTGTGTGTGTGTTTGCGTGCATGTGTGTATGTGTGTGTGTGTGTGTCTCCCAGGAATTCCCACTAGTGCCTGTTTGATATGAACAACAGCCAGGATGAGTCATTGTTGTGTCTGTGGCTGCTGGATTGCAGCTGCTTTATTCCTCCACACTGGGCCCTCAGCCGTAAACACACACACACTCACACGCACACACACACATGCACACATGCACACACGCACACACTGAATGAATGTGTGTGCATGTTTAAACATGCTTCCCTTTCAGTTTCATTTCTCTTATGTCGTTTTATCCTCTTCCCTCTCATGCGCTGATTGATCCTCTGCTCAGAGGCTTCTCTTGAGTGCGCCGTGATGAGTGAGAGCTTGTGCCGCGTTGTCGTTGTTTTTGTTTGTGCCATCTGTGTTGTTGGGAATTAATTTTTTGTCGGCAATATGAAGGGTTGAGAGCACCGGCGCCTGTCACACACACACCATGATTGATTAGGCAATGCGGCTCAATTGCTATTACTTTTCTTGTGTTTATGAGTTTCTCATTTGCATGGGGTAAATGAATGTGTTAGCTCTGCTAAGTGAATTAAAAATGCTGCATATGAGGATTGTACGTAGGTGAGCGACCCACTGTGAATTCCTGTGCTTGTAGAGGATGATTTCAGTTCACAGACCAGCCTGTTTTACATCATTAACATTTTCAGCTGTGTGAGTGTTGTTAAGAAGCTCATATGGTTTTAGCAGAGTTTGCCCTTTGATCAACTTTACAGTGAAGTGATGAGAAAACAAAGTCAAAACCTGTTCTCCATGTTAAAGATGTATTTTGGGGAATATAGTGCCTTTTACAGTATGATGTTTTTTGGAGGGTGGGGCATAAATATAAAAAATAAATCAAACTCCATGCAAAAATAGAATATTTTTCCCAAAATGTGGAACTATTTATTTAAACATACTCTACACTCACACTCAAATAAGCAATCACAACTTAAATGCATCAATTTCCAGTAGTTCTGTGTGTAAAGCTGATAAAATGAACCCAGAATAAGTTTTGAAGTGTTTTGGCTGTATGTACAGTGGCTGGTCTGCACAGATGAAAAGCAAGGAACAGCAGTGATGCAGGACATGTTTGAGCTTTCAAGTGCCTGCAGCAGAGGCAGAGAGAGAGCAGTAGAGGGAATGTTTTCTCACAAGGACATCAGTAGCAGAAGCAGCAGGGCGGCTGGGGACCGACTGTACATTCACAGTCAGCTGGATGAGAGCGCATATCAGGGCGAGTCAGTGAGGATGTTGAAGAGCGGTGTTGAAGAGGTGGGCAGAGTGATCAGTGACAGATCAGCAGCAAACGCAGGTCAAGTTTATTTTGACTTCAGTCGGAAAGTTAAAGGAATACCTCACCTACAAAAGGGTGTAGGGTGTCGGTTTTGGTTTAACACTGGGGAGGACACATATGAAACACAGAGCTTGGGATACTATTGGCACTTTACTGGAATTTCCAACTTGAAAATCAAGATTTAACGCTGTGGGGACGAAATGGAAAATTTTTATTAGCAGATAATTATAAGAAGGCTATAACATGACAATGACAACTTTATTTTCTTGGTCAGTAGCAGCTGGTACCAATACTGCAGAAAATAAATACTGAATCTAGTGATTTTAAAATTCTGGGCAGATACCAATACAAATGTTTTCTGTATTGTTGTTTGTTTTGTTTTTGTTATTCATTAGGGATGCACAATATATGTCTGCTGATAAATTATCGGCTGAATTAACAGCTAGCCATGTGATGCTACAGTTAGCGATTAATATTAAGTCCCAATGTCGTCAAACGAGACGATAATAAAGCCACAATGTCCTCAAACGAGTACTAATCAACAGTGTCAAAATTGGTAAATTTTGTTGCCATATCAAATTACAAACATTATTAATCATAAATAAACAAGTTTCAACCATAACACGTGATCAGGTTTTGGACCTTGTCCACTTTTGTGTCGGGACCGGCTACAGACTGACTCGGCACAGATGGCTGCTGTCTTGTTTTTACATGGATTAGTGTGTTGTGCTCTGGCACAAAAAAGTGCCCACGAAGGAGGACAACAGGTCTGAGTTGTCAGTAGAATGAAAATAAGGTCTAGTAAACCCAAAATGTGATGTTGTCATATGAGGACACAGGTCTCAAAGAAAAAGTTTGCTTCACTTTTTCAACATAACAGGGTGAGTGATGGATATGCAAATCTTTGAACTGAAGCAAGATGTATGGAAATATATGTACAAGCTATATACTCCACATTCTATAGCACACATAACATATCCTGTACTCTACTATACTATGCATAGAGTGTATCTGTTTTTTAAGAGCAAGAAGACGACGACAGGGCTGACAGGAAATCTTTTGTCTCAAGCACAAAGTCAGTTCTCTGGGGATAGAAATTAATCACCTTGGTCTCTTAAAAAATGATTTTCCACTTAAAGGTTTTAATGGCAATTAGTTGATTGCAATTAGTTTATTGCTGATGTTGCTGTGCCAATACTCTCACTGTAGCTACAACCGTACAATCCATCTGCTCCAGCTGCTACGCTGGATGTATTTGCAGCAACATGATGGATCTCAGACGCAATATATGTTTTATTTATGCACCACTTATGTTTATCCATGCATCTGTACTGTTTGATCCCACAAATCCCTCTGAACCTCAAATGTTATTGATCAATATATCGCGGAATTTACATGGTTACAAGACATTCAGGGTTTATGAAGAAAAGCGTTATAGGCAGGGCACTGAACTCACACTCGTGTTAGTCGAAGTGTCTGTCTGCTCAGACTGCAATATATTACGGCAATGAAAGATGGCTGGCACTTATTGAGATTACAGAAGCTAAGTGACATAGGGAGTGTGTGTGTATGTGTGTGTATGTCAACGAGCCATGAGTCAGTTCCTAACATACCACTCCATCTTTGACAGGGAGATGGTAGCCACAGGTGCATGCTTCCCCCTGTGACACACACACACACACACACAAACACACACACACACTACCATCTAAAGGTAGAGAGAGAGAGGATTCACATTCCTGTCTCGACCCCCGCGGGCCCCACATACAGTTGGCACGGTGCCTCCTTAAATCAAACACACACTCCTTCACTGCCCTCTTACTCACACAGAAAGGCAGGTAGACATATGGGTGAGCTCACACACATACACGTGAAATGTCGGCTCTCTGTCTGGGTTATATATCACGCATGCACACATACATGAACACACACCTTTGTTGTCAGTCCTGAAGATGTGTATCTCTGGCTTTGTGGACGATATGATCTGTGCATCGCCCTCCGAGCTTATTCGTAATCAGCTATCACATCTCACCATGAAGGCAGAGCTCTGATCAGTATTCTGGGAGAGACCACTGGCACACACACACACACACGCACACACACACACACACACACACACACACAGGTGTCGTAAAAGCAGTCAGTTGTGGAGAGTTCTTTCTCCCTACAGCAGGACCAGACTTGCATAGTATTATGGACCACACATACACACACACACACACACACACACACACACACACACACACACACACACACACACGTCTATTGATTTCATCGATCATTTTTGTAATGAAATCTGTCCTCGTGTTGTCAGTCAGTGATCTACTCGTCCCATGCCATTGATCCGGAGCGCTGTGTGTGAAGATGTTTTACCTTTATGGAACTGACATGTGGCCTGCGGTGTGGATTAGATCAGATCATACCTAATGTCTGCTATATTGAGAATATTCTAAATGAGTAAGTTGATGGAGAATAGCCTTAATTTCTTGCTGGCAGCTACATTTGTTTAGCACTTTTAAGTAGTGCTGAAACAGTAGTAGATGTGGAAGTTAGCTGAGTTCGGATGATTTAAGTCATTTATCAAGGAAAGATACCAAATATTTGCCATTTCTAGATTCTCAGATGTGGCAAATTTCTCAGTGTTTTACCATTCTAATTGAATGTGTTTGGGTACTGGACTGTCGTTTGGACCAGAGCTGCTTTGCATTAAAGTTTGGTACATTTCTACAAACCACAAATATGTTTATACATATATATTTGTATGTTCCATATGTACCATATCAACTTTTCTAAAGAACATGGGAAGTAGTATATGAGCTGACTTCATTATCTGGAGGTGGACGGGATGGTGGATGGTGTGACACCTTCGCGAGACACCTGCCAAGCTGCAAACCACTGCACCAGACCAACAAACAACAAAGCTGGTTGTGTTTGAGTGAGTCATTGCTGCGTTTCCAGTGGCTCATTAGTCACCAGATGTGGGTGTTTTGTAGCGATCCGATGCTGATTTTCCACCTGGGGTAGTGGCACAAAAAGCGGTTGTTTTTCACAGAGACATCACTGTGTTTCCAGCTGGGACTATGCCCTGAAAACTGATTATTCTGAGCCAAAACATGATCTTCTCCTAACCATAACATAGTGGTACAAATGTAGCGTATCCTTAGTTTGCAGAAACCTACAATGCCAAGAATTCTGGCAGTAGGGTTGAGATGTAACCATTAATTCAGTAGTCAATCAAAAGAAAATGGATCGTCTCAATTCAAATGTTAACTGTTAACCAACATTTTAGTCATTTCTTTATCAAAAAATGTCAAACATTTGCTGTTTCCAGCTTCTTAAATTTGAAAATCTGCTGATTTCTTTAGTCATTTATGATGGTAAATGACAAGTCTCTGGGTTTTGGACTGTTGGTTTGACATTTTCTAGACTAGATAATTAATCGATTAATTATGAAATAATCAGCAGATCGGCTGATAATGAAAATAATGGTTAGTTGTAGCCCCAGGTGGATAAAAAACAGCAGTGTGGATCTGTCACCTTGGGCTCTGGGAACTTGTGATGGGTGTTTTTCACAGTTTTTACGCCTCCTTGCCAGTGATAGCCGTGGCTGAAGGCAATATGTTTTTGGGTTGTCCGTCCGTTCATCCATACCATTCTTCTCTAAAGAATGCCTTGAGGGAATTTGGCACAAATATCCACTTGGAATCAACATTTTGGTGGTTAAAGACTGCGACCTTGTGTCTGTCTCGTTCTCGTAAACACAATATCTCAAGAAGGCCTCCAGGGAATTCTGAGAAATTTGGCACAAACGTCCACTTGGACTCAAGAATGAGCTCATTAGAATTTGGTGCTCAAAGGTCAAGGTCACTGTGACCTCACAAAGCATGTTTTTGGCCATAATGCAAGAATTCATGCACTAATTATGGCAGAATTTCACACAACTGTTTGATAGATTAGAATTAAGAAATTTTGTGCAATTTATATCAAAAGGGTCAAATGTCAGTGTCACCCATCATCTTGGGTGGCCACCTTGAAACTGTGCTGACTGTAAAGATCTTCTGTGCTGTCGGGGGAAAGATGTGTGTGAAGCAACCACGTTTTCACAATCATGGATGTGACCTATAAGCACAGGGTGATTGGTTTGTGGTGGTATAGAACCACGAGGCAGTAACACTTTTTGTGGCGTTTCTGTTAATTTGTCCACATCCCCCTGCAGATGACCTCATAAATTTTTAGTTCATGTACGATAAGGAAAATGCACATTGCTTTCCATAATAGCAGCTTGTTATTAAACTTAATCAGGTTTGTGCAACCATGTAAAACACACGCCTTACACACACACACACACACACACACACAAACACACACACAGTTCCCTCCTAATTGATATGTCCTGTGTGTTTGGCTGCTCACGCTATTGATCTGCTGATGGGATGGATGCTGTCAAGCTTGTGATCTAATCCGTTACGGCAAAGAAGCGTACACACTGAAGACAGAGACGATGGGAGAGAGGGAGAGGGATCCTCTGTCCCAACACATCCCTCACCTCTCTCGCCTCTCTCTGATTACAGTTTAAAGAGGGCACCTCACAGGAGCAGACAGACAGCGGAGGAAGACGGATGGGCCGAGCAGCCAGTCTGGGACCAAACAGATTAAGGCCCCGTCTCCTCCACCGGCCTCACTTGTTCATTTCACTTCTTTCACCATGTGACTGCGAGGTCAAGATGAGGCTGTCGTGCAGGAAGTGAAGCCTGAATAAAGTGGGATCACCCTGACAGCCACAATGCTCAACCGCACCCGTTGTTGTCTGTTTAATTATCTAGATTTGCACCGGACGCTGGCTCAGCTGTCACTGGGAAACTTGAGGGATGTTCACTAAATGACAAAACACTACTAGTCTGTCTGCAGTCACGTTTGTGGACATTATCTGCTTAACAACGTCCTGAGGTCAAACTGCTGCAACCACAACCCATACTGAAACCACTTTTGGTTTTGAGCTGGACACAAACAGTGAAAGTCCAGAGTTTGTGTGACCCATCCTCATCCTGTCCCTCCTGCCCGACGTGGACTTTCCTGCTCTTTATGTTACAGCTTTGCTCGAGCATTAAAATAATGCCGCTGCTTGGTGTGTGTCATACAACTGCTAAAAGGTGCCTCGATGCATGAATATCTGACGCAAAGGGCAACTGATCAAGTGTTGGTATTAACTGAGTTTGGAGACTGGGTTGTTGTGGTTCATGGATGAAAAAATGGTAGTTTTGGTGGATAAACATGTAAACATAAACAGTTCTAGCTGGGTATCCTGACATAACGGCATCATGCTGTCAGCTCAGCTTTATGGGAGCTGCCAAACAGCAATAAACACAATAGGCCACAGGGAAGTAATGACACAGAAAGAAAGTATATTCTTCACTTTAAATAATCCAATAACAACCAAAATATCCATGAAAAAAGGACACGTTCACTAGTGAGAGTGAGGCTGCTAGTCATCTGTACAGCCCCAGATGCATTTATCCTGATTTTACACTGGTCTGTGTGCTGCCGGTGAATCTCTGTGTCCTCATGTGAGCTCAGAGCAGCCGCTAACCCAATTATGGCTCAGACTCAGAGATAACGCTCTTGTGCAGTGAAAGCAGGGGCTCTGAGGGCAGACAAATGACAGAGTCGGGATGAACATGTAATCGTCTGAACATCATGTGGAAAACAATCACATGTTGATTATTATTAAAAGGACAGTTCACCCAAATTCAAAAACACATATTTGCTTGAACACACAGCAGTTTTTGGCCAGAATCTGTTTCAAACCTGAACTTTGACTGTAAAAGAAAAGAAATACATTCAATATTAAAACATTTATAACAAGCTCAGTGCTGACATGCTCTTGCACCACTTCTTCTTCTCTTCCTTCTGTAACTTCAAGCGTCTGTCGTCAGCTGTGTCTCGTGTATGACAGGTTTGGCAGAGCAGGCTGTTCCCCTTGGGGCGTCGCTGTCTTCCAGTGCGCATAGCGGTTCATGGCGATGCGGTGCGCAGATGATAATCACTGCTCTGTGTGCCTGTTACACACATATCTCCCACTGCTGGGGAAGCAGAGGCAAACACTGCCAACCAAGTTGCCTTGCAGCCTCTCTCTCTCTCTGTGTCTCTCTCTCTCTCTCTTTTTCTCTCTCGATTTCACTCCAATTCCATGCAACTCTTGTGATTTACGCAGAAGAACTACCAGTTTCATGCGTCTCCTGGGCAGAGCACTGGAGTCAGTGTACAGTAAAGCCCCATTTTCACCAAGCAGTATGATACAGTTAAGTTCGCTACCCTTTTTTTTTCCATTTCCACTGTGAAAAGTTGTGGATGGTACCAATTTTACTGTTCCGTACCGTCCCCATTTTTGGTCCCCCCTCTGTTGGGGTACCTAGCACACAGATCTGTACTAAAAGGTGGAGCTGTGAACACTGCAGTCTGTTGATGGTCAGTAGAGGACAGTCACTCTGCTCAGAGTTGTGGCGGGTTTTGATGCTCATGTAACCACTGTTCGTACCATGGAGGGTTTTATTAGTAAACTGTAAACTTTTGCTGCCTCTTGCAGCAGCAGGAGTCAGAGAAGAAAATAACTTTATTCATTGGGCCGACAGCGGCAACTTTTAAGGTGGAACGTTAACTTGAATGTTACCCAGCGTATGAGTTAACAACATGAATACATCAGCATACCTTAAATTTCATTGCACAATTATGACCGTTCCATGACAAACACTTTTATTAATAAGTAGACCTTTTTAAGTGTTGCTAAGCAATGTGAACTGCATATGAAATATAAGCAATGCTAAATGCCTGAACTTGCCTTAGAAGGACTAAACACACAAACCCGCTATTTTGAATATCCCATGGAGGGAATTGATTTGATCTATTATTGACTGATTTTATCTATTTATTTATTTATCTATGTATATATGATCTGAGATGAGATATGTGAATCTGGCACCTAACAGAGCAGCACTTTTAAATTTTGTTGTGTTGTTCTCAATATAATGACAATAAAGGCTCTTTGACTTTTGACTTTGACTTGAGAGAGACTCTCACTGCAGCCTGTTCTAGTTTGTTCTGAGATGATTCAGAAGCCATATGTTCCATTTAACTTGAGTAGTGTTGTGATTGGATGTTACCATTTCAGAGTTACACAAATTAAGAAAATGGCGGCGTGCAGCCTCGTTTTGTGGACAATAAACGAGGCGCAGACTTCGCTCTGTGTCACCGGTAATGAGGAGATACAGCAAGTGCTGGATGGAGCAGTGAGTGACAACAACCCGCCGACATTTAAGGATACTGTTTGCAGTGGAAACACTAGGGTCTAGGTACCATGTCTGAAGGGTTACTGTTGGTTCCAACATTTTCAAATGTATTTTTTTGGCGCTTGGAGCACCACAAGCCGCGTGCCATCTAGTTTGATTATACTGGAGAGAAGGCAGACATCTCTACAGCTGATATCTCCAACACTTGGCAACTTGCACCAAAACAATCTAGACTGATAAACAGCATCACAGGTAAAAGGTATTTTTGATCTTACAGTGAACTTTCCCTTTACATCTTAGAAAATGAGATTATGCATCTGTCAGTCTTTTATTATTTTATGTCCTAAACATTTGTTTGTGAGTGCACATATGCTGGGCGTCTCCCCCCACTGAAGATATGTTCCTGCCCATATGCTAATAGCTCATGTTTCTCAGCCCGACATACTTTGAAGTAGTGTTGGCATGTTCCCAGATTCAGTGAGGACTTTAGTGAGTACAGTGTTCTCAAAATTGATAGACATGATGAACCACAATAATAAGGTCCAAGTTGTACTAAAGCCGAACTTTGAGAGTATAATACAAATGATAATGATTAATATTTCTCGTGATGAGGTGACATCACAGTTCTTGTTGTCAAAACTGCACAACCTAATCTCATAATCCGTCCAGCTATTTTCCCCATTATCCCTTCTCGCTGACAGGCCGATACAAACAACCTCAGCAGGGGCTAATACTGTGTCAGCGGGGCTGGATCGCCTGTCCAAGGATGAGATGCCCGCCATCTGCTGTGTTTACACTTTCAGACTCTCAGACTGTATTCTTTTGACAGCCTTTGATGCATTAATGATTTCACTTGTCTCCCGGGTCTCTCGTTTCAGCCGAGCCCTGTTTACTCTGGAGTTAGCTGCACTCTTTCATCATGGCTGGAATTCCCCTGGTTCTCAACTTCTAACCAAAGCATGTCAGAGAGAGGGGAAGTGCGTAGAGAGACTATATATATTTGGCAGAGTTTGAGAAACGCAGGCTGTCATTCTCTTCTCGTCACTCTAATGCAGTAGAACAGTGCTCATCTTCTGAGCCTTTTTAAAGATCTCTTCTGTGGAGTTTCTGCTTTGTTAGATGGAGTAAAAACAAAACTTACGATCTGGATTTGAACCTTGCTGTGTTTGTAGGGTTGTGTGAATCTTAATCTGCTGATGCTTCGGTATGCAAAATCAGAGGATGAGTTACTGGTGTTCAGTGTTCAGAATGATTGCTGATTCAGGTAAAAATGAAGTCTTACACCTTTTTAGTGCCTCTTGTGATGAGATATGAGGTGTGGAAACTGGCTGCAAATTGCTCCTCTTTCTCTCTGTCACACAGAAGCAATTTAATGCCGGGGAGCGAAGCTTCTCAGGCAGGAGACGTCTTTGTGGTACAAGTCGTCTCTGGTGAGGAGACAAATGAGAGAGACAAACGAGGGAAACTAAACCAGACTGAAAGAGAGAAAAGAGGGCGAGCGTAACATTTTGAAAACCAGTGCCCTCCCCTTGCTCTTGTTGCCGGGGGCAGAGAGGGTCGTGTGTGAGAGCGCCGCTCACGTTCAGCAACAGGAGCAGAGGTGTCATCGGTCCCCAGAGTCTCCCAGCACCCTCAATCTGTCACCACACATTCAAACACAGAGGGGAGAGTACACACACACACACACACACACACACACACACACACACACACACACACACACACACACACACACACACACACACACACAGCTAACACACATCTGCGTGGACTCCGTGTCCACCAGAGAAAACGAACAGTGAAATAAATTTTTTGGCTATTATGGGAAGGACTGTCATGAAATTTGGTACATGCATGCATAGTGCCCAGACGATGGCTTACTTTTCCTCTAGCGCCACCAAGAGGTTGACATTTGTGGTTTAGTATTACTTTTTACCATTGGATGGATTTTCATACAATTTGGTACAGATATTCCCCACTCCCTCAGGCTGTAATTCTATTTCTAATTACAATGATCCCTTAATATTTCCTCCAGCTCTATTAAAACAATAATAACCATCGACTATGAAGAAATAATGGAGGTAACCACTGTGACATCACCCATTGGTTTGTGGACTCCCATTCTGAAGCCTTGAGTTTGGCATTTTGAAACAAGTCCCCAACTTGTTTTTTTGTACAAGATGAACAAGATGGTGGAGCTGTAGTTTAGTTTCTCAAAACACGTCAGCTGTTTGAACGTTTGAATGCCTGGTCTAGTGTGGCTGGACGAGGCTGACTGCTAGCGTTAGCATCAGAGGCTGAGCTAGCTCGGTCTTTCAGGTTCACTGCTGAACGGTTTGCACTGAGGTGACATTTCAGGCTTTTAGTTAGTACTCCAATGGGTGTTTTTAAATGTAAATGGTGCATTCAGGGGGCCACACAGCTTTGTCTCGTCTGCCGCAATCATGTGACAAAGCCACTGTGGCCTTCAGTGACACAGCGGGTCAAAGGGCACAACGGAACTCAATTAATTAACATGATTTTTTTTTAATACGTTAGTTTTTCTGGGATTAATTAATTAAAAAATTAACGTGTTCTTTTGACAGCCCTCAAATGTAACGTATCCGTGGTCCATAGAAACATGCAAGGCCATTTTTAGCGACAATGGGTTGTACACAAATCAAATGTTGTAATGTTTGGTACGTCATTTTCATACCTTTAAGATTTTATTCATATTTTCTTTATTGGTAAAGTTTTGAAACTGAAAAAAAAAACAACCATGAAACACAACACTCATGTTCACAGCAGTTCTGTACTTGACGGCTTTGTAAGACACGATCTTCAGTGATCCCTGAAGGGATGCAGAAACAGTCATGCAAGTTAGTGTTTTATTAATAAAGCGCATGAATAAAATAGTAATAAAGGATATAATGCAAAATAAAATGGATTAAAACTAGGGCATTGACATTGTAGTTTTGAAATATAGCTCCACTGCCTAAAATAAAAGTGACGCCTCTATGGTTTCTGAAAGATTTACAGATCTGATGTAAGAATTATATATGACCAGTCAGTGTGGAAACACAGGGGCCTCTGTGGTGGAGATAAGACTTTTAATGGGAAACAGAAGTGACACTGAGGTCCTAATCCTTCCATCATCTCTGCGTTTGCCTTTTATAGCCAGGCTGTTTAACACAGTCTGGGCACGCAGAGGCCAGAGCAAGTCAACGACCCCTATGAGAGGTCACGAGGACAATCAGCACTTTGTATGACCGAGTAATTCATCTAATCCTGAGAGAAATACTAAAATACGAGAAAAGATTTCCGCCTGCTGCTGAACACCGTGCAGCACTTTGAGGTTTTTCTGTCTCGAAGCAGAATTACAGCCTGTCAGAAGCTCCGAGAGCAGCAAACAGCCTCAGCCGACTGAAAGGCCTTCAGCAAAAAGCAGAGGGATGTTTTCTCTGTCAGAGGACCTGATCCTGATTTCTGCCCCTTCTTCACGACAGCGGGCCTCCACTCAATGGCCGCATGTCGGCCGCTATTTCAGAAGGACAAGGTGAGAAAGAGAAATGGCAGCAGGGAGATGCTCCAGCATGCATCAGAAGAGATCAGAAGCGCTCCTGACAGCAAGAGCGTGGATGCAATTATCACCACAATGCCTTACACTCGTGCCTCAAAGAGAAATGTAACAAGAAAATGATACACGCGTGCAGTATTTCTCAAGAATACATTCCCCTCTCACCCTCTGTTCTTTAGCTCTTCCTTTCAACTCTTCCTTTTGTTCCCGCCTCCTCTGACTCCACCACCCCCCCATCGCCTCTTCATCTTCCCTCCAACCTCCTCCTCCTCCTGCACATTGCCCTCGGGAATCTTTGAAATTCTCTGAAATTAAAATGAGTCTGGTGTCCTGCCCTGCAACAAGGATGGAAATAAGTGTGATTCTCGTCTTTTTTATTGTCTTCTACACACCCGCGTTGATTGATGATACCAACTCTCTTACAGTGGAGCATATTTACTTTTGTTGCACAGTTTCTCATCCTCGTGCAAGCGCTGTGTTTTCCCTGTCGCCCCTGCATGCGTTTGCATCATACAAACACAATGTATGTGCTATAAGAGGAGTGCCATTAATCTCCTTGTCCTGCGAGAACTGTGTTGTTTGCGTGAGTAATGAGCTCTGTACGTCCACGCTCTGTCTCTGTTGTCTTTAATTGGTGCAGCGTGACTCTATTAGAGGGATCCGGTGTAATTAACGTCTTCTCCAGAGAAGAAATCCAACTTCACTGCTCCGTAGGCCTGACTTGTTTTTAGCTGTTTGAAGGGATGATCCGCTCAACTGGCCTCTGATCGGTGAAGTGACTCTAAGTGAAAGATTTTGCTGATTTGAATTTCTAAATGTCGACTTTTGCTCCCATAATTGCATATCACAATCCTAACACGACAGCAGCTCTGTATGTGTCAGGCCCTTGTGTGTGTGTGTGTGTGTGTGTGTGTGTGTAGGAATGTGTTTGCTCTTTGTTTCTGTGCTCTCTGTGTGTGAATGCCGGCAGCTATGTTGCACGTGTACCCAGGTGTGTTAGACAAGCCATAAGGAGCTGATAAATAATAATGATACTCCCGTCTGTCCCCACCTGCAGCTTTTTAATCAGTGCCTTGCACAGCCACCTCTCTGGTTATTTGCGTGACTATGCTCAGTTGGGTTGCCAGAGATAGCAGATCAAGAAGCAGTGAAGTAGATCAGCGTCCATTTTGCTGTGCGGCTTGAAGAGCCAGATGGAAGAAAACTGCCATTGACCAACTCTGAGTTTTAGCTGTGTTGATTTAGACTGAAATATCTCAACTATTGGCTGGATGCACGGATGTTCATGGTTTCCAGAGGATGAATCTTACTGACTTTGCTCATTCATTCATTTATTTTCTGTAACCACTTATCCTGTTGGGGGTCGCGGGTGGGCTGCAGCCTATCCCGGCTGACATTGGGCGTGAGGCGGGGTACAGCTTTTCTGTTTTGTTTTGTTTTTTTAACTTTTCTGTATTTATCAGACTGAATGTTTACAGAAGAAGGGAAAGATATCTGTCACGTCATTGGTTTGCAACGTGACTCCTGACTGGCTGCTGAGCATGGCCTCTTCCTGTGTCTGGTGGCAACTTTAGTAGATGCACACTTCCTTCTGCGTAGTGATAGGGTAGGCAGGCAGGTTTCGTTTGGTAGCAAGGTAATAGTTCCTACATGAAACTGCTCACAACAAGGTCTGTGGATTATCTTGAGTAACCGGGTCATGATTTCTGGAAAGAGACATTGCTGTTGTGGTTTTCAAATGTGATTTTGTGGCGCTTTGAGCACCAAAGGCCGAGTGCCATCTAGTTCGATTATAGTGGAAAGAAAGCAGACATCTCTGCGGCTGATATCTCCAGCACTCGGCAACTCACACCAAAAAAATCCAGACTGATAAAAAGCTCTACATAAAAGAGGAAAAATATGTATATTTGTTTTTTGGTTAAACTGTCCCTTTAAATGTGAGGATTACGTGGTTGTTATCTTACATGATTAGCGGATAATGAATTCGCATTTTAGTTACATTTCTGCCAGAAGACAAATTCAACTGTTGGTAAACTGTAATTTCTCAGTAGGATTTTTGTTTCAGTTTTTTAATGATTTAAATAGATGAGTCACAGTTTGAATCCTCAGGGATTATTTTGGATCTGTGTGTGCGTGTGTGTGTGTGTGTGTGTGTGTGTGTGTGTGTGTGTGTGTGTACAGTATCCATGTGCACTGCGATGGATCCCTGATATGTGATCTCCCTCCTGATCAAGGTGACTTGGACGAGCGGTGGATTTTGGGTGAGGCGGGCAGGCTGCCCGGATAAAGATGTCAGGCACCACTGGCAGGTTTGGGACTGCTGTGGTCCCTGTGATATGACTGGCAAACACACTCCCTTGCCGAGCCATGCATCACACACACTCAAACACAGACACACACGCACGCACACCGCCAGTTCAAATAGTCTTAGTCCCTCTGTTTGCATTCGTGTTTGTTTTTGTGTTAATGTTTGTGCATGGCTGTTCTGTGTGCCACTGCCAGTATCCTTTCTCTCTCTCTGATGATCCGAGGCACAGTCGGCTTGGCACAGCCTTGATGTCACCGTCATGCCAGCAATCTGAAATCTGAACCTCCCCTGCTGCCCACAGCAGCCAGAGGAGGGAGGGATAGATGGGTAGAAACAAAATAAAAAGCAACAAAGAAACTGAGACAGGGAGGAGAGGACACGGAGACAAAGAATTAGGGGTGGTGCTTCACCTGCTAGATCTGATTCCTAGATAGGAGTGTGTTCAGATCAGCTCTCTCCTCCTGCTTCTCTGCTCTCAGTTATTTCTCTATCCAGGTGACGAGGGTTCACTGCAGAGGATGAATGGCGAGGGATAATCCCCGAGCTCACTGATAATCAACTTACACCCTCTCACTGCCTGTCAGCTCGCTCCCCGTGTCCAGCTCCGCCCGCAGTTATTGATCAAAAAGCTTTATTCTTGTTTATTCTACTTTGGAGCTTCACTCAGCCTCATTTTATTTGTTTTCTCACACACATGCACGCACAACGTGCACATTGGTCTCAGTCAGCTGGGATTTTTCTCTGAGTGTCTTTTCTGCTTGTGAGGCCTCCATTAAGCGTCAGCTTGTGGTTTGGTGTAAATAATAGGACCTGATGTGTGGTTTGTGGGTTCTAGAGAGAGAGAGAAGGTGCGTGCATGCGTTTGTGTGTGCAGTTGCGGTTTGTGTCAAATTCATCCTAAAAGGGGTAATGAGGTGGGAAGATTTCATCAGTTTGTGTGAGTATGTGTGTCATCCTCAGTCTTGCTCCACTGTTTGCCTTACCTGACACACACACACACACACACACACACACACACACACACACACACACACACACACACACTGTATTCTCAAATGATACCACATAAGAAGTCCAGTTTCAGCCCATACAGTTAATGCTTACAGTCATTTATGTCTCCGTGAACTCACCAGACAGGATAAATGAACACATATGGTGCAGGAAAGTGCAGCATGACCTGCTGTCACTCACCTGAATTTGATTTCCTCTCGTGGCTCCATGTAGCACTGATGAAAACTGTCCAATAAATGAGGTACCTGTCAGTCTGTATAACTTCATGTGGACACCTCGTGGTTTGTTTGTAAAACGCCAGTGTGAATCGTAGACTGTATGACACGGTGTGAGCACGAACCAGACCAGAACTAAAGGGCAACCATATATAGATTTTGTCCTCAGACAACCGACATGAACTGAAATGATAAACTTGCTGGAATTAGGTAGAATATGGAAATGGCATTTTTGTCAAGAAGAGAACTCTGAGTGGTAAACCTAAAAATCTGTTATAAATAATGTGTTGGAAATCTACATTATCCTGAATTTTGTGTGACAACAGGTATGTTTCTGAAAACCAGGCATATGTTACATATGAAACGTACATATGTAACATATGCCTGTATCACATCAATGTTACTAAACTATATAAGCTAACTATGACATCAGGAAGTAGTGTGGAAGGTATATGGTGTGGCATCTAGGCAAGATGACTGCCAAGCTGTCTTGCCTAGATGGATATTGAAACATGGCGGATTTGACTGCTGGAATAGTTCCATGAAAGTGGTTGCAATTACCGAGACATTGCTGCATTTTCCGCCAGGATAGTGGTATTAAAAGTGATTGTTATTCACCCGAGATATTGCTTTGTTTCCTGCTGGGATAGTGGCATCAAAAGCCGTTGTTTCTTACCCAGACACCACTGTGTTTCTTGCTGGGATAGTTCCATGAAAAGAGGTAGATGTTTTACCGAGACATAGCTGCATTTTCTGCCAAGATATTGGCATTAAAGGCGGTTGTTTCTTAACCAGACCTCACTGTTTCCTGCCAGGATAGTGGCACAAAAAAAGAGAAGTTGTTTTGTTTTTTTTAACAAGACTTTGATATTTTAAGTCAAAACATGATCTTTTTCTAACCATAACCAAGTGGTTTTGGTGCCTAAACATAATCACACCGTCACTACAGTTTTGCTTAAACATACATTTTCAACACATCCACCACACAACAATGTGCAAATGTAACGTTTCCATGGTTTGCGGAAATGTACAGTGCTGACAGTAATTCTGGTGATTGGGTGAAATTAACAGCAAACAGAATCAACAGAAAACCCCAAAAAGTGGCAAGTAAGATTTTAGGCGCAGGTCTTACTGACACATGACCAAATAAACCTATAAAATGGGGGGAGAGTTATATGAATGCTGAGGCTGCTATCTGAGAATGTACTGTACGTATCTACGCCTCCATTTGTATGAACACAAAAGTAAACACTGTCACCTGTGCTCAGCTGTCTGCAGCCTCACACACACATGATTCGCTCACCCATGGCTATGTGTCACATCCACTTCATGTAAAACCTGTCGCTGTTCATGTACACTTCTCTGACACATACGCACGCACACGCGCGCGCACACACACACAAATACGTCCTATGACCGAAGTGACGCCAATTCTCTCTGTCATGTACAATCAAAGCCAGTCACACACACTCCTTGTCAAATAGTGCCAAGGCTATGAACCACGTAACAACTCTGTGTGTGTATGTGTGCGTGTGTGTGTGTGTGTGTGTGTGTGTGTGTGTGTGTGTGTGTGTGTGTGTGTGTGTGTGTGTGTGTGTTTTTAAATGTGAGTTTCCATTGTGGGCTCATTGTGCAGCAGTGGAGTGTCTATAAAGCAAAGATGGATAAACAACTCTCCTTTGTTTGGCCCCTAGCGTTGGCTGCACACAATCCATCCAGCAAAAACACACAGTCTGTCGGTATAAAGCCACACACACACACACACACGCTCATACACGTTTATTGTCTACGTTCAGTTATCATCTGTGTAATGATGGCCCTATTTTCCTCTCAACTCAGCATGGCCTACACTTGGCTTCAGGAACATCCCATTTACCACGCACCAATTACAGATCTCAGCACACACACACACACACACACACACACACACACACACACACACACAGATGAACAAACACACACAGACAACACAAGTGGATTTGTTTGCACTAACAAGACAAGGAAAAAGACTTACAAAGAAAAAGATTTTTTTTTTTTTTTAAAGGAGGCTTCATTTTGTGTCGTTGGGGAACAAAATTGTCACAGTCGCCTTCATTTTTTCAACCAAAATATAGTCAGGATACTTTTTTTTTTCTTTTTTGTTTTTCATAGTGCAGCTATACTCTTGAATATTCCCTCTCCTTCACATGAGGAAGCTGGTGACAGCGTAGCACCTTCGCTGGTACAGAGATGAGAAATTGGAGGAGCTGCTGGTTTTGGAAGTATTTTACCAACAGTTAATGCCCAAACTTAAATTTTTCATATTTAAGATGTTCTCAGATGGATGCCTTTTAAAAAAAATTGCGCCTTGTGAGGTCTTCCGGTTTACATTTATTTTCTATCCGAACCTGAAAGCTTCCGAACTGCTACTCATCTTAACACTGTCCACGCCCAGAACTGGTCCAAAAAGAACCCGCTAACATGTGGCTTTTTTCTTTCGTGGGAAAGGTTACAATCAGCATTTATTCCTGAGACAAATGATTCTGCAGTAGTCACAGGTATTTATCATCTCCAGCTTCATCAGAAAGAAAAGTGACACCCAGCTGGACACATTTATTTTTATCCCTTTTCTGGTGCAATGCTAAAACAGCTTGTTGCCTCTCTTCTGTGACTCTTTGTCATGCTCCATCCATCTCCATCCAAGCAGCACTCAAACATCGCTCCAAATTTGTCTGCACTAAGTTCGAAAGAGAGAATAAGTGCCTCCATGCTGCATTCTGCTGTTTACTAACCGTGTTTTCCAGCACGTTTGTGACACACCAGACACCACTGGTGGAATTTTGTCTTCATTTTTTTCCCGGGTTCAGTTCCAGGCTATAAAAAAGAACATGTGGGTCAAACTGCGGATGTTGAATGATAAATATATTATCATATGTTGAAGATGATAATAATTTAATTTAGTTTTTTTAACATTTTAAACCCTGTGGCTGCTGACTGTGTGTCAGCTCGGTCTTCTGCACCACCTGGAATATGTGAGACGCTTCAAACAGATGTGTTTCTAACAGACATGTTAACTGTAGAGATGTGCTGCTCAATGTTATGAGAATAAGTTAAAAATATTCAGCTGAATTGTACTGTCTGAATCGACTTTGTTTTAAAAAGTTTGACATGTATGAAATGTCTCAAAATGATCCCTTTGCATGTGCTGTCTAACTGAATTATTCCAACAGCATATGGTTTTAATTGGGTTTGCGGCTTCTGGTCAGGCCGCAGATCTTGCATCCTTGGGTCGGGTTAGATTGATGGTTGGGTGGAGCTAGTTGGTCATATGTGCAGGTGGTGGGGCGGGTGTGGTATTGCAAGTCTCTGCGCAGAGAGTCTTGAATATCAGACACGTGCAGGACTCTGATGTGGATTTTGTGTACGCGAGAAATGTCCTGGTATACCAGATAAGCTAGAATTTCTGAGTGTGTGTGGTAAGCTTACTGGACATATTCAACAGCCCCACAATGCATTGCAGCTCTTCAGACTGTCAAATGGCGGACTGCAATGCACATGGTTCTGGCAGCAACCAGCAACAGAGCATCCAAAATGTGAAAAATGCGGGAGCTCATGTATATAATGTAATGTAAAAATATTTAACATCAAGATATGTAATAATGCCTTAAAATTATACGTTCATTTAGTAGGCAGTATGCAGCACATGCTGATTGAGTATGGAGCACTCAGTGCGTTGGTATCCAAAAGCTTTAAACTGCAGAAAGCCTCTGTTCGGTTTTGGTCTTTCAGTCACATTTTTCTTCTTCTGGAGATTCAACAGAGCATCACACAAACAAAGTCTCAAATCCACTTTTATGTCACAATGCTACTGACTCAAAATCGTTAGATTACCAAGACCGGGATCTGCTTTGATTTTGTTTCAACGCGACCAACACCAACTGGAGGACAGATGGTAGCATGGCTCCGGTTTAGCAGAGCTGCTCTTCACACACCATGCCTGGCTTTAGTGTTTGTTTGCGTATGTGAGAAAATGTGTGCGCCTGCCTTCGCTCGCCTCGTCGTGATGTATGTTCTCAAGTTCGTCTCTAAACCAGCCCACACATAAACAAAGTGCGTGTTTAATGATTGCTGTCATGGATCTAAATACTGCAGAGTCTTTGGAAGCTACAGCGTCATCAGTATGCAAATAACACACAAAGCAATAAAGCTTTTAAAGCAGCAAAATGTCACTGTCAAGACATCGGCTTCATATCATTGCTTTCCCACAATCCCACTGATTAACCCTGTCTCCCTCTGTGTCGGGCTGAATCAGAGAGACTGGGAGGGTCTGTGCCATGGTGTTTATCTGTATTTAAGGGAAGTACTCCCACACACACACCAACATGTATACACGCACACACACACAGAATGGCATGTTAATCATGTGTGTTTTCCTCAGATCATCAGAGAACAGACTGAAGCTGCTTATTGAGATACGGAGCCGTATTAACTCCAACTGGTAAAAACAGGGACGCATATGCTTCAGAAGTACAAATACCCCGAGGGTGTGTTAATGTGTGAAAGTGTGCGAGCATCTGTTGGTCTCTGCATGTGTGTGTGTGTGTGTGTGTGTGTGTGTGTGTGTGTGTTTCTATATCAGAATTATGCCTGCAGGTGTCATTATATGTATTAGTATTTATTAGAGTCCTACCTTGACTTTGCAAACAGGCCGCAAACCACTCGTTCAAGGTTTCTAAATCTGGATAAACGTTAATAAAAAGCCATAAATTTGAACGTAATTTGAACCTGTCTGACTTTGGTCCCAGGTCAGGTCACAGTTCCTCAGAAATAAGTGGACCCAGAAGGAAAAAACGGGCCTGTTATGTACTGATTAGTGTTGTTACGATACTGGAATTTCCATCTTGAGTACAATACCTGGAAAAATATTGATATCCAATACCATGTTTGATGCCATGGGGAAAAATTGACATTGAGGTCATATAATTAAATTTTTAATTAAAAGATAAATCGAACAAGACGATAACATGACAATGACAATTTTTCTTTTCTTGGTCAGTAGTACTGAGCAGCAGAATGACTAGTAGAGAGCGAAAAAGTGCACCTGGCACCAGTGTATCAGTACTGAAACAGTATTGAAACGGTTTCAAATATTCAGAATCGGTATGTATCAATAAATCAATGATTTGGACAACACTGGTTAGGGCTTCCCCCCCAAAAAATTTTGAGCATCAAACACTTAATTTTCTGTATTCTGAGGAATTTAAACCAGCAGGATTTGAAACCTTGACCTTTCGCATGGAAGACGACTGCTCGAACCACTACACTAGGGAGGCATTAGGGTTATCATATTAAATGTATTTTAAAGTATCAGATAATGAGATAAACATATGTAAAATTAATCCCTGTGAGCAAAAACCTCAGGCTGAAGCCCATTCTCAGTACTTTATTTCCAATGTTTCGTTCTACTTTCTAATCTGACATCAGCTTGTGATGGATTTCTTTATATGGTCATCTGCTCCAGGGACGCTACTGCAAGTGTTTACATCATGTTTAATGCTACATGTAGCCACATGCTAACATCAGGGAAACAAGTTATCTCAGTTGCTTATCTTTTTAATTCCTCCCTGATTTTGGATCAGATTCATTTTGCCTGGCTGTAAAGATTTTGGTTGAGAAGCTTTTGCTGGTGGTTTTTCACAGAAGAAAGTGCCGCTATTGTAGGTTTGAGGTCAGAATGACTGACCTAGAGCATCATAGTTTGACTTGTAGAGCCACTGACCAAGCTTCAGTATTTGACGAGCTGGGAGTGAGATTGTGCTGCATTTTCTGTTCTACTCAGAAAAAAAATCTCCCAAGTAAACAGGAAGTGAAGAGGAAGTTGTCAAATCACAAGACTGTTTCAATAACAAAAAGGATCTTCTGCTGCATAACTTTACCGCTACCCTCCATACATAAGGTTGCTATCATCTTTCTGATCTGCATTTCCAATGACTGCAATCTATCACTCCCTCTCTGTCCTCTGTATTTCTCCTGCTCACCCTCTCCTAAACCCCATTTCTTATTCCGTTTCTTCCTCGCTCCCCTGTCGAGACTCTCCCTCAGTTTAGGAGGAGGCAAAAGCTGGGAGGTTGTATCAGAGGAGGTAGGTTAGCCTTGTGACAAGAGCAGGTTCAGAGGTGAAGAGCAGACTTAGGATCCCTGTCAGCGCTCACTGTGGCTGACTGTTTGTATCGGGCCACACCGAGGGGAAGAGAGCTGGGAAATTGGATTCAGGCGTCCTCGCCGTGCTCCTTGAGAAATAATCAAAACAACAGCACGCTACACGCTGCATCACATCCTCGACTACTGGAGGCAAGGGGAGGGGATGAAAGCAGGTGTGTGTGTGAGAGTGTGTGTGTGTGTATGTTGTGGGGGGCGCAGACAAAAGGGCTGTGGAACATCTGGATGCCGGTGATAGCTCTGCTCACACGCGTTACGAGCCAAATTAATCAAACCTGGTGGGGAGACTGTTGAGTGTGTGTGTGCATGATTGTAAGTGTGTGTGTGTGTGTGACATATATTAAGAGTCGATCCACGTCCTGGACAACCCAGTGCCGACATATAGTCATCCAGGGAGGGTGGAGGGATGGAGAGAAGAGAGGAGGAGAAAGTATAAATCAATGGGTGCACGTCGGCAGGGTGACTGCGCTCGATACCGGAGCTGGTCACAGCGAGAAGAGCAGCACACACACATTATGTTGTCGCCTCCTGAAACTCTTTTAGTCCCATCGGAGGCAAGTTGATAACACAAGCACAACTGCTTCTGTCAGGCCCCTCATGAACACAAGTCGACCCAGGATTGGCCTCAAGATGGCTGCTGGGAGACTGATGGTCATACAGTAGATGTACCTTGGTTACATGGACTTATACTGATAACGTAAAAATATCCATCAGTCCATTTTCATTCGCTTATCCAGTCCCCCAGCTCCTCCTGGGGGACCCTGAGGCGTTCCCAGGCCAGATTAGATATATAATCCCTCCAGGATGTTCTGGGATCTACCTCCGGCTTCCTGCCAGTTAAACGTGCCTGGAAAACCTCTATGGGCAAATACTCAGGAGGCATCCTGATCAGATGCCCGAACCACCTCAACTGACCCCTATCGATGCAAAGGAGCAGCGCCCCAACTCTGAGCTAGCTCTCTGAATCTGAGCCCAGCCACCCTACAGAGGAAACTCATGCTTGTATCCACGATCTCATTCTTTTGGTCACTACCCAAAGCTCAGAATGTAGGTTGAAGGTAAATCGAGAGCTTTGCCCTCTGGCTGAGCTCCCTCTCAAGGTGTAGCGTGAAGGAGGAGCGGGTACTCAGAATTGCATCTCTACTCTTTGCAAATAATGTGGCTCTGTTGGCTTCTTCTCATCGTGACCTCCAGCATGCACTGGGGTGGTTTGCAGTTGAGTGTGAAGTGATCAGGATGAAAGTCAGCACCTGAGTCAAGTCTGAGGCTGTGGTTCTCTGACGGGGAACGGTGATTACCCCTTCTGGGTTGGGAGTGCGATACTGCCCCAAGGGATGGAGTACATAAAGTGTGTTGCTGGATACTGGATGCTTATCATGGAATAATGGGTTGACATTCATGATCCCCAGAGGATGGTCAGAGATGGTAGGAACTATTAGTGAGCATTTCACTAATGAGCCTCCAGAGGATTCAGTGTTGGGGCTTGGTGTCCCAGGCTCACCTCCTTGGTGTTGTCTCGTTCTTGATGTTATTTTAGTGCCCAGATGTTGTCTCTCCTCTTGATCCAGCACTATTGGCTTGCCCTTTTGGCAGTGATAGAGAGGGCTTTGATGGTGTGATATTGGGCCTGGCATTGGTGCCTCGTCCTCAAACATACTCGTTGACATTCCTACGTAGCCTCCGCAGCCAAACCATATATTTTCAGCTATGTTGTTTAGCGTCAGCTGCCAGTTCAGTGTACTTAAGCCTCTTGGGTTCATAGGCCTCACCCACAGAATCATCCCAGGGCACTGCAACCTCTAGGAATGTAGATGGTGCAAAGTGAGGTGGACCAAAGCACAAGGTCCAGTCTGACGTTGCTTGTGGTGATCTCAGTTGGGAAGCAGAACCTCTGTTCCATGTCTGCCAGTTACTTCCCATCCTGTGTTGCTCCCACCTGCCCAGCCTCTGGTTTTGAAGTGCAGGCACTGGGTTGCTTTGCACCTTCATTGATCAACTCTCTAACAGAGGAGGCTCTCCAATGTAGCCGCCAGACACTTCAGTACCTGGTTGTGCCACCAGGTGTAACGGCCCCGTGCAATTCTACTCTTGCAGCTGACTGGAATCTGCTTCAGATTTAAAGCCTACTGACTTTGACGATGCCTTGATTTTTCCTCTAGCGATATTTTTGTTTTGTTTTTCAGTCTAATGTCACAAGAGCTCTTGGAAGGATTGTCATGTCATGTCATTGTACATACATTCATGGTTTCCAGAGGATGACACCTAATTAATTTGTGATCCAGTTAAATTTCGTCTAGCGCCACCAGCAGGTAACAGTTTCCCTTCCCAGACAATCGTGTTCCCAAGATGATGGATCCGGATCACTTTGATAATCCCCTAACTGCTGGATGGTTTGCCTGGATGGTGCCCACATTCATGTCCCCCACAGAATGAATTGTAATCATTGTCATTTTTTAATCAATTATCGTTTATTAAATCATTATTACTATGTAAACATTATCTAGCAATCATCACTTTGTTAGCACAACCACACAGAGAAGCTGTTATGGCTTTAGACTCTTTCCCTTGCTGAACACTAAATTAAATTTAAAATGAATTCAAATTGTTGTTACTTACTAATTGTGGACCCCTGGGTGCACTAGACCCAAGTTTGCAAATCACTGAGGTGGAGGAACCATGAATGTGATTAAGCCAGAGGTGTTTCTCTCCTCTCCTCCCCCTCTTGTGACTGTGATGGTATTGGGAAGGCAGCAGCACCGGACCACCATCACTTATTTCCAGACTTGACTGGAGGGTCGATATGAATTAGCATTCCCCTCTAAATGAAACCTTTAGGGATTTACAAGCCACAGCTCCAGTAGTCTCGCTCACCAAACCTTTCTCAAGAAAAGAAAGGTCTGGCTGCGTTGAGATTGGAGAAAAAAACGCCCTGGCTACTTGTATTTCTTTCAACTAATCACAATTGTTCTGGGCGGTGCCACAGCAACGGTGCGCTTGCAAAAATATTGCCGGGGAGAAACAGGTTTTGGTGTAACACGCCCACAAAAATATCACCTGCAGGACGCGAACCATGGCAGAAAAATGGCTACATCCCAGCAAGATCAAACAACGCAAAAGTTAGTAAAGGACGTGTTGAAAACTGCAACCGGAGGTGGTAGGGTGGGACTTCAGCGGGTGGCTCGTTCCGCCCAATGAGAGGCTGATCTATGCAGCGAACTTCCGCCCACTCAGACTACCGCTCCAGTGGCCTATCTCACTCGCAGCCATTTGTGAAAAAACAAAAACCCTATCCAGGTTAGTTATTTAAACAAAACAGTTTAAATATTCATTCTTACATGAGCTACTTTCTGTTTGCTGTGATAATGATTTAACCTGCAGGGTTTTTTCCCCACCCCTTCCTTGTAAAATACTTAAGTGCACAGGATGTTAAATGTTTAAGGTCTGCATGGAACAAACAGAAAAGGAACTGAGCTGTTTTCAAGGGTTTGACCTCCACTCTGTGTGTGTCTCCTGCTGCCCACATGCTGTGGCCTTGCTGTTCTGTCCCACGTTAATGTGAGTGTATTATATCAGCATTGATTTTCTCCCCTGCATTCCCGCTATCGACACATGAATATATCACGTTAACTGCTGTAGTGTGCCGAGTTCAGGGTTTATGCACTGGTCAATGCAGCATCAGGAGGAAGATAAAGAAACTGTGCAGACTCCATTCTGATTCAAGGAGGAGGAGTGTTTGGCTCACGGCTCTTTTACGTTTCGCTCTCTTTGGAAAATCCAATTTGTTTTAAGCTAAAACTCATTCAGTGCTGTAGAGAATCTTAAAGGAAGACTTCACTGACAAAGTGATCATTTGTATATCAGTTACTCAACCTGGGTAACAATGAATTTGCAAACTTATCTATCTTGCCATCTAGTTCCATTATGTTGGAGAGAAGGCAGGCATCTCTATGGCTGATATGTCCAACACTCTGCAATTCTCACTAAAACAATATAGACTGATTAATAGCACTGCAGGTAAGAGGAAAAATATGTGTTTTTTATTTTTGGGTGAATTGTCCCTTTACACCATATCTACTTGTTGAGTGTGAAGTGAAGTTATTTCTCTGAAATCACTCCACAAGACATGTAATTTTTGAAAATGTTTTTGAACTTTTGATTTTCTTTCACTCATCGTAAGAAAAAACAAGATTTCCAGACTCATCGTCAAACAAAGTAGCACTGATTTGTAAAGTCGATAAGTGTTTCTCACGTTGGCAGCTCTCCTCTGATAAATAGTGTGTTTATTGTCATTATTTATCTCTCTCTTCTAACCGTCCCTCCCTCGCATTCTCCGGCTGTCTGTCGATGAGGGCAGGTAGCCCTGACGGCTGTGAAATTGAATTAAGCGTGCCTCTCAGCCCCCTCTCCTCCTCCTCCTCCTCAACCTCCTCTGACATGCAAAGGTTTTAATGATCATGAAGCTGGGAAGCATTCCAAATGGCAAACACTTAATTGAGAAAAATGAAAGGGACAGTGGCGCGATTCATTTGTCTAAATAGAGGAACGCGGGGTGCGGAGGGTCGCCCCGTCTTCAGTTTCTCATTTCTTTTTCACCCCTTCAGCCACTTGCTCAAAAGGGAATGTGCGGAAATTTCATTAGGTGAGGTGTGGGATAAATCAACATGACGAATCTCTCCGCTCACCTTAATTGTGTTTTGCTCAGCAGAAAATCAGACAGGGCCGCTGCTGGATGCTGTGGATGCTTTCGGTCGTTTGGGAAGGTGATGATTGAGTGCATGATGTTTGTCAAGAGTTTAAGAAATATACCAGTATGGCGTGCGTGAGTTCTATCAGAGCTTCATCGGTGCCTTTCAAGAACCGTGGCTGAATGAAGAGTTAATGTGGCTGGGTCCAAAGGGCTGACCTGGTAATGAACCTCTCATTAGTGACATCATTAGCTGCTGCCTCCCACGGTTTAAATCACACCTCAGGGATGAGCCAGCAGATCTGCTTAAATCACCTCATAGCTCCGTTTCCCATCTTTACTCTATCTCTGGCTAAGGCTGAGCTTCCTGCACTGGGGTTAATGTGGGTGAATCCCTCCCTCCCTCCTCAGCCCTCCACCCCCCCACCCTCACAGCCCACCAGCTTGGCTCAATCCATCACTTGCATCTGACCCGGCCTAATCTGTGATTATGTGTCAAGCAGGAGGCCATTTATTCCAGATTAATTTATTCATCTTCCTAGTGTGGCTTCCGCTGCGGGGGATTGATGGCACAATATATCTGAGGAAAAGAGAGCCGGAGAGGAGAGAGAGAGAGAGATTGTCCATTTCTATACTCAGCTGTGTGCGAAGCAGCTTGTTTTACAGCTAATGTCTCCCCTCCTCTTCATGCTAACCCCTCGTCAGGTCACGTGTGACAGACAATTAATCAGCCAATTAAAGAAAAACTGTGAGAATATTAGCCAAGTTCTTTGGCCTACATCTCAGTTTTAATTGTGCCTTGCAGATGGGTCATAACTTACTTCATAGTTACTGTTAATATTTCTCTCTAATAGGAAATGAGGAAGCGTCAGAGAATCAAAGTCTTAATCTGAGGGGACACTCAGCTCTTCCACTTCCTCTGCACTCTTCTCCATATTAAAGACATACCCTGAGGTTTCGGGAAGTCAGCCCTTTGATCAAACTTAATGTTGCGCAGCGAGAACATTGGTAGCCTCTTCACATCTTAGTGTTAAATTATCTAGTGCTATGCTGCTCTTGAGATTATGAAAAAAATTACACTCATAGAAATAAAGACGGCAACTAGAAACATAGAGGGTTCTTTGGCTTGTTCCTATAGAAGATCCCTTTTTGATTCCTGGTTATACCTAGAACCATCTGTGAAAGTTTCCACCCAGAACTCCAGTGGTTACCCATTTCCTCCAGATTCGCTCTGGTTGTTGAAGTAGTTCCCTCCAGTATTCCTGGAACCTTGGTGCTATCGAGCAAACCAGCCTGCGTTTTGAGTGAAACCATTGTAATCAAGGATGTGTCTTCAATGGAGGGTGTTGCACCGTGCACAATGGAAGTTAAAAGTAGAGGTGGCAGGATGTGTTGATCACCAGCAAGCTCTTGTTCTGTTATGACAGATATTTGTTCTTATCCCACAAACAAGTATAATAAAAAGACTTAGAAGACTATGACATGCAATACGTCTTAAATCTTCTGCTTCCAACCTGAAGAATGTGACACGCCCATTGATGTTGTCATGGTTCGTCTGTCAGGTCAAGGAAAACCTGCTATTTTTTGGTTCCACATGGGAAAATACTTTTCAGATTCCTAACCAGTTTATTCTAGATGGAAATGCTCGGATTGGGTCAAAGTTAGGTGTGGGGACTGAAACGGAATCTGATCCATGTTGGTGGGATAGAGATATGAGAGGTTTCACAAAGAATCCTTTAATGATGTAAAAAGTTTTCTTAAAGCTCTGAGTTCATAAGTTGTGACGTGTTTGCTGACTTTTTTGGAACCGGCTGAGGCAATGGAAGTTAATTTTTCAGGGAATGGTAACGTAATATATTGTAACTTTAGACGTATAGTTTTTCTTTGTAATTTTACATTACGTCTGAGGAAAATGTTGATATTTCCAACGGCCTCATCTTTTTTATCTGTCACTATTTCTTTGCATTTCCCGCATCATGTGACCCGCTCGCTGGCTTGCTAAATTGTTAGCCTCCGTGCCCTCTAGACTCCAACGGTAGTGTCCATGTTTTCATAGCCTTGCACTGGTGTTCTACGACATAACCACTTGGAAGCACATCATGTACACAGTTTTCCAGGTCATAACCACAAGCTTGTAAGTTCCATTTGAAGGCAGCGTTAGTCTTACAAAGAACCCTTTTCTGAAGAAAAAGGGGATCCGTAATTGCATCCGTCTTCAGAAGCGAAGGGTTCTTGGTAAAACCTCGGCCATTCGTGATGAACCCTTTTGGAACCCTTGTTTCTAAGAGTGTGGCTGTGTTCTTCCTTTGTGCTAAAATGGTACGATGCACTGCAGACAAAGGCTATAGAAATCATCCTTAAGGGTGATATCAAGCTCACCTTGTAGAATGTGCGCCCCATAGAGTCCTTGGTAGCAGTCTGGGTTCGAGTGAGACCCACAGCCCTTTGCTGCTTTTTCTTTCTCTCCCCCTTCCTGTCACCGTCCAGCTGTCTATTACAAAGCCAATAAAAGCCCTTAAAACTAATCATAAAAAAAGAAGTCATCCGTAAAGCAGATGCTGGTTTTTGTGTGAAAACACACGTTCACTGTATGTTTATGAAGACGCCACAGTCTGGTGTGAGTTTTTCTGATCCACCAAGTTCAGTCTCAGAGTGAAAACATAATGAGTGCACAGGGTGCTGAGGTGAATACTGAGCATTTGAGAGCATCCAATAAAGAGGCTCCTTCATTCATCATGGTGCGGATGAACGGCATCGGCCCATATGTTTTGTTTTGAAGGGTATCCAGAGAGTGTCGGCAGTTTATTTTATGGTTTTTCTCTCCTCACCACAATCCACAAACTCCCCCTGCCTCCCTCTCTGTGGCTCTTTCTCCCTCTCCTATCGCTAGTATTCTGAGCTGCTTGGTGTAAAGGTGAAGTGGATCTCCAATGCTGTGAAGGCTCATTACGTAGCTCTTCCAATTCCTGTGTCTTAGCTGGATGATAGGGATGGCGGTGGGCTCTCATAGACACATGGACATCCAAGCGGCTCTCTCGTTTTTCCTACCTAGTGAGGCCTGTCTGTGTCTTTAAACGCCAGTAAAATCTTGCAGACATGTCTATTCCAGGCAGGCGGAGATTGCTCGCTCCTCGTTTGAGGGCCCTCAGTGAAGGTGTTAAGCCCGAGAGACGGACAGACGAGCAGCAGCGGAAACAAGAGGTGGGAGACTTTTAAGGCTGCCCTCTGGCTGCCTGTTTGATGGAGCTCCCAGGTTAGCACTTGAATAGAGGGGATAGAGGCAGGCTTTGCCTTGAAGCTGTGCTTTTGTAGAGAAGGGGGAGAAATTGGTTATGAATCTGTTATGAATCTCTCGCACCTTTTTAATTCCATTCAAACCTTCCCTTCTTTATTTGTAGTCCGCAGTGGCAAGCCAGTGGTTGTTTTTAAGAAGAACTTTTCCCCACGGAAAGATTCCCCCGCTCCTATCAGTCTGATTGCTCTGTGAACATTTTTCCCCCATGCTCTTGCTCTGTTTCTTGCTGTATCGCACCTTGCTGCAACATCTCTCCATGGTCATAGAAATATTGTCAAGGCTTTTGCACTTCTTGTGGTGCGATTAAATTTATAGCTTATTATAGTGCCCTCTTATTGTAGGTTGCAGCTTGTAAATGCATTAATTAAATGCCTCAAGTGTGCTATGTAGATGAGAGGTCAGAGAGGTGTCCAGGTAATAATGGGATTGTGTCTAAATGAATGCGAGGCAAAAGTTAACTTTTCTTAGATGAATAAAAGTCAAATATGATGAAGTTTTAACAAGTGAGACAAGGACAAGGAGGCCTTAAAAATCTATTGCTTCAGACAGACGCTGGGATACAGAAGACGACACCGAGAAAGACTGATGGGGGAGGCTTATTGAAAGTCAAGTCAAACATACCTCCTCCATCCCTTCCTCCTGCTCCTCTCTGTCTGTCTACTTCTATCTCTTCCTCATCACTCCCTCCCAGAGCTGCTGTCTCCTCTCTGCTCCGTCCTCCCAGATGTGCCACATTAATTCCACAGCTGCTGTCCCCGTTAATGTTCACCGTCACAGCTTGCACACCCTCGTCTCCAGCCCGACCCCCCTCGCCGATGCTTGTGTCTGCACGCGTGTGCCTAAGTCCGTGTTTGAGAGAGAGGTGCAGCAGCTGTTCGCCCTCCACTTCCTGGTAAAACTATAGTAGCAGTGGTGTGAGGAGGGCAAAGCAGCAGATTTACTCATTCATGGAGATGTCATCAACAGCAGCGCTCATGCTTGTCCGGGACTTGTGCGCACAGGGACACACACACACACACAACAAACACACACACACACACACACACACACACACACACACACAGCATCAGGACCACTACTCCCTTTCCCATTTAAAACAGCCCTGCCTGAGAAGATTTCAATAATCCCTGCTCCACAGTGGGCTGTTTTTCCGACACATTGCCCAGGCCAGTCAAGCCCGATGGACGATATCTGTTCTTTACCCCCAGGCACCCCCTAAGCCCACAACGCCCCCTCCCCCACCCCTTTACAAACAAAGTGTGGATGTTTTGTGGGTAGCTGGCCGCTGCAAACCCCTGCTATATATCTTAATATTCAGATACACACATCTAAAAAATAAATAAAATAAAGATAAGCACATTTGTACTGCATGCACATTAATTATTAATTTGTTTACTTAACAGCCTCTCTTGTAATTATGACCTGCTGGTTAATATATAAGTGGTTTTATCCCGGGCTCATTAAAGCCTGCGGTAAGTATTAAGACATTAAACTGATTTGTGTGCGATTTTGTTCTTTTGCATATCTCATTACCTATTTGTTCTGTGCGTGTCTCTCTCTCTCTCTGTCTCACCCTCTATCTCTCCTGCTAAAGACGGTTAATTTGAATGT
Organism: Epinephelus cyanopodus; assembly: GCA_026686955.1. Lineage (NCBI taxonomy): Eukaryota > Metazoa > Chordata > Actinopteri > Perciformes > Serranidae > Epinephelus > Epinephelus cyanopodus. The sequence continues at coordinate 20,990,899 of CM048924.1, forward strand.
GGAGGGGTGTAATTGAAGGTCACACCTTTGTGTTGGCTGCCTGGCTTAATGAAGGCTGAAATAGTCTTCAGGAGGAGTGCAATTCAGAAGCGGTGAAAACAGACATTTTCAGCCGCTACACCAGGGATTGCTGTTGTTATTGCAGTCTGTGAGTATCTTGTAGACAATGTAGACAGTGCACGTCTGTGTGTTATGGAACTCGCATCTGTTCTCCACCATTGCTTTCATTCATTTTCATGGCTGTGTAAGGACAAAAGGTCCTGTGGTGCTGATTTTAAAGAGGCACTCTGCCGATTTTACACATCACTAACAGTTTATGATTCATCCAGATTATTACTCCGCCTGTAAAAACTGTTGCGTGATATCTTCTGTTGCACTTGAGGAGCTTTGTCAAATCTGAGAAAATGACTGTCATCAGGAGTTTTCTCAACATGGGTTCGAAGATCCCAGGAGATTATCCTTGGTCCGTGGATGGAAAGTCAGTCAGACGGTCCACCACTTTGGTCAAGATCAGTGACTGTAAATAATGATGGACAACACATCTCTACTTCATTCCACTGTGCCAAAATGACACCAAAATATTCTGGGTACAGGCACTGCCATCTTGCGTTGGTGATGTCATTTGTAGCAGCATCTGTACATTAGCGATCGGGAAGTGGAGCCTCAGTATTGAGTTCTCACCCATCTGACCAATCAAGACCAGTGTCACTGATTGCTGGCACACCTACTGGCACACACGGCCGTCAATCATTATGTCAGACCTCCTTTTTATACCATCGAATAACTAATTTAAACCAAACTTTGCGGAAAAATGTACACTTGAACACACAGCAGTGTGATAAGAACTGCCTAAAATGACAAAAAACATTTTTTTAGTTTGGCCCCCGTCCAGTCTGCTAACATGGAGAAGACGGGGTTTGTGACCTATGCTGCAACCAGCCACCAGGGGATGATCCAGATATTTTGGCTTCCCTTTGTGAGGAGCTCTCATGGTGTCCATCTTTTGATACAGTATCTCAACAATTATTGAATTTAGCCCAAAGCGAGCCCGGTCTCACTCAAAATCCGGCGCTTGGGCAGTGACTTGCAGCGTCAGAAACCAACGAGAAAAGCCGTCCTTTAACCTCAGCGTGATACGTGGCCAGTTGCCGTTATTCAGTAGCACCCGGTGGCATCAGGGGAAATGCGGCGGGACAAGGACAAAAGTTAAGGCGGCGAAAGTCCAACTGGGGCGGGCGGGAGAGAGCTTTGTTCACGTCCCGTGAGCTTCACTATGGGACTTGTGGGAACCAGCATTTCTGGAGCTCGACCCATTAAAAGAAATAAAAGTCAGGACATCTTCGCCTCTGATGCATCCATGACCATTCGTTTTAAAATCTAATATTGCTGGGTAGAGTTGCTGCGCTCCTCCTTCTCCAACTATACGGCCCAATCATTGCAATTGGCCGCCACTTCTGTCACAGTGCGTCCTTTCTGTTGACAGAATCTTAACTCTGAAGAATTACTGCCCTGGCCAGAAGAATCCTCATACACACACACACACACACACACACACACACACGCACACATGCACACACGAACCCAACAGCAGTGAGCCATAAGACTGAGGTTGAGTGTTGGACATGGGGAATACAGGACTAAGGGGACCCATTGTATCTGAAGCCGTGACCCGGCCCTGCCTGCCTCAGATAACAGAATTACTGCAAATTGAACTTTAGGGTTTTCTCTCTCGCTCTGCTTTTTCCTCTCACCAAATCACTCTATCTTCCCCACTGCCCGTGTCACCTCCTCCGCTGCTGCTTTCTCTGGGATTTACGTCTTCTCGGAAAATCATCTTCTACTGTTTTGTTGGAGGCCGCTGCCCCTGAAAGAAACAGAGAGGGAGGCAGAGAGGAAGTGGGAGTGGAAGAAAAAGACACAGACGGAGACAAAAAAAAAGATGGATGGCTGTTGGGCGGAGTGATAAAGAACAGGAAACAGACAAATAGAGAATCAAAGCAGAGAGGAAAGTGAGACTGATGTGAATGAAACAGAGAGGCAGCGAGGCAGAGGATGGAGCTAAAATGATGGCAAAGAGGAGAAATCAAGTCTGGCAAAAGACTCGAGGGACGGCTCTGCACTCCCCCACACCTTCCTTAATTAGGAAATATAATATTGAGAGAGGATTGAGGTGGATCAAATTGGGAGATAATGGTTTTATCTGTGGCCAACTCAGAATTATGGATGCAACTGCCAAAGACCTTTCCAGGTTGGCTACATAGACTGAGAAGAAGTGTGAAAAGCCCCAGGCCATGATTTGCGCAATTAAATTGAAGAGAATTGTATGGAATACTCTTGCATTATTAAAGCCCCTATTAAAGACAGAGAAGGAAGAGTGTCTATTAACATAAAAGTGGATTTAGAGCCTGAAGGCAGAGGCAAACACAATGATAGAAATTCATCAAACCAAATGCTGATTTCAGACATTTATTGTTGAGTTGATGCATGAGGGCTTTGTATCTGTTTGCATGAATTAGTGAGTGTGAGTGAAATATATCAGAGCTGCAACTAAGGGTTATTTCATTTATTGATTAATAGATTAACCAGCCATAGCCCTTTTCCATACACTCACTTTGACTTGGCATTTGCATCTCAATACAGGGCTACCCACTTTAAGGTGTGTCTTTAACTGATAACACGCTTGTCTTGAGTTGACGACTGTTACAACCACAGCTGACGCCCACTCCATGGGCTTAATCCCCTAGTTTGTGATATGTGTCTGCCGAGTGGGATGTGTGGTCTTCTGCACCTGATTGCATCCTCCTGCTGAAGCATGGCGGATCCCCCATTCCTGCGTCCTGTCTGACAAGCCGGGGATCCTGATTGGAGCGGCACACGCTCCAGCTCTCCAATCCAGAGGGTGCAATTTTTGGACCAAGATGCTACAGAAGCCTGGCCAGCTTGACAGTTGGGCAGCTGTCACTTGTAGCTTGCCAACATGCCTCCCATTATTGTTTCAACTGGATGGACGTTAATTATTGTATTAACAGTGTTTTTGTTAATTGTATTATTATACAGTAGATAAACCATTTATTCCAGGTAGACTAGTTGCAGGGCTACTGATATAACTGTTTTTTCATTTTTCGACAAGCTATTGAGGTTTTATTTTTAGTTTTGGTTTGTTTTGGTGAAGTTAATACGTCTTTTTAGAGTGCTCTTTTGAAATTGAAATCCCCCCACAACGAGCAGTGTCGCAAAAACAACATTTTTTTTTTTTTTTATGTGAACTGCTTTATTCTGTGTTTTTACCCGTTTAAATCACAAGGTCCGTTTGTTTTGGAGAGGAAGAGACCTCTGCACATTATTTGTCTCCCGCTAAAAAACACTTACTGAACGTTATCAGAGAAAAAAGGTAAACACACACAGGCAGGTGCTGGGCTAGCGGCCTGTCTGCAATGCGCCAAACAGCATCAGAGAAATGCTGATTTGTAACTTGAAACTGCTTTATTCAGTATTTTTAACATCTTAAATCGCCTGGTGTGTTTGTTTTGGCTCTGGTTAGTACTAGTAGTCATAGTAGTAGTAGTAGTAGTAGTAGTGGTGGTGGCAGTGTTGGTGGTGGTGGTAGTAGTAGTAGTAGTAGTAGTATTAGCACTAGAAGAATAATAAGTACTTTAGTAATCCCTGACAGGAAATTCAATATTTCACCTCAACAGTGCCCAGGAAGCGAACTGGCACCTCTGTAACTACCACTTCACACTCTATACTTGGTCGGTACAGGGACCTTAACTGGTGAAAACGTCCTGAAACCACAAAAAAAAAAAAGAAACCCTCCTGAACAATGAAAACCGAAGGAATTCGAACCTGGAAAAGTTTCAGCCAGTTGCAATCTGCAAACTTCACTGCTTTAAGCCATTAAATCCCCCTAAATCTTACACACTGGACCTTGAGAGTGATAACCCAGAGGTCTGACATTGCACTCCCATAAAGTTAAGGGAATCAGAAGAGACAGATTGCAAAAGGAACACTTGAATTTAAAGCAACAGAGGCCGAAATATCCTGACTTCTAGTACCTAGTTCAATGAGGAGAGACAAAAGAATGAAGTAAAGATAATATTTAATAATGATTTGTGCTGATTAAGATTGGACACCAGAGGGAGATATTTTGTGATTAATGGACATCTGAGCAGCATCAGGATGAATCCCCCCATGGAGTCCAGACTCTAGTGGTGGTGGTGGTGGCTGCTGACTCTGAGGCTGCTGACTGCTGAGGCGTATGAGGCTGATGAATCCCTAAAGACTAGGTGGTGATGGGGAAGACAAGGGTGCACACGACTGCAGCAAGGAAGAACTACATCAGAGAAAGAGCCATGTTTAAATATGGAGCAGTAAGATAATGGCTGACAGAGAAGGTGTGTCGCTGTGCCATTGGTTGATTGTGAATCAGCTGATGACTCAGTTGACCTACCCAGACGATGACACTTAGAGATAGTTAGTGAGCATACAAGCAAGGAGTAAGAAGAAAACTTACAGCCTGAGCATGAAAACTGTTGTCTTCGTGACTGAACTTTTGCCAAAGCTTCATTATGGCTCCAAAAGCTCCAAAAGTGCTGGGTCATGTGTTTCCCATAGTGCAACACGACAGCATCTGTCATTAGACTCCATCTGCCTCCTAAATGCACGCTTCTTTCAAGCCCCACAACTCGAGTTTGTGACACTCTCTTCCCATGAGCCGGCCACACCCACATGACCCTCAGCCTCTCTGGGGTTAAAGGTCATGATTGTTGCCCAGTCAATGCAACGTGTGCTCCTCCTGATAGGACAGAGGACAGTCTAATTTCTGATTCTGGTGCTCCATCCAGGAAAGTGTGTCCTGTATCCTCTCTGATTGAATCCTAAATGGATTTCTCACCCATAAACCCTCAGCACTGACAGCAGCCCTGAGTATTACTGTGGTGCGCAGACTATTCCTATATTCATATCACTCTCCCTCCTTACAAGACACTGTTAAATACAGCACAGTTAGTCTTATGATAGCCTCCTTGGAAGGGACTATTTGAATTTCTCTTTTAGACTTGAAGGAGGAGGTGAGTGGAATGTAAGTTGTGAAATTGCACACAACATTGTGAAATTTTTCAGGGAGCAAAACACTGAAAAACACTCTGCTTTTCCCAGAATTCAGTGAGGGGAGTTGACCAGAGTGGCATATCGACCAGATGGGTTCTCACCACCTTGGGTTCATTTTGAGGCTTTAGCTGCTATTTTCATTCTCTCCCACTCTCACAACTCCTTTGCTTGTTCCTAATTGTTTTTTAGTCTGCTCCACTTCCATCAGTTTCTATCCGCTGCCAAGTGGGAAGCTGTTGTCATCGTAACCACAAGTGTCTCTGGCTCTCTCCCTCTCTCTCTGTCGCTGTTTTGCTCTGCCTGCCTCTCTGTCCGCCTTCTTCTCTTTCCTCTGATGTGATAAATATTTATTTCCACGCCACTCTAGGAGGGGGTGGGAGGTATGGCGAGGAGGGCTTGAGTGGTTTTTAAGGAGCTAACGGAATTGGAATTGGTGACTGGTACCCGGGTACAAGGACAGAGCGCGCGCGCACACACACACACACACACACACACACACACACACACACACACACACACACACACACAGAGATGCATGCTTGGGCTGAATGGAAGGGAATTGATTGTGGCGGCAGCGTCGTGCTTTTTTACAAACCTGTCTCATTCATTGAGGGAGGCCTCTGGCTGCTCGCCCTCTCAGGGGGGTCTTCAATATCTGTTATGGGTTGATGTGGAGGCCTCCGCCATGTGCCAGTCAATTTTAATCATATAAAGCTGTCTCGGCCCGTCACTGAAGGCATGCTGGCTTTATATGCCACTTCTGAAATAGCGTCTTGAATCATGCGTGGACGTTTTATGAGAACAAAGGATAGTTGGAAATACTTTGTAATGTGGAAGCTGCTTGAAGATTTAAACCTAAAACTAAGCCTGTCACAATGATTACGTTATCGACTTGTCGTACGATCTGTGACATGAAGTTGATCATCTTGCTAACCTCGATATTGCCTGTTATGTCACCGACATTTTAGCCAACATGATGCCAGAATAAACAGCAGGGATTTCCCGACCATTTTAAGACTTCGGGTCAGTGATTCTCCATTTTTTTCCTCTTCATCGCTGCCTACTTATGCAAGAAAAATAAAACAACACTTCAAAGATGACAAAGCTTAGCTTCCTGGTAGCATGTACCTGCACTTTTGGGGTGGAAGAGGCACAGTCCTGATGGTCATAAGCTTGCCAATCCCTGACAATGAGCCAATAAGTCTGTTGTTTGAGGTTTTACCCTCCAACAACTTCAACCTCTCTTGGTTTGTTTTTGTTGGCCAAATTTTGCAGCCCCTTTCACACATTGCATTGCAAACCTGGAAATTACCTGTAGCTTGTATTTAGCTGTATTTAAAAACCGCTAATGTCCGAATCAGTTGAATCAGACATTAAACAGACTTCACCCTGCCTGGTCTTTGGTATGTAGTTCCAATGAGCCCATGTGTGAATAGAGCAGGTAATTGTCCGCAGGATTCACATGCTAATTAGGGTTTTTATCATGAGGCTTGCGTGAAATCTTAAGGGCCGAAGCTGAAATCATCAGACAAATTAAAGGCACGGCTAGAGACTCAGTTGTTTATGACCAAATTACCAACCAGCTATGGAACCACAGTGTAATTTGTGTCATGTCCTGCCCCCTGCAACCAAATGGAGTGTTTCCAGTAGATGAGACACTTCGGACACAGACAATCTCCTGTCGTGTGCTACATGTGTGAAACACTGGACAATGTCCGGACCTGATTATACAGATTTCATATGAGAAAACGGCTTTTCAGCTCCAATAAAGGTACTATAATTTCAAATATACTTTCTTGTATATTTGAACACATGTTAATTACTTTTTATAAATATTAGAATTTTTCTTCATATTCCAATATGTGAAGATTCTTGAAAATTAAAATGTCATTGCTCTTTGATAAGGCGTACTTGCATTATAATGCTATGTTTTCTCTTATCACTACATCAGTGGCATAAAATGGTCTCAAAATGACAATAATATCATTTCTTGCAATTAGTACTGGGACAAAATATCACCTAACCAAAGTAGTTATCCTGACAGCCTGCCTAAAACTCCACACGGTGTATTCAGAAGGATGTTGCAGACTGAAGCATTCCTCTCTGAGCTTTCTCATTTATTGCACAATGTTGGAACATACCACTCCACTCTGGAGTTTGGAGTAATGGACTATGGGTATTATGGGACACATTTTCACAAAAACAAAGTCTAGCGGCTCTTTCTTGAGTTGTGTACAACAAATTCTTGTTGTTCTTTGGGTTTCTATTTTAAACTGAATGCCACAAACTCCTCAGCCCTCCCATGCTGCTCTCCTCAACCTTGTCTTTCCCACTGTTTTCCCAGTGGGCCACAATTACAAATCTTCCTCCCACCATATGGGCCAAATCCTATAATGGCTTCGGCTGAAAGAGGTGTGTTTGCTCACAGTCTCCGTTTCTCATTCGCACAAAAATTACACGCATTAGTAGCTGTGGGACAAAGCAGGGCTAAAGAGGGGGATCTCTTTTAGGTTGCAATGTGAGATGGTGCGGGGTTGCAGAAGAAGCTGCTGCTTTGCATGGCAATAGGCTGATGGTGTGCATGGGTGAAATCATGGGGCTGGCTGGCCATCAAACAGAGGCTGAATGTGAGGGAGGCCGGGCCCCGGACGCTCCATGGCTAATTGTGTTACCCAGAGAAAGCCCGGGCTGGCCTGTTCTCAGCCATTGAGGAATGGAGGCGCGGGTTTGAAGCCTTTCAGGGTAAGGTAGAATGGTCCCCACACTCTGAATGGAGCCTTCCAGAAACTGAGAATGGCTGAAAGACAAAACGAGAGGAGGAATGTGATTATTGGATTTCCCAGAGAGTACACTGTGTTGGCAAACATTCAGTTGAAAGAGTTCACTGGTGCTTTTTGGAAACTGATACTGTCTTGGCTGAATGTGTGGTGGTACAACATTCACACTAAACAACTGGCAGAAGAATGAAACTGTTCAAAACTCCTCAGTGGTAACAGTTCCCTGCCGTGGTGGCGGTTAGCTTTTGATTACCTAGTATTGATCCCTGATAGGAATCTTGTGTTTACTGCTCATAGCTCACTTTAACACCTGGAGCCAGACTTACCAAAAGGGACTTTGGTCAATGGCCTTGTCATTTACTCTTCACGGACCGAATTACTTCCTTATATACAACTACTAGAAATGGGATGGTATCTTTCTTCTTAACAACAAACATCCCTCTTTCTATCAGTCTAGAGCTTTGATTGTTTGCCCGAGCCTGATTTGGCCTGACCCGACATGCAGGCTTCAGGCTGAGCTGTAATTTCTCAGTATTCCCCTGGGCTTGAATCAGGTCAGGTTCTTGCAAATTTACAGGTGTTTTTATGCCTCCACACCAGCAATAACCATGGCTTAATGAAATTTCTTCACATTTGGCACAAACATCCAGTTGGACTCTTAGATGAACTGATGAGATTTTGGTAGTCAAAGGTCACCCACAGATGTCTAATAGAATAAAATAATGAAGTGATGATATTTTATATCCAAAAGGTCAAAGGTCAACTTCAGTCTGAAATCATGAATTTAACTTTTTTGGCCATTACTCAACACAGGGTTCCCAGGTACTCCAGCTTCCTCCCACAGTCCAAAGACATGCAGGTTAATTGGTGACTCTAAATTGTCCATAGGTGTGAATGTGATTAGAATGGTTGTCTGTCTCTATGTGTCAGCCCTGTGATAGTCTGGGGACCTGTCCAGGGTGTACCCCACATTTGACCCAGTGTCAGCCGGGATAGGCTCCAGCCCTCCCGCAATCCCTAAGAGGAAAAGCAGTTACAGAAAATGAATGAATTGCTAACACAAATTTTGGGTTTCCACCTTGAAACTTTGCTGACTGTGTAGATCTTCTGTGCTGCTGGGTTAAAAATGTGTGAAGCATCCATGTTTTAGAATGCATAGCTTGTTTGCAGCAACATCCACAGCTGAAGCATTGTCAACTGTCATGGATACATATGAGACTGGACAGACACGGATTTAAAGTGGAACTTGACTGGTTCGTGGAGGCATACAACCGTGAGGATAGACTGACAGTTTTCATGCATAAATGGCAGGAGTTGCATTTGACTGAATCAAGAGGGAAAGAGAGAGACAGAGGAGAGACTGTGATAGAGAAAGAGGGAACATCAGAGCAATACAGCGGAAAACTGGAGAAGAGAGAGCGTGCAAAAGAGAGTGATGGAAAACAAGAGAAAGAGACAGAGACAGGTTGCGAGGCGACTTAGTTGGCAGTGTTTGCTTCGTCCTCCTCAGCAGTTGGAGAGATGTGCTTAACATGCAGTGGAGAGCAGTGATCATCATCTGCACGCCGCCACTGACCATCTTGCGCACTGGAAAATGGAGACGCATCAAGGGGCTCAGCTCGTTCTGCCGAACCTGTCAGTGAGATACAGAGCTGAGGACAGACCATTAAAATAACAGGAGAAGCTGTGCCAGGAAACACGTTAGCCTGTGATAACTGTTTTGATATCTTTAAAAAAATTACTGTAGAATTTTGGATTTTTTACCGGGCTTGGGCCTTAAACAGCTGCTGTGGTTCAGGCTTGGTTCGGGCCTGATTTTTTTTGGGCCAATCAGAGCTCTATATCAATTATATCTCCGTTTCGTCCTTTTCTCTTTGCCTTTCTTTCTCTTTGGGGTCATAACTTACAATGACCCTGACAATACTGAAAAAAGGAAGATTTACATCCGTCGTATAACAGTCTGTGTCCCCTGGACAGGTGACTGCTGTTACAGGATGAAGCACCAATAACCTTCCCCTGCTCCCTGTATCATCTCTTCCACCTTGACTCTGCTGACCTTGGGTGCTGGGATATTTAACCACAGCTATCCCTGAGCCTTGCTATTTTTATGTCTTTCCTAACCTTTTAAAAAATGTGCTATTGGGCCACTGCCTTAGTTTATAATCTCCATCCATCTCTGTCGGACGGCGAATGCAACCCCCTGAAAGACATAATCGGATTTTGGTGGCATTAAACAGCGAATAGCTGCTGTCATTGGACAACCTGCTGGTAACCAGGTTAAGAGGGGAACACCACATTTGTCAAGTGTCAGGGTTGAAGCGCAGGCACCAGATATGGACATGTGCTGTACACTTGCTCTGTACTCTCAGAGGAATTCACACAAGCTGTTAGGATGAGGAGGGGGAAGCTGTCTCATTTCATTTACTGTCAAGCCAGACGCACGAGTTAATAGGCTTCCTTAAGCCGAAATGAAGATTCTGTATGTAAGAGGGTCAGGAAGATAGCCTCTCAGAGTGTGTGCTGCTGCAACTTCACAATTGGAATCTGGTTTATTGCCAAGTATTTTCTTTCTCTTACAACACATTTGCTTTGGTGTTTTGGTGCAATATACATACATATAGAATAACGATGTGATCTTTATGTGTACTGTCATGCTGTGAGCCCCTAGAGGTGATGCATTCAATGTGCAATTCAATGTAAAACGCCCAAACTAGATATTCCAAGAGGTGCTGTGATGCACTGTGATACTGCCAAAATCTTAAGATGTGTCATGATGCAGTTGTTCAATCATACCGCCTAGCACTTCAGGAACTACCCCTGGTGACTCGCTGCTCTTTGACTTTAAGGTTCTTTCCTTTGATTACTATCATTTATTGATCATTATCAATAATCTATTTACTTTGTCTTGTTTTTGTTAGTTAGTTTGTTTAAATGGTAGTGTTCATGGTGGTTGTGTGATCTGTAGTGAGAGCAGGGAGCAGGTGGAGGAAAATCTAGAGAGGTGGAGGTATGCCCTGGAAAGGAGAGGAATGAAGGTTAGCCATAGCTAGACAGAATACATGTGTGTGAATGAGAAGGACCCAAGTGGAACGGTGAGGTTACAGGGAGTAGAAATAAAGAAGGTGGAGGATTTTAAGTACTTAGGGTCAACAGCCCAGAGCAACGGAGAGTGTGGAAAAGAGGTGAAGAAACGTGTGCAAGCAGGTTGGAACGAGTGGAGAGAAGGGTCAGGTGTGATGTGTGATAGAAGAGTGCCAGCAAGATTAAAAGGAAAGGTGTACAAGACGGTGGTGAGACCGGCGATGTCGTTTGGTTTGCAGACAGCGGCGCTGAGGAAAAGACAGGAGGCAGAGCTGGAGGTAGCAGATATTAAGATGTTGAGGTTCACTTTGGGTGTGACGAGATGGACAGAATCAGGAGTACATCAGAGGGACAGCTCATGGTAGATATTTTGGAGGTAAAGTCAGAAAGGCCAGGCTGAGATGGTTCGGACATGTTCAGAGGAGGGATGGCCTAGAGGATGACCAGAGAGGGGATTTATGGATGTAGAGAAAGAGGACATGAAGTCAGTTGGTGTGAGAGAAGAGGATGCAGAGGACAGGGTTAGATGGAGGCAGATGATTCGCTGTGGTGACCCCTAAAGGGAACAGCCGCAAGAAGAAGTTCCATCCAGTGGTTTTGTTGTTTGTTGGTCTTGAGAAGTGGTCTGCAGCTTATTTCCCATTTCTCAATGACAGAATCAGCTCCTACACCACGACACTGCAAAAAGGTTGACATGATATATATGAAACATACAAATGTAACGCATTTGTGGTTTGCAGAAACTTACAATGCCAATTTTCTCCTCCAGCAGCTGAGTTGGGTTTGCTACCCATGGGTACTGGTTAAAGTTTACCCGGTATTGCATCAGTGCTTTTGACTCAATGACCTTTAAGGAATAAGCACAGGTGTTTCCATATGCACAAGTCATACATATCCTTCTGCCTGCCAAGTGAGTTGTGCTGCCTGTGCTCCTTCAGCCGGTGATATTCATTTTAGATGTCTGTATTGTTTGTTCTGGAAATGAGAAATATGTATCAGACATGAGGGGCGATGTCTCATTTATCACCGGCTCCCACTGTCCGAGTATCTCTCCACCGGAGACAGATAGATATGGCAAAGTATTGTCTGTGGCTGACACTGTTGTCAGAAACGGTCATTGTGGATGTGAATGCGCCTCATTCCCGGGACAGATAAAGCAGAGCCCTTTCTCTCTTTCCTCTGTAATTGTATTCTGTCTCCATGCTCCGCAGATGTAAGTATCAGATGATATGAGTAATGAAAGTCCTGAAATGAGACGCTTTTCTTTTTCAAGTGTCACTCGCAAACTTGTTTGTCGTCGGTTGCGAGGGTGGATAGATTATTTGCATGTATATGTGTGTGTTGAAGGAGGGGGAAACAGTGATCGGCAATCATTTGGAAGGGGGAAATGAGGCACCTCATCAATCATGCGGTCTTCGTTAAAGGTTACGTCGCCACATCTGAGGGAACGTATTCGGCCTTAGCGAGGGGAATAAAAAAGTAATTATCCTTTATCATCAGCCAAAGGAGACTTGACATAATTAGTTTTTTTTGTTTGAAGCTGATTTGGACTTCCTGTCCTTGGGGATTAAATATATCCACCAATCATTTTATTGTATAGTCGCCGTACAGTCACTTGTCTCCCATGGCTCCATCCTCCCGCCCGCCTATTGATCAGCCATGACGATCTGTGTTGCACCTCCGCTCCTGCAATTTATCTTTATATGTTCATCTTATTTGTCTCTTCTGAACTCTGCTGTCTGTCTGTGTTGTGTTATGTCTCCATGACCTGACATACAATGTCTCCATGCCTCCAATTATATGATGTGGGAGTTTTGGGGTGGCAAGGAAAAAGAATTTCCCCTCAGGCATCAATAAAGTCTCCCACTGAACATTAATAAAGCTGTGTTATTGTTGGCAAGGCCACATCACTCAGACCTCATTTTCACAATGGCTCATATTTGTAATTGAATATAACATATCCATTTTGAAATTGACATGTAATATGTCCTGATGTCTGCTGCTCTCAAACTCTGAGCCCTAAACCCTGGAAATATTACATCCTACTTTAAAAACTCCTTTTTACAATGAGTGGAAATGCTTTTTAAAAATGGTTCAAGATAGCTCGAAGCTTCAACACTGAGTTTCATTTTTTTAATATATTTTTCAGGTGGTAGAGATCTCATTTTACAGTTCATATTGCACCTTGAACAATCTGAAAATACAGTCATACAAAAATATTAAGTATTACAATGTATTAAGTGCAGTCATTTTGTTTTGTTTTTAAAACAAGTCAGCTTATAACTCATTTTTTGGATACTTTAGTACTAGAAGCAAGCTGTTAACTGTGATATATTGTCACCTTTTAAGTTGAACAGATGCTGATTTTCACAGGACTAATATTACCACATGACCTCTGTGTTTGGAGAAATATTGTAGGTAATTTGCAGTGGAACTTTTACATGACAAATTACAAACATGGCAGATTCACACGGGATTAAGATCACACATGACCTCCATAATTTCTACAAATCACCAGAGTTCCCCAGGTAATACCAGTCCCATGCAAATAAGGCTTTACTTAAAAAATTCTCAAGCCATAATGTGATAAACATCATCACAATTATGTTGAGTAGGCTGACCTTCATGGGTAAAATTGGTGGAATGCACCTTAAAAGGGACTGTTTCTGACTGTACACTTACAATAAATGTGGACATAGAATTTTCATGGACTTATTACGTTGTTTGACTGTAAAACTGCTTTGAAGGGGCGGCACGGTGGTGCAGTGGTTTGCATTGTCACCTCACAGCAAGAGGGTTCCTGGTTCGAACCCAGGGTGGGGGAGCCCTTCTGTCCGGAGTTTGCATGTTCTTACCGTGTCAACATGGTTTTTTCCGGGTACTTCGGCTTCCTCCCACATTGGTGACTCTAAATTGTTTGTAGGTGTGAGTGTGAATGGTAGTCTGTCTCTATTAGTCAGCCCTGTGATAATCTGGGGACCTGTCCAGGGTGTATCCTGCCTCTTGCCCAATGTCGCCTGGGATAGGCTCCAGCCCCCTGCGACCTCTAACAGGATAAGCAGTTACGGAAAATGAACGAATGACTGCTTTGAAGGTATTTTTATGACAGGGTGCTCTATTGCAACCTGATCTTGTCCCTTCGCATTATACTTTGACGCAGGGGGTCGGCAGTTATGTTTAGACAACAAAAGTTCTTGGTTAGGGTTAGGAAAAGATCGTAGTCAACGTTCGGCAGATTTAAGTAATTGTTTTCAATGGGAGTGAAGCATTTTGCTTACATATTTTTTGTGTGTGTATTTGTTAGTGCCTTGCATTTTTCTACTGTATGCACCTTGCATTTTTGCTGGAACACCCAGAGCACTTTGGGTTGGAAAACTTCAACTCGTAGCAAACAAAGTGCTCGATGTCGTCAGTGTTTTTCCGTTTGTCCGATCAGATGAATTGAAAGGCGGGCCCTCTGTGGTAGCTTACATGGTTTGTGTTAAGCTAACGTTAGCTTCTCCATGTAGGTTTATGTGCTCGATATGCCATTATGTCTTCAACATTGACGAGACGTATATCTGCTATCATGATCCTCGTCTCAATAAATATAATCTTAAAAAAAAAAAGATAATGTTAGCTCACTTCCAACGTCACCTTAAGCTAGCTGTAAGACATATCTAAACAAACAGTACTCTCAACTACTTTCTGACACTTTACTAAGCAGAATTAAGCCCAACGATTAACAGCAGATTGTCAATCTGTTCCCAACTCATCCTCAAATAAGCCTTAAACTGACACCATTATCCTAAACTAGCTGGTGGAAACTCCCCTCCTCTTTCACGCACACAGATCTCCGTTTCCTTGCATCCAACATACTATTTAGGATCAGCCTCTCACCCTCATTCAGACCTGGAGCAAGTGCCCTCTGCCATTCCATTTTGTAGGCGGACTTTAAATTACAAATCTGTGATTTTACTTGACAGCAAAACTGCGGTTAAGTTAAGGATTTGGGGATTTGGTGGTTTCCTAGCAACAATTTAAAAAAAAATCCACTCTGTCTGATTGGGGTCTTAAAGGGGACTATTTTTGATTGTTTGACTGTTGCAGTGAATTTGGAAATTAAATTTTCAAGGACCCATAACACCATTTGACTGTCAGACTGCTTTAAAGATTTTTTTATGACTGGCTGCTTTGTTGAGATATATATTAAATGTTTATAAGAATCCATTCAGCCCTGTTAAAAGTCTTATATTTGCCTTTTTATTGCCATCAAACTCGTTATTGAGTGTTAGATCTGCCATTGTTGCCACTTCGATGAATCCCCAAGGTGAATACACTTATGGCTGATGGATTCGTATGTCACACCATCTGTCCACATTTATTTTCATATTCAAACTTTGTTTCCGGAGTACAGTTCAGTAAATATTCAGACGGCAAACTACCTGAAGTGCAAATAGCAGTCCTCGGGCATCCTGGCCGCAGAGTGAGCTGTAATGATTTTAAATTAGAGGAGGACAAGGACAAGGTGGCTTCTCTTTCCCACCATCATGAAGCTTCTAATTACCTGCCATCTTCCTTTGTCTGGCGGACTTCATGCTGGGTTGTAAAGCCAGAGAGGAGGAGAGGGAAGAGAGGAGGAATTATGAAAAAGGGAGCAGAATGAAGGAAGGGGGTTGAGGGACTGTAAGAGAAAGAGAGAGTGAAAGCCAAGTGAAAATCCATATACATGATTTATACCAGTGCGACTGTGCGCGGTAGGCAGGAGTTATCTTTTATTTATGAGGGCATCAGCGGCAAAGCGCCCAGATGTTAAGCTGTGTGGGGATCTCATCTAGCCAGAGTCGCTCTCTGGCAATAAAGCTAGAAGGTTCGGAGCTGGGGAGGGCGGCGTAAGAATATGTGTGGAAGAAAGACGAGGCTTTGTCTTCTTTGACAGAAAGCTTTAGGCTAGATAGTTGTGGCTGTAAGCGGTGGCCTTAAAACTTCTGGTAGATTTGTTAAACTAGAAACCCGAGAAAAGAAAAAAGAAAACCTCAAGTGCTGATGGAGTCATTTACTGGACCGGCTCATTTTCCACTCTTCCATTATTTATCTGCAGAAGACAAGACACTTGTTGTTTTCTCCTCTGTCAACAGCTCATCAAAGAGGCGCTGAGGATTCATTATGGAAATGAAGCCCTCATTGTCACCCTCAGCAAATCAGATGCAAGATCTCCACGCCGAGCATCATCATCATCATCAATCTAACCTCACATTAACACAGCCTGGATATGAAAAACACGCCTCGCATCCTAATAGCAACTAATAAAGATGGTTGCTAATGTTGTGCTGCAGCCACCCGAGGGTGGAGGTTGCTGACGGGGCAGCAGCTCACGCCTTAGATGTTTGCTCAAAAGCGAGGTTTTTTCATAACATGGCAGCGTTGGTGACAAATGCCTAACAGCCTCGGGGGGAGAGCAGGAAGATTTGTGAACTGTAGCAGAGAGGGAAAGGTTACGCTCTGACCGGGTCACCAAAACCCTCCAGCAACCCAGCAGGTCCAGTGTTAGTTTAACTGTGGCTTCTTTACAACCTCAGCAGCTTTGGTTGGCAGGATAACCACATTTCAAGCATCATATAACCAGAGTGGGTTCGTTTTCTAAGGACGGACAAGTACTTTAAACCCTCATGCTGCTTTTAGAGCTTGTGTGCATGTATAAAGCATGTTTTACACATGCATGTATTATGTGGCTCTGGATTCTTTCTTATGACAGAGGCTGTAATGTCATTTTCCAAACAAGTCTTACTCTGCAAGCTAAATTAAAGGGTAAAGGCCCAGACACACCAAAGTGACATCCAATAACTAGTGGCGAAGAAGACTGTCTGTTGCATCACTTCACATCGCCTGTGTCTTCACCAAAAACTTTCACTTGAACACACCGCAAAGACTGCAGCCAGTGGCCCTGCATGAGAGGAAATAACTCTCCATACCAGCAGGCAGCGGACGTCTGTATTTGCCATTCAAAAAGGGAAACAGGAAGACGGACAGGGTGGATTCAACATGCTATTTAGCCAGTTAGCACATTAACAATACAACACAATGTTAAAACAACTTGACATTTACCATACGCTAGCAAACAACACAAGCGTTTTTTCGTAGGAGCTCATTGGCTAAAAACCTAATCAGTTTATCTAAACTAGTAACTGTAACAAATTACAAATTTTTAGTCACCTGCACAAAACTGATAATGACAACTAGCTGGCTAGCTACTTTATAAGCACCATATGTTCAGAATTCTTGCACGACTTCTCTGGAGATTTGCTACGTGCACCAATCTCTTGCATATGGCTACATCATGACTTGCCAACAGGGATTTGCACTTCTTTTTAGAAATGGTGCAAATGTTAAATGAATTTCGAAAGTAAAACTTATGCAGTTATTTAACATTAAAAATTAAAAAAATAGGCGGCACGGTGGTGCAGTGGTTAGCATTATAGCCTCACAGTAAGAGGATTCCTGGTTCGAACCTCAGGGTGTGGGAGCCCTTCGGTGTGGAGTTTGCATGTTCTCTCTGTGTCAGTGTGGGTTTTCTCCGGGTACTCCGCTTCCTCCCACAGTCCAAAGACATGCAGGTTAACTGGTGACTCTAAATTGTCCGTAGGTGTGAATGTAAGTGTGAATTGTTGTCTGTCTCTATGTGTCAGCCCTGATAGTCTGGTGACCTGTCCAGGGTGTACCCCGCCTCTCACCCAATGTCGACTGGGATCGGCTCCAGCCCCCCGCAGTCCTTAACAGGATAAATGGTTATGGAAAATGAATGAATGAAAAAATAAATGAAATTGAAATGATAAAAAAACAAAGAGAACAAACTATTCAAAGGCAGACCCCTGAACCGTTCTTGGGGTAAGGTAGAAGGAGCAATGTGGACTGGAGGAATGGTGGGACTCCAATGATAGGAGTAGGATGGGGTCTGGTGGAGTATGCAGTGGTGATTTTTGGACTGTTTCCACTCAAACAATAAGGTTCTTACTTTTTAACTAAGAAGTCTACCTCTGTATGGATCGTTTACATACTGTTGTTGACACTCATAATAACAATCAGAGCCTGTCAGTGGCAAAAACAAGCACTTTTAGTGGACGTAAGTTGACAGTTCGAACATGCCCCGAGTGGTTACACTGCAGCCTGTTTCGCTGCTGCCAGCTGCATCAGTCTCACTCAATACTGGAGCAGTTTCAAACACTGTTGTTCCCATTTGTCCAGGTTGAAAAATACCAAACTTACTCCTTAAGATTTCATCCACTGGCTATAATATAAAATTATTAAGGGAGCTTTGTAAATGTCCTTGAAGAGTTAACAAAGACAAAATAGAAACCAGTTTGACTCAAAATGTTTGGCATCAGCTTAGGAAAACAAGTTTGGTGTCTTCGCAGGGAGACTATGGATTGTGATGGTAGCCGTTTACTTGCCCCTCCACCTCAGCTCCATTATCTCAATTGAAGCAGTTAGTTACAGTAAATGGACAGTATTAAAGTGACACTTCTTGGCTCCTGGAGCAGGTGCTTACGTTATAAAAACGCATTCAATTTCCGACGCTGAGCTGCAGCATCTTAATAGCTCGCTCACTGTTAGCAATTACTGAAAATGAAAAAAGGTTTTTGCCAAAGTGTTCTGTACTGCCAGTTTGGGATTTCACAGTGTCTTAATCTACCTTAAAGAGATCAAAAGGGGACAGAAGGGATCCCAAACATTTCCAGTTTTCCACATGAGTAACCAGGGGCATCCGGACCGTTACATGTTAGATAACAGAAATCCATATAGCTTTCACATGAGCTTTGCGCTGCCGCTGATGAAAGGTATAATCTCAGCCGCTGACAAATAGGGACTGTCTCCTGTCTGCTCGAGGAGCGTTTCAGTGTGTGCATGTGTGACTGTGTGTGCATGTGTAACACAGCAAGCTGAGTGCAGGCAGACAGACAAAGAGCCACTCCCTACTGGTTGTTGAAGGCTGTTGTGTAGATGCACTTCATGTTGAAACACTGAGGGAAATGAAATAATATTCCACACAGCACAGGGGATGTAGAGTAATATATGACATTATTGTTTATCTTCTGTCGTGGGAATTATTTTTTAATATCAGGAACTGATACGCAATTTTCTAGTCTAAATTAACATGGACAAATTTCTCCCAGGACAACTGATAATGAATGTTTCTGTTTGACTTCTTATTACTGTAGCGCCCAGTTGGAAGAACATCAACCAGAGAACTAGGGATTTTTCATACCTTAACACACTGTATATTGTTACATACAGTGCATGAACATCTAAAGGTCTACCACTTATTATTTCTCATGTCACAGAGTCAGACCAACAGGATGTCTTTGTTTAATATCACATTCATACATCACTGTCCCTCACTCTGTCATATGTATTAAGATAATTTGACCATGCATTTGTACTTTTGTACAAGAATGTGTGTATGGGTGAATGTGACATGTAGTGTAAAAGCGCTTTGAGTGGTTGGAAGACTAGAAAAGCACTATACAAGTGCAGTCCATGCAGCCCATTAAACCACTGATTTGAAGTATTACGAGCAAGATATCATTTGGAAATTTAAATTTAAAGGAGAAGTTCAGTATTTTGCAGAAGTTTTGCAGAAGAGTACACTTGCAAGATAAATGTGACACTTCCTTCCTAGTGCACGCTTTTTCGTTTTCTTGATGAGGGTTTTATGAAGGTATATCTGTCCGTTCAATATGAAGCCAGGGCCTGGAGGTGGTTAGCATAACTTAGCATAAAGACTGAAAAAAGTAATTAACAGCAATCATTATCATTAATTAAAATGTTGTATCTTGATTGTTTAATCACAACACAACTAAGGTTTATGTGTTGGACTATTTCTTGGCTGGGAGCAGCGACTTCCTGCAGTCTCTACTGGTTGCCTGGCAACCTCACAGTGACAACAAGACACCAGGAGAAAATTTTTAGCAAGAAAAGTGATTTATGAATATTACATTGCATGATAATGGCGTTCAATTTCCACAGTCAAATAAATTAAATTTGAATTTTATTGATTTATTCAACATTTCATTTAACCTAAATCAACAATTCCCTGTGTGCAACGCAAAGTCCAATATATGAAACGCAAATACAATCTGACATGGATCTCTTTTTTTCTCCTCCCTCACCTACCTGGCCTCTGTCGCTTCCCTTCCGATAACAAACCAGTGGGAAAACCATGTGAAGCAAATATGCAGTGGAGGACATTAAATCTGATAAGAATGGAAGAAATGTTTAGATCTGGAGGGAGTGAGCCTAACCTGTAGCCATGCTGCTGTTATTGTATCCCATCAGGGTGTATGGCGTCTACTCGCCATTATCATAATGTCCCTGGGCTTAGCACCCTGTTCCAAAGGCCAGTGGGGTCTCCATTTCTCCGCTCTAATAATGAAAAGTGCCTCAGAGCCCCGCTAGACCTCCTGGTTTATCCTGCTTAGTGTTGGACCATTAGGAATATTGTGAGGAAGAGTGATACATGTGCATATGTGTTTTCAGTGTGTGTGTGTGTGCCTATGTACACAAAACCTGGGACAGATGTAATATGGGAATAATTCATTGGCGGTTAATGGGATTTCAGTGGGAGCCTGTGTTGTTGACAGTTTACTGTGGCCGCCTACCTCAGTGTGAATTATTAAACGGCTGTGAATTCCTATTAGTGTTTGTGTGACAATGGAGCAGGCCAGACAAAGAGCTGTATTCACAGACAGCACCCACACACACAAGACAGATAACAAAGAAAAAGCGACATGTTACTGAACTCTCTGTCTCATAATCACACAAAACTGGCCGCAGAGACAAACAAACTCCGTTTTTGGAAATTGGATTTGGTTCAGCCAAACGGGATTATTAGTCACACAAGTTTAAGGGAACAGTGTTTAAGATTTAGGGGGATTTCTGCAGATTGCAACAAGCTGAAACTTCTCCTGGTTAGAACTCCTTCATTGTTCATTGCTCAAGAGGTTTTTACAGAGAGCTGAATCATACGCAGCAGTCTCTTCTTCTCTAAAACAAACAGATCAGGTGATTAAAACCGGTAAAAACACTGAATAAAGTAGTTTCACGTTACAAAACAGTGTTTCTCCAAAGCTGTTTGTCACGTTGGAGACGGCCTGCTAGCCCAGGACCTGCTAATTTGTATCTGCTTTTTTGTCTGATAGCCCATTCAGAACCCAATTGTGTTCCAAACCCCAATGGAATTTCATGGAATTTTACAATCTTGTTTACCAGGCATGGAAAAGTCATGGAATTTTGTATGTGTATAATGAAATTAACTGTAAAAGGGATCTTCCACGAAAAACCATGCAAGTAATAAAACAGCAACTTTATTTTCTGTAAGATAGCTGTTGACATAAAACATCAGCTTAGTGCTGCATTGACATTGGGATGTGCGATAGTCGCATTGAAGGTCGTGCGATGTCAAGTAAGGCAAAGTGACTCAAGCTACTTGTTTGATGCTTGATTTAAAAGGAAAACTCACACTGTTGTCATTTTCCATGACTTATGCCGACCAGGCCCATACGTGTGCGACATAGTGCGGCAGTGTTTGTGATGGAGAGTGAGACTCTACTGCATGTGTGTGGAGAAAAGCACGGTAACTGGGCAGTCAGTTCCAATAGAAGGAGTACTATGACATCTTACGTTTACCTAAAAATCTGTTTTAACACAATTGTGTACTTTAACAATATAATTAAATGTGCTTTACATTTTGTCCTTGCCTCATGGTCAGCCATGCTTCTTTAGATGACGTGGTCCACTGTGATTGGTGACTATTGTGATTATAGACATTGTATAAAATAAATCTGTGCATGTGGGTGGACTCAGATGAGAGTTATCATAGATCTAGATGCCCTAGAAAAGTTATGTCTTTCAACTGGATGGGGGAATCTGATCAGTTGAGATCCAGACGTTGAGGCGAGGAAATACCCGCAGAGGTCTCTTCCTCTCCAAAACAAGCAGTCTTGGTGATTTAAACCAGTAAAAACACAGAATAAAGCAGTTTAATGTAAAATAAATCAGTGTTTTGCAGATGCTCTTCATCACAGAGGGGCTGCTAACGACAGTGGCTGACTGAAAGCCAGTATTTGGTTTGTCCATTCTGGGCTACTGTAGAAACATGGTGGTGCAAAACTGTTCTCCATGAACGAAGACTCTCCCCCATGAAGAAATACGCCTCATTCTAAGATAACGAAAACATGATTCTTCTTTTCAGGTTTTTATACACTAAAGAAAACATACTTATATTATATTATATTAGTTATATTATACTCCATCTCTGCCAATACACCCCCCCGAAATCCTTCACACTGGACCTTTAAAGCATTACACAAGTGAGAGAGGGCTTAACAAGATTTAAAGAAAGGCATCCTCTCCTCACAGCCTGACTACCTACACACACACACACACACACTGAAAACACACATCTAACCAACAAGACTGAGGAAGTAGCACTTCCCAAGTCACAGGGAGCCTTAATTTAATTTCCCAGTGTTTGCTTTGAGATGAGACAAGGTCATTTGCATTTCCTCTCCGAGTATTTTTTTAAGCTGTGACTCAGCCCACTAGTAGAGCAGAGACACACACAGGACAAGGGAGAAGCACAAAAAAGCTTAGGCTTAAATAAAAACAGCATTGTTTTGGTCTGTTAGTGTGTGTGTTTGTATGTGTGTCGCGACTGCCCGAGGTTGTCTGTGTCTATGTCTTTGTCTGTCTCATTATGCAGATACACAAGGTTACAGTGGCTGCCTGCTGGGTGTCAGTCCGTGTTTGTTGCTGTGTTTTACTATCTGTTCTCAGCTTTCTGCTCCAACATGGGCACCGCGGACAGCACTATTAAAAAGCCAAGGTGCACTCTCAACCGAGCTGTCTGTCAGCATGATTGGTTGGCTGCTTGTAATCGATGGAGCCTGGCCCACAGGCCAGCCACCTAAATCCATACAGACGGTGGGGAAGGATGAGATGGCAGCAAGGAAAGTGTCACACACACCCCCACTCCTTGTTTAAATGGCTCCCCACTGTTTAAGACCCCATCGATCAGTTAGTGAGCGTGTGGCATTTTGACTTAAACCGTGCATGGATAATGGGCTTGGCAGGCACCATACAGATAGTGGGACAGCAGCCCAAGGAACAAGCAGAGGGGGGGGGCTCATTAATCCAGGGGCATGCCGTGACATTGCCAACAGGCTGCAGCTGGATTGAGGAGCATCTGGAGCAGCCTCCCATCACTGGTGCCCACCCCACTTTGGAGCAATGGTCTGGCCTGGTCTGGTGCAGTTGACTGCCAAAGCAGATGGTACATTGGGTGGGTACAGGCTGGGCATGGGATGTGCATGGGCAGTGATGTGGCTGATGGAAGCACACAGACATGCTTTGGCTTGCACTGGGCACACTGGTCATATTTACTTAGTGAGGGAGTGTAATGTAGGATTCATGGTTGTGCATTTTGGGGGCATTTGTAGGACTGGACTCGGGGAGGCTTTGGGAATTGGGAGTGTTCAGAGACTTTCTGTGTAAACCTGGTACACAGTATTGGTACACAATATAAAATTTGCATTTGGCGTAATAATACTTTGTCCTTTAATCCCTCTGTAATGTGTCATAGCAACCCGATCGCCAGAATAAATGGTGGAATTGTACGTTTCCGCAAACCATGGATATGTAAAGCCCAGGTCAGACCAAAGATTTGGGCTAAAATAAAATGAAACTTGCAACTACTTGCAATGTGCCTCTCTGCAATGTTCTGAAAAACCTGCCAGTCTATACCAATGTAACTAGACCAGACGGTGTATTGTCTCTTTGTACCAACATCTCTTTGTACTTTTGAGCTAACTTCTGACTTTTTGTAACCAAATATATCCAAAACATGGATCCATCTGTCCATTTTTAACCGCTTATACGAAGCCAGCTCCTCCTGGGGGACCCCAAGGCATTCCCAGGCCAGACAAAATATGTAATCCTTCCAGCGTGTTCTGGGTCTGCCCTGGGGCCTCCTACCAGTTGGACGTGCCCCAAACACCTCTAATGGGAGGCGCCCAGGCGGCATCCTGATCAGATGCCTGCACCACCGTAACTACCCCCTTTTGACGCGAAGGAGCAGCGGCTCTACTCCGAGCTTGCTTCGATGTCCCAGCTCCTTACCCCATCTTTAAGGCTGAGCCCAGCCATCCTACTAAGGAAACTCATTTCGACTTCTTGTATCCATGACCTCATTCTTGTGGTCATTACCCAGAGCTCATGATCATAGGTGAGCGTTGGGACATAGATGGACCAGGATATTAAAAGCTTTGCCCTCCGGCTCAGCTCCCTCTTCACCACGACAGTCCAGCACAGCGCCCACATCACACAATCAAAGTTCTCCAGGCTTCTGGAGGGAAGCCTAGCATCATGCTAACGCTACGTAAATCTGTCCCTCTTTTGGAAAGATTATGTACTTTTTTTATGTTGCCACTTTGCTCAACTTTTCTTCCTGCTTCAAAAACACTTTATCTTATCTGGTTTCTCTTTCTCAGGTTGAAAATCAAGCTGTTCCCCTTAGAGCTCCCCCGAGAGGCCTGGAGAACTTTCATTGTGTTGACTGGATATGTGGATACGCAGTATTTTTCTCTTAAATCTTTTTTCAGGGATTTCTGAAATTCTGTTGTATTTGCAGAATATTTGCTTCCGTCTTTGAATTTTCATGTGTTTTTGAGTCAGTATAGTTTCTGCAGCTGCAGCACATTTCTCCCGATGGAAATGATTCGGGTTGTTGTAGCTAATTGCCCTTGTCGGCCACTGAGTAAAACAAGTAGTAAACACACCTTACCTCAGCAGGAAACATGTTTGTTGTTTCCGACCTGTGGGTCCATTCCACTGACTTTCAGTCAAGTTGAGTAATGATGATATCTTCAAAGCAACTGACTCAAGAGAATCTTGAAAATGAGGGAAAATTCAACATTGCTCTGTATATACTACACTGTCAGGTATGACTGAGTTCAGTTGGTTTGGCGGACACAGGAGAATCCATCCAGACAATTATTGGCCGGTCATCCACAGTGACCGGCTTTACTGATGATTTTATGGTGATATTTAGTTCACACATTAATCATGCTCTGCTGTCCGGATCTCTGAGTGCAGTTCTGCATATTCAGTTTGTCTTTCCAGTTCAATCTGACAGGGTCTTTCACCCCTGATGCATCGGTCCTGCGGCACCTCTGTCTGGTTCTGCTCCCGCGAAATTACACCGTCATTACCGACTAAACACACACTCAGTGGTTTCCAAACTCAGACATCAATAAACTAATCACACACCCAGTACAAGCCAAACTGCACGTCAGTGCGCCACAATCGCAAATGTCAATGCTAATGAATGTAAATGTATGCAGTATAAACCTACACACACCAGTTGAACCGTTGGAGGGCGGAAAGGTGCAACAGAGAGCAGAGAGATGGACTGTGCCTCAACCAGATGGCCCAGATTCACTTTAACAATCATCCTTATTACCTCCAGAGGTTATAGCTCTTTTTACACAGAGATCCCACAATACTGTCGCCATGTGGACCCTTTATTACGTCGGTTTTGCTTTTTTATACAAAACCACACAACACTGGCATAATGCCGCCCTAGTATATGATTTTAGACAGCATGCCTGCCTAAAAAGTGGCCTGTTGGTGCACCCAGTAGCTCAGTGGGTAGAGCTGGCGTGCCATGTTCAAAGGCAGTGTCCTTGCCACAGTGGCTGCAGGTTTGATTCCAGCCCACAGCCTTTTGCTGCATGTCGTCCCCTCTCTCTACACATTTTAAAGCTTAATCTGTCCTGTCCAATAAAGGTATTAAAAAGCCCCAAAAATAATCTAAAAAAAAAGTGGCATGTGGCAAGCATTAGCTTGTGACATCTGGTAGAGCTTTCTAAACAATAATAAAGGCATAACACGGTAATAACAATCATTTACTGTCGCTATTATGTGGCACTTGATCTTGTCCTTTGCTCAACATTGCGTCCCCAATTTGCAGACGGTTTCACTTGCTGTACTTCTTCTTTGAGTTAGCTGCTAACTGCTACTGCTTCTTTTCAAATCACCCGTCGGTGGTGATCACACCCTTCCCATCCTGCTGGTTCACACTTTCTACACAGATGTGCTCCGGCTCTGTAACTACCTCCGCTGTGCTCCCTCTGTGTTTGAACCTTTTAAACAGCCCTCAAGCGAGGGAGTTCAAGAATCTGGGGCTGTTGTTCACAAGTGAGGGTAGAATGGAGTGTGAGATGGATCGGTGGTTTGGTGCAGCTTCTGTAGTGATTCAGACATTGCGCCGGTTCGTCGTGGTGAAGAGGGAGCTGAGCCTGAAGTCAAAGTTTTAGATTTATTGGTCCATCTACGTCCCAACCCTCACCTATGGTCATGAGCTCTGGGTAGTGACCAAAAGATTGAGATCACAGATACAAGTGGCCAAAATGAGTTTCCTCCGTGGGGTTTCTCGGCTCAGCCTTAGAGATAGGGTGAGGAGCTCAGACATCTGGAGGGAGCTCGGAGTAGAGCTGCTGCTCCTTTGCGTTGAAAGGGGTCAGTTGAGGTGTTCGGGCATCTGATCAGGATCCTCCTGGGCGCCTCCTGCTGGAGGTGTCCTGGGCACGTTCCACTGGTAGGAGGCCTTGGGGCAGACCCAGAAATGCTGGAGGGATTATATATCTCATCTGGCCTGGGAACGCCTTGGGGTCACCCAGGAGGAGCTGGGAATTGTTGCTGGGGAACAGAACTCATATAGAACTTGTATCTGTAAGAAGTACATTATCTATGCTGGACGCTGGTTTAATATGAGTATTCTGCTCAACCCTGCACTCTACATACACTGGTAGCAGTTATCCTCTGGGGTAGCCCTACCAATGTAGTTACTTTAACTTTATACAGAAAGCAGTTGTTATGTAGTGCTCATTCTAATAGTTTTGGAAATGTATCCAGACATATAAAGTGGTTGCTCTTGCAGATTTACACATCATTGAAGACTGGACTGGGTCTGTACTCTCCAAATGCCCTTCAAGTTGCTGATGTGTCGTTGGTGCCCTGTGGTGTTTCCCTGCAGCTCAGCCCGAATCTCTGACTTCCTGTGGATGTGGCAAGAAAACAAAGAGATCTTCTCTTTTGCTGTAACAGTATTATTTTGACTCAATAGTGGATTTGTGTTGTCTTTTCTAATTACACAGATTCTTTTCTGCACACACACAGTCTCAGCACATCACCTCTCATTAGCCAAGATGCGCTCCAAATTGTGCCGCTTAATTAGCCCAAAACAGAGAGAGAAGAAAATTGCTAATGACAGGGAACACAATCCACATTAAAACAGAGCATGCGCGCAAGCGTGTGCGTGATTTTGTGCATGTATATATATATATATATATATATATCTGCGTGTGTTCAGCTAAAGCCCATTCTTCTGAACACAAAGTGATGATGAGCATAATCTGGTCTACATATGGCTGCATTCTTGTAAACAGCAGACAGCTTCACTCTAATTAACCCACAAAATGAGAGGAACAGGAGGCCGCAGTTTGTGTGGGCGTTCTGGACCAGCGCTGTGAAAGAGGAATTTCATCGTGGTCTCATTGCTGGGACCTGAACTGTGGAAGGAGACATCTGATAGGCTGAGTGTTCTCCCCACAGCGAGGATCCACTGAGTCTGTGCTGTATTGTATCATCTCAGTGGGGGATTGTGGAGGAGAGACAGTGATGGTCTCATAGCTGCTTTTTAGTGCATGCTAATGGCTAATTAGGCATTTCATGACTAAAGCTGCATGGTTATTCTCATTACATGCTACTCAGTACTCCCAGAGTGCCACAGCATTATGCTGAGGATGGGAGAAGGCCTGACTTGGTTTCAGTGTCTCACAGTAGGGTATTTTTATTTTTTATATTTAGCATCTAAGGCCAGCCGTAAAGTCTTTGCACACTGAGTCCTTTTTTTCCCTTGCACACTGAGTATGATACATTTTATTGTTTTAATCACTGAAAATTCGCAACACAAGACAAAATAGATGAACACTTTTGCTCCCTTGTTTCTCTCCACTGGAGGTACCTATCTGGCTGTCGTGACTCTCTCCTTGTGTCTGGCATTTGGCACTGCATTTACAGAAAGGGGCATAGCTGTCCTCCTTATCTGTCTCCACACTTTTTCTCTCTGTCAGTATGCAGCCCACACCCTCCTCCTCGTCATCCTCATCCACCTGAATATTACTATCTGACCTGTTGAAAGTAGGCTATCTGAGTTATGAAACGATACTCTGTGACCCAGGGGCATAAATATAGACAGCGCAGGCAGAGTGGTTATACTGGGGCCCATGAGGTGGGGGGCCCGTAGACCGAGTGGTCCCTCCAACAATGTGTGGAGAATGGGCCCTTATGAGAGATTGCCACTCTGAAAATATGCCTGTGTTCATTATTTTTTGTCATATACAGATATGCAGTGATGATTGCTGGGTAATATGTAAGGTGATGTTACCCAATGTCAAGTCTCTGATCATGTGACGAGACGACATGTGCATGGTAGCGTGCACTGGGCCCATTGTAATTACCTTACACCACTGCTGTGACCTGTTGCAGATGCATTCTGCCGCCACATTTTCTTCACTGCTTCTCGGTCAAACAACTCTCCAAAGGCTTTTGTGAATTTTGTGAGTTTGGATACAAACAAATACAAGCAAATAGTGACCCTGCAAGATTCCCAGTCTTTTCAAAATGTGAATGTGTAACTAAAACTGCCTTTGTCTTTTGTTTTTAGATGGTGCCAGACTTAAGTCTTTTAAATGTATTTCCAAGGTCCTCTCGTGTGTGGTTTCCATAACTGTATTCACACTGGTTATTCATAGCAGTTGGATTAATGGTATGATAATAGCAACAGCCCCATCTCACTCTGCATGGATGTTTATTTGACTGTTCAAAGTCTTTCTCCCTGACATGATAGAGGCCCTATAGATGCTTCTGTCAGCTTAAGTCCTCACCCCGGCTCTGGGTCATTAAAATGCTGTCTGTCAAACACCCTCCAAATTAGACGCAGCACCATTACATTTAAAGGGACAGTGTGTGTGTGTGTGTGTGTGTATGTGTGTGGGTGGTTGTGTAAGAGAGAGATTGGGGGGCGTGGAGGATTTTCTGCTGTTGCTTAGTGATAAAGCTGTTAATAGAGTAGCCACTGAAGATGTTAACCAGTCTTTGTGTTGCCTGATGAACGCCCCAGTTATCATGATAATTTGACACAAGGGAATCCAGCACAGTGTTTATGTGAATTGGGAGATCATTGTGTGTGTGTGTGTGTGTGTGTGTGTGTGTGTGTGTGTGTGTGTGTGTGTGTGTGTGTGTGTGTGTGTGTCAGTAGAGGGTCATGGGGGCCTGTAATAATAGAAAACCTGCATCTTCCTTGCAAAGTGTAACCATCCTCTAGTTGAGGGGTTTTCCAGACATTCATGAGATGCTTTAGGGATGAGGGAATGTTTGTACCTAGAAAGGACATAAGTGCAGATTTAGTCTTAATAACAAGGACTACGCCTTGTCATTAAAGCAAGACCAGTCAGTTGTGCACCTGGCTTTTTCTTCTGCCTAGTCATCCTCCCACAGACGGCATGACAACCAAGTGGCTCTGCTCCTCTCTTTGGTTCAGTGTGGCTGCAAAATGAAGCAGAATGTTTAAAAGGCTTCTGATGACTAACTGAGACTGTTCTCTTTTTTCATCCATTGTGCTTTAAGTGCCAAGAGGTTCAAGAGATTGTTTGTGTGGCGATAAAGATGTGTTTGCTTGCTTGAGATTACAAGATTGTGACACCTGAGCGAGACACCTGCAGAGCTGCAGACCACTGTTACACACCAACAAACAACCCAACTGGTTGTGTTTTAGTGATATGTTCTTAACAACCCATCGCTGTTTTTCCAAGAAAAGCAGCTGTTCTTTACTCATACATTGCTGCATTTCTTGCAGGTTAGTGCCAAAAAAAAAGGGGTCGTGATTTATTGACACACTGATGTGTTTCTGCTGGGATACTATCATGAAAAGCGGTTGTTTTTAATAGGACATTGCTGCGTTTCTTGCGGGGATAGTGCCAAAAAAAGCTGTTGTTATTTACCGAGAAACAGCTGCATTTCCAGCGGGGATTAGGCCAGAAAAAAGGGGTTGTTTTTTATTGAGACCTTGCTGTGTTTTTTCTCAGGCTATTGTCACAAAAAGCAGTTGTTTTTTTTAATCAGGACATGACTGCATTTCCAACAGGGATAGTGTCATAAGAAGCTATTGTTTTTAATAGGACATCGCTGCATTTCCAGTTGGGTTAATTACAAAAAGGGGTTGTTTTTTATTGAGACATTGCTGTGTTTCTTGCAGGAACAGTGTCACAAAAAGTGGTTGTTTTTTTTACTGAGACATACCTGCATTTCCTGTGGGGATAGTGCCAAAAAAAGGGGTTGTTTTTTATTGAGACATTGCTATGTTTCCAGCTGGGATAGTGTTACGTAAAGTGGTTGTTTTTAACAGAACATTGCTGTGTTTCCAGCTGGGATAATTACAATTAAAGGGATTGTTTCATTGAGTCATTGCTTTGCTTCCTGCTGGAATAATGCCACAGAAAGCGATTGTGTTTACAGAGACATCACTGCTGTTCCTGCTGAGATAGTGCCACAAAAAACAGTTGCTTTTTCACAGAGACTTTGATGGTTTTCTTGCCAGGATAGTGGCAAGAAAACCATTGTTGAAACATAAAGAAGTGTAAAGTTTTAACATATCTGCTACATAATAATGTACAATGTATCTGTGGATTGCAGAAATGTACAATGCCAACATTTATTCTGGAAGTTGGGTTGCCTGGATGTATTTTTGAGATAATTTATATCATAACTTCAACATAATACTTAACGACCACATTTTGAAATTTCCACCAGGGAGAGTACTCATGACTGTCTCTATGCAGCTTGCAGAAAATCAAGTGGCCTTGTGCAGAGTGTGTACACTCATACAGACACATACTGTACCAGCTTCAGCGG
This sequence comes from Epinephelus cyanopodus, assembly GCA_026686955.1. Taxonomy (NCBI): domain Eukaryota; kingdom Metazoa; phylum Chordata; class Actinopteri; order Perciformes; family Serranidae; genus Epinephelus; species Epinephelus cyanopodus. The sequence continues at coordinate 21,021,870 of CM048924.1, forward strand.
GAGATAACAGCTCTATTTACGCTGCCCTGCTTGCCTCGCCATTCTCTCATGATAACACTTAATAGTTGCTCGCTAGTGTGCGAGCACCTCGCCGTGTCAGTTGAGTGGCGGACACAGGCAGCAACTGGTGGACATTTGCACTCAGCCACAAAAATACAGACCAAGTGTGGACAATTTTGTCCGATTGAAACAAAACCCAGCCTTGGAAGATGAGTAGGATTCAGGTATGACATGTTGAGTGTTAGAGGTGGGGGGATAAACATGATATTCTGCAGCCAGGCTGATGTGTTCGATCTTTGGTGTAACACCCTGTGACCTTAACACATTGTGAACAGTGTTAGGATAAACTGAGCCATGCGCACGCTGGAATTTGCAGATCTCTAACTCCTACTAAAAACATATTACCCTCTTTTTATGATTGTAATCTTAATTTTTTTAGGACACCTTGCACTTTGCTGTCACGATTTCACAGCTATTGAAGCACAGTCGACATGTCTGTGTGTGTTTGTAGGGGAGGTGGTGTTGAAATGGAGCTCTAAAACCAGGCGAGGCAAAGCAGAGGGGTGCAACCGATCACAAAATTGTGGTGTTTGCACTTATACTGGACGCAAACACAATTGTGTGTGTTGACGTACAGTTCAATAAATGATTCATGATGCCATTAAGTTCTGTGAAACACTTGAGAAGAATAAGCAAGCTGTCAGCAAAACAGCAGATCAGGATACAGAATCTGTAAAAGGTGTTTCATAATAGCTATGCAGCATATAAGTGATAATAATACACGATCATTTGTTTTCATCTTTGCTTCTGAATGAGCTTTTCCCTAAGTTGCCATTGTTGCTAAATATTTTCACTCATGTCTTTGAGGCTGTCACTTTTGCCATGATGGATGCTCAGAGGGCGAAACAATAAGTATGTGTGATTAAGCTCCAGAGTCACGCCTGAACGCACAGAGGTCACCCTCTGACCCTGACCGCTGACACCCTGCATGTGTGTGTGTGACAGAGAGAGGACGAAGCATTAAATAAAAGAGAGCCAGGCGCACTGTTGTCACCAGGACTCTGTTCCCAAGAAGGGCCAAATGTCACGCAGCCACACATAGGCCAGTGTGTGTGTGTGTGTGTGTGTGTTTTTGTGAGGAGTTCAACCGCCACTGCTCTGCTGTAACCAAGGAAATGCTTTCACCACATTAGCGCTCGCCTCCCTTGTGTCTCCGTGGTCGTCTTGATTACCTCTCTGGCCGTTCTTGTTACCCAAGCCTTCATTTACAGATCTGAAAGCATGTGATCGATTTGAAGGAGAGACTGAGGCCATTTATCCGCACGGAGAGGCTGAAGGCAGCTTTCTGATTGGCTCCTCAGATTAAAGAAAAAGATGTGAGTGATTAAAGAGCAGGACGAGTCCTCTTGCTTTGAGCAGAAGTCCAATGAGATGACATAGGGTGAGGTTGAGGGGGAGCTGCTGAAGTCCGTTATTACTCCATTAGCATGGGCAGCACTTTAGGAGATGTCATTAAGATGTGTGTGTATGTGTGCACCTGTGTGTCACACTTATGGCTGGCAGAGGGAGTAAGGAAGAAGCTTATTAAAAATGGAGGAGATGCAAGAGCGAATAGTTTGAAAAGAATACACTGAGTGTTGGAGATGTCTGCCTTCTCTCCAGTACAATGGGACTAGATGGCACTCAGCTTGTGGTGCTCAAAACACCAAAAAAATAAAAATAAAATAAAATATCAACAGCGATGTCTCTTTCCAGAAATCATGACCTGGTTACTCAAGGTAATCTACAGACCTTGTTGTGAGCAGTTTCATGGAGGAACTATTTTCTTTCTACCAATATACACCCACCAACTGTATCACCACACAGAAGGAAGTGTCTAGCCTGATAAATAGGGCTACAGCTAAGAGGCATGTCTGCCTACCAGTAGACATGCAGCTGTTGTACAGAGATGTGTTTGGGGTCGCCACATTGCCAGGCGCCCTGAGCAGTTAGCAGTTTGGCGTCTTCCTCAAAGGCCACCTCAGCAGAGCCCAGGAGGTGAACTGGCACCTCTCCAGCTACCAGTCCACGCTCTGTATTGACTGGTCCGTGCTGGAAATTGAACCAGCCACCCTCCATTTCCTAAGCCAAGTCCCCACGGACGCATGCTATGCTGCAGCTGCAGCTAACCATGTATGAAAATCCTGCAGTTTACCATTTATGCCCAGTTCAGACCAAAGATTCACGACGAGATGAGTTAATACAGGCAGCTACTTGCAATGTGCGGGCTGTGTGTGAGCTGTGTTAGTTTAAAACTGATGACTCTTTCTTGCCAGTGCACAAACATCCACTACCTTGTTATAATCCACTACTCTGACCAGATCACTAGATGCTAATTGCTAATAGAGGTTAAGGGTTTAAGGTCCAGTGTGTAGGATTTAGAGGGATATATTGGCAGAAATGTAACGCAATAGTATGTTTTCTGTAGCATATAATCACCTGAAAATAAGAATCATTGTGCTTTTGTTACTTTAGAATGAGTTGTTTATATCTACATAGGAAGCCTTGTCCATTGACTCTGCTATGTTGCACCCACTTGTTTCTAAAGTGGCCCAGACTGGACAAAGTAAACACTGGCTCTAGACAGGGCCATTTGGGCCAAACCGCTTTATACAGGGTGGCATGGTGGTGCAGTGGTTAGCATTGTTGGTGTGGGGGGTTTGAACCTTGGGGCGGGGGGAGCCCTTCTGTGTGGAGTTTGCATGTTCTCCATGTGTACTCCGGCTTCCTCCCACAGTCCAAAGACATGCAGGTTAATTGGTGTGAATGTGAGTGTGAATGGTTGTCCGTCTCTATGTGTCAGCCCTGTGATAGTCAGGTGACCTGGTCTGGTTCATGGTGAAAACCTTCTTAGTGGGGCACCGGTGGCTTAGTGGTAGAGCATGCGCCCCATGTACAAGGCTATTGCTGCAACGGGCCGGGTTCGACTCCAGCCTGTGGCCCATTGCTGCATGTCACTCCTTCTCTCTCCCCCTTTCACACTTGTCTGTCCTATCCATTAAAGGCTAAACATGCCCAAAAAATATCTTTTAAAAAAAAACCTTCTCAGTGTCTGGATTAGAAAAAAAGGTGAGCACATGTTAACAGGTGCTGGGCTAGGGGCCTGAGATGCGTTACAGAAACACTGATTTGTAACGGTTTCAATCACCAGGTCCATTTGTTTTAAAGAGGAAGAGACTGCTTTCTCCCTGTAAAAACCTCCCCAACAATGATCACTGAATGCAGCTGGTTACAATCCTCGCTGCTAGATGCAAGTAAATCCCCTTAAATCTTGAGCTGTGTGCAACTGTGATAGTCCAAAATAACATTACTAGCAATGTGGATATTGCTCATCACCTTTTAACCTAAGTCATCCCCCAATTCCTTCATTCAACCTTTAAAACATTAACAAAAAGAAGAGAGGAGGAAAGGAAAGACTAATGAAAAGATAAAGTAAGGAAAAGCTGAGCCAAAAGAAAAGAAGCCCATCTTATCGGAGGGGTTCATCTGTGGCACTCTGCCGTGGTGCTCCATCTCTTGTAATGAACTTGATCCCAGAGATCTGCTGATCAAATGATCTCCAGCCGGGGGCACTCCAATTTAAGAGACCAGCAGAGGACGATGCGGGCCGCTACAACTGACACGAGGCAGCTCCGCGAAATATCATTTGTAGGGAATTAAGACAAAAAGCCTCCCTTTTGTTCTCGTCGCCTCGGGGTGCCGCGGATTTCCACACTTCTGAACAATGGCAACCACGAAGTGTGATAAAATGGACTCCAGTGGAGACACACACACATGCGCACACACACATATACACGCAGACACATACATATATCTGAAACGCATGGTCTACTTACTCTGTTAGAAATCCACAACAAACAAAGACACTCTAGTCCTAATAAGATGCATTCAACCAAGGATGAGATTAGCTGGGGAGCGCCTATACACACACACACACACACACACACACACACACACACACACACACACACACACACACACACACCAACAGCAGCAAAGCTGTTAAGATCTCTGGGCACTTTTCGAGACTTCTGCTGGAATCTGACTGAGAGGGAACATCCAATCTTCTTTAAAACCCCGTCTTCTGAGTCTGTCGATCGTGTCTGTGTGTACGTGTGTGTGTGTGTGCATCTGAAATAAAGTACGTCTGGGCCTAAGCTATTTAGAGAGTTGTAGGATGCATTCTTGTCTTGGGCATGTACTTTACATGGCACATACACACACATACCTGCTCCAGACTACAGCCTGTCAATGTTGTGACAGAAATATTCATCATATAGGAATTCTGTCTGGTCTGGATCCCCTGCTGTGACCCGTTCTACCTCACCCTCGTTCCCGTTTCCATTCCTAACACACACACACACACACACCACACACACACACACACACACACACATCGGCTCCAGGTCCCCCACTTGGTAGGCAGAGGTGAAGGCCGAAGGTAATGGTTTCCATTTTTCCTTAATGCCAGTGGGTCAGGGAGCGATGGCAGGGCAGAGCTTCATTACAGCAGCCCAGCAGGACCCCGTGTCTCCTGTGGGAATTCATTATGTCGCTGCCCCCCCCTCCCACCCAACACACATACGCGCACATATACACAACCCAGCTACATCCCGCACTCCTCAAAAAAAAATTCTATACATTGTCAGATAATGATCCTCTAGGTTTGTACCATAGCAGGACTCCGAGGTGCCGTGAGGCTGCAACATCCACACTGCCTCCGCTGCATTTCTGCACACTTTTGTCTCCATGAGGACACGCTGCATTTGCCATATCTCACTTTTCCTCAAAAAAAAAAAAAAAAGAAAAGCAATTGCCATGCCTGAAATTTCACTCAGCATATCTGTGCACATTTTGCCTGATATTAAGCAGAATATCAGCTCGTCACACTCCGTTTCCTCCTTCTCTCTGACATGACGTCCACGAGTACGGTCACACATGAGTGAAATTAACACATCATTAATATTCACCTCCTGTTCACTTCCATTCTTAGCAAGCAAAGGGGTGAATAAAACATTTGCTTCTGTTGGCAAAGCAAATTTGCATCTTCCGCATCATGTGGAGTTTAACTTTGGTGAACCTTTACCGGTGAAGCCGTAGCTTCAACCAATAGCAAAGGAGTATGTGTGGAGGAAATTGTGGTTGTTGCTGTGTTTAACCAGCCAATACTGTATCATATTGGCCTTGAAAAAAACCAAACTGCCCCACATGAGGCATGTTTGTGGCCTTGTTACTATAAAATTAGTAATTGTGCCCTTTCTCCTCAAATTCAGATGTATGTGCGCCTCTGTCTGAATGTCAGGGATAGTCTCCAGAAAGTGCAACTAAAGCAAGATTTATACTTGTGCCTCAGCTCAGTGCAGAGTCTATGCCGTAGCATACGCACGTGGCCTGCAGCGTTGTGAGCATTTATCTGTCACTTTGCAGTTACACCTCCAAAACACTGGTCAGCAGCAGTGTTTCTGTGAGGTGCTAGAAACTTTAGTTGATTCAAAACACACATTAAACATGGCTTAATAGCGACAGTTTCAATTAGAAGTACACAAATCGGCTTCCCTATAGCTTGCAGCATTCACAGACATGCTAACATTATTAGCACAAGCCTATGGCATTTTACCTTGTATAAACTAGCCTATCAGCTAGCGGACTTCTCCTCTACTCATATAAAGCCAACAACAGCAACATAAACAAAGGTAACGTTACAAAATTTAGCTCCATTACAACTCACAAGGTTCACTGACAAACAACTGTCTTATACTAAACACATTTTCCAAAAAAAATATAAAATGCTAATGTTATTAGCACAAGCCTATGGCATTTTACATTGTATAAATTAGCTTAGCGATGAGCAGAGATTTCCTCTGCTCTTATGAAGCCAGGATAAATCACACACAAGACCTAAAATGATATTTTGTGGAGGCTTTACCGTCTACACAATTTATTGTTTCTTATCTGTGAAACTGAAATAAAAGCTTTGTTTCCACTGAGGCTGACGTCAGGCTACAGCGTAGGGTGCAGCACCAATTTTGACCCAGAAGTATGAATCCTTCATAAGGCTAGGTAGCTTGCAAGTATTTTTAACTGAGGATCTTCTGTTGCCTGTGATCTGTGTTTTCTAGGATCTGTTTGAAAGACGGCGACTCAATCATGGAGATTAGTAACTTTTCATCCACCACATATACACCCACAAGCTTCAGGTCTTTTGGTCTTTGTCGCTTGTGGCCTGCAGCTGTCCATGATTAAAATCCAAGTTTGGTTGTTAAGCTGCTGCAGGGCTACAAGACTATTTACTGGATTTTAACAACTTGTCACTCACCATCATTTGAAGATAATTACAAGCACTATCAATGTCTGACAATCGACCACAAACATTTTTGTCTTGTCATGTCTTGCTGACGTAAATGAAGCATAGATTTTGTCTTAGTTTTTGATTATCAAGATCTATTTTTAGTTCGTCATTGTCTTGTTTTTGTCATGGGAAAAAGCTTGTTGACAAAAAAAAATTCGTCATAGTTTTCATCAGCGAAATTAACACTGGTTTTATGTCACCATGCCAGGCAAATCAGTTGACTCGATCTTGGTAAAGTGGCCGTATTCAAATGTCTGGACCCAGAAAAGTGCATGTTGCTGATTCCAGAGCCAAAATCGGGTTTCACTGTAGAAACAGCCACAAGTCATTTCCACTGCAAGTATACCACAGGCAAAGCAAAAAGGTTTTTCTCCATCACTCTGCTGCTTAGATGTGCAAAGAGCCTTTTTCAGCCCCTTAATGTTATAAACATATTTTTCAAATTTTCTTATTTTCAGCAAATCAAATGTTTTTTTGCCTGAATACTGCATATCAACAAATGCAGAACGGATAACAGAATATCCATCTTTTTTGTGAGTGTACCGTCACCCACTCTTCCCCAATAAAACACTACCAGCGGTGAAATACACACAAAAGTAACACACACAGACACACACAGACACAGATAGAGATCAAGATTTATACACAGAGACATTCATTTATTATTTTAAGTGCAAGCAAGACAAAGAGGCACATTTGCAACACACATACACACAAACTGATTAATGGGAGCTCATATATAGTTACCGTGCCCAGGTGCAGAGCTCCTGATCCTCTTTTGTCTACAGCAGCCTTGTGCACATCACATTCATACTGATCCACTTTCTCTCCTCACTGCTTCATAAACAACCCTGTCTGTGGATGCAAAATTAATTTCACCTACAAACAAAGGTGGATTCCTATAGCGAAGCTTCTCACATTTCCCCACTTGACTTATGGGGTCGTGCATGTGCTGAGTGAGCTCAGTAACCCCGTGATGTTGGAAACCCATTCAACATACATTCTGCAATTTGAAAAATGTGTGGCAGTCAATTGGAAAATAAGTACCCTGTTCTTAGCCCACCTCATGAATTCATGCATTTTGCACTTTTCATTATACCTGTGGTGTGCCGCGAGCAGTTATGAGTTCTACAGTGCATTTTATCATATAGCCGGTGTGGTTACTGCGTTTATGTATAAAAATGTATATTTATTCAGTGAGAGCCACTACATCTTCTGTGCTACATTGTTGCATGTGTTTATAAGGGCTGGGTTTAGAGGCTTTTGAATGGGGGGGGGGCAGACGGGGGCACAGTGAAATAAAGACCCACACTTAGAGCCTGGGTTCCTGGCAATTATAATTTGTATATTATTCATAGCAATATTGTTTATTTAATGACAAATAAACAACTTTAAATATCCTAAAATGAAATAATATCAATAAATCTCTGCTACCTCCAAATAGTCCGTGATAACAAACATGGCTGCATTTTGTATCTCGAGTTGTTTTGTGAATCTTTGTTCCTTTATGTCTTTGTTTTGTTTTGTTTTTGCATTTTGTTGTTTTATTTAAATCTTCTTTTGTTGTTTAGCATCTCTTTGTTGTTGTTGTTGTTTTGCGGTTCTTTGCTGTCATTTTGCATCTCATAGTGGTTATTTTACAACTCTTTGTTGTTTTTTTCTGTGTTCTGTGTTTCATTGCAATTGCATTGTGCTCTTTTTGGTTGTTGTGCATCTCTTTGTGTTCATTTTGCATCTCTCTGCAATTGTTTTGCATTTTTTTGTTGTTTTGTGTCTTGTGGTTGATTTAATCTTTTTGTTGTGTTGTGTCCTTTTGTTGTTGTTTCGTTGCATTCCTTTGGGGTTGTTTTGCATCTCATTGTAGTTGTTTTGCAACTCTGTTGTTTTGTCCCTTTGTAGTTTTGTTTTGTTGCGGGGTTTTTTGTGTCTGTGTTGTTTCGTGTCTTTTTGTGATTGATTTCTTGTGGTCAATTGCATCTTTTTGTTGTTTTGCATTCTTTTGTGGTTGTTTTGTATTTCTTTGTTATTGTTTTGCACCAATTTAAGGCACCAATTTAGAAATGTGCTTTTCATGAAAATAACCTTGTGGGGACAAATAAAGTTGAACCAGTTTCTTATTTGGTAGCTTTCAGCTGCTTTGCATGATACATAAGAGACATAAAATCAAGGTTTGTCTCGTATTTATTGCGGCGTGTTCTCCTGACTGACTCTATGGCTCACAGATGTGAATTGTGATGCCACAGCACAGCTGTGTATACAATGCGCCTACTGGTGTCACCAGGTTGTTCTGACTTTCACGGCTGACATTCCCTGTTGGACCTGCAGCAGCTACTGAACCCAGGAGACGTGTAGCTTAAGGGCTTAGCCTCAGGGCCATAGGCTGTCAACACAATCAGAGGGTTAACGTCAGACACAGCTGTACACACATGCACGCACACACACACACACACACTGACATCACCTTTAGCAGACGTCCACATGCAGCACAGGGACAGACCTTCAGGTTTCATCAGATAAACCATTGTTTCCTTATTGGCTGTTTCCTGACACAACACCCCATCGTCACGGTGAGCGCAACTTTTCATAGTTGATTGATGTCTTCAATCTATTTGCCGTTTTCTCTCTTGTAATATTTTTATTTATTTTCCCATCCATGCATGTGAGGTACTTTGTCTCCTGTGCTAATTCAATCTGCGAGGTGGGATGGATGGATTGAGGGAGAGATTAGGTTTGGTTAGGTTGTATATCGACACAACCTCATGTTCGCTGTGGGTTGCCTCATAAGGGATAAGGAAGTCAAGGACAAGCAATTTGTCTGAGGTGTAAATTAATTTGCAACATTAAAAAAATAGATGGTGATATGGAAATGAAAGTAATTAAGATGATAGATTGGATGCAGCGTGTGAGATTCGTGTGTCATCGCTACAGTGCTCCCAGGATGGAGATTCACAGTCATAAGCATGAGTTCAGATGGCTCAGCATGCGCTGGGAGCTCACAGACACTGAAGTGGTCCTTGTTTGGAAGCTGCGAAAATGGTGTCTAACTAACTGCGTGCTATGCTGTGCGACTTGTATGTCTGTGACTCTATTATTGTTTCTTTAATTTGCTTTGTTTTCATTTCCTTCCTTTTACACCTTTCTGTTATTGAAAATTCAGCAGCAGTATCTCAGCAGTGTCTCTTTGTTTCTTGTTACTCATGAGAAAATATGATTAGTTGTGATCTGGATGAATAAACCAACACCTGTAATAGTTCTACAATTTGGGAAATTAACTTTTTTTTTGGAGGGGGGAGATAGATGAGCTGATCAGTATCACTCTCACACCTTTACACGGCAGCTGCTGGCAGGGTTAGCTTAGCATAAATCAAAATGATCTCACAGAAATACGTGAAATGACAATTTAACATCACATTACATGGTGGTGGCAGATGAAGTGATAAATTATGTGGGTTTGGACATCAAAAGTTCTAAAAAGGATTGTGGTTACGGTTAAAAAATAGCTACGTTTATTATTACATATGGGACGTTAGTATGTCATGTCACAGAAAGTAATTACGTAAAAGACGCAATAACGTTAAGTTAAAAGATGTTAACATTTACTTTAAGTTTCACACAGGACACAAACAGCAGTCTGCTGGGCAAAAGTCTGGTGTTGGTTTGATCCATTCATCACCCAGACTTTCTCCATACACCGCAGTGATGTGCGGGTTAACCTACAAACTGTGCTCCTGCACGGGATTGGGTAGTTTTTGTAAGTTTGTTAAATAAGGCAGGCACGTCATAAACCGACAAAGCAGCATTCTGAGTAAGTTATTAATTAACTTACAGAAACATTGTGCAATAGTCCACCTTCCACCACCTTTTTACCTTTTTCTGTCTCTCTGAATCTCTTAATCTCTCACGCATCAAGCAGCTTTATGGTCAGCACTGCTGCACTCAGGGTTTCTGTCGTCTGGTTTTTGACCAGGAAAATCTGTCAAAGTCTGACATTTTTAAATCTCTCCTGTCATAATGTCCTGTACCTGCCAATGGGCTCTCATGTAAATCATCCATGTAGGATACCAGCTGCGCACTTGAGATCATACTTTATAGGTGACCACTTTTAAGATAGATGAGTACTTGCTGTGTTCCTATGTTTGTACTTTTTAAACTGAACACATTTTATATTGTGATATTTACTGCAAATAACATAATATATAGCCAACAGCAAGGCAGGTGTTATTAGTGATGGTCATTAGAAACTATCAGCTCTGGTTTGCAGGTCTGCGTTTTGGGTTCAGGTAATTGATTAACGTATGTTTGTGGATCTGTAGGGGTTGAGTGGCTCTCATAACTGGCAGGTGGGTTGGGTTTTAAAAAACCTTGACCTGGCCATCACCAGTACATGGACTCTCTCACATTTTATACTACCTGTGGGGTTGTAAGATTAACCACCGTCCACTGCAAGATGTTGTTTAACCCCGGAATTTGTGTGTCCACCATAAGAAAGGATCTTAATTGACTTTTCATAAGCATTGTTTCTGTGGTGCTGGGTACTGGGTGCCACCACTGCATAATGCGGCCTTGGTCATTTCACACATTTCTGTGAGAGGAGGTTGCATAACGACTGTTAAATGGGAAACAGCGAGCCTGCCTCTGTCCAAAGGTGAAAGTGCAAAAACAGAAGTGCAAAACTAACAAGTTGACATCTTTTAAATGCTAAGCTAACCATCCAGCTCTATATTCAGGGTGCTTTCAGATGTAGAGTTGTCTTACTTTGGTCTGAATCAGGGACTTATTTTGTTACAAAGCTGCACAATTGCCTAGAGTTGGTTCATGTTCTCACGGCAGAATTTACAAGCAGACCAGTTAAAATGCCTTACGCATGAAAGCTGTTCTTGATTGGTCAGAATTTCCATGCGGGAAAAATCCAGGAAGTGAACAAAACGTTGAAGAAGAGTACACTTGCAAGATAAATGTGACACTTTCTAATGTCACAATGGAGGGACAACTACGCAGGTTAATTTTAGCGCTGCTCATCGTGGACTATATTGCTGTCACTGTTCATTTTAGTCAAACCATACAGTTTGAAAACGAGGCGCGGCTCCAACTAGAAAACAATGTTTTGATGCATTGGATGTGCTGAATGTGCATATTAAGGCAGTACAGGAGGAGGTGCACATTAATAATCCTCCAGGACTGTAACATGCTCCTGTTTAACCCAAACAATGTGTCATGTGACTGCAGTTGGTTTGGATTGAGGTGGGAATACGTTTTCACCACAAATGAACCGCACCAGAGTTTGTTTGTAACCGGACTGAGACCACCTCTTCAGGAAGGTCTTGGTCCAGCTGTTTTGGTGTGCGCCAGTGTGCGATTGCTGTGCTCACACCTGCCCGAATGAACCGCACTTAGTGGGCAACGAACTTGAGTTTGATTGAACCGAACCAAACAGGGCAGGTGTGAAAGCACCCTTAAATAAGAGATATGTTCTCATCAAACTCTTGGCAAGAAAATTAATAAGTGAATAGTAATAATAAAAATGCTTTTCAAAAATGTCAAATGATTCCTTTCAATTCATGTGTAATCCCTTTACATCACTGCCTTCATTTCTTAATCCATTGAGAGTATTCACAATAGGCTCTCATACTGTAACTGCTTATTGTCTTATCTTCAGTGCTCTGTATCAGTTGTGCTCTTATCTGTATCTTTGTAGCTGCAGTGCCACACAGGGAATCATTAAAGCTGCAGTTAATCATCTGATCTAATCTCCAAAAAGATGAAAAAAAAAAGCTTGTAGAAGTCAAGAGTCTATGAGACTAAAGAAAATAGTTACATGCTCAAATGCACTCTGGACCAGTGGCTTTAACCACCTATGCAGTCATCTCTTTGAGCTTATAGAGCAGTCTGAATGAGTCAGTGATAAACAGACCTATTACTGAGCGCTGATTGACCGGTCCACAGGCAGGCCCGCTCACTCTAAAGATAGCAGAAGCTATTTTATTGCCCTGCTAATCTCCCTCAACTCCCTGTATTTTATTTCCTCATTGGCTTTCTCTTTCTCTCTCCTCTCACTCTTTTATCTCTGTTCGCACGGCGCTCAAGGTCAACAGGTTTTTGCCTTCATTGACGGCAGTGGACCATCTCCACAGAAAATGGTTTGAGCTTCACTTTTCACTCGGACTCTGGCAAGCAATTCCCCCGTGGTTTCAAACCAGCTTTCTGAGCACGTACTCCCGGTTTGTCTCACCTCTTGATTGTCACTGAAAAGCAAGCTGGACCCAACAAATTGATTTTCCCCCCACTTGTGTTATTAATCATTTTAGTGAGAAGTAGCAGCTATTGTTCGTCACAGGCGACTGATTGTCAAATCTCCTCATTTACGCACCTGAAACTGTCACTTTCACTTTTAACCAGTGCTGGGCACAACGTTTTGCAAGGCAGGTGCTCAAGTGAAAAAAGGGCGCCTCTTCCACAATTTTTTTTTTTTTTGCATGCCTGGCTGCAGAGGGTTCTGTGCGGGTTAGAGTTGCTTTTCTAAATACAGTAGTTGGGTGCTAAATTCTTTAAGATAATTTTTTGGGCTTTTTGCCTTTATTTGATAGTTCAGGTCAAATCCAATAAGGACACAGCTCATGGGCGCCTAATACTTATAACTGTCCTCTGTATGAGCTTGAAATATTCTTAAAGGATCCCAGAGAGCAGACGCATCCAGCGGCTTGAGCTCTGCACTCATCCTCTTCACCTCTGCACTTGTCCGCACGCTTGTGCAGAACTAAACCGCATGTCAGATTTGTTTACGTGAATTGAACTTTCGCTAAGCCCTGTCTCTCTGTGATGGTCCGAAAAGCACATGTGCTCCCTGAAGAAATATTATCATATCTTTGGAAAAATGAAAGAGTGATTCCAGAGAGAAGCAGACAGAGGGTTCTACAGTGTGTGTTTGAAGGATATATCCAGGATGTCAAACTGACTCAGCAGCAACAACAGGTTAAAAAGACAAAGATAGTTAGAAGCTAAAGCCGAACTATAGGCTACAGATCACAGTGTAAAAGTGAACCACCACATCACTGCTGATCGCCACACAAGACAATGAATATAAAGGGAGACTTTGCTGATACTGAACCAGCTGTGTGGCATCGCAGTGTGTGCAGATGAACGGTGTTTGGCTTCGCCCCCGTGTCACTGCCAGTACCACCAGACGGGCAGGGATATTCAGGGGGAAGTCAAACAGCGTTCACCTGCACACAGTGTGATGACACACAGCTGGTTGAACATCAGCAAAGTTTCCCTGCTTCCCTTCACTGGTTCCTGTACAGCAGGGTCTGTCTTGTTTTTACTGTTATCATCATTAAAAAGCAAAAGCAGCATGTGTATACATTCAGTAGGCTATATCTTCAGTAGCTAGCTAGCTAACCCTACACTTTTCAAGGTCTGATTTTGGTTTTGGAACCGGGAAGAAACATATATCTTTTTCCAACCTCTCCAGGTAACGAGTATCATTAATACACGACGTGCCCCAGACACAACATTTGGACCCTGGTCTGAGCCGCCCCAGTGCTGTTATGATTGGCCTGTCTGCGTCTGGGGGCGGGACTTAGGGGCCGGTTGGTGGCTGTGAAAATGGAAGTTGAAGAAGCTCGACTCAAATGGAGTTGTAAATACAACACAATTTTAATTGAGAACTGATGCCATGGGCCAAATTAAAAAACTAAAATGTCAAATTATTTAAGGAAATTTTAAAAAGTCTTGCAAAAAGAGCACTTACCTAATCAGAGGCCAAAGGACAGGTAGTTGAGCAGCACCTGGGGTTTATCTGTGAAGGTGCCTGCTTTTAACTCCGTCAGTGTTTCTTGAGGCTTTATATTTTTGTTCTGTCAGTACAACTGAGGTCCTTTTGGAAATGTTCTCTCCAATTGGACCAGCACCCAAGCATATTAGCAATCACAGGTCTATCTACCGAAAGTGAATCTTTGAAAACTTCTCCCTCCCCATTGTGCCTTTTTCCTCTCCCCCTTAATCGTTTTTCAGAAACATTTATTAGGGAGTTGTGTTTTAGTTGCTGCTGTGTACGTGATCACCTTAAGCTGAACATTTCGAGAAATGGAGGTAGTCGGAGGAGCGTCATTAGCATAATTTCCCAGAGGCGCACTGAGCTTAATTATCAACATGGCTGTGTGCAGACTAGAGCACAGCTCATCACATTAGGATGGAGTCCCTGCTGTTTGTGCCCACGCTTCGCCAGGTCCCAGCTGACTACCTGCAGATTCATTGCTGGCACAGTTCAACTCCCAGCAACTCCAAAACTTTCATCTTCCACGCTACCATTCCTCACCTTGAGCGCGCACAGGGGTCGAAATAATGGAGCAAACTCGATGCACATTTAGATACGTAACACCGGATACTATAGCTGTATGTCATTTCAACTCATCTCCTTTTAAAGATGATTGTTTTTTGCTGTTGTGTGTGGTCGTCACACACATTCCTCTGCCACTATCTTTATCTGTGGTATCTGCTTAATGCGCTGTCACAGCCGTATTTTGGACTTCCCTCTGCTTCCTTCTCCCTGCTGCCCGTCTGGAGGTCTAGGGAAAAAGTGTGTTCACTGCGTGAGAGAGAAACAAAATTATCCATCCACATCTTCATTCGTCTGTATATAGAGAGGGGAAATGGAAATACTGCGTCGTGTGCGGCCCGTGAAAAGGCAATTTCCTAGAGAAACACTACCTTTATGTGCTGCCCTTTGTTATGCTTTCATTACTGGACACACACACACACTGTGTGTGTTTCCACCTCATACACGCAGTGATTAAATTATGCAGTTTAGACCCTAATCTCTTGGATTTACTTGTGAAGCTGCTGTTGACCCTCAAGTGTTGTATATTCAAACCATAGGCAGATTATGAGACAACGGGCCCCTGGGCACAGATATGCAAAGGGCCCCACCACCTCTCGTACATAGGACAGGATTTTGTGGTTTCGTGTCTCCTTGTGGTTGCTTTTTGTCTCTTTGTAGTTCTTCTGTGCCTCTGGTTTTTGTGTCTTATTGAGGTAATTTTGTGTCTTTTTTGTTGCTTTGTGTCTCTTAGTAGATTTTTGTGTCTTTTTGAGGTTATCATGTGTCTCTTTGAGGTAATTTTTTGTTTCTTCTCGTGTTTGTTTTTTGTCTTTCTGGGGTACATTATGTCTCGTTGAGGTAATTTTGTGTCCCCTTGTGGCCGTTTTGTGTCTTTCTGGGGTGCCTTTATTTCTCTAAAAGGTAATTTTGTGTCTTTATGTTGTTTGTGTCTTTTTGAGGTAGTTTTGTGTCTCCTAGTGGTCGTTTTGTGTCTCTTTGTGGTGTGTTTGTCTTTCAATGTAGTTATTTGTCTTATTGAAGTCATTTTGTTTTGTGTGTTTTTGTGGTCATTCTGTGTCTCCTTGTGGTTGTTTCATGTCTTTCTTGGGTACATTTATGTATCTGAAGTAATTGTGTGTCTTTTTGATGCTTTGTATTTTTGTAGTCGGTTTGTGTTTGTTATTTTGGCTCTTTTTGAAGTAATCCTTCTGCTTGTTTTGTGTCTTTCTGGGGTACATTTATGTCTCTTTGAAGTAACTCTTATCTTTGTGTTGCTTTGTTTCTCTTTGTAGTTGGTTTGTGTCTCTTTGTAGTTTTGTGTGTTTTTGAATTCTCTTCGAGGTCATTTGTGTCTTATTGTGGTAATTTTATGTCTCTTTTTGGTCATTTTGTATTTTTGGTTTTTGTAGTCTCTTTGAAGTTCCTTTGTATCTTTCTGTGGTCTTTTGAGCCTCTTCCTGATGGGTACATGTTCATTTGGATAAAATTCTGTAGGTGAAGGCCAGGGGGGCTGATGCCACCTTGGGGGCCAGGTAGGCCTGTTCAGTAATCCATTTATGATTGAAACACTTACGCATGATTGCATGTGTCTATACAATATAACAGTGAGTGTATGTGGGTCACACTCTGTGTTTACTGCCCCGGGCTGTTGCTGTAAATCAGCACCTCATTTACATCAGCTTGCCTGATCACATCTGGGTTATTATTGTCTACATGGGACCAAACAGAGATCAGCTCACCTGTTCTTTTCATGGAAAATGCTTGCTTGTGGAAAAAAGAGAGACAAGATGATGAAGAACATGGTGGAGGAAAACACCCTAAGAAGAACAGTGGTTCTGATGTATCGCTCTGGGCCTGCATCTGTAATTAAGCAACATTTCTCAGCTCTCTCCAGCATATGTTACCTGTCACTGTGTTTCATCAACGACAAACATGGCCGGCAACACAGACAAATGAGTGTTGTGTCGGCAAATCAAGATTTATTAGATGCATTTTGTTGTTGTTTTGCATTCGCCTCCAACTTTACCTGGAAGAAAGCAGCCATTATCCTTGGCAGAGGAGAGAAATGTGTTTTTTTCACCAACCTGGATTGTGTGTTGATGTCTTTGCTATGCAAGGTAATGTGACATCAAACAAGTTTGTGGTAATGTAAGGCCACAGTGTAATGTGTGGGCTCTTTCATGTGTCTTTGAAGTGAATAGCAGATAATGTCCTGCTTGGACAGGAGCCAGATGAGAAGTTTCTTTCAAGAGTGAGAATAAGCAGCGGGAGGTGGTGACTCTGAGGACATAACACCCAAAGGTCCACTGTGGTTCTGTGCTGCTACTTTTAATGTCTTTATATTTACACGTCTGACTGCTCTCGTCCCGGAGGAGCTGGTGGTCTCCACCCGACTGTCTGTCTGGCTTGTAGGGTCGGAGAAGATAAGCAGCGCATTAGTCCGTTCTAATATATTCTAGTTCCCTCTTTCTGGCTGCAAGGCTTGAATTGTATAACCTGTCCTGTCTTATTTTTTCAGTGTAAGTCCCTCTCTTCCGGACTTCTCATTATAAAACACTTTAAAGTGCCTGTCCTCTATAGAAGAGCACACAAAGACATTTGGTTAGTAGACTGTTAGTGAACTAAGCTACTGTTCAGTTGTAAATCTCCCCTCTGATCCTGAGAAAGGTTTAACAATACCATATTGTTAAGACAGTGAGTCACTCCTCTTCAGTACACTAGGCTTTATTGTGTGGTGCTCGTCTCAACGGGCGTCTCTCTGTCTGGGCTGGGGTGACAATAAACAGTGCACGTAAAATATTTAATGCAGGTGATTGCCAGGGGGAGCAAACAGACGGATGACATCATGAAAAAACAGAAATTAAAGAGTGCTGCATCTACAGTAAGGGAGCCACCAATTTCCTATTGAGTTTAAAGGAATATGTCATCCCCCACATGACCATTTGTATATCAATTACTGACCCTATTCAATTTAATTTGTGAAAGAAACTGGAATGAACTGTTTTTCTCGCATGCCTCAGGTAAACAGAGAAAAACTGGGAAAATTCATAATTAATTGAAGTCGTAGGGGTCTGGGTTTATCAAAAACTCAAGAATAATCCAAGTCTGATTTATCCAGTCGTATGCTCAATACTATACTACTAATAATTACCCCAGACAGGCTCCATTGACAAAAACAGTAATTTTATGTTGCTGAACACAGGATCTGCTAGCAG
The DNA here is from genome assembly GCA_026686955.1 of Epinephelus cyanopodus. Lineage (NCBI taxonomy): Eukaryota > Metazoa > Chordata > Actinopteri > Perciformes > Serranidae > Epinephelus > Epinephelus cyanopodus. The sequence goes on from CM048924.1 coordinate 21,039,790, forward strand.
CGGCAGAGAAAGCGCTGAAAATCTACACTCAAAGTCTGTAATAATTTCACTTTCAATCATCGGCTAACTCACTACATTTTCACCTGCAGTATGTGCAACTAATATTAAGTTTCTAAAAGCAGAGACCTCAGTGATTTTTGGGAGGCACAGCAAGTGTTTCATCATGTAGCTGTTGTCTTTTGTAGAGTTTGGTATAAAAGGTGTGGTCAGATGCGGTCAGGGATGGTTGTTGGAAGCTGCCTCTTGTTTTGGGTTTTGCTCTGTCATCCTCTACTCGTGGTCAACAGACTTCTGCCAGGCTGCTGGCATCCACAGTAAAGGTGCTCCTCTGGTGTTCTTTGCTCCCTACACGTAATCCCCACATTTAGAGCAGACTAGTTGTAACGAAGCAAGAAGTAGCAAATCTTCCCCTTTCTAGTCAACTGCTGGTCTAACACTGCTTCGATCAGTTAGTTAGTTTGCATTATTGTCTGACTTTGGTGAATCTGAACTAAACCTTTAAAACACCAAATTCGCATCACAACACAGCACAAACAAACAAAGTCAGTGGTAGACCAGCAGCTCCCATGTTCAGCGAGGTAAAATTACTGTTTTTGTCAGTGGAGCCTGGCTTTGAAGAGAGCATGGATAGGTTTCACTTTCCTTTCAGTTCCCCGTCAGAAAGGGCCGTAATGAGCATACGACCGGATGAATGAGACTTGTGTGAGACTTTGTAAACAGACGTTTTGATGGAGTTGCTGTTGTTAAACATGGACCCCATTTATTTCAATTCATCAAGCATTTTTTCTCCGATTTTGGATTCTTTGTTCACCCTGAAGGAGTGTGAGAAAACGTTTTTTTTCATGAATTCAGCGTAACGCAGGGTGGGTAACAGATATACAGATTTTGGGGCTGAGGTATTCTTTTAATTCTTCACTAACAGAGTTATGACAGTCAGACCACAGTGGAAATAGAGTTTGATCCAAAGCAGAGGTTTTGGCATCATAATGAAAGGAGCCTTGGAGCGCAGAGAATTGAATTTCTCTTTCAGTAATATCTTATAAGAAACTGAAGAATTATACGTTAGATACAAGGTGTATGGATGTCTAGGACTGCAGTATATTGGATTTCTGACATTTTCTGACAAGAGTAGATACCAGATTGCTACAATTGAACCTACATTCACATTGAAATATGACACGTGTTTCTAGGTTTGTGTAATAATCTAAGCCAGTGAGTTCTGCGTAAGAGGTCTCTGATGAAATTGATTCAGTGTCACGCTTGGATGCCAGGTTATCACACACCTTTCTAACCCCACAAACCCATTCTCCTTCTTTGTCTCACTCTCACCGCTGTGAACCCGTTTCACTGTCTCTGGAAGCAGCTCTCTGTTTCTCGGTTGCTCCACTGAGAGACAGAAACTCAAGGTTAATTTAGCTCATTTAGTTTGTAAAAGCTGAGTCTTTGTATGGTAGCACAATGTTTTTTTTCCCCCTCTGTTTTATTTAATTTTTGAGTCTCTCCGCTGCTGCCCTTGCTGTGAACATGCACACAAAAAAACCTTTACACAAAAACAGAGAGGCAAGCACAGAAAGGTATGTCTCGCTATTCATTAACGTACACAAAGGCCTCCGCAGCCTTGCAGCTACCTACGAAAACAGACTGAAGATGATGAACAATGAAATGTAGTTCTCTTGGATGCTTCGGGCTGTTTTGACTTTCCAAATCCATATTTTATTCCCTCAGTCTGAAGCCTTTGCACACTTCAAAGCTGCTGAAGTGTGCATTCAAACAAACAAGTAAGCCAAGGACATTTTTTCAAGATCAACAGACTATAACTCTGAACGACAACATTGTCAATGAAAATGTAATTTAAGAAACTCAAAATAATGTAAAACTATTGGACAGAACTGCCACTTCTGCTTATGAGCACAAACCTAAATTATTTTTAGGTTGAAATATTACTTCAAACAGATTAAAAAAAAAAAAAAAAAAAAACAATAATCGGGAGTGATTTTAAACCCAACCCCCTGTCTTTGGCACAGTGTGTAAAGTTTGCAATGAAACTGGGACACATTAGTGCCCAGCTAACTTGAGGTCTCTCCATTATTCACTGTCTCATCATCTCTGAGCCATTATGATAGCCTCGTGTACCCAGCGGCGTTCATCTGATCTGGGCCGACACACTCATCTTAACATTTATTCCTCTCAGTGGAGAAGGGACTGGACTTTCCTTCCTGTCTTGAGTTCTTACAAATGCAGACCGTTAATTGGGGGTTGGAAGGTTTGTAAACTGTCGGCTACTTGGGTCTGTTAGGGGGTAATTGATGGAAGTACTTGTAGCTTTTTACTGCCTGGTGGCTGCAGCTCTTTAAAACCTCTGTAAGTGACTGCAGAAAAGGTATTAGCCAGTTCAATGTTATATTTCCTTTTGTAAAAAGCAACACTTTCCCACACAAGACGTATATATAGTGGAAATAGACAAGTTTTTTGCTTTAACTTATCATTATGAAGTCAGTGTAGATTGCAGTATGTCATGACACCATCAACATTTAGATTCTCTCTCTACTGGCTTCGTTTTTAACTTTTCACCGAGTACAATCTCCAGGGAAAATGAAGGCTCCATTTGTGACACAAAGGATGTGCGCAACCAAAACAGGAAGAGAATAGCACTTTTGTATTCCCTGGTAGCTATCAGTAGCTACACCCAATTACTAAAGAATATCTTGTTCTTTGCTGTTACTATCCCTAATAGCAGAAATGGCAAATTTGGAACCAAAGTAACTCACTGCAGTCTGTCCTGTGCTGTTGGTAGTTGCTAGGCACCAAGGAAAAAGGGAAGCGACGGCGGCATAAACAAACCAACAAACCATTTGAACTGGGGGTGAAAAGTTAAAAAGTCTGTCTCTGTCTGTTTCCACCGGTGGCAGTTCTAGCCTAAATGGCGCCCTGGGCGATACCCAGTACATTTCATATGTAGGATATATGTTGAAATTTAATGTTTCAGTTTTCAATAATATGACGTGAAAGTGCTATGGTTAATTTGTGGTTAGGTTTAACCACAAAAACACTCGCTTAGTGCTAGGAAAAGACCATGTTTTGGCTTTGATTACACGGTTTGGCTGCCACAAACATTGCTGGAAATGTTGCGACATGTCATTAAAAAGTATGGATGGAAATGTCACGTGTAGTTTTCTTAAAAACAAACAAAAAAAAGGCTCTGTTGTCCCAATGTGTCATTTAAAAATACCCAGTTTTGTTGCAACAAACACAGCTAGAAATGTCCTGACATGTTGTTAAAAATACCTGGTTTTGTTGCAACAAGTATGGCTGGAAATGTCCCAACGTCCACCCTCCCCTCCTCCTCCAGATGAGAAACTTAGCTCACATACAACACGTTATCTGAACTACATCACATTAGAAATGTTGACATGATTCTTATGTAATATATCCGTAGTTTGCAGTAATGCCAACATTTTATTTTGGCTGGATGTCAACACAGAGGCATTTAGTTTGCCATGCTAAGTGGGAGTCCACATGCACACTGCTCTCCTGGCTGCACGAGTAATGAACACTTACAGGTTTCAGTCTCCCCGCATGGCATCTTGGTGTCATGTCATCCTCTTTCATCACACTAACCCATTTCTCTCAGGATTAGATTAGCGGGCCATGTAAGACCCTGGTGAAATTAATTTCTATCCACCCTGCAGTGGAATCCAGTTTCACATTTTCTCTAACTTAATTGAAGGTTTGTGAAAAATAAAACATAGGCCTGGTTGTTTTCTGTGCATCCTGTGCAGTATGTAATGCAGTCTGGCATTTCTCTCCTATAACATTATGAGACTCACAAAGGACAGTTTTTATTCCACACATTCTTGTTCCTTGTCAGCCTTGACTGCCACATGCTCATTTGGAGACTCAGGTGTGTTACGCTTCTAACAATGAATATAGCCTTGAGCCTTTAGCCTGCAGCGGAGATGAGCAACAGGCTACAGAGGTCTGGTTAACTCTTTCCTACTCTACTTCTTTCTAACTCCACACACCCAGATTTCTCCGTTTTCAAACTTGTCTCCAGCCCCATCCGACGCTGACTCAAGTGAGATCACTTGAGGCAGTTTATCAGACTACACACAGCTCCCTCTGGAGCCATGAAAGCCTTTAAACAATAGTGGTATACCCCGAGACCTGTAAACAGACTTTGATGTGTAAAATCGAGTTCCCCTTTAAGACGTGTAAATTCACTTTTGTTTGGTTTCATCCCTCTCAGATCAGAAATTGATCCGTTTGGAGTTATCCTCTGATATGAGGTTGATTTTTACAGTTTTTCAACGGTTCTCTCCTCATTAAAGGCTCGCGGAGCTCCAGTCAGCCTGAGCTGCAGCTTATCTGATCCAGACACCCGACGTGCATACTCCTGGTCTGATTGATAAAACCCAGCCCTCACCCTGCTTCTACCTGACACTTGCTGCAGCCTGGATTTTGTTACTGTATTGATTATTTGGAGGTTACACTGTGTTGTTCATCGTTTACCGATTCCACTTTTGTGTGCAAGTTTCAGAGTAGCAGGGAAGTGGCCTTGGCTTGTGAGCGCACGCCTGTGCCTTTGTGTTTCCTCCACAAAAGCCAACGATAGTTTGATAAAGAAGGTCATTAAAGTGTCATTAGGCAGCGAGCTTTGAGGCGCCATGCCCCTGCAGATAAAACATGGGGCCACTCTGAGAGCTGGGACAGCTGGGCACAGGGTGAGAGGCTCAGTGAACTCCACACAGAGATTCTACGGCAGGCCAGACAAACCACACTCAAGAGACACCTCTCCTTCATCCATTCAGACCTTTTCTTTGTGTCTCTCCTCTATCATCCCTTTTCTCCTCCTAACAGTCGATCCCAAAGCCCCCAGTGTGCAACTAGAACATCAGTGAAAGCTTCCTACCTCCTCGTTCCTCTTCTACCATCACAATCCCTCTCTGCCCACACAAACCATCGATTTCATACTCATACAGCTAGTGCAGTGGAGCGCTGGCATGAGCACTGTTTCCCACTGACCATGAAGCCGCTGCCCTTGAAAGTACGAAAACAGACATCTCCTGAAATCAATAGAGCGTCATAAAAGATATGTTTGTTGTGTGTTTTTTTTAGAGAGCTGCTCACTATCACAAGTTCAAGCTTCTCCAGTAACCCCAGCTCTCCAGAGCTAAAACAACTATGACACCTGGCATTGTAATGGAAATCCAGCCGGCACTCGGAATGACTAAGAGCAGCAATGATAGCCTGTAGCACAGTCAATAACTGCTTGGCAGCACAGGCTGGGAGACTTGACTCAATTTGGAAAAGTGAGCCACTCTCTGGTCGCATGAGGACAGTGTCTGAGAAAGCTGATCGCAGCAGAAGTGCAGGAGGGGGGGGCGTCTTTCTATAGAGTTTTAAAATGAGGAGTGCAAACTTGGATCAATTTGAAGTTTCTGTCAATTACAGGTCAGCAGCGCTTTTGTTGTTGAATACATTAAAAGCTCTGTTCGGCCACAGTTAGACGTATAAAACCACCTTCGTCATGATTTATTATTATATATGTAACACATGGCAATAAATCATCACGTCTAGGAGCAAATGGAGGAACTTCAGCTGCACTGAAGTGTCTAAATTACACACTGAACTCGCAGTCAGACTGTGAGCCTTTTCTGCAAAACCTCTACTGCCACCAAGTGGCTGTCGGTTCATATGGCAGTGTACAAATCGAGAACATGTATGTTTTATTTGGGTGAACCAACCCTTTAAAATAGTTCTGTAGATTTTGTGCCATTCCCTTGAATCAGTGCCTCATCCATGCCCAGGACATAACATGTATAAATATGCATAAAAATGTCTTTATAAAAACTTTGTACAGACTCATAAAGAAATAATCCCCTGTAATCATCACTTAGGCCTACTGGAGGTGTGTGAATGTTTATTTATCTGCACTCTACCTGTGTTTTATTTATTTTTCTTACTTTACGTGTTTGTGAAGTTTATGGGTGTTTCATTTTACTTGAAATGCACGCTGACTTTTTTTTTTTTACCTTGATAACCCCCTCCCCCTCTAAAAATTAAGGACATTGCATAAATCACATCACCAACAGGAAGTTGCATCAATCGAGTCTCCTGAAGACCAAAAGTAAATTCTGAGAATGTTCATCTCAATGTACAGTCCTGTTACCTAAATTATTTCTGACACGTATCAGTAAACAACTTAATGGTGCTAAGTGTTGTCATGCTATTAGAATCGACAAGGGCGCAAGTTTCATTGCTGGGGACACATATGAAACAGGTGGCTTCCCTTTTGGAAATTTTGAGTGTCCAACACTTACTTTCCTGCCTTCTGTGAAATTTTCTGAACCTGTTTGTGCCTTCCTTGCGTCAGTTTAACACATTAACACATTTTTCAGCTGGTGTTTTGCGTTTAATGTTTCCTCCAACAGTCGACCTACATGAATATCCTGATCGCTGTCTAACCTACTCTGCCTCTTTCTTCTCTGCAGTGTTCATCATGGCTGCCGGACTGCTGGTCTACCCCTTCGGCCTGAACTCCTCGCTGGTCAGGTCCTTCTGCGGGGACTCTGACATCTACTATGCCGGCGAGTGCCAGATCGGCTGGGGCTACATGCTGGCTATTGTCGGAGTCATGCTCACCGTCTTCTTGCCCTTTTTCGCCAAATATGCGCCGAAGGAGCAGCTGTCCCCCACCCCTCTACCCACGCTGTTATAGTGCAGTGATACGATGTCTTGGTTTTTTTTCTTCTCCCCTCCTGACCACTCTCTAACCTGGGCTTGATGTCATGGAGAGACCCGTTTTTAAAGGCGATGCTGTTTGGGACTCAACAACAAACGCTGTCTTCCTGCATCTGTCGTGTAACTAACTCAGTTAATTTAGATGGAATGTTTTATGTTACAGTAATTTCTGCAGTTATTATGTTTTCTTCATGTCAGTTCTGGAGATGATGCAGTCAGAAGATGCAAGGACCTCGCCTCATATGATTTAAGAAAATGACCACAAACATAACAAGTACTTGCGTTAAAAAAAAAAAAAAAAAAAAATGTCTTTATCCCTTTCTTTCTTTCGTGGGTAAAAAGGCGACATGTGTAACATTCCAAAACAGACTGGCTGCGTAAAGAGAGTGGAAGCATGAGATTATGCGGCAGTTTGATTCGTCCAATCAAATTTTTGAGGAAGAGGTTTTGAAGAACATTTGACTCAATGAGAGAGACACTTTGAACTGACAAAGACTGAGAATATTAAAGGAAGGAGCTGCATCTACTGATGATGTACTGTGCTGAAGCGACTGTACATATGGTCTGGATTTAACAGAACTGCAAAATACCACATTAAAAAGAGAAATTTGATGCTTTGAAGGATTGTTGCTCTGAAAACTTTATCTGCCTTCCAGCCTTGTGACCAGGCAGTGAACCGGTGGGAGTCAGGAAGATGTTTGAGCTTTCAAAGACAGTGCATTTAGTAACAAAGAAAGGACTTAACACAGCTTCAGACCTGCCGAGAGGACAAACTGAAATCTCTTCTTGTAACAAGGAAGTGAATCGTACTAATACGTAGTGGTTTCAGAGTAGAGTTGTCAAAAATGTTGGGATACTGCATCCTTTTGTTAACCTTTTCCCCCAGTTTGTGTAACGTAACCTGCTTGTTAAACATGGGCAAATGTTTTCTGTCTACAACACACACTACTAAACACTCTAATTCAGGAAAAAAATGATTGCAAAAGGCAGGGAGATGTGGGAATTTTGTCAAAAAATGCATGATAAGATGGGCTTTGTTAATGGTAGAACAATTGATCTAGATTTTAAATGTGATCTGACCAACTTGTGCCTTTTAACATAACCAAGACAAGTGTTTAATATCAGGTTATCATCTTTTTTCTGCTGAAAAACTGTGGCTCCTGTTGTGTGATGTGTTTTTATTTCCCCGGTTATATTTCTTCCTCTCAGAAGTCTTTCTCCTGTACTTGATGCAGTATGATCTCATTAACTTGAGAAAATGTTCTGGAGGATTAAAAAAAAGATGATGTCTTCTAATCCTTGGAGGTAACAGCAGAGACACGACGAGAAGAAAAAAAAGGAAAGCAGTGTACTTGTGTTCAATTATGCCCTGAGACATTTTTGCCAATTATCTAGTAGAGCTAAATCACTTGAATTGCGATATTAAAAGGTTGTGACATGCAGCTAACAGATTAATTCCTGGCATCCATGTCTTGCGTGATTTAGAAATTGAATGGCAGAGGAGGGAGCTGTATAAATTGAACTTCGCCTTTGGTTATCTGTGCTGAGCTGACACATTATTCACGTTATGTGTAAGACGTGGCTTAAAATAATTAGCTCCTCAAGTAAGCTAATGTGTTGCTGTGTTTGCGTCAATCCACTTCTCCTTTTTAAGCGCTGGCACCATTCCTGTCATGTTCCAAGGACAAAATGTCTCCACTTACTCTCCCTGTACACTGCCAATTTCATCAAGCTAGACTCCATTTTCTAGTGGGTGTTTATGTGCGTATTAGTGTTGAATAATGGGTTGGATTTTCTTTTTAAATATTTCCCAAATTTGGGTTCCCATAATGACATTTCCTGACATTGAAGGGATAGCCTGGATTTTCTGAAGTGAGGTTGTATGAGGTTCTTATCCATAGTCAGTGTATCACATACAGTAGACATCAAACTGTCTGCCATGAACGTTCGACTGGTGTTAAAGAAAATGGAGATTGTTGTTAGTTGTTCCGTACACGTAAGCTGGGCCGTATATGTCACACCCGCTAGTTTGAGAACTCTATTTTTACATTTATTTTCCAGATCAAACAGGGAAATACAACCAAACACAGACTATCAAAGTTTCTTTCTTTCACCCGAAAGGCTAACGTTAGCTTAATTGCCTTGTTAACTCATCGTAAAACACTTCATTCATGCTCAACAGAAACAAAATAAAACTCACCAAAACGGTCTTAGTCTTGTTAGTCATCCAGTAAAAAAACATACCACTTCACTACTTGTTTGGTTGTTACTGCAAAACTTCCCCTCAGTGAGTTTGCATCTTACCGAAAGTTGGTTTGTTTTTACGAAAGATTATACTGAAGTTAGCGTGCTACACCGGTCGCAATGGCAATGGTAAACATAAAAATGTCTGTCACTCTGACCATCCTGCTGTGATTTCTGTGGTCGGCACCCCCCCAGTTTGGAGAAGCAGGCAAGGGGATCACCATGGAGGCTAAGCAATGTACTGCTGTGGACCGGAGCAGCAAACCATTTCTTAGCCACCTAAAAAAGTCATTATCAGCTATTTTTAGAAGATTTTCAAAGCTTTACCATGTTGTCAGACAGCCCTTTAAGATGGTGAAGTTAAGTTGTTATATCGCTCTCTTCAAAGCCACCAGACTCTTTTGACAAAAGAGTAATTTTACCTCGCAGAACACTGGAGTCGCTGGTCTACTGCTTCCTTGAATCGGTTAGCTGGTGTTATTGTGATATTGGTGTTTCAAAGGGTTAGTTCAGATTCACCAAAGTCGCACAGTAACACAAAGAAACTAACCGATCAAAACAGCAGTAGAGTGGCAACTCCAGTGTTCTGCGAGGTAAAATTCCTTTTTTTTTTTTTTTTTTGACCGTGAAGTCTGGTGACAATGAACAGATCACAGTTAGCAGTTTCCTGTCAGAAAGTGCTGTCTGAAAGCAAAGCAGTGAAAATATTATAAATATAGTGTACACACTGATATTGATTTTTTTAAGATAGCTAAAATAGGCATTGCTGCTGTCCTCATCCACAGCAGTACATTGCTTAGCTTCCATGGCAGTAATAGGGGTGGGCGAAATGGCCCGGGGAACCATCACGGAGTCGATAGTAATTTCGCTTTCAGCCATGCTTGTTGCTGCCGGGTAACAGTATGACGTCAACAAGTCAGAATATCGTGAGTATTGCGATCTGAATTTTTTATATGCTATTAAGTTATACCAGTATTATCGTGAATTAAATGATATGGCTAGGCGGTACTCCTGTCTGCTTCTCCAAAGTTGGAGCATGCAGACCGCCACCTACTGAAGGTAATACACTGACTATGGATACGTACCTCATACAACCGCACTTCAAAAAATCTCAACTATCCCTTTAAAAAATTTACTGTGATTATGTTGCCATATTTGAAAGAAAGTCAGGAGAGAATAATGTTGGTATTGTATTGGACCTCATACTGTGCTTGACTGTGGGAATGACTGGCGTGACTGCACTGGACTTATTCCCCTATTTGTTGAACCATTGTGTGTAAAGTCTCAGCACTGGTGAAAGTGTTTTGGTAGAGTAGAATTCTTGTTTTTTCCATTGTGATGTTTGACTGTAAATAAACTAACTGTACTTGATATCACATGTTATTATTAACTGCCCCGTTTTTCAAAGATATATTTTGAGATATTACCTCATCGTGTTTGCTTTACCTGAATTAACCTCGAAACAATGTTTGCTGTTCTGTGAATTTTCTTTGTAATAAAAAAATATTTCAGAACATACAAAAAAAGAGAGGCTGTACTTTCCCTCAAAGTTTTGGTTAAATGAAACAACTCTTTATATACGTGTTTCACAAATAAATACAAACACAGCTACACCAGAACATGCATGTGAATTTAACTGTTAAATTTCAGTGCTAGTGCACATAACAAACTAATGGCAACACTGCCAGGAGGTTATAGCTTAAACATGCTTATTAAAACTACTTGAACTTCTACCCATAACAAGAGTTATCTATCACTATATAGCACTAAGCTTGGTTTTCATGGACCCACATCAAATACTGGTATACTTTTTGTCTGATTCATCTGAAGATACCTCATTCTCAGACTTCACTGAGTGATTTGACCAGCGCCCTCATTTCTGCATCGCAGACTTTGACAGCCTCCTGTGCGTTCCTCAGCTCTGACGGCAGGCCGGGTCTGACGGATACACACATCAGGACATCTCTGCTGCGGTCATAGTTTCCCACACAGCGGTGCACTTGACCACGGATGAGACGGGGCAGCTCCTGCTCCTGTGAGACAAGAGGCAGAAATGAAGATTAAGTCGAGTCAGACTGTCAGGGTGTCAGGGGCAGGTTATGTTTCCTGGTCCCAGAAAACTTTACAGGTACAATATGAAACTTTTCTGCATTAAAGTTCCCAGTAAAAACCTCCTGAACGTCTGGATCGTAAATGTTCAGAGAAAAAAGGTGAGCATACATTAGCTGGAACGAGCAGCCTCTCTGTGATAAGCCTAACAGCATTGGAGTAACACTGATTTTTTAAAATGTGAAACTGTTTATTCAGTGTTTGTACCAGTTTAAATAACCTGTTCTGTTTGTTTTGGAGAGGAAGAGACCTCTGTGGATACTTGAGCTCCCGGTAAAAACCTCCTGAACAATGAACATTGAAGGAAATCTAACCAGGAGAAACTAACTGCAATGACGGCATTGTTCCATCTTTTCTTACCGATTTGATTGAGAGACCCCTGGCGGCAGAAAATTACATTTTGTATGTTTGAAGGAGTTGTTGAAGTAGCCAAGTTACTTATTTTGCAACTCACATTTTCATAGAAGACGCACTGAACAACCTCCCTCCCATCTCTCATGAGGAAGTTCTTGGCTCCGTGACGACCCAGAGTGACCGCAGAGTCGAGAGTAGCTGAGGGAAGAGCAAAGCCTGTCACTTTGATGGTGTTTAAAAATACAGTGGCCATCAGAGACAACAGCAAGTTCTAATCCACTGACCAAATATCTCAAATAAGTACGGGACTTTGTCCTTAAACTGGCTCCAGTGTCTCATGCCATCAATAACTGCAGTCAGGATCCTTAGCGAGTTTTCCATGGCTGGCTTTTCTGGAAGTGTGCCCTGCTAAGCACAAACACAAATAATGCAGTGATCACAACTATACCATGAAACATTAATGGCACAATTTGAAATCTTTGTACATTATTATATATTTTCCACTTATTTTTCTACCTGAGTTTGTCGCACAGTCTGAGATTGATTTGTGCTCCTTTTTCCTTGAAACGGGGAACTCAGCGGCCCAAAGCTGTTAGTAAACTTCCAGGAGTTGCTTTGTGGCTGTGCTGCACGAGCAGAGGGCCTGCTGGGTGGTGGGACAGGAGCGGGCGCAGGTCTCGGCTGCTGGGAATATTGTGTGGGATTGGGGGGCCTGTAAGATGACTGCTGACCCATCTGAGAGAACCCAGTATGTGGTGTTGGCTTGTTTTGTACACTCTCCCTGATGTGTGGGGCTTGATAGTTGCTCTGTCTGGGGTTAACACCGGGGCTGAAATCCTGTTGTCTCACTGAGCTGCTGGGCTGTCCTATCTTAGAGCTGAAAATAAATATATTTTCACATGCTGGGATCTAAAATTAAAACACCTGTCACATATCACACTGACTTTTTAAACCTTTGATATTTAAACATTTTATTTTGTTTGGTCTATGTTTTTATGTGTTGTCTGTGCTAGCCAGGTGCTCTCTCTTTGGTCATGAGCAAATTAAGTTACAGTAAAACACAAAACTGTGGTGTCCATATTTCTGTAATCCTTTCCAGCTGTGTCTGGATGGTTAACTTTCATTATGTTACAATTCATTATTTGAGTATATAAACATGCGAAAACAAAACGCGCGCGCACACATACACACACGGGAAAAAAAGGCTTGTGGATGATTTGTGATTTTTCAGCATTTTTTGTTGTTAAAAGTATACTATGTATGTGTCAGCTTTTCTCTTTGATTTGTTTTGCCTGAACCTTGTTTCTCTGTGCCTCAGATCCACACTCACTGGTCACCCGTTTGCCAGCCACTCCAGTCTGCCAACTTGTTTCCGGCCCAGCTCAGCCTACCTGTCCTGTTTCTCCCAAGTGCCCTGGATCAACCTAAGACACCCCTTCTTGCTTTATTGAAAATAAATCCACTTTAAACTGAACAGCTGTCTGAGTAACACTTTTGGGTCCAGTTCTCTCTATACCACACGATAATACATGCCAAAGTAATCCCCCTCAATTATAATTTAATTTTAGCTGTTAGGAACATTCCTGGGCACAGCATGCAGGTGAAGTTAGGACTTTGTAAAAAGGTAGTGTCCAGGTGGCAGACCGTACACAGCATGCATCCAAGAGGAAGCTACAAAATCAAAGACACAGCGCCGGCAAAATACAAATACAGCGAGGCAAAATGTTGCCAGGGGTTGGCCTTCACTTTCGCTGGTGATACTGTTCACAGACAGTAACCGACAATTCCTGCTCAGTATACTTTTAATGTACTGTGACAAATGGGTCACACCACTGACCAAAGTCGATGAAACGTACCTTGTGCCTCCAGCTTTGTACGGATGTGGTACAGATGTATAGGTTCTCATTGCAGGGGCAGGCCCAGGAGCAGGCCTGTTGCTGCCATACTGCTGGGGCAGAGTAGACTGTGGGATACCCTGCCTGTTCCACTTGTGGCTTTGTGGAGCAACAGAAACAGGACCAGAGGCCTGGTAACATCCATGGGTACCTGAAGAAAGGTAAGAAAATCTTAAGGCGGCCTCCACTGTCTGTAGCTGTGTTTCTTAATCAATGGGACGACATTTTATAATGTTGTCCTGTTTTATGTTAAAAGGTCTCAATTGTGTGATTTAGCAGGATTTTGAGCATTTTAAAAAATGTAGTTAGATGCCCTGTAAGAGTGAAAGTGTTGAGGGTCAGATAGAAGAATTAACTGTCTACTTAAAGTGCATTTGTATTTTGCTTAGGGTGTGCTGCCACCTAGTGACTACAATGCACTACAATAGAAACTTCAGGAGCCTAACTGGCTGCTTCACCTGATGTGCTGAGAGATGCAGCTGAGCTGGTGCTTGCCGTGTATTCACTGTGGGAGAAGAATTCATTCTCAGAGGGAGCAGATGTCAAAGGAATTCTGTTTCTTTTCTTCTGGTTAAAGAGCGGCACAGACAGGCAGCCTGATGGGAGACAGCAGAGGAAATATATCTGAAAATATTCAAATGCTCAGTTGATTAGTCCATACAAAACAATACTACAAATTTAGCAACCAGAGGTGGTAGATGTACTCAGATACTTTACTTTAGGTAAGTAAAAGTAGTAATACCACACTGTTAAATACTTTGTTACTAGAAATTATATAGTATAGTATAGTATCGTATAAAAGTAGTAGTGTCAAAATAGACTTGCAGTATCATAAGTAAAAGTACTCATTATGCAGAATAAACCCACTACAGCATAAAATATATTATATAATTCATAAGTACCGAGGTGTTCATCACTTTAATGTTGCAGCTTGTGAGAGTGGAGCTCATTTTAATTACTTTATTTAGTGCTAGGTAGCTTCACCTACAATAGTCCATCATGTTTATTGTAGGTGATAATATTTTGTATAAATAATAGTAATCTGCAACATAACTAAAGTTATCAAATAAATGTAGTGCAGTCAAAAAGATGTAGCGTGGTGTTCGTATAAAGTGGCACAAAATTGAAACGTTCAACTAAAATACATGGGTCAATGTACTTAGTTACTCTCCAGCACTGTTACCGACATAATACTGTAAGTAGCTACTATAGATTCTTTCTTTGGGTATGGTGCTGCACCACAAAAAGCAAACTGGAACCATTATTTTAGGATATTTAAATAATATTATATGGCAGCTAAAACTGTATTTAAGACGTCCTTCATTCCAAGTACCATCAATATCCTTAACTCAACAACATGACTCATACATTTTAAAGCTGAATTAATGTGTCAAGTGTTTTGTAATGACCTTGTATGTTTTTTTTACTGACTATATGTCTGCTTTTTACTTTTTTTTTTACTTTGTCGCTTGTGTCTGGTGAGTCGAGGACAATATTCCACTCCTGGTGTACAATAAAGATATATCCAATTCTAAAAATACACTGTAGAGCATGCAGAGCCCCATTTTATTTTTTTAATGTAAATCACAACACACTGATCACTGAACCTGGCAAACTATTAATATGAGTTGAATAAATATGCAGGTGTGAGTATCATGAGGTGAAAACAAACCTGCTGTTGGCTTGGCTGGCTGGGTTTCCTGTCTCCTCATTATGATCAGCTCATCCAAGTAGCGGGTGGTATTAGCTAACTTACAGAAAGAGATCAACAAAATGAAGTGATAAAAATGGTATAGTCCTTAACACTGATGTCCTGGTAAGTGCTGGTCAACTAAATGGTTCTTTGTGGGGGAAAGTGGTGGGTTAAGTTACACCAGCTTATGTTTTGCTGTTTAGCAACAACTGTAAGCTAAAGTAGTTAACATTAGATAACATTAACGTTAGCTAAAGAGCTAAGTTACTGATACATTTTCAGACAGCTAATCTAGCTAGCTACGGGCTACCTAGCAACCATTACAGCTATAATGTATAGCTTAAAGTTGTAACTAATTTTTATTTACTACTCCAGCGTGTTTCTATGAACGTTATAGGCTAATTTATTACTTACTTGTTTTTTGTTGTTGTTGTTTTTTGTTGTTGTTGTTGGGAAAAACGAAACGTCCTTTAGCTAACAGTTCAGCCCGTTGGAAAGCGACACGCGCCAAAAGTTACTGGTGACGTATGTTGCCTTCAGGTTCAACACAGCAAGCTCGGAGATCATATTGAAAGTCGGATTGCATTCAAATACTTTAAGTCGACATAAGGTTTTTGTTGTAAATGACAGTCTTTCTTTGTCTGTGGTGCCTTTTTAGAGTGATGATAAAATATTTTAGGCCCATGTTACTGATGCCTCATATTAAGCATATTCATTGTGTACATCACCTCCATAACTTCAATGCTAGTTTTCACACCCTCCCAACCTTTATCACACTCTGTTTGGTTGATGACTGAGAAAGACCTAAAGTTAGGTTAGCAATTATCATATGCATATAATGTAATCACTGGGTCCTCAATAGTAATGTTTGGTAGATTATTTCTTTGTTGTAACAATGTTTCTTGGCAATAAATCTTATACTGTTGGAAAGCTGCAGGCCAGGCTGGTATGGCTTTCTGCCTGATAACTGTCATCTGCCAGGTTTAATATGCAGTGCAGTTTTATATCAATCAATCAATCAATCAATCAATCAATTTTATTTATAAAGCCCAGTATCACAAATCACAATTTGCCTCACAGGGCTTTACAGCATACAACATCCCTCTGTCCCTCGCAGTGTAAAAGGCAAAACTCCCCCCAAAAACCCATTTAATGGGGAAAAAAACCCAAAACAAAACTATACTATATTTTTAGTAGGGGGTCCCTGCTCGGTCTCTGTTTCAGCTAAGGGGAACATTGAGGCCCCCTGATGTAAGCAGGAAGTAATTGGCCAGCACTCAAAGTTATAAACATCCTAACAATGAAAAACCATATTCTTTAGTAAATAAGAATAGTTTTACTGATATAGGACCTTAATCTTGCTGCTTTCATTACAGTGAGGTTAGACTTTAACTGAGCAGTTGACTGGCCAGGTCTCAGATCAACATTATTTAACTTAACTGGTCACTCTTTAGACTGTTATGTGTAACTAGAGTTTAACCATTCCTCCTCTTGCTCGTAAGGAGCAAAAAAGAACTAACCACACACTGCCAACTAGTTGTTTTACCTGAACTGTCAATAATAAGGTTAAATTATTCAGCATTTGTCCGAAGGTGCTAAGTTTCACTCTGCACTTAGAAAATTTTTGTCAAGATCACAATACTTATATTAAACAACCTTGGTATATCACTTACAAAATTTTACTCTCAATTGTTAAAAGCAAATTTCACTCCACTTCTGAATCATACCCGTCGGGATCTTCTGCACTGGTCTAACATGCCTCTATCATTAATTGGACAAATTAACACAGTTAAAACGAACAGTCTCCCAGCCTATATATGCCCCTATTGCAGCTAACCATCTGTTCCCAGCCTCCCTCATCGACAAAGCATTTGATCAGTGGTCCCAAAGCAGGTGTTTCAAATATAAGCTTTCTGCATAATGAAGGAACTTTGATGTCATTCGATCAAATCAAGAACAAATTTAATCTTCCTCCACATAGTTTTTTTTTTTTTTTCCGCTTTTTACAAATTAGATTTTATTAAAAGTCAGTGTATACATTATCCCTCCATGCCACCAAAAGCATCTCTTGATTTAATCTTGGAAATCAAACCAGAAGTCAAGGGAACAATATCCAAGCTTTATACGTTTAATTTTGAGTTGGAAGACTCTTCACTTGTGGCTATGAAGGAAAAGTGGGAGAATGATCTTGAATGTAGCATATCAGAAGATAAGTGGTCTAAAATTCTTGAAAACATTCACTCTTCATCTATCTGTGCATGATATGCTCTTATTCAATTTAAGATTGTTCACCGTCTTCATCTGTCTAAGGTCAAGCTCTCTCGAATTTTTCCGGAAATTAGCCCCACATGTGACAGATGCAATCAAGCCCCTGCCTGCCTTTACCACACATTCTGGTCATGTCCCACTTTACTAACGTTTTGGTCTTCTATATTTAAACTGTACTCAAAAACAGTAGGCTGTACAATTAAACCATGTCCGTTCCTTGCTCTTTTTGGTGTGCCATCAGGGGATGTCATTTTAACGAACACTCAACTGAATTGTATAGCTCACTCTGCTCTTTTGGCAAGACGTCTTATTCTTTTAAACTGGCAGAGTGACTGCCCTCCTTCCTTTGGCAGGTGGATCTGTGATGTCATGTATTTTCTCAAAGCTGAAAAGGTTAGATATGTATTACAATGAGCCACTGGTAAATGTAGTGTAATATGGCAGCCTTTTATTTCTTAGGTGGATCAGTTCACTACACCTCTTAACACTTAGAAAAGGGTTTTGCTTGGTATAATTCTGAAACTGTGATCTGGTGCTCTGTTGTGTTGTGTTTTTTGTTTTTTTTTTCTTAGGGTTACACAACTGTAAATGTATTTGGTTGTGAGTATTTTGATTGTCAGTGTGATATGATTTTTTATGTAATAAGGACATGATGGTTAGATGTCGCTTTACAATGGCGCCAGATAAACATATATATATTTATTTTTTATTTTTTCTTGTTGCACACGTTGTACGAGATGCGCATGTGTATTATTCGTGATTCGTCATTTTCACAACATGCTTGTGTTGTTGTTTTCTTTTAGGGAGGGACTGGCGTTTCCGTATGGGTGTGGCCTTTTTTCAGGCCCCCATTTTTGGTTTTTTTTACTTAGCCTATAATAATGTATTATGTATAATACTTGGGCAACCTTTTGTGCTTTCGTCATGTTGTGTCCATGAATCTTTTGTGTTTAACAAAGCTCAATTAAAAAAAAGAGGTTAAAAGATCACAATACTTGAGGCCTTACCATCCATATATGATGATGAAAGAGGTATATGAATTACCTTATATAACCGAGTGAAGTAGGCAGAATGAGATAGATAGAGAGCAGACAGGGGTGTAAATATCATGAGTGCAGGCAAAGCAGTTACACTGGGGCCCATGGGGCGAGGGTGCCCATACAGAGAGCAGCCCCTCCAACAGCATGTTGGCCAGAGAACAGGCGCTCATTCAGAAATACACCCGTGTTTAAAGAAGAACTCAGGTTAGATTTAAAAAGGTGGGGTCAGTAGCAATCTATTCTACAATGAAATTATGTGTTTGCTTTACTTAAACTATAAAACCAAATCAACTACAAAAAACATTTAATTGTATGAGTACTTTCTTATTTTATTTGTTGTTGTTTTTTTTCATTTACAGATTTGCGCTGATGGTTGCTGGATGATATACTGTATATGTTGATGTTGTCCAGTGTCAAGTCATAGCTAGTTTAGATGCAGAATCTTGCACTAGGGCCCATCATAACAACGTGCACTGGGGCCCATCCTAACTACCATACACCACTGGCAGACAGTAGGGCGTCTGAGACTTCCAATTTCAGCTCTTGACACAAGTGTCAGCCTTTCTTTCTCATCCCTTATAGGATCCCTCTCGCCACAGGAAAACACAATCTGCACCTAGATCCTTATCACACAACTGGAACCCTGTAAAAGAGACATTCACATGTTCTTCTCATTTGTTACCGTCGTGATACGACTGCAATGCTCAGCTCACACGCAGCCCTCACTTGACTTCTCATGGTGTTTCAGGAGATGAATTAAAGTAAACAGAGAGAGACGGAGACATCTGGAGAGTCAATAAGGGGAGACAAGGGCACAGGCGACACACCTACCAGCTCTGCCCTTCGTTTTGCACAGAGCCCGAGGCTAAATCTCAGCCTCAGCACGTCTGTGTAACATCCTCTCTGAGAGTCCGTAGACCACTCTTTGATCCTAACACACATGGAGTCTCTGTGTTGCGTTTCCTCCGTCGGCGAATCCATGGCAACAGCAGCATGAATGGTCTATTAAGGGTGGTCTCCACTAAACCGTATGCCTCTGAGAAGCTATGCTTCAGCAAACATTTTGTGTAAGTGATTTGACTTTATTCCAGGTGAGAAACAAAACAGCTGCTACCTGAATCCTCTGAATCGCCAAAACAAATGATTCAGTTACTGAGTCATGATTGCTGTAACACCACTTATGTTCTGATGTAATAAAAATATGACATCTTTACGGGGTTTGTTTACAAAGAAATTGTACAGATGTGTAGCGCACTGTGAGTCGGTGCTGGTGAAGTCAGGGTAACAGAAACCTACATTTGGTCCCCTGAACTGCAAATCCTACGACCTTCAGTAAATGAAACCCATTTATTAATTTTCCAGTGCTGTATATGTCCATGGCAGCGTGGCGATGCAGTGGTTAGCATTGATCCCTCACAGCATAAGTGTTCCCAGTTCAAACCTGGATTTTTTGTTTTATTTTAGGGCTATACCCAAAAGACAATAAGCATGCTAAAACAAATAATGATAGCTTTGTCTTCTGCACTCCAAAAAAACGGATTGCAATGTTTTGGAAGAAGACTAACAGACAAATTGGATTAGACAAATGCGAATAACTTTTTTTTTTTTTAAGAAAAAGTAATGCACATATGAAAAGGGAAACAGGAGGTGCATTACGAATTGCATACTTTTTCTTTTTACTTTTAGTAGGTACTGCAGTTACCCTTACCCAATCAGGACATACTACTTCCTCATAACATTACGCCCTGAACTTAGAGATTAGACTAACATTAAGTAAATCAAGACACTCAATATGTGCATCTTTTATATTTTTTGTTTCGTGTGATACTGCACCCCTGGCTCTTTTGATATTGCTATTTGCAGCAGTGGACAAAGTACCCAGATATTCTACAGTAAGTTAAAGTAACTCAGTCCATAGGGACTTGGCTTGGGAACCGGAGGGTTGCTGGTTCAAGTCCCTGCCCGGACCAAAATATGGAGCGTGGACTAGTAGCTGGAGAGGTGCCAGTTCACCTTCACCCTTCACTCTGACATCTCTCTATTTAATGCATGTAAAAAGGTCCTGTTTTTGCATGTATGTGTGTATTTCGGGCCTGTGTATGTATATGATAACAGAGTGAAAAGACTGAATTAATAAAGTATATACAGTACAGGCCAAAAGTTTGGACACACCTTCTCATTCAATGCGTTTTCTTTATTTTCATGACTATTTACATTGTAGATTCTCACTGAAGGCATCAAAACTATGAATGAACACATGTGGAGTTATGTACTTAACAAAAAATGTGAAATAACTGAAAACATGTTTTATATTCTAGTTTCTTCAAAATAGCCACCCTTTGCTCTGATTACTGCTTTGCACACTTTTGGCATTCTCTCGATGAGCTTCAAGAGGTAGTCACCTGAAATGGTTTACCAACAGTCTTGAAGGAGTTCCCAGAGGTGTTTAGCACTTGTTGGCCCCTTTGCCTTCACTCTGCGGCCCAGTTCACCCCAAACCATCTCGACTGGGTTCAGGTCCGGTGACTGTGGAGGCCAGGTCATCTGCCGCAGCACTCCATCACTCTCCTTCTTGGTCAAATAGCCCTTACACAGCCTGGAGGTGTGTTTGGGGTCATTGTCCTTTGAAAAATAAATGATCGTCCAACTAAACACAAAACCGGATGGGATGGCATGTCGCTGCAGGATGCTGTGGTAGCCATGCTGGTTCAGTGTGCCTTCAATTTTGAATAAATCCCCAACAGTGTCACCAGCAAAACACCCCCACACCATCACACCTCCTCCTCCATGCTTCACAGCGGGAACCAGGCATGTGGAATCCATCCGTTCACCTTTTCTGCGTCTCACAAAGACACGGCGGTTGGAACCAAAGATCTCAAATTTGGACTCATCAGACCAAAGCACAGATTTGCACTGGTCTAATGTCCATTCCTTGTGTTTCTTGGCCCAAACAAATCTCTTCTGCTTGTTGCCGCTCCTTAGCAATGGTTTCCTAGCAGCTATTTGACCATGAAGGCCTGATTCGCGCAGTCTCCTCTTAACAGTTGTTCTAGAGATGGGTCTGCTGCTAGAACTCTGTGTGGCATTCATCTGGTCTCTGATCTGAGCTGCTGTTAACTTGCGATTTCTGAGGCTGGTGACTCAGATGAACTTATCCTCAGAAGCAGAGGTGACTCTTGGTCTTCCTTTCCTGGGTCGGTCCTCATGTGTGCCAGTTTCGTTTGTAGCGCTTGATGGTTTTTGCGACTCCACTTGGGACACATTTAAAGTTTTTGCAATTTTCCGGACTGACTGACCTTCATTTCTTAAAGTAATGATGGCCACTCGTTTTTCTTTAGTTAGCTGATTGGTTCTTGCCATAATATGAATTTTAACAGTTGTCCAATAGGGCTGTCGGCTGTGTATTAACCTGACTTCTGCACAACACAACTGATGGTCCCAACCCCATTGATAAAGCAAGGAATTCCACTAATTAACCCTGATAAGGCACACCTGTGAAGTGAAAACCATTTCAGGTGACTACCTCTTGAAGCTCATCGAGAGAATGCCAAGAGTGTGCAAAGCAGTAATCAGAGCAAAGGGTGGCTATTTTGAAGAAACTAGAATATAAAACATGTTTTCAGTTATTTCACCTTTTTGTGTTAAGTACATAACTCCACATGTGTCCATTCATAGTTTTGATGCCGTGAGTGAAAATCTACAATGTAAATAGTCATGAAAATAAAGAAAACGCATTGAATGAGAAGGTGTGTCCAAACTTTTGGCCTGTACTGTATATGTATATATAAAAATATCATTTTACAAGTAAAAGTCCTGCATTCAAAATCTTACTTAAGTAACAATAGTAGAGTTTTAGAATAAAAATACAGGCTACTTAAAGCACCACATGTAGTAGTACTTATTGTGCTATCAAGATAATGTTTATTATTTTAAAGGATTATAATTATTGATGCATTTAATGTGCTCATCATTTTAAAGCTACAGCTGATAAAGGTGGAGCTTATTTAAATTGTTTATATGCTGCTGGGTGGTTTAATCAAAAACATGAACGCCTAACAGTCACAGAGTGGCAGGACAAACAACACTTGCATCCTTGTGTACTGTATATATTTTTCATATTTTTTGTATATTGTATATTTCTGTATATTCCACCTCTTGACTAAATTTTGAGTACTTATGTCAATTCTGGTACATTGAGAGCAAGTCTACCGGAATCAAATTCCTTGTAGCTATGTACATATGTACAATAAAGCTGATTCTGATTCTGATAACCATTCATTTGTTGATTTATGTTTTGTATTTTTGAATATGTAAAGTAGCTGATGACTAAAGTTATCAAATAAATGCAGTGGAGTAAAAAGTACAATAGTTCCCTCTGAGATACTGGAGTAGGACTATAAAGCAGCAGAAAATGGAAGTGCAAAAGTAAACTACAAGTACCTCAAATACTCAAGTACTTAAATAAATGTACTTAGTTACATGCCATCACTGTCTATTTGTAGACTATCCCCTGCATACTGTATCCGGCTTCAGTGATCGTGAACTACCTCATGTGTTTCATGGTCAGCTCTGCATAGTCTGGAGAGCATGTAACACAATCTTGTGTAATATATATTTTCCGTCACCGGGCTATATATTGTCCCTCCGGATAAAACGGTAACCTGAACGTTGATTACGGCTTTCCGACAACCCAAACTGGCAACCTGCATGTTGTTCAGGGGGAGGCGCTAGTCCGCAGTAGTTTCTGGAAGGAACCTCATGCTTGCACCATGGAGAAAGTGAGTGTCCTGCAACCAATTTCATCATTATTAGAATTATTATTATTAACATTAAACCTACATATATAAAACTACCCATGAGTTAGTTTAATTTTGAGTCTCTTTGCGAGAATAATCTGGAGGTCAGCGAAGTTAGCACGCTCTCAACACTGGGACTTTACTATTTGCTAATATCAGACAGCTAGCTAGCTTGTTAGCTTAGCGTCAATCCGGTAGTAATGTGTTGTAGCTGTTTGGCTGATGTTGTCTGATTGGGCTTGAGGTTGTTACAGCCAACACAAGATATTTTAACAACGCTGCTGTGCTACGTAGCTAAACTCTATCAAAATAGTGCAAACTTAATGTGCGGCTGTGGCTAATTTATGATAGCACACGGCAAGGTTAGCTAATAGTTAAGCTAACGGCTATGACTTTACATTTGTCACAACTGCTTCATCACTGAATGTGTCTGAGTGAGATCTGCCTGCTTCTGTAGCTCCTGTCCATGCCTCAGTATTACAAAACAGTTTGCTAACTGCTAGCAAATGACCGGCAAGTTAGCAAATCACTGTGTCACAGCTAACGTGGGTACACAATGTGAGCGCTATCATTACAGGGGGTGACGGGCAAATGAAAGCCACAATTAAGCCAGTAAGTGAATCCCTGTGTTAAAATGTTGTGTCAGGAGACCGACAGCTAAACTGCGGCAGTCTGTCAGTAGCACATGCTGCGGGAGTATTTTTGGAAAGGCTTCAGCGATGTCTTAAGCACCGTGTGCTCACACCGGAAGATCATTCTAGAGGCACACGGCGCCGCTGTCATGGCTACAGCCGCATTTTGTCGTCAGCTGCCGTCCTCTTCACACTTGTGCACCCGGACACTTCAAGCATCATTGTATATTCCTTCATCATGAGACAACACCACTGAGTAAAAGTAATCACAGGTACATGCACGAGCTTATAAGGCATCATAACTTGTCTGGTGACACCTCTAAACATCACCAGGACGTCTGCTAGTCCTCAAAAAGCCAATTAAATTGAATTTTTATAAATATGAGGCTTTAAAAGTCATTGAATACTATGAAATGAATTCGTGAGGTCTAAATTGCAACCAACATTATATCAAATCAAGCACAAAGTACAAATCAACCTACCACTGTGCCTAATACTGTCTTTGTACTTTATACTTTAACTTACTGTCATGGTCCTGACTGATGCCCACGACCACTGCTATTATTACTAGTCATACTTCCACTATTATTATGCACACATGACTATTATTGTCACATACATATGATATCATATCCTCCTGAGACCCCAGCTGTTGTTTGGTATGCATTTTCCATTTCTCTAAATTATATGGGAATATAGGACGTGATACGTATAAAAGAAACAATGCATTTGTCTTTTGAACAGGAAGTAATTTTTGGTTGGATGGGTGTCCTCATTTAGGGACAGTGAGTTTATTTTTAATAGTCACAAGCGTTTAATAAATTATTAAATGTTTATTCCAATACCTAAACATTTGTAGTGCTTAGAGCAATCGTCTTCCATGCGGAAGGTCCTGGGTTCGAATCCTGCTGTGGTCAGTGTCAGCAATGGCATGCGGTCGCAAGAGGCTCCCACCGCCGTATCAAACGAGGATCCTTAAGGGGGGCACGTCTCAGGCCTGTTGTAGACGGGAGGTTCCAGATGTAAAAACGGATTAATTCCAATACCTAAACATTGTTGTGCAAAAAAAAAAAAAAAATTACAAACTATGCACCAACTATTTAATGTGTTGTAACTGCATGGGTTAGAGGTCACTGTTAAATTGCAACATATCTAAAAGTCTTGTGATTTGTTTGTTTTGTAACTGTAAATTTTCCCAGCTTCATACTTCGGTCTACAAATGTCCTTTTTGTCTGTAGGGACAGTCTGTCACACATGATTGGCCTGTGTGAAATGCTGGGATAGTAGAATAATAACATCCCAGTGTCCTCAAATGAGTATTTCCTGATTAGCAGCATTTTATCTTGTTGCTATTACTTTAATTGATAATTTGTATGCCATATCAAACTACAGACATAAAATTTGATCAGGTTTTGTAGCTTGTCCACTTTTGTGTCGGGACTGAGCAGAAAAGTGTCCGCAAACGAGGGCAACGGGTTTAAGTTAAGCAGAATTAAGTATAAGGGGCAGGAAACCCAAAATGTAATGTGCGATGTGAGGATGCAGGGTCTCAGGAGGATAATATTTACTTACAACATATATGCTACCATAATACTATTATAATTATATTATTACATATTTGCCCTGCATCTCTCTCTGTTGCTGTCTATCATTATGTCACATTTTGTCATGGATCACTGTAAATGTATTATGTTGATCTGTTCTGTACACAAGACATCTATTGCACGTCTGTCTGTCCTGGAAGAGGGATTCCAACTCAGTTGCTCAACCTGAAGTTTCTACAATTTTTTCCTTAGCTGCTGTGAGGGTCTAATGACAGAGGGATGTCGTATGCTGTAAAGCCCTCTGAGGCAGATTGTTATTTGTGATATTGGGCTTTATGAGGAAAATAGAATTGAATTGAGCTTACCTGTTCCATGAATGTAGATTAACCCAACTCACTCTAATAACCTTATTCCTACATAATACCTACTCTAGACGGGACACCATGTACAGCCTACTACTTGCTATTATACTTGCTATCAATGCTTGAATAAGAAAAAGATGATTTTCCTCCAAAAAACGACTATTACATTTAGAAAAAAAAGATCCTAAAGTACTTAAAACATTACATTTGTCTCATATCTGTGGACACCCTGATTACAGGAAACCAAAACGCTCAAAGTTCTTCCATAACACTGTTAGCCAAAACATCTTGAAAAGCAGCTAAAGGTATATTATGCAGGAATTTCCTGAAACACAAGGTTTTGACTACCTCATTTATGTAAACTGACCTGTTTAACAGTTACATTAATAATTCTATATTAATTCCAGCACCCTTTGATGCACCATTGCATTGTCGCCTGTTCAGCTTTGTTGTTGTTTTTAACTATGTCTATTTCTGTTTAAGAGCATCAGCAGTAACGATAAATGAACGTTTCTAGACAGACTGTCTCTCAGTTTAAATTACCCTAAGCAACTAATTTACTGTGATGGTCTGAGCAGAGACAGTGCTTATTTTCTGAAACTAACATTTTAAAAAGTGGGGTCGTATTTGGTGGATTTAAACCTTCCTGCTCTGAGGAAACAAGCTAACCCCTGGGTAATCTGTGGGCGCATTCACATTGGGATAGTCCGGGGGACTCGGTTCAATTGGGCGGGGAATGCTGAAAAATTTCACACCTTCGGTTCACTTTCACACTGCGCTTTTTAAAGCGGACCAAACCGCCTGGACATTGTCACGCAGTTACAACAGTTGCTTGTTTGGATTGGATTGCATTTCCCACTTTAAGCAAACCGCACCAGTTTTCACTTGCAAGTGAACTGAGAACTCCAGTTTTCAAGCGGACCAGAGTTCGTCGTTTGGTCCGCACCAGAGTTCGAACGAGGGTTCACACCACTTCAAACAAACCAAACTATCCGTGGAAGCGGACATGGGTTTCAAGTGGACCAAATAGCACCAGTGTGAATGCGTCCTTATATTTAGAGTAGAGTAGAGTAGAGTAGTTTGCACCTGGAGGATCCTGAATGTACATTCACGAAAAATACATTATCTGTCAGCACCACTGTAGCACCTGTCTGACATGAACAGCTGAGTGTTTCCTTTTTCAGCTCTGCCAGCAGCAGCTGCAACAGCTGCCTTCTCTTTAGTTGGATCGAGTGATAGAGAAGGTGGAGCAGGAGAGCTGTAGTATTGTGAATTCGTCCTATAATGTTTTGTTTGACCATATCCTCTTGACCTGTAGGTTTCAGCACTGAAAGACCAGGGCAACAAGGCGCTGAGTGCAGGGAACATTGATGAGGCTGTACGTTGCTACACCGAAGCGTTGGCCCTTGACCCTTCAAACCATGTCCTGTTCAGTAACCGCTCAGCTGCCTACGCCAAGAAAGGCAACTATGAGAATGCTCTCCAGGATGCCTGTCAGACCATCAAGATGAAGCCTGACTGGGGCAAGGTGAGAATGTTCTGTCATTTTTCAGTTTATAAATTATGTAGGGATTAAAATTGCGAAGACAAACTAAAACCTCTCCCTTTCTCAATCAACCAGGGCTACTCCCGCAAAGCTGCAGCATTGGAATTTCTTGGCCGATTGGAGGATGCCAAAGGAACCTACCAAGAGGGACTCCGGCGAGAGCCAAGTAATCAGCAGCTAAAGGAGGGTTTACAGAACATCGAGGCTCGGCTTGCAGGTAAAAACTGTTGAAGTGGTGATGTACTTTATCCTACAGAAAAGATGGCATTATGATGTAAAAACCGAATGACTCATTTTTCCCTCCTACGTGGGTGGAAGATTGAGAGATTACTGCCGACAGGATCACTAAAGTAAAATCACATTGTGAGTGTTCAAGTTTTCAAAAGGAGAGTGGGCAGTCCACTTGGGTTTTGAGTGTTGTGATTCATTCAGACAACAAACAAGTAGTAGGGGTTACAGATGAGAGAAAGCTCTGCTAAATTTAATCCTAGACCAGTGTAAGATGTGTTGGCATTAGGAATGCAGCTCTTGATTATTTATTGACGGAGTATTCTACAGAATAATCATCATCATCAGATAAGAAATAATTTTGCTTTATCAAAGAGCAGCAGTAAATACAAAGAGAATATAAGACAAGTTTTGAATGAACAACTAATTGATCTTCTTTTTTAGAAAAATTAACATTTTCATTGCTTAAATTGCAAACAATAATTGGGTTCCAATTGCTACTTACACCACTTGGTGTTTTGATTTTGGGGGTATTTTAAGCATCGCTGTGAGCAGTGTACTGTAGGTATGTGTGACTCTTAATAATAACACGAGTGAAGCTCAGGCTTTCACAAATCTTTTTTTCCCTGTGGTAATGTTTTCAAGTTAGCCTACAATAAGTTTTGCTTGTTTTTGCTTGTTTATGCGATATATCAATATAATTTCATGCAAGATACACATTTTGACAACACCGCTTATGTCGATGTAGGGTCAAGTTGCGTTACATAACACATACCAGTGTGCATCTCTCCACTCTCACACTCTCCACAGAGCTCTGCCCCACTCACTCGCTCACAAGTTCTCCATCTACACTCAAAGAGACACAGAGCTGCTACTCTGTTTAATCTGTCTGTTAATTAGTTCACAGCGTGATATCGGGCTAAATGTTGCACCTGCTAAGCTGAATCAGTCTGTGAGATGAATGAAATTACTGCAGTAGCACATGTGCAGTACAGCGCAGCGCTGCTAGTGTGTGTGAGGTGGATCATGGCAGGTCACCATTCTTCTTGGTAGTTGTAGTCTTGTGTGACATGGAGACAAAGCCTGGATGCAGGCGACAGATTTGTTTTTATAAAATGCAGCGACAACACAAACGTTTCATATACAAGACGTATATAATATGGACATAGTGTCTGTTGCTCCGTCCCTCCCTTGGCTTCTCTGTGGATGCTGTGTGCATAAAAAGGATTAATAGCCTAAATAAATGAAAACAATTAAATCATTTTCCAGCACTAGATTCATTTGAAAGGCCAACGTATGGTTAACGACTTTTTAACTCCTGTCACAGATATTGATGATTATTTCAGATCAGACGGATTTAGGCCAACTTGATACTTTTATTAGTTGTGTTATAGTTTTGTGGCCTTTGCTGCAAACCTTTAAACCTCTGTAGCTCCAGTGCTGTGTGCAAAAGGTTAACCTACAGCCCTGATTTTTATTTTATATCGTGTCATTTACATGTTGTGCAGCTGCATATTTTCAAACAGGGAAACAATCCCTGTCTTTTCATTTTATTTTAATCTCAGTCTATTTTTATAAAAGTGCTTGTGACATCTCAAATGTGGCTTTGACTTGCAGCTGAAAACATGTAGCCCATTTCGTAGAAAATACCGAGATATATATCGTGTATCACCAGTCAGCCTGTAAATATTGAGATATGAATTTTTGTGTATAGTGCACAGCTGATGCTTTCTCTTTTCTGTCATTTTGCAATCTGCACTCTAAAATCACGTCTTCTGTTTTGAGCATGGGTTTATAATTTTAAGTGCCTGCCTCAAGTCTCATGACCACAGTGTAAGCGCATTGTGCTACAGTAATAATTATCCGTGCGAAGAAACAGTGCACAGTATGTAGTTCTAAGGATTAAAGGAAGCTTCAATGCAAATAATTTTCATCTGCCATTTTTAGTATTGAGTGAATCAAGTTCTGGAGCCATTGTTTCGCCTCTAGTTGGCATCCTGAGTGCTTCTGTGTGACCGTATAAATCACGTTAATAATCACCAATTTTTGCTTCAACAGAAAAAACAATGATGAACCCCTTCGCCATGCCCAACTTGTATCAGAAGCTGGAGAGTGACCCTCGGACCCGTGAGCTACTGTCAGATCCCAGCTACAGAGAACTGCTGGAGCAGCTCAGGAACAAACCATCAGAGCTTGGCACGTATGTACACTTTCAAAAATGTGTCAGTTTTAACAACATTCTGCTGTAGGGAGAAGTTTGCCTTCAGGGCTTTCTGTCAGAAAGGGATTTCTTGGTTAAGGTCAGGAAAAACATGGTGGTTTCGGTTAAAACAAATAGATTAGAATAGAGAAAGGCCCTGAAGACAAACATCTCCTATGTGCCAGCATTCTCTGATTGAAGGTGAACGAATTATGTCTTGAGGCAGGACTCCAAAACAAAAAGATGATTTTTTGGGTAGAATTGCAGTAAAAGATTACACAGTATTTCTAGGCCCACTGTCATTCTGCATTCTCCTGATATTATGATTCATAGTCATTAGAATGTGTAATACTGAAAGGGGTCCAAAATCTAAACTATTGGATCTGTAATGAAACAGAAGTTAATCTGGAAACATGCAGTATCCCTGAATCTTGTGGTATTAGAGATGCATTTATTTGCCTGACTGTTTTGCAGGAAGCTGCAGGACCCCAGAGTGATGACCACCCTCTCTGTGCTGTTGGGACTGAACCTCTCTGAGATGGAAGAAGATGAGGAGCCCACTCCACCTCCTCCCCCCAAACCCAAAGAGACTCAGCCACCACCTCCCAAAGAGGAAGACCTTCCAGAGAACAAGAGAAAGGTTTAAAAAAAAAAAAAAAAAAAAAAAGTGTGATTGACTCGTTCATCATACTTTTTACTCTTAATGAGTTTAAGCCATTTTGTGATGAAGCCTTTTTCTGAGTTACTTTTAATTTCTGATTTCTTTTTTTTTTTTTTCCAGGCCTTGAAGGAAAAGGAACTCGGGAATGCTGCGTACAAAAATAAGGACTTTGACACGGCGCTGAAACATTATAACGAAGCAATCAAACACGACCCTACCAACATGACCTATTTATCTAATCAAGCAGGTACATATTCTTACATGCTGGAAAACAAATGCCAGCCTCACTCATTTGAGCAGATTGACACATAGGATTTCTCATGTATAGAATTCATCTGGGCTATCCACTGAGAGAAGTTCTGTGCTGGAAAAAATCTCCTAAATCAGACTTTGTGATTGGTTGGTGTTCTGCCACTTGGCTGACCATCACAAGTCCTTAGCTTGGAGTAAAAAAAAAAATTTATTGCCAGCAACATATTTAGATCTAGAGCTTAGGGGGTTCTGCAGAAAGTGATCGGCAGATGGGTTGTCATATGTAGTAGTGTCAGTAGCGGGTTTAAAAAGAAAAAAAAAACACAAAAAAGATACGTGGGATGCTAAAAATACATGTCAATGAACCACAAACTTTTTGCATTATAAGACCTGTTTCCACCAAACACTTTTAAAGGGACATTGTGTAACATTTTCAGTTGTTTATTGGCAAAAATTGATATCTGCATTCATAAATATGTCATTACTGGTGTACTATTACCTCCACCAATAATCTGACTTATTCTCGTAAAAGGAAAATTTAGGATTTGTTTGTACATTGTGCGGGTAAGTCGTCTGTGGGGTTCCATTACGCTTCGCCATCTTGAGAATACACCCGCCAGCAAGGGACATACAGCACCGCCTTCGGCGTTTTCGTTGAGAGCCAGGCCAGCACTGCGTGACCGAGGAGCCGAAGGAGAGGAGCAAGAGGCGCTTTGCTGCTACCCTGGCAAATTTGAAACAAAGTCCCACTCTTTGAGCATAATGCAGGATCATGCATATGCAGCATCATGGGAGACGGAATCCTTGTCGCCAAGAAAGCGCAAAAGGGAATAGAAAAGGCAGCGTGACCGGCAAATTAACAGAACAGAACAGAACGAAGGCCCACATCCAGGTAGCCTTTCCCAGGTAGAGTGAGCTGCTGAACGAGGATGGTAATGCAATCACAGGCCGGCGCTGCTGTTGACTGTTAGCCCGTGTTAGCGGCCAGTCGCTAACAGCCTCATCCCTCTCCTCGCATCACTGCGCCGCTGTTAGCCGGTGTTAGCCGTTAGCCGCGATTAGCGGTTAGCCGCCGTTAGCGCTGGCCTGTGATTGTATTACCTTTCTCCTTCAGCAGCTCTCTCCACCTGGGAAAGGCAACCCCACTGCTGACCCTTGTTTTTTTAATTCGCCGGTCACGCTGCCTTTTTGATTCCCTTTTGCACTTTCTTGGCGACAAGGATTGTGTCTCCCGTGATGCTGCATAATACATGATCCTGCATTATGCTCAGAGTGGGACTGTGTTATGCGGCAGTAGTGCCGCTGGCCACTATCAGCTATTTCAGTTTACACCTTACACCCGCCCCAACAGTCCTACGTTGTAAACACAGCCAGCATGGTGAGGAGGGGGTTTGTCAACTCGCATCGCGTGTGTCTGTGTAGGAGCCTGAATTAATACTCCATGTAGTATCGGATGACATGGTTTCATCAGTGTTATCATAGCTTTTTGGTACACAGCGGCTACCGTTGTTGCAATACGTGTTTGAAACAGTGAGGCGCTAGAGTGCGCCATCTGTTTGAATGCAATATGTGATTTCAAAGTTAGATGGGAAAATTCCTACACACTGTGGCTTTAAGTATGGTACCTTTCGAACCAAAAGTAACCCTTCAGACATGGTACCTAGACCCTAGCGTTTCCACTGTAAACATTACTCTTTAAGTATGGGCACTCGCTGTATTTCCTCATTACAGGTGACACAGAGGGAAGTCTGCACCTTGTTTATAGTCCACAGAACGAGGCTGCAAACCGACATTTTCAGAACAAAGTAGAACAGGCTGCAGTGAGCGTCTCTCTCCATGGGATATTTGAAAATAGCGGGTTTGTGCATTTAGTCCTTCTCAGGCAAGTTCATGGGTGTAGTGTTGCCGTTGCCCACAGGAACGATGCTGTGCAACGCTTTTTCTTTTCTCCAAGTGAGGATTAGAATATATGCAGTTCACATAACCCAGTCGAAATTAATATGCATAAAATATCTACCCATTGCTAAAAATGTCTGTCATCCAACAGAGACAATAAAAATTAATGGAATGGTCAAAGTTCTCATCGTCACGTTGTCACCTCATGCATTGAGTAACATTAAGAGTTAAAATTCCATCGTAAAAGTTCCTGGCAGTCGGTCCAGTGAATTAAATTATTAAATTGTTACTACAGCTGCTGCAAGAGGTAGCAAAAATCATTTCAATTTATAGTTACAGTCTACTTATATATGTAAAACTTTTGCTCAGTATGAACAGTGGTTACATGAGCCTTAAACCAGCCACAACTCAGCCCTGAGCAGAGTGACCATCCACTATTGACCCATCAACAGACTGCAGTGTTCACAGCTCCATCTTGCAGTACCAGATCTGTGTGCGAGGTACCCCAACACAAGGGGGACCAAAAATAGGGACGGTATGGAACTGTTCCATTGGTGCCATCCACAACTTTTCACAGTGGAAACGGAAAAAAAGCATACTGAACTGTAATGTACTGCTCGGTCGAAAAGGGGTTTTAAATTACTGATCATAGACTCGCATCCAATATAAATAGGCAAAACATCTGTTAAAAAAAAAGCTGTGTTGGACTTTGAAAGTAAAACGTGTTCTCCTTTTTGTTATTTCTACAGCTGTGTACTTTGAGAAGGGAGATTATGACAAGTGCCGAGAGCTCTGTGAGAAGGCCATTGATGTTGGCAGAGAGAACCGGGAGGACTACAGACAAATTGCAAAGTGAGTTTTTTTTTTTTATCTACCCACACTGCCCCTCAACCTAGAGGGCAGGACTGGTATTTTGTGGGTCTTGCAGGAATATATTTAGTCATTTGTTTATTTACTTTGTTGTCTGGATGGGAAACGACATGCAGCTAACCAGTATGAGACCAGAAAAACTGTTATACAACAACCATTAGGTGGCACTGTTGCTGCATTACTTGCCACTACAGCTGGCCAAAGAAGAGACAGTGCTGTTGAATTAGGGTTCAAATTATGTGTTTACTGGAGTATTTTGTTGAAGAGCACAAAGTTGGCTGTGTGACTGTTGCTCTTGATATTTGTTTTGTAACAATTCGTATTACTGTCCTCTCCTGAATAAAGAATTCCCCAATCCTCACTCGTTGGCTTTTGAACAGGAATGTCAGATGGCTGAATTCTGACGTAATAACATGTTTATCTTCTTCTGTGTCCTCCTTCTCTTTGTACAGGGCCTTGGCTAGGATTGGGAACTCATACTTCAAGCAGGAAAAATACAAAGAAGCAGTTCAGTATTTCAACAAGAGCTTGACAGAGCATCGTACTCCTGACGTGTTGAAGAAGTGTCAACAGGTGCAGTGCACACTGATTTTCCACTGAAATTTTGAATTTATATGTTTTCAGTTGACTTTTTTCAGGGAAAAAAAAAAAGAAAGAAAAAAAAAAAGTGGTGCTAGACCGACATGAAAACATAAGCAGGGTCTTCACTTATACCTTGAAACTGTAATTTTCTCTGCAGGCAGAGAAAATATTGAAGGAACAGGAGAAGCTAGCCTACATCAACCCTGACTTAGCCCTCGAAGAGAAGAACAAGGGCAACGACGCCTTCCAGAAAGGTGTGTAATAGTTGTGGTGCTTGTTGGTTATTTGATTCTTGTAAGAAGTTGTGTAAAGATAAACTTGTCTTCTCGGCACCACAGGAGACTACCCCTTAGCCATGAAACACTACTCTGAGGCCATCAAGAGAAACCCCAATGATGCCAAACTCTTCAGTAACAGAGCTGCCTGCTACACAAAGCTGTTGGAGTTTCAGCTCGCTCTGAAGGTGCCGTGCTTCCTTACCAACCATGTTTGTGAATCAGTTAGAGATTCTAACCTGCCTCCAATTTTTTTTTGCTCGTTAATATGACCTTGTAATAATCTTTTTTTGTCAGGATTGTGAAGAGTGCATCACACTCGAGCCCTCCTTCAGTAAGTGGGAAATTTTGTATTTATTACCATTTAATTCACATTTTGCTTTAATAACTTTAATGAAAGAGTGTTTTGCACTTGTAACTGTTAAAGTCCATCTGATTAAACATCTGAAACACATCTGTCCACAGTAAAAGGCTACACGCGTAAAGGAGCTGCCTTGGAGGCCATGAAAGACTATTCAAAAGCTATGGATGCATATCAGAAGGCTCTGGAGCTCGACTCTTCCTCAAAGGTATTTTACAGGTCACTACACAGTTTAGAGTGATAGAGGAGATTTCTGCACACTTAAGCCTGTTTCACAGACCTTCATTAGACCATACATCATTCAACAGTGGACAGGTAGGTTAAAAAAAAAACAAACAAACAAAAACAATCTCATTGTAAACATTGGCAGTATGGAACACACCTGTGCACACTCTGCTGGTACAAGCTCCACCTCTTGGGTATTGTAGTTTTTGAGCACTGAATGGAGTGCTGTGGGGCATACAAATGGAAGCCGTATTTGTTAGGGTGCTTTCACACCTGCCCTGCTTGGTTTGGTTCAATCGAACTCAAGTTCCTTTGCCCCCTAAGTGTGGGTCATTTGGGCAGGTATGAACACAGCAATCACACTCAGGTGTGCACCAAAACAACCAGACGGTCTGGTTACAAACAAACTCTGGTGCGGTTCATTTGTGGTGAGAACGTGTTCCGACCTCAATCCGAACCAACTGCAGTCACATGACACATTGTTTGGGTTAAACATGAGCATGTTACAGTCCTGGAGGATTATTAATGTGCACCTCCTCCTGTACTGCCTTAATATGCACATTCAGCACATCCAACGCATCAAAACATTGTTTTCCAGTTGGAGCTGCGCCTCGTTTTCAAACTGTATGGTTTGACTCAAAATGAACAATGACAGCAATATAGTCCACGATGAGCAGCGCTAAAATCAACCTGCGTAGTTGTCCCTCTATTGTGACATTAGAAAGTGTCACATTTATCTTGCAAGTGTGCTCTTCTTCAACGTTTTGTTTATTTCCTGGATTTTTCCCTCATGGAAATTCTGACCAATCAAGAACAGTTTTCTTACACAAGGCATTCGATCTGAGGTACTTGTAAATGCTGCCGTGAGAACACAAACCAACTCTAGGCAGTTATGCAACTTTGTAACAAAATTAGTCCTCTGATCTATAACAATAAGAAGCATCTAAAAACAGAAATAGAACCAAGAGCTGATGAGGGGTTTCAAGCAAGGCCATCATGACACATAGAGCCCAAATTCTATGTTTGAAATGAAATATCTTGAATTACAGGACAACACATATCCAAATCCTCGTTAAGGCCTGTTTATTTGTTTGTTTTTGAATTTCTATTTATCCATTATTTAACCAGGAGAGCCCCTTTGAGATTCAGAATCTTTTTCATGGGAGACCCTGGTAGGACAGGCAGCAGCATAAATAAAACACAATAAAATACACAGAGTCAGAAAACAAAAAGGAAGTAAATATCAAGCAATGGAACCCACAACTCAACAGACCAATTTAAAAGAGTTTGTTTTGTGACCAGGCAAATTTAAAATATTGATATTTATCGCCTTATTTTTCACATTCTGGATTTCAAAGCATTTCAGTTTTTATTTTTTTAATAATTTGCCTTCTCCACATTCAGGAAGCCACAGAGGGCATGCAGCGCTGTATGATCAGTCAGACCATGAGGAACGACAGTCCAGAGGAAGTGAAGAAAAGGGCCATGGCTGATCCCGAGGTGCAGCAGATAATGAGTGACCCAGCCATGCGCATGATCCTTGAGCAAATGCAGAAGGACTCTCAGGCGCTCAGCGAGTAAGTTTGTTTATTTATTTTTTCACTTAAATCTTTTGTTCTAACTTAAATCTTTTGTTAAACTGCTTAAACTATTTTGTGACATTAACATATCAGTTACAACAGAATTAAAATAATAATTAAATGATTGAAAACTAATAAGCTCTAACAAAACAAAAAGTATAGAGTCCGTTTTAACCATTTTCTGTCCAGTTGTACTTCTACTTGGCGAGTACGTTTACCAAATTAATTGTCTCACTTTCTATCTCTCAGCATGAAGAATTTAATGTTTTCTTTTTTCCCGTTTGATCCTCAGCCACTTAAAGAATCCAGTCATCGCTCAGAAGATTCAGAAACTCATCGATGTCGGACTGATAGCCATTCGTTGACGAGAATCAAGAGACTCCGAAACATCAGTGGAACAACGTGCAAATCCCTCCACAATATTACATCCTCCTTTCTTGCCTTCAAAATTCAAAATTATATTGTTCTTAGTCTCCCTGAGACTTTGTGTGTGTTACGTTTTTTTTAAAATCAGTTTCACAACTTTTACATTGTATTTAAGAAAGCATCTCATATGTCATCTGAAGAACTTCAGGACACTCAAAAACATCTGGAGAAAAAACAATGGATTCATGTGTACAGATGCTCAAATACATCTAAAAAATAAACAGCACAGTTAAGTGAACCATCACAAGCAGTGTTTAAAGGGGAAATCCACCCTGAAGCGATCGCATATTCCTATTGGTTCATGGGTTAAGAATTTCTACACTCAAAATAAAGATTGTAACGTAGATCACAAATTGAAACTGTCAGCACTGGTCATTGTTCTTAACTCTTCTCTTCCTCTTTTAGGCTTTACTTAACACGGTGCTTTAAAGCTGGAGTTTGTTTTCCTCTCTTTTGGTCGTCTACCACACCTCAGGTGGAAAGCTGAATATCCTTTCTGCTGTTTTTGAGCCTTGATGGATGCTCTTATTTATGTACTATACAGCTGAACTCAGGAAAGTGTCGAGGGTTTCCTTGATTCTGGTGGCGAGGGGACGGATCCAGACTAATTGTAACTGGGACTGGAAGAACACTACTCAATGCTGTTGAGAGTGTAGGGATATTTTGCCATGATTAGTGATTTAAAATGGAAAATTAATCAGTTATTAAACAAGTTCATACAGCAAATAAGGCAGCAGTGTTTTTTTGTACTATGTTAGTCAAAAATTAAAAGTTTGGAGGCAGTGTTGCTCTTCTATGTGAAAATACGCAGTTGACAGTCCTCCCAGTGTTATGATTTGGCGCTTGAGAGTAAACTTGGAAGATGTGCTGATAGTCTAAGTAGATACTTTTGAATGGCCTCGAATACTCATTTTGAAAGCCTGAAAATGTGGCTTGAATATCTCAAAATAATGGGAATAAAGTGATAGTAAACGGGTGGATTTACCTTTCTAAACTATTGGTTGAGTAACGGGGGTCACAACTATCACACTTCATAATGCATCTTTAATGTTTGTCTTGTCTCAAGAGTACCGAAGCCTGTGTGCCTCTGTGCTATGGTTTCCAAGAGGGACTCAGATATGTTAAAAAAAATTAACTGTGACACCTTTTCGTTTTCACGTTACCACAGCTGGATTTCTCTATAACTCAACACAGATAGGGACGTGGACATTTTTCAGAGTCCCGTTGTAATCATAAGCCTCCACGAAACAAATGTGGAGTTCACACAATGTGAAAGAAACTGTCCCAAGAAGTGTCATGTACCAATGGAAATCAGTTGTACAGTGAAATATACAGTATCTGAATGTATTTTAAAGCTCAGTGGCGGCTTTTTTTTTTTTTTGTCTGATAAGACCAACATTGTTGACAGTTACCCAATGCAGTAGTAGACCGATCATAAGGTCGTAGTGTGGTTTTAAAAACATAGAGGACACACCAATAAAAAGTACAATGAGAGATTCTTCATACAAACGCTTGTGTAAGTCATTATGCTTGTCATCATCTATACTCCAAAAGGGACAAATCAAAAAAGTAATTTATCAATCTAGATCAGGGGTGTCAAACATGATGTCAGGATTCTACAGTGGAAAAGTACAGAAAAATGCACATGTAATGACAGTGACTAATCGACTGACTGAATGTGGAACAAAAATTGGAGGCGTTTGTTATTTGGAGGACATAATGCAGTGGTTTTACTGGTTCAGCCCACCTGTAGCCAAATCGGACTGCATGTGGCCCGTGAACTAAAAAGATTTGGCACTCCTGACCTAGATTGTTTTGGTGTTAGTTGTCGAGTGTTGGAGATGTTGGCGGTAGAGATGTCTTCCCTCTCTCCAATATAATGGCACTTAGCTTGTGGTGCTCAAAGTGCCGGAAAAAGACATTTGAAAAACTCAACAGCAATGTCTCTTTCCAGAAATCATGACATGGTTACTCAAGATAATCCACAGACCTTATTGTGAGCAGTTTAATGTAGGAACTACTTTCTTTGTACCGAACCAGTTGTATCACTGCAGACGGAAGCGTGCATCTACTGCTAGCTCACCAAGCACCACTGAGCTACTTAACTGTACAGGTCAGCCAGGGAGGACCCCATAAATGACTACATCTCGTGCTGTAACATGCGCACTTCCTTCTGCACAGTGATACAGTTGGTGGGTGTAGCTCTGGAAAGAAAGTAGTTCCTACATGAAACTGCTCACAACAAGATCTGTGGATTTTCTTGAGTAACCAGGTCACAAATTCAGCAAAGACACATTGCTGTTGAGTTTTTCAAATGTGTTTTTTGGCACTTTGAGCACCACAAACTGAGTACCATCTGGTTCCATTAAACTGAGGAGAAGGCAGAACATTCAATGAATGGCTTGTGGCATAAACGTCTATTACAAAAATAAAATGTTTTGCTAGTGTAAGACGAACTGTGATAGATGTATATAAACAGGCACATTCAGTTTGATAAGATCAGCTTTTATCGTCTCGCATGGGAGAAATTTGTCCTGGAAATTTGATAGAACACAGATGACGTATCAACACACAGCCTCCCCATAAACACTGGATATATAATTCCAGTTATCATTCAGTAACACACAGATCACACACATGTTCAGCAGTTTGATGGTGGAGCTAAGCGAAGTTCATACCTGTGGAATAAATTCCTAAATCAGTGGTTCCCAACTGGTCCAGACACGGAGTCCAGATTTCTCCTCAGTCATTAGTTAAAGGTCCACACAGTTTATTTATTTCAGCATCATACTTGTTTGGCTGTGTTGTTAAGCTAGTTTGCTGTCTCTGTGAGGTAGCTCTCCATGCTCTTTACAGCAGGGAAAGGCACTTCAGGATAAAAACTATACTTGAAAAATAAGTGTTTTTCTACCAACTTGGCATGTTTGTGAGTCACTTGCAGCCCATTCAGAATGGACCCATGACCCACTTTTAGATGCGACCCACCAGTTGGGAACCACTGTCCTGCCTATTTTCTGAATACTTGGATGAACAATGGATGTTGAGTAAGCTGGTGTCGTGAAACATCCTTTCCATGACAGTTTCAGTCCCCAGTTTCTGGTCTGGTTTCTGAATTTGAGTGTTTTATATTGTCTTTTATCATGACTGTATAACATGTATGTTTTTATGTCTTTTTATTAGGTGTATTAGTGAAAACACTGGATATTAGTAGCATATACATGTCATTCCCTATTCCAACGAATTAATGAATTTAATGTTCAAACTGATAAACATTTTTTTGTGCAATTAATACACTCATCCTGATTTTTATGTCTGCAGCACGTTCAAAAAAAGTAGCACTCAGTAGCGTTTGGGAATTGAGGACCCTAATTGTTGAAGTTGTGAAAGCAAAATTTATTTCTCAAGATTCATTAGTGGGCCCCCCAAATCTTTCAGATTTAAAGGGGCGAAGAATGGGCCAAAATCCCATCTGAACAGAGACATTTATTTCTTAATACAGAAAGCATCTAGAAGCTGGCATTGATAACAAAGGCTCATCCAAGTATTAAGTCTTAGGGCTGCTGTGAAACTTTGCCTTCTTAGGGCAACAAAAAAGTCTGTCATGCGTGCGTCGGTTTTATGAGTAACCAAGAAAGGACAGCAGAGGAGATACCCGCACACCAATACAACTGGGCTGGACAGCCACAAAAAAAGGTTCACAGACTGAGATCAATGCAAAAAAGAATAAAATGTGCAAAAAAATAATACAAGCTTGCTGCTATTTTTTTGAATTACTTTTTAATATTGTTAAGCACTGTCCCAACTTTTCTCGAATTGGCATTGGTGTTGGTGTACTGGTCTCTACAATCATTTGTATTTAGTGTGCATAGACAGGGAGAGCTCATGTAGCTTCACGGAGGACGTGTACCCGTATGCCACAGAAAGTCACTTACACCAGGTGTTGTCTGCCTTTGAGGAATGCATGATTCACTTCCATCTGTTTCAGCTTGTTTAACAGGATCTGAGGAGGTATTAAACGCTGAGCTAAAATCCATAAACATTAGCATGCATGTCAGCTGTAGCCTTCCTGAATCTACAGATATTTTCCTTGAGCCTCTTGAGTCCTTGGCATATTTTTTATTGCCATTCATTAATCATCTATTTATGTGTCTACATTTTACGCTATGTTATAGTATGTGTGCAAGACAAGCTGTTCAAGCATTTTTTTTTTTACAGTTTGTGGCGATGATAAATGGTATAATTGACCTTTTGCTAAGCCACGCCCATTTGTGATGATCTGACAAGCTGTCAGTGTAAGCATTTAGCTCACACTTGGAAAAATAAAATGGTGATTCCAGAGAGAAGCAGACAGAGGGGTCTACAGTGTGTGTTTGAAGGATATATCCAGGATGTCAAACTGACTCAGCAGCAACAACAGGTTAAAAAGACAAAGATAGTTAGAAGCTAAAGCCGAACTATAGGCTACAGATCACAGTGTAAAAGTGAACCACCACATCACTGCTGATCAACACACAAGACAATGAATATAAAGGGAAACTTTGCTGATATTGAACCAGCTGTGTGGCATCACAGTGTGTGCAGGTGAACAGTGATGACACAGAGCTGGTTGAACATCAGCAGACTTTCCCTGCTTCCCTTCACTGCTTCCTGTACAACAGGGTCGGCCTTTGTTTCACTGTTATAATCATTAAAAAGCAAAAGCAGCATGTGTATACATTCAGTAGGCTATATCTTCAGTAGCTAGCTAGCTAACCCTTCACTTTTCAGGGTTTGATTTTGGTTTTGCAACAGGGAAGAAACGTCTATCTTTTTCCAACCTCTCCAGGTAGCGAGTATCATTAATACACAACATGGCCCAGACACAAGATTTAGCTCCAAATCCACAAAACCAGCCCGAAAATGAAGGAAATCTGAAACGACTGCATTAGAGTCAATGGAGCACAGCTGAGTTGATGTCGGACCCTGGTCTGAGCCGGCCTGATGCCACGTTATGATCGGCCAGTCTGCGTCCAGGGGCGAGATTTTGAGAGAAAACATGCAAAAGAACTACTGCAGTAAATATTTACAAATTAAAATCACTTGAGTTTGTGCCCCTCCCCTGAGCCAAAATAAACAACACAAGTCCCTGCAAGTGCTTAAAAAAATAGTTGACGTGCCTCCCCCTTTTTTGCACCACCCTTGCCCCCTCATAAATAACAAACAGTCCCTAAGTATTTGCATACACGTCAACTGTAGGTCTTTAACAGTAACTAAATTCTGAGGGCCCCCAAACACTCCTATGAGCCATTCAGACATTCATGTTAAATTATTTAGTCTCATATGCTGAAAAAAATGTCCATCATTTATCTTTGATTCATTATAAGTGTGTGTGGGAAAAATAAATCACCTATCACCGTTATTAAAACAGTATCTAGTCTCACCAGGGTCTCCTGAGGTCAGCGTCGCTCCGCCCACACCGAGTGTTCACGTGACCGACCGTCGCCCAGGTTGTGTCGAAAGCATCCTGGTGTTAGCAGTTAGCTGCCCGCTGACAAATACACAAACTAAGGCATGAATATTTTCACAGTGCGCGAACTATTAACGCGGCTCTAGCGGAGACACAGAAGACAAGGACCTACCCACGCCCCCCTC
The DNA here is from genome assembly GCA_026686955.1 of Epinephelus cyanopodus. Lineage (NCBI taxonomy): Eukaryota > Metazoa > Chordata > Actinopteri > Perciformes > Serranidae > Epinephelus > Epinephelus cyanopodus. Next base: position 21,082,201 of record CM048924.1, read on the forward strand.
TTTCCAACATGGTTTGATAGCTGGCATGTGAAGAGGCCAGTTAACGTAGCTAACTATTAGCGCTAGCTAACGCTCAAACTTTGACGGGCAGCAGCAACAATTCGCTAGCTAGCTGCTAGTTTGATTGACTACAACCATTCCGGCAAGCCAGGTAACATCTTGTTATTGTAGCATGTATGCTAACTAACTAGCATCTCGTGTGTGCACTGAGTAATAACGCGTTTTTTTATCAGTCATTGACAACTAGCGTTATTACTAAGTAACGTCCGCTAACTGATCAATAATGACTGCTGTTGAGCGGCTAATGCTAACGTTAGCTGTTTAAACTTCACTGTAACTAACACAGTTACGCAGTGTTAGTGCTGGTTATCTTTCTCCCAGCTAATAGAGACATTAGGCGAGCAGCAGCCAGTGAACAGCTGTAACCTGAAAAGCTACGCGTCTGTGTTTTCTTATTGATTCGGTCAATCGCATGAGATAAATAATGCTAAACACCAGGATGTCAATCGCATGGGGATTAACGTTAAGGCAGCGGTATTGTGTAGAAAACACAGCTGTCCGGTCATTTCGGTAATCCTTGTTTTCCTCATCATGTGGCTTCAGTAGATGCTTGTAATTGCTGAGAGTTTAGTTTAACGTTTTGTATCTGCCAACACATTTGGCTACGTTGTTCACCGTAAACAGACTGTATAGGCTAGAGTCTACTTTTCTTTAAGTTATGCCTGGGGACGCATCAGATAGTAGCGATGACTCCGATACCAAAACAAATGAAAAGGCCTGCACCGTCAAGCATCAAATCACCAATGGTAAGTCAGTTATATTGTTTATAACTACGAATATAACCCCCCCTGCACACTGCAGTTCATTCAGTCTATTAAAATGTATTATTGTTTAATAGCTGAGGCTCTGTCAGAGTTAGAAATGACCACATGTAGTCATGTCTGAGACTGGAGGTTATGGTCTGTGTTTGCTTCTCCACATACAAATAATTAGAAACAATGTAAAGTATGACGCAGACCAGCACAACCCCATTTAATCCAAGTCACACACAAAATTGGATTCTCAATACAAATACTTTATGCCAGGTATTTTTTTTACTACTGTATTGTGTTGTATATTTTAGTCACCCATTGTATGTGGTTCTCAAATGATGTGCCGTAATCCAGGTATTCCATGGGAATTTGTGATCACCGCACATGCAACTGGACCTTTACAAAAACTTATGAATGAAACTTTGGTTTTAGACAGCCATTCACACTTACGGGTAACTCAGAGTCACCTAACATGCACGTCTTTGGATTGTGGGAGTACCCGGAGAAAACCCACGCTGACACTTGGAGAACATGCAAACTCGGCACAGAAGGAACCAGGAACCCTCTTGCTGTGAGGCAGCAGTGCTAGCCACTGCACAACAGTGCCGCCGAGCTGTGATTTATTTATTTGTCGCCACTCACGCGTGGAAATTATAAATGTGTGATACATTAAAAGCCCTGATTGGCAGCCAGTGTGAGAGATGATAACATGTAAAAGGAGAGAGCCGTGAGTGGGACAATTAATCGCTTTATTGTACGGAGCAAATTACAGCAAAGCACCAGCAACAGAAAAAAAAGAAAAGAAAGAAAAAACACTAATGTAGATAATGGATTTTTTATCCTTCAGTTTACGCCCAAGTAACTCATTTCACACGATCTTACCCACCCATGTGCCAAGCTGCCTGAGCGTCACTTGTGGATGGGTGCACTGCCTTTTAATGAACTTGGTTCAATTGGTCTGAACTCTAGACCGAAGAAAAAAAGACCTGTTGTTGTCTTATAGTTTGTTTATGGACATTATATGTATCCTAAAATAGAACGCATGGTGTAAATCTTTAAAGACAGTCTGTACTGAATGGCATAAGGCAGAGAACTGCTGCTGTAGTGTACTCCCTGAGTTGCTGAAAACCTCTGGTTAGTTGCAGATAAACCACAATCAGTACTGTCATCAGCTGTCAAAGGAGCAAGGTATTACCATGCTTAATTGACAGGGGTGTAGATAGTGACTGAAGTGCAATAACCTCTGAATCTATAGAGAGCAGTGCAGCTGACAACATTCTTCTAAGCTGTAACACAGTGAGTCATTGGAACAATCAAGTACACGTTTGTATTAAAATAATTGTCTGCTAATATACTTGTAAAACCCTCTGAATGCATTTTTATTACTGTGCCGTTAGGTGTTTCTCTTTCTGAAGAATGCAGAAAGTCAAACACGTGTTGAATCCATTCGGTTAAATTGACTCACAACTAAATTATGCCACCTCTTAAAGTTTCACAGCTGTTTCAGAATAAGAGATGCCAGTGCAAATTGTGAAATGTGTCTGCCTGGCCTTTTAAAACAAAAGTGTCTGTGATTGCAGGGCTCTGCAATGAAGCATATACTGCATCTTTTGATTGTGATATTTTTGTTTTGTCACTAGCTAACCTCACAGGTCACACCGAGAGGGTCGGCATGGAGAACTTTGAGCTGCTCAAAGTCTTGGGCACTGGAGGTAAGTTTCCACATCAACATGAAATATATGAAATAGAACTGTAGTTGTAGTCAAATCAGGATGGAAAAAGTTGAGTAAGATGTCAGTATGAGATATTCCAATTATCAGACAGGATTAATTTCCCTGCCATGGTTAAATAACTCAAGGGCAACAAAGTGTTTGTAATTGGTATGTGTAGACTGTGAGGAGAAAATGTTCCTGATGACTTAAATGCTGTGGTAAAAATTTTTTACATTCATATCATGAATTTGGGAGTTGCAAATGATCAAGGCAGTAGTATCTGAATGTTTAGAAGACATGCTGTCGATGTCTCTGTTATTAGATCTCATCCACAATGAATACCTATTAGAGATCTGAGAAGCTGTGGTGTGCGGTTTGCATATATTCCACTTCAGTTTCACATTTGTGCTAGAAAGTCAAGTCATGAACGATTGGATGAAATGTTTGTTTGTCTTTGTCTAGCTTATGGAAAAGTGTTTTTGGTCAGGAAGAACACCGGCCATGATGTGGGCCAGCTGTACGCTATGAAGGTGAGACTATTTGTCTAAGATATTAAACTAAATGTGATCACAGACATTGACACCTGCGTCTCCAGCTTACTACTTCAGTTCACATATCGTCATTGCCTACGTCAGTTGCACTTGAAGGGCAAAGGGCTGTTATTATGTCTACAGCCTTTCAAGTCATGTTAGCAGTTGTGTCAGTGCAGCTCGAGATATTATTGTCAGCAGAATCCACACATCTCCCTCCATGGTCAAGCAAGTCTTTGTCCAAATCATTGTGTCACAAAAACAACCACCATGTCCTGCGTTGATGGCATAGTTTGCAGTTACGACCTAGTCATGGACACATCAGGACGCATTAGCGCTTAAGCCCTATTCGGACGGGATTAGTTTAACGTGGAGACGTGGAGTAAAATAATTATTGCCAGGGATTTTAGTCCCGTCCAAACGCGCCATGTCTGTAATCATTACGGATAACGTCAGTAAACATTACGGCAACTTTTAGCTTCTGTAAAACGGTCAGGAGAAATTACCTCGGGTAATATTATTCCTGTGCGAACATGATTCTCTGTAAAAACGTATGTAAATATTTCGTCACATCCTCTTTACAACCACTTTCCGCGTTTACAACTAGTTATCCACGTTTTTTTGATGATGGAGGTGCTTGAAGAAGCATTCAGTGTTGTCGGCAGTCGTGATAGTGGACATTCTTCTAATGATTGCATAGCCCTACGTGGGAGACCAGTCATAAGGTAGAGAAGAAAGCACTTTTCAGAGCCTCAAGACTTCTGGTTGTTTTAGGTAGGCCTAATATAAATCCATATTGCTAATCGTTGTGTACACACAATCCTGATCATGGGCAATATTACATATTGGGCTAATCTGTAATTATTATTATCCTTCAGCTGATGCTTACAGGAAGCAACGTAGCACACACATGCTGACAGGGAGGTGCTGACAGGGAGGTGACGCCAGGGCGCAAACCAAGTTACCACTCCCATCTCTGGTAGAATTACGGAGATTTCTTGTCCCATGCGAATTGGATATTTATATTACGGACATCCTGTGGTAAATTGAGATTAGTACACATCCCTATGTAAAACTAATCCTGTCTGGTACGTTACACTACCAAAGATAAGTAATCAGATGCATCCCAGACACTTCGGTGGTTGTTTAAACCAGTATTTAGCGTTGTCCACTTGTGATCTGATAGCCAAGACACATTTCAAAACCAAGTATAAACAGGGTCTCTGATTTAGATAAAAGAAAATAATTCAAGGCGGGACATCTTGTACAATCTTTTTCATGTAAAAGATTTACTGATTTGAGTTTTATTCAAAATATATTTGTGTATGTGCACAGAGAAAATTATATTGATGTGTCTGAAGCAGCATTGTCTCACAGGCAGATAACATTGTGTACATGATGTCTTTTTTAGCTGCTGTATGGATAGACACATTGTTCTATCAAGGTTGTCTCGATTTTCCCGGTGTTGACTTAATATGCTGATGGGAAGGTTATTTACAGTAACTTCACTTTGATGATTACCCCAGGTGTTAAAAAAAGCAGCCATCGTTCAAAAGGCAAAGACAACAGAACACACTCGCACTGAGAGGCAGGTGCTGGAGCACATCCGCCAGTCTCCTTTCCTGGTCACGCTCCACTACGCCTTTCAGACGCAGAGCAAGCTACATCTCATCCTGGGTGAGTGATGGCACAATACAGCCTCACATGGAGAACTTTCTGTTTTCTCAGTCTCGCAGTGCTGAATAGATGTTCTCTTTATGTTTCTGTCTATTACCGTTAGTCTGTTGGTATTTTGTGCATAATGTGTTTTGTGTGTAATTTTTGTACCATGTCTATTCAAGCTCCCTGTGTATTTGCCTGTGTGTGTGAGTACAGACTACGTGAGCGGTGGGGAGATGTTCACTCATTTGTACCAGAGGGATCACTTTCCCGAGGAGGCGGTGCGGATTTATATCGGGGAAATCATCCTGGCTCTGGAGCACCTGCACAAGGTGGGTGTCCCTTCTTCCAGCTCTATAATTTAAAGCTGCGTTTATCCATTTGTGGAAACAAGGAAGCAGAAGACAGACAATGCAAACTCACAGAGACACTGCACCAACCTATCACCTTATATATTGTTATGGCTGGTTTGTTGGAAAGCAGTTGCATAGTTACATACATATAGCAGACACAGAGCAACATTATCACCCAGTTGGAGTCCTGACAAACACAGGTGCTATTTTTAGTGGTAACCACCAACTCCTTGGTCAAAGGTACACTATGCAGGATTGTCAGTTACTGTTTGTAAACACACCAGCCAGTAAGAGTGAAAGTAAAAGCCAACCCCGGCTTTACTCTCGTTTGGTGTTTCGCTTCACTATATTTGGGTGTTTTCGGCGGTGCGTCTATTGGAAGCCTACTGCTTTTGATGTGGCGCCTGGTTGCTGGTTCCTCTTTGTAAAACCCCGGCATCACCTGAGCGTTGTAGGCATGCATGCCCATAAACGTTCTGCATACGGACAGCAGGGTCTCTGCAGAAAAATACAGCGCCATACTCTTACATTGGGTTATAAGTGGTTGAGAGGGATTTGTTGTGTGCGAGTCTATACATTGTTTTGTTGTTGTTGTTTTTTTAGGAAAATCCTGCTTAGTGTATCTTTAAATAATTGAACCTTTAACTGCAAAATGTTTGACTGTCTTCAGCAGATACTCGCTGACTTTGTCTGTCATTTGGTGCTGGGCAGGAAGTCCCCTTTGGGCTCTTAACGACCTGAAATCTCATGCTCACTAAAGTGGTTACACAGTAATGTTAAAAAACGACTGCGGTTGTAAATGTGCTAAATCCAGGTCAGCAGCTTTGGCATTGAAAGATCTGCATGGTTTTTTTTATTTATGTGCACAAACCACAGCATGGAAGTTAACAAAGAAGACAAACTAGATTCACACTGCATCTCTTGACATTATAAACTTTCAAAATAGTAGATTCTTGCAGGTTGTGTAAAAATCATCATTCACTCAGCTTGTCCAAATTGGCCCAAAACAGCTTTTTATCCCTTTTGGCATAAAACATCCTAATCAATAAAGATAGCCACCCTTTGAAGCCAGCTTGCTACCTCAGCACAAAGCATTTTATATCTGTGTATTTAACCTCGATTCAGTCCTCAGTGTCGAGTACCTGGTGCTCCTTTTAATGTCGCCTCTATTGTGTATTGCGTTTTTATGTAAATGTGTTTTTATATGTTGTATCTGGATGTGATATGATGTGTTTTACCTGCCCCTTTAATAGCAGATAAATACACATAGACAAAGTCTCTTCTTCTTCCACTTCTTCACACAAACAACATAACGTCAACTTTCATGGCTTGCTCCTTTGAATAGTATCAAATAACACCATCTAAGCAACAACACCTTTTGCGATTAGTATTCTTATTTCCTGAGGTAATGTTGCAGTTAAGGGTTGCACTTTAGATTGTGTCGCTGTTTGGACAGTTGTTTGCTTTGACAAGATAAGAACTACTGAATAGAGTTGGGTCAGATTGATACTGCGTACCATCTCTGCTCACACGATCCTGCACTTACCAGGAATGTAAGTAGAAAGTTCTCACTGTTTTTTTGTTTGTTTTATTTTGTTCAGCTTGGCATCGTGTACCGAGACATCAAGTTGGAAAACATTCTTCTTGACAGTGACGGCCATGTGGTATTGACAGATTTTGGGCTCAGCAAGGAGTTTCTGGAAGAAGAGGTATGTCAGCACAATGCCAAAAATCTATACATGTGGATGAAGATCATGACAACTTTTTGTTCATATAAGATTTGTTTTTATTATAATACTTTATCTTCCCCGTCTCCCCATTACAGAAGGAAAGGACATACTCTTTCTGTGGTACCATTGAGTACATGGCACCTGAAATCATCAGGGGGAAATCTGGGCATGGCAAGGTAAATATATTGTGGTGAGACAGTAAGCACTGTTGTTTAGGGCTCATATCTTTTTGGTAATGCTCAAGATTTTAAGTATTGACAGGTGAGGAGCTGGTAAATTGTAGTTTAAGACTTAGGGCCCTATTTAAATGATCTATAGCTCATGGTCTGTGTTGAATGCAAGTGCATTTAGGGTGTGTCCAACCACTTTTGCTAGTTAAATCGTGCATAATGTGGGCGTAAACAGAGGCCTGCAGGGCAAAGGGGTTGTATGTGGTCTCTTAATTAATCATAGGTGTGTTTTGGGCGTAACTTGAATTCAAGAGTGAAGGAGGACTTTGAAGAGGCTTAAGAGTTTCTTAAGCAGAAAAGAAAATGGTGGAGGTAAAGACTGAAGACTAAACACAAAGAGGTATGAGAAATATTCTCCAAATGCTGGATGACAGTGAGCAAATGAAATAAAACAGACTAGATCGTGCGGGGATAATATGTGTGGTCGATGTCATTCGGGATACACACACATTTCTCACCTAACACTATACCACCAGAAATAAAATGATCACAATACTAAGATATTTGGAAAACTGGAAAAATGCAGCAGTGATGACTTGGGTCTGTCTCAACCTTCCATTAGCAGAGTGATCACAATGACAACACTTTCATAGCCAGCAGTTCATTTCATCTCCGCTGGGTGTCCACACCTTGTAGGCTCACGAAAGGGCGTGTCTGTGACAACCAATCACATCTGTTAAAAGAATGTGTCTTACCTAAAAACGGGGTCAACCACACCTCCTCACTAAGGTAAAAGTTTCTATCCCTTTCTTGCTCAGAGTTGCTATGAAAACTTTTCTAAGTCACTCCTAAGCTAGGACTAAGTTAGGAGATTTGGAAAATGGCAGCGTAATATAGTGAGAGCAGTAATGCACTGCAGCAAATATGGTAGCAGAACTAAAAACTAGTTATAAACTTGATGGAAGAAACAGAACTTGACTTTTAGCTTCTGGAACAGTCAGGGAAGTTACTCTGCTCCTCATCCATAAATGTGCACAGCATGTCTCTTTATGTGCAGTCAGACAGCAGCTCTGCAGCTCTGCTCTGCTCTCTGCCATGTTCACATTTTAAAGAATGTCATTAATATTTTCCTTGTTAATAACATATTATTTCACCCACCTGCAACCCATCCACACACTTCAATGCTGTAAGCGTAATGACTTTGGTAACTGTGGTGCCTACCCATGGCACGTAAAAGTCTATAAATAACATCTACTTTGAATACTGTCTGACTCATACATTAGAGCAAAGATAAGATTTACATCTGTGGTTATTGAGGGCAACCAGTATCATAACAGACAACCCTGGTTCCACTGAATAAATACACAATGGGCACCTTATCTGCTTTTGTTTTGTGCTCTTTCTTTTATGTAGTGTTTTTTTGTTTACCTGTCTTCTTCTTCAGTCTGTAGATTGGTGGAGCCTTGGGATCCTGATGTTTGAGCTTCTGACGGGAGCGTCTCCGTTTACCTTGGAGGGGGAAAGAAACTCCCAGAGTGAGGTGTCAAAGTGAGTGCAGTTGACTCCCATCTTCTTTGAACATGTATTCAAATGATCAACCTTCCTTATTCTCAGGTCGTAACAATTATCTCAGGCATTATATCGTCTCATTAATCAATCCAACACAAATTGTAGTTATACATGTGCTTATCCTTCACACAGTGCAGTTCTTAAAGCTGCTCTATGAAGGTACTATGTTAACAAAATTATTTTATTTCACTGACCATCATCCTCACCTGTCTTCTGTCAGACGTATTTTGCGCTGTGATCCACCGTTCCCCTCTATGATTGGATCCACTGCTCAGGACCTGCTGAGGAAGCTGTTGGTGAAAGATCCCCACAAGAGGCTGGGCTCTGGACCGCGTGGGTCTGAAGACATCAAAGCACATTCCTTTTTCAAGGTCCTTTCTACCTCAACTGCCAGTCATTCACATTCTCTCTTTCCCTGCCTGTCACCTCTTCGCATTCATCCATAACTCTTCCCTTCTGCTTTTTTGTTTTGTAACAGGGACTGAACTGGGCCGACCTAGCACAGAAGAAGGTGCAAAGTCCATTCAAGCCAGAGCTGAAGAGCGAACTCGACGTGGGGAACTTTGCTGAGGAGTTCACCGGGATGGATCCCGTCTACTCTCCGGCGAGCACACCGCCAAGCACTGACCGCCTGTTCCAGGTTAGTCCTTACTTTCCTTGACCCTCATAATTGGGATTTTCAAAATAAATTACCTTTAACCACCATCTGAAAATAATCCATTAAGTAAGTAAAGCATTTTTTTATGTAGCACTTTGTAAAACACACAGTTAGAAAGTGCTTCACAAATACAAAAACATAAATGAACAAATAAATAAAGTAAAATTAAATTACAGAAGCCACTGAAACAGTCCAAAGATTCAGCAAATGAGATCACCTGGGGAAGATAGTTGAAGAGGGTTGGGGCTAAAACAGCAAAGGCGTCATAACTTTGTTTTGCAGTTTGAGTTGGGGATGGACAAAAAAGGATCAGAGTGGTTGAGAAGTAGAATAAGGAACGAAGAAATCAGAAATGTAACTAGGGGCAAGGTCATGCAGTGACTTAAATGTAAGCCAGTGGAGGGATGCAAGAACAGGGGTGAATGTGAGAATGATGGCAAGTTGTAGTTAAAAGCCTGTCAGCTGCATGTGTGATTTTTAGGCACTCTGTTTTCTCTCTCTTTCTTATAGCAGACTATTCAAAGTCTACTACACCTAACATTACCTCTCTGTTCTTTCAGGGTTACTCCTTTATCGCTCCCTCCATCCTGTTCAACAAGAACGCGGTCATGGGAGACTTTGTGCAATCCCAGATTGGTGCTGAGCGTCCTGCTTCAGCCTCTGTCCAGCGCAGTGCAATGTTAGAGGTACGGCTCTTGAACCAGCTAATCTTGACTCATAAAGCCATTTTTGGTTTAAGATTTAAAGTGGGTATTAGTTGTTGTTCTTTACTTTATGGTAGAGAGGCAGTAATCTAGGTAGAAGTAAAACAGCATTTAAAAATACTCAGCAGTGTTTGTTAATTAGGACAGACAGGAAGGAAGAGAGGAAGAGAAACTAGTTCATTTAGCCTAGTCGAGCAAAATTAACCAAGGTTGTCTGACCTTACTGAGCAGCATGTTTTGTCGCATTTTGTCAAAGGCTAGGTAATGTTAAAGAAATATCACAATTATCAGGAGACTGTTTTGATAGCATTTAGATCATTGTAGCATCTGTTTCAGTCCTACAGTATGCAAGGATAGATGTTGATGACAAGCAGGGTTTCATATGAGTGTAAATGTATCTTTATATAAATCCAAGCATGGTTCTCTGAAGCAGACCTTTCTCAGTGCATAAATATTGACTTTCGGGTTGTATCACATTTTGGTCGGTGCACATCAAAATCCGTCTTACACTGCTGGAAGCTATGTCCTATTGCATAAGGAAAAGACAAACAAACTCAGCACGTCTCGCTGAAATAACAGCTCAGTGTGACTCATGCCATCATCCCTTCTTTGTTCAGGAATCCCAGTTTTTTCAGCACTATGAGCTGTGTCTTCACGGGCCGCCCCTCGGCGAGGGTAGTTTCTCGGTGTGCAGGAAGTGCCGACACAAGCAGACCGGCCACGAGTATGCTGTCAAGATCGTCAGCCGCAGGTGAGTTCAGATGCTGCTACGCTGTGATAGTAAGAGGTTTGAGTTTGTGTGCTCACTGAACCATCTGATCGTATAAGTCTTGTTGTTAACTGACTTTGCTGACTGTATTAGAATGGAGGCAAACAGCCAGAGGGAGATCGCTGCTTTGAGGCAATGTGAGAGTCACCCAAACATCGTCAAGCTCTATGAAGTCTATACTGATCAGGTACAGTGGAGGAAACCCACATAGGGTGACATGTACAGTTACATAACATTAACAGGTTAAATCATGAAGAGACTGTGTGTTCTTTCGAGGATGAAAACTTTAGCAATGTGGGACAACAAAAGCATCTCATAAACGTTTATTTCTCAGTACCACACATATTTGGTGATGGAGCTTCTGCGAGGTGGCGAGTTGCTGGAAAGAATCAAGAGGAAGAAACTCTTTGGAGAGGCGGAGGCCAGTCAGCTGTTACAGAGCCTGGTGTCAGCCGTCAGCTTTATGCACGAGGCGGGAGTCGTTCACAGAGACCTCAAACCAGAGGTGAGCTGGGCTTTAATGGCTTGATTCATTCCTCAAAACAGCTGTTCTCAAACTTTTTTCCCAGTTTTAAATTGTTTTTCAGCCAATACAGAGCAGTCTTTTGAGTGACACTGAGAAAATCTGAGCTTTGCGCACACAGGGCTTGCGGATGTCCGCTTTTAGTCTGCGTGGACCTCCATGTCCAAATATGGAGTTGAAGGTCAGCCCTACAAAACACTTGAAAAACTCAACATCTGTTTCCAGAAATCATGACCTGGTTACTCAAGATATTCCACAAAACTTTTGTGAGCAGTTACATGTAGGAACTTTTTCTGTCTTCGAACTACACACTTCGCCAGTATCACTGTGAAGAAGAAGGTGCGCATCTTCTTATGGATGAAAGGCTCATGCTCATGAGATGTAAACATAAATGGCGTCCTCCTCAGCATGGCTTTAATGTTAGCTAGCTCAGCGGTAGTATGGTGAGCTAGCAGTAGATGTATACTTCCTTCTGTGCAGCAATACGGTTGGCAGGGGTAGTTTGGTAGAAAGAAAATAGTTCCTACATAAAACCGCTCACAACAAGGTGTGTGGATTATCTTGAGTAACTGGGTCATGATTTCTGGGAAGAGACATTGCTGTTGAGTTTTTCAAATGTATTTTTTGGCGCGGTAACTCACACCAAAACAATCTAGATTGCTAAGTAGCACTACAGGTATCAGGGAAAATACGTATTTTTTTCTTTTTGGGTGAACTGCCCCTGAAAAATGTCCCACTTATTATAATGGAAAAAGTAAAACTAAACCAAATTAAAAAACAAAAATTCAAATGAAATAAAAACTAATTAAAAATACAAAACTGTAATAACTCTGGTGTACATGCATGTATGATTCTGCTCATATTAAAACATCAGTCCAAACTCATTACATCCATAATTCTACCGTTTGACATTCTATTGAAATTAAAAATACATTGCAGTAATTAAAAAATGAAACTTTTTCCAGATAAGTTAGATGTTAGAAAGGAAGCCATGGCATGTGGAATTACTGGCCCAAGTAATATGGTGAGAGAGAGCATTAGTGGGAACGAGAACAGACTGAAGTTTTAATTGTCTCAGTGTTATTCCACTGTGAGCTGCATGTGTCCTGTGTACCCTCAGGAAATTCTGGTCCAAACTGGCTGAATATGGAGTCATAAGTGACCACTTTGATGTGTGGGGACGTTAGTGTGGTTACTTTGCAGTATTACCGCACGTGATTTAATCGAGGTAAACGCAGTGGACAACAGTGCATAATGTCTCCACTGCGGTGCAGCACTTTTCAAAATGAAGGCTGCAGATTTATCACACACATATCCTGCCGTCTTCAGATGGCTGTGGGATTTAATTAACTGAAGGAGACGGCTTTCATATAGTATAAAGCAGCTGTGAATGACAGATAGTGGTAAGAATCACCCATTAACTTTCAGTTCTGCGCAGAGACGCCTGTCGTAATCGCATAAACTTTTATTTTTGATGCCAATCTAAATGCTTTTACTGGTTGGAGCGTTTTTAATTAAAATGGTTTATCTACATTATTCCATAATTCCTGCACATTCTGCTAAAGCATTGAGTTTGCGCTTGTTGACAGAATCACCAAATGATGAATCATGGTCAGATGAGTGTTGTGGAAATAGCTGTTGTCCTACGGCATCTAATCTCATTTTCACCACAATATCAACAACTAATTTTGCCTCATTTAAATAAAACTCCCATCTGTTTGCCCTCTACTCCCACCTTTGCACCACATGTGCTGCGATGGGCACAAAAATGCCATACACACAGGCAATGCATTCATTGAGCTCAGGATCACATACTTGCAGTTTTCAGTAGTGGTTCTAGTATTTGGTGTTTAGTACTCTTTGCTCTGTCAGAAAATTTGGAGCCCTGGGTGTAAAAAGTTAGGAAAAATAAGAGAGGACAATGATTGATCTTATTTGTTTCCCTTGCAGAATGTGCTCTTCGCAGACGAGGGGGAGGACTCTGTGCTCAAAGTAATAGATTTTGGATTTGCCCGCCTGTGCCCCGCAGGCAGCGCCCCCCTGCAGACTCCCTGCTTCACGCTGCAGTACGCTGCACCTGAACTTTTTGAGAGTGCAGGATACGACAAAGCCTGCGACCTCTGGAGTCTCGGGGTCATCCTGGTAATTTAATCTAAAACCGCTGATTCGGTCGCATCAGTCGGTAAGGCAAACTGAAGTACTAATGAGTCTCTGCGTGTGTTTTCATCAGTACACCATGCTGTCAGGCCAGGTGCCATTTCAGAGCGAGCAGCGGGGGATGACCTCATCATATGCTGCTGACATCATGCAAAAGATTAAGGAGGGTGATTTCTCATTGGACGGGGAGGCCTGGAAGGGCGTTTCGGAGGATGCCAAAGAGCTCGTCAAAGGTATTTGTTGTAGTATGTTTGAAATGACATAATTGTAGCTGGCTTTAGGAATTACGGGCACATGACATAACCAACATAGGACACAGTACTGTTAGGCAGGTGTAAATAAAATTCAAAGCAGTTTGATATTAAGCCAAACACCGGATCGGAGCAATATACTTGCGACGCACCTCATGTTTTTTTCGCTCTTTGACGATGTCCTCTATGTTTTAAGGCCTACTGACAGTGGACCCAGAGATGCGTCTCAAACTCTCTGATCTGAAAGAGAACAGCTGGCTGCAGGGCGGAGCATCCATGTCCACCACTCCTTTGTGCACTCCAGATGTGCTGGAGTCTAGTGGGCCTACTGTCCGCACCTATGTCAACGCCACCTACAAGGTAATGGTGTACAAAATTTGTTCTCAAAGTAGATTAGTTCATGAACTTGATGTGTTTGATCACACTGCTCTTTGGTCATATCTGTCTCTCACCAGGCTTTCAACCGTGGTAAGAGAGAGGGCTTCTTTCTGAAGAGTGTCGATAATGCTCCCCTCGCAAAACGCAGAAAGCTGAAGATGACAAGTACAGGTGTAGAGACCCGATGGAGTTCATCTTCTTCCTCCTCCTCTTCTTCCACATCCTCCTCTGCCTCTGCATCTGCAACAGCATCTAAAACACAGCCAAAGCAAACTGTGACCCCGAAGCAGAGCTAGCCTAAACAGCCGGGGAGAGAACAGAAGGAAACGAAGAGGTATGAGCTTAAACTGGAGACAAGATGTCCTCCAGTGGTGATAGGGTCACTCCGTTCCAAAAAAACCAACCTGACAAACCAAAAAACTGGTTTAGGTTAGTATTACGCTTTCAATTTAAATTGAATTCCACTTTTTTACAGCAAAGCACCTTCGTTCACCATGCCACATTCTCCCGAACCCAACTGTATTTTCCTTGAGCTGATGGAATAGAAGATGGTAGAAATCTAGTTTGGCATCTTTAAGATGTACAGAAATCTGTGGCCTTGAGAAAAATATTATTACTCAGTATTCACTCACCATGACATGGTGACATCACACACTAAAAGTTAAAAATGAGACATTTACCTGTTTTCACTGTGGGTAAGAAACAGTGCCTGGCTATATAGGGATAAAGGGAAAAAGGAGCCATAAATAAGCAGAAGCCATATACATATACATATATACAGCAAAGCAGTGAATATATTGAGCCGTTGTGAATACACTCAAAGTTGCACATAGCAAATGAAAAGTCCTTCCAGGAATTTGCAGGCTCAGTTCTTTGTATCTTTGTAGATTGCATATAGTTATTTTGTATGGAGCCCCTAAAGTCCTGAAAGGTATTACTTTTTATCTTGTGTTTACAAGTTATTATCTTGTGGGAACAAGTTATTATTTTATTCACACAAATTAGCCTGTTATCATCTGGAAACAAGTCAATTACCTTGTTTACCCAAGTTAGCCCATTACCCTGTGTGCATGAGTTATTATCTTTTGGGAACAATTTATTATCTTGTGTACAGAATTTATCATTTTGTGGGAACAAGTTATTAACTTCATTCACACAACCCTTTATCTTGTGGGAACAAGCCATTATTTGTGAGCACAACTTGTCTGTTTTTATCTTGTGTTCACAAGATAATAACTTGTTCCCACAAGATAAGGATTTGTGCCTACAAGATAATAAATTTTTCTACAAAAAACAACTTGTTCCTGCAAATAATAACTTGTTCCCACAAGATAGTTTCCAAAAGATAATTTGTTCCCACAAGATTAGGAACAAGTTATTATCTTGTATGCACAAGATAATAACTTGTTCCCACAAGATAATAATTTGTTCCCACAGGATAACTGGTTCCCACAAGATAATAACTTGTTCCCTCTAGATAATTTGTTTCCACAAGATAGCATACAAGATAATTTGTTTACACAAGATAAGAAGTTGTTCCCACAAGATAATATCTTGTTCCCTCAAGATAATAATTTATTCCCACAAGATAGTTCCCACAAGATGATTTGTTAACATAAGATAAGAACTTGCTCCCGTAAGGTAAGAACTTCCCTTCCCTAGAGATATGTTCCCTTAAGATAGTTCCAACAAGATGATTTTACACTTGATAAGACTTTGTTCCAACAGGACAATAATTTGTTCCCACAAGATAGTACCTTGTTCCCTTGAGATAATAATTTCTTCCCACAAGATACTTCCTACAAGATAATTTGCCTACATAAGAAAATAACTTATTCCCACAAGATAATAATTTGTTTCCACAAGATTGTTCCCACAAGATTTGTTAACACAGGATAAGAACTTGTTCCCATAAGGTAAGAACTTTCCTTCCCTCAAGATAATAATTGTTCCCTTAAGATAGTTCCAACAAGATAATTTGTTTACACAGGGTAAGACTTTGTTCCCTTGAGATAAGAATTTGTTCCCACAAGAAAGTTCCCACAAAAGATAAGAACTTATTCCCACAAGATAAATTTGTTCTCACAAGAAAACTTATCCGCACAAAATAACACATTGTTCCCACAAGGTAACAACCGGGTCACCAGGTAATAATTCGTTCCCGCAAGATAACTTGCGTGCACAAGATAGAAAATATCACCTTTTTGGACTTTAGGTGCTCCGTAATTTTGAACTTTACCACGTGTAATTTTTGGCAAAAATCTGCAAAACTTTGGCCACAGGTGCCACGTGTAGTCGGATAGTAGTTTTGTATTAACTTAGAATTTTTTGCTGTTGCACTTTTTGCAGAGAATGTAAATGATTAAAATAAGGCAAATTGCTGGAAGGACTGAGCGCAGAGGGAAATGCTTAGGATATGTAAAACCTTTGAGAGCAGAGGATGCTGTAGTTCTCTATTGGATGCAGTTCTAACTGTGTCAGTCCGAAGGGCACTGACTGTTGCACCTACAGTACACTACCAACTCTACAGATCCCTTTGAACACAACGCGGGGCGCATGTCTTCATCGATTGCTCTGATCATGAAGTATTTTTGGCAAACAATCATAGTTTGACTTGAAGTGGTCGCAGTACTAACCAAGTGTCCAACGGTAGCAGAGATGAAGACACAGAAACAGTCATGAAATCAAGCGCGATTTTCTCGTCATACTTGCTGGTGTTGATATTATTACTCGCGTTATTGTGCCGCTCTGAAGATTTCCAGCATGCTAATCTGTCGTGTTGATGAACTGTAAGAACTTTTTCTATATTTTGGTATCTTGGTATCTCACTAATGTCATGCAGAATGTGTTAATGCTACCAAGTGCAGCTCGAGTGTTTGCACGTAGCAAAATCCATTTTGGTGATTTTGCGTGTACATCGCCTTGGGCTTGTGAATTTTTAAAGGGTATTTCTCTTTTTTTTTTGCCTTTTCAGACCAGCGCCATATGTGGCTATCACAAACACAATCTGATATAGTCTTTGATAATATGCTCAGCTTGTTGTCATCTGGGCTGTAAGGGTCACCAAAATGTCTTTTTACAGACGGTTTTAAAACATTGTAGGGCTTTGAAATTGAAATAATGTTACAGACACTTAATCATGAAAATGTTTTTTCTGATGAGACCATCCTGCGAGATCTGTATATACTCATCCTTGATTTAAAGAAAACAAAAAAAGATGTATGTAATGATTTAAAATTTGAAAAATGTTTAAATGGTATTTTAGTCTCCTGATGTATTTTTATTGGACTTTTTTTTTACATGTTGCACAGTCAGTTGATCAATTAAACACATTTCAGCTTTAAAGGTGCTTTCACTGATATTTATTACATGTAATTGATTTTAATGCTGTGGTAATGGGATTGATGATTAAATCGGCTCTTGTGTACCAGCACCATGAGTGTGTGTGTGTGTGTGTGTGTGTGTGTGTGTGTGTGTGTTTGTGTGTGCGTGTGTGTGTGTGGCTGTGTGAGAGGGTGAATGGCGCTGGGAGGTTGGCTGTACCAGAAATTTCTGTACCAGATGAAGCATTATTGCAAGTTACTGTATTATTTCCTCGTTGTTGTTTGCCGCCTTTGTCTGTTTTAAAGGTAACTGGTTGTTCGTGTTTGAACATTGAAATTTTTACTTAAGGAACTGTGCTTTTATTGGTGTTGATATTTTGTTGTAGTAAATGATATGTTTTCCTTTTCTCTTTCTTTTTTTTTTTGAGCATTACTATTTTACTGAGATGCACTGTCACTGATGTCGTAACTGGGAATTTATCTTTTGCATCAAGATTTTTTTGGTTGGTGCAAAATAAACTTTTAAATAGACGGTTGTGTGTTTTGTCTTTTGAGTGTCGTAATTGTTGTGTAAATGC
This sequence comes from Epinephelus cyanopodus, assembly GCA_026686955.1. Classification (NCBI taxonomy): domain Eukaryota; kingdom Metazoa; phylum Chordata; class Actinopteri; order Perciformes; family Serranidae; genus Epinephelus; species Epinephelus cyanopodus. The sequence goes on from CM048924.1 coordinate 21,100,077, forward strand.
TCGCATGAGACGCTCAGGTTGAGCAATGTCAGCAGCAACGACACTGAGATCCATTATCAGTAAGTGCAAACAAAATAAATTATACAGGAAGTTTGAGAACCTCTTTATTTGACAAAAGCTATTCTAAAAACGTAGCTATTTAATAACGGAGAGAGGGAAAAGCTCTCTTTAAAGCAACACGAGTAGTTTTCAGTCAGCGTTTCATTTGTTGGTACAACTCAAGGTGGCAAAACTTATAATTTATGAAAATGTCCATGTCTGTAGATGATATTGCATATTATACCCATGCTTTTTCATTGTGAGACGTTATTGTGAGCCATAAATTAGAAGAATTACTTTTCATTTTAAGTATTTTGGGGTAGCTCGCAATTGGTATGTGACAGGGCAGCAAAAAAAAAGTAACAATATATTTTGGAGTAGAGTAATTCTGTATATGCTTTCTATGTTCCATAAAACATTGAAAAAAATCCAAATGTACAAAATGCAGAACAGTACACGTCACTCACTCACACAGTGATTCTCTAAGCACACACTATTCACAGTATTTCCATAAATTACGTGCAAAATCTAGACCTCAGGGCAACTGGAGAAGATGCATCTGAGGATCTCGGGGTGCGAGAAGGAACATAAGGCAATTAAAGATCTGTTATTTAACTTGAAGCAAGGCCTCTTTTGGCTTTGTAAGTAATCAATAAATAAAGGTTTGGTTTTGGTATCAAAGTATTTACTCACTTTTTTTTAACAAAGTCGTTTATTTGTGGGTACTTATACTTTTTTCAGCATATTTTTAATCATTAGTATCATACTTCGCTATATTTCAAGACAAATTAGTTTCAGAGTAAAAAGTCCTGATAAGAAACTGTTTTTTATCAGAGGAGAGGGGTGGCTATGGTGTGACTGTCTTTTTTGTGTTCGCCTTTTACCTTCCCTAAGGCTACAGATATTTTTCCTTAAGCCTCCCTGTGTGACTGGTGGAAAACGCACGACCGTCCCTCCATGAATTAGTACTGAGATTTTTTAAAACTTCCCCTCTGGTGTTTTAAAGATGGGGACAAAACCTATTAGTTGAATTTTTCAATTTTGATTTATCACTTTTGTCTTAGTTAGCGCAAACAGTTAATTCTGGCCAAATTTTAAATGAGACACATTGAATAAAGTGATTTTGATGAAATATCACTATTTTAAGATCAGATTAGTTTTGTGGTTTTTTTTAACAGAAGTGTTTGTCACACATGATGTGTCCGAGGAGCGTCAGAAATTTTAAAATCCAACAATAATTTCTTTCTTTCTTTGTTTTTAGTTTCAGGGGCTGAAAAATTAACGCAAATTATGATTTTTTTTAATGCACTGCTTGTATCATCCTCCTTCATTGTCTAAAACAAGCTAACAGAACTTGCTCGCATGTCTTTGGAGAATTGTTTTGCCTCCAGTTAAGCTCTGCCCACCAAAAATCATCATACTGCTTTCTAACAGTAAAAGGGTCTACAAGCCAGGGTGTTAACAACTACAATTTGGAGTTGGTAAGCAGTCGCTGAGAGAGGAAACACCGGTGCTTAAAAATTATTTAACTTGCCTCCCTCTTTTTGCACCACCCTCCTCCCCCTCATAAATAATGAACAGTCCCTAAACTGTGTGACAGGTGATCAATCAGCAGCTGCAGCAAGATGAGCTGCAGGTGTGTGTGTGCAGAGCTGCAGAGAGAAGACAGTCTGCAATCAGCTGGTCACACCTGCAAAAAAAAAAGGTTACCTGAATGAGTGAGTGATTTAGTGCACCACCCGGCAGGTAGCCTACTCTCAGTGACTCAAATCAAACACACCCACGATGTCGCTAAATGATAAAAATGCTCAGGCTGGATCCTGCTGAGGAACTTTTACGCACAGTGAGGTGTGAGAGGCCTTTCTGCTGTGTGTGGCAACACAGTCCCGGATGACTGCAGAGCCTTTGTGAATATGGGGAGCGCAGAGGGAGAGTGGACTGGTTATACTGGGGCAGAGACACTAAATGGGACTGAGGAGCTGAACCTAAAGCAGGTGGTGACGACTGAGGAGGACGAGACTCCCAAGCTCTTAGGTGAACACAACAACACACTCACTGAACTTAACAACAATGCGTTTTGTGGTTTTTTGGTAATATTGTGGTCATATTGTATCTGTATTTCACCTCCTAAATCAGGAATTCCAGTATGTTGTTTCCATGGTCCAGGAATGTTCAGTCAATCTTTGCGAACATGAGCTACCCTCTCTGAAATCCAGAAACCAGAGAATTGACCTTTCACTAAGCCCCGCTCCTTTGTGATAGTCCACTAAGCTGTCAGAGTAAACATGGAGCCCACACTGTAACTAACTGCACTCCCTGAAGAAATATAATCATATTTCTGGAAAAATGAAACAGTGATTCCAGAGAGAAGCAGACAGAGGGATCTACAGTGTGTGTTTGAAGGATATATCCAGGATGTCAAATTGACTCAGCAGCAACAACAGCTGTGTAGTTGTCGGACCCTGGTCTGAGCCGGCCTGATGCCATCAAGTCTGGAGCTGCTCCTTAGACAAGAAATATTCTTTTCGAAGCTTAATTTTTATTTAGTTTTCATCAACAGCACAATCTATATGTTTCCTAACCAAACATATTCATTAGAGAAAAAAAGGAATAAAAATGTAGTAATAATAACTGTCCCCTGTAAAATCTGCTCTACAGACTGACATGTAATGTGTGTGTGCCTGACCAAAATATATAGTATTTTTACTTGAGTACAATCTTCTAGTACTCCTCCCACCTCCGAGCTGTATTCCTTGCTTATTTATTTCTGTTCTTCAGCTTGACCGTAAAATTCCAGAGCGTCGTGACTGTTAAAATCTATAACTGGAAAGATTTCTGTTCAGTCAAACAATCCCTCTGTGCTGCTGTTATTTCTGTTTCCACACAGCCTGCAGCATCTTAACAATGTCAGATGATCACTGCGTCTGATTGTCATATGCTGCACTACGGCACACTCTGTACAGTTGTTTTTCATCGTGCGTGGTATTGAACCAAAGAGCCTTCAGTTGTGTTTCTTAGTGTCTTTATTGCCAGCAGGGAGCTCTAATATCCCATCGTGTGTAATGAGTTTACTGTACCATTAGGTGGCTGCTGTGTCCTTTGTGTCCTGTTTTATCTGTCCCTTCATCTCATCCCGTGTCCGGTGTTCCCCTCTCATTTGGTTACTTCAGTGAAAGATATAAATATGTTGCTGTGCTCAGAAAAAAACAATTTTAGGATACTTTTAAAATGTCTAACATTGGATTACTTGATTGTTCTATTACTCATTTGATGTCATGCATGACGGTCAGTGGCACGGGGTTAGACAGGTTACATTTCCCCATTACGGTCACATGAATGTTGCTCAGGAGGACAGGACGGTAATTAACAGCACAGACACGGGGAACAGGACACAGCCGACACAGGGCAGGACAGAAAAGGACGCAGTTGCCCACCTAATGATACAAGACCTTCATTACACAGGACAAGACACTAAATTACACCTTCTCACTAAATTACACCTTTCCTCATGTACCACAGAGCCAGGAGCCTGTAAAAGACATTGTAAAGGGTTTGTGGCTCTAAAGAGAAGCACTGAGCGAAGAATATGCCCAGCCGAGTGAAACGCCTCTGTGGCCTTTGTGTTGGATATAGATCTTTTTTTTTTCTGAGGCACAGTGGTGCTTTGAGCTAAATGCTAGCATCAGCCATAATGCAAACATGCTAAATTTGAGCAGGTTTACTCGCCATGTTAGTTGGTATTTGGTCATAAATGTGCGCTGGATGAACCGCCCATTTGCTAGAAAACATGTTGGCATTGTATGTCTCTGCAAACCATGGATACGTTACATTTGCACGTTAATATGTAGCAGGCATTGTGGTTAATGTGTGGTTATGTTTAGGCACAATAACCGCACATGGTTGTGGTTAAGAAAAGATCATGTTTTGACTTAAAATACCCTGTTTGTGGCACAATCCTGACTGGAAACGCAGTGACATCTTGGAAAAAACAACCCCTGCTCTTGCCACTATCTCAACAGGATGTGATGTCTCAGTAAAAAACACAACAGCTTCTGTTGCCATTATCAAGGCAGGAAACGTAGCAAAATCTAGGTAAAAAATAATCACCTTTCTTGGCACTCTCCCAGCAGAAATTGCAGCTAACATCTCTGTAAAAAACAACCAACCAACCAACCTTGGTAGAAAAACAGCAATGGGTCACTAAAAAACATACACGTTTGGTGACTAAAACGCTGCTCAAAACCCTGCCATGACTCACTAAAATCAATGAGTTTTGCTTTGTTTGTTGGTCTAAAACAGTGTTCTGTTCTAAAACACACCCACATTTGGTGCCTAAAAAGCAGTTGGATAAAGAGCCAGGGGTCCCTAAAAACACTGATGTCTGGGGGCTGAAAAGCCGCTGGAAACACAGGGATGAGTCACTTAAAAAACAACTGGTTTTATGTTGTTTGCTGGTCTCGAACAGTATTCTGCAGCTTGGCAGGCAGCTCATGACACATTCTGATGACAGAGTCAGCTCATTGTGGTACTATCCTGACAGCAGAGGAAGTGATGTCTTGGCAATAAAACAACCAGTTTTCAAAGCACTAACACAAAGCTGCTGGAAACGCAGTCTAGTCAGTGGTTCCCAACCAGTGGGTCGGGGTCCAAAAGTGGGTCGCAGGTCCATTCTGAATGGACATGCAAATGTGCCAAGTTTCTGAAAAACACTTCTCATTTTGAAATACAGTGAATTTCCGGCACAGAGCTTTTATTTTGAAGTGCGGTTTCCTGCTGTAGAGTGAGTGACTAACAGACAGCTACTTGACAGGTGGTTTAGATGACACGCCATCCCCTCCACCTCCTGATGACAAAGTCAGGTCCTTTACTTCCTCACTTTAAAAAAAAGATTTTATATGCATGAAAAGTGCAAATGTAATATATCTGTGGTTTGCAGAAACTTACAATGCCGTTTTCCTCTGGCGACTGAGCTGGGATGAAAAGTCAGGGCATCACCACTCATTAAGGTTCATCCTCTGGGAACCATGAGCACCAGATTCCAGTACAGTCGGTGGAACAGTTGTTGAGCGTGAACCAACAGGCCCACGGGGCCACAGAGCCACAAAAGGTGATATTATATTGGCGGTGATGATGCATGTGATAACACAAGAGCAAGGAGAAACCAATAAAACTGATTGGCATGCTTTGCAGCCCGCTCATTGATCGCTGGCAGCGGATGAATTCCCAGCTGAGCCCCTGGGCTAATCAAACTCTTCGCTTCACATATTCTACAGACTGTGTGCTGCAGCAGAGGCCGCTGTTATTGGCACAGCATCGCTTACAAACAGCTGCACTTTCTGAAGGGCAAGACTTTTGTCTCTGCAGGAGGAAGCGAATGTTTACTCATAAAACTTACACTTTCATACACAACAAGAGTTAAAGCCTACAAACTGTTGGGGGGGGGCAGCCCTGTTGGAATGGTAAATCGAAACTAGGTTTAAATTTGTGAGGAATTAAATATTAATCAGAAGCTAGAGTTAAAGTGTCATCGTAAGCTTATTAACAGTTCTGCAGACGGCCATGAAAGTGCCATAAAAGCTGTTCTGCAGTGTACCAAAAAATAAACGTCCTTCGGGATCCATTCTCACTTGTGGAAAACAATATTTTGTATTGTGTTGCATTTCCTCGTTGTGTGAGACCCTGCAGCTCTGCCGAAACAATGACAACAGTCCTGCAGTTCTGCTCTGTATCTGTCCAGTGTAAACTTTATGCTAAAAACTGCCCACTGACTGATGACAGAGCTTAATGAAATATTTAACAGGCTATTAAAGTATGTGGTTTGTGATAATATATGCATGTTGCCCGTCAAGGACCCTCGCTGCTCTATTAGTTCACTGATAAGTTTCATGAACTCTGACGCTGTCCGTGGTCCTGAGCGCTGCACCATAAATTCCACACCACCGGGGGTCAGTAGGGTGCTTGGCACCGGCAGTGCCAGAGCCACAGTGAGCAATGGGGAAGCGATGGATAACATGAATATAATGTGTCATTGAGTCATTAATCAAATCAATCCCCGGGTGGATGATTTGCACAGAATAAATGTAATATATTGAGCATGACAAAGACGGATCTGGATGGAACACTTGCTCAAAATCATCAATTACAGTCCGTACGGCTTGGAAGTGACCCAAGAACTGAGTGCACTTCTTTCAGTCAGCAGCGTACACACACACACACACACACACACACACACACACACACACACACACAAAAGAGGGAAACATTTGCCAGTAGCACCATCAAGCTGTAGGAATTCATTTATTGATGAGTTTTCAGAGTGGATCACAGTTGCGATCTGAGATTCCCCTTTCAAAGAGGTTAATAGTCACCAAATGTGTTTGAGTTGTATACAGACTCCATCGTGACACACCGGGCATCAATGTACTTGTGTCATATAATGGAAACTGTTCAGGATGTTATACTGGAGAAAAGATGGATAAGAGTATAAAAGTAGTTGAGGACTTTTGTGTCGACAACATTAACGACGTTCCCATCATTAACTCATGCAGGCAAAGCACAAATTAGTGCATGAAAATTCACCAGTGTGCAGGATATTAAGGGTTTGATGCTCAAAAGGTTTCTGGCGGAGAATTTCCAAACTCTCCCTTTCTTATCAACCCTTCCCCCCCCGATTTTGAAACAAGCTCTAGAGCCTTGGATACTACCAACATTGACCTTCTTTTTTCTCTCTTTCTCACAGACATCCCTAAACTTTGTGGAGGTGCGTTATCAAATTGCTGGAATAACGCTATTAACACAAACTCTGCTTTTGCCCTCCTTAAATGTGCTAATCACAATATGGTGGTGCAGTGGTGCAGCACTGTCGCCTAACAGCATAAGCAGTTACGGAAAGTGAATGAATAGTCACAATATGTGGCAGTGTATGTTATCACAATACTTAGTATATCGCAATACATTTAACATTGCAATAATATTGTATCATGATAATATCGTATTGGTGGGCGTCTGGTGATTCCCACCCTGACCATATATGACATTCAGAGTCTGCACACGGCTCTCATCTGAAGCAAACATGGAGGTGGCTGAGCTGAAATGGTGGTGGCGAGCACTGCGTACAGTGTGAACATCAGCAGCAGTGCAGACAGAGCTAAAGGTGTTAACCTGGTGCAGATCTGGAGGGTGGGTGCTACGCTCCCACAATGACAACGCCCTCACACCATGGGTCAGGAGGACTGATGCACCAAACCAACAGTTGGCCCTTGACCAATGTCAGGCTGTCGGTGAACATCTGTTGCCATAGTTTTTGCGGTATGTCCCGGCCCTTGTTGGCTATTTTTCAGCCTGTTCAGCATTGGTGGCCCATTGGTGAAAGAAATGACTGACGATGTGCTAGTTGGCTGTAGTCTTTGTGGTGTGTTCAAGTGCAAGTTTTTGGCCAAGATGTGATGAAGGTTTGTTGCGTCTGGGCCTTAATATACACGCTTGGCCCACCCAGCTAGCACAACAAAAACTAAAACCTTGGATTACAACACACACAGAGGGAGTGTGATTTCATTCTCTGCTCAGGACGCCGTTACAACAGCATATATTTACATAGGAAATATTTTTTGCCGCTTTGTTGGTGTTCAAAATCTTACATAATGGGACCTTTAAACATTTTCTGACGGGTTTAATGCCTGAGCAAAAAAAGCACAAGTATTGTAAACGTGTCACAATGCAGGCTAAATTACTGTTGTCAGTTGATCTCCAGAATGTCAGGAACTGGATGACCGTGCATTTTTAGTTTGAGTATATGTCATTGCGTTGAAGAGGCTTCATTAACCTGAGGGTCAACACATTTTCATAGCTTACACCGTCCTTTAATTGAAGTTAGAAATTAAAAACAACCAGTTGAGAGGTTTTCACCTGGCTGTGACAGTTTGTAAATGAGTGGCAGTATGTAAATTCATACTTTTCAGTTAATGAGTGAATCATCTTTCCTTTCTGTGTGGAATGTGGGCGTGCGCGTTATTATGGGAGCGCTTTATGAACCTCGTGTTGGAGGACGAGTAAGAATGATCCTTTGTCGTGTACGTCTACTTCCTCCCTCTTAGCTTTGTCCTCCTCTGACTCAGTGGCATTTACACAAGCAACTTTAATTTTGCAGTAGCTAACATCTGTGAATAGATGTCAGAAAACTGACTCATGCAGTGCGCGCGGAGCTGCGTTCACTTAATCATGCAGGTCAACCCAAGAGATATGGAGAGGATAAGTACGTATATATTTCTCTAGCTGCATATTTCTTTGCTATATTGACTGGGAGGATAGCAACGGAGCTGAGGGAAAAAAAAGAGTGAACTTGCCATATGAATATGTCGCCACAACGGGATTTCTGTTATGAGTGTAGGCACGTAGTAGGTAGAAAGGTCTTTACTTTGAGTTTCTCTTCAACTTCTTCGCTAACCGACAGGTTCTCAGAACAGAGAAACTGTGTATTGATTCAGCAGCTAAAAGGCATTTTCAATTCACATACCATTTAAACAGCCTTCCCTGCACTTTTTACTCCACCAGTTCCATTAACCTCACCCTACCCTCTGGCACCCATCACCCCCTCTCACTGTCTGTTAACCCTGTCCGCTTCATCCTCATTCCATCATTGCAGCTTCAGTTGAGATATGATCATTACCTTTCCGTGCACGTCCATTTTCGCCCGTGATTGTGCACTGACACAAACACCAGTGTAAAGTGTCCTGTAAAAAATGTAAAATCACTGGTGGTAATATCCACAAGACAGTAACAAACACTTTAACAAGCCTGCTCTGACTGTTATAGATTCAGTTGGCAGCGGTGATGCCGTCTGCAAACAAATAATCCAAGTCTGTTAAAACAAGGTAAACATTATTGCAGCGTATAAAAAAAAATCACAGCAGAGCTTCAGCGGGGCAAACCTGAAAAGATGACGAGGCGGCTTTTACACATGTTGAATATGTCGAACTGAGAGCGTGTGGCGTCAAAAGCGCGCTCACAAAGAGGAGGAAGGAGCAGAACAAAATGAGAGGGGGAGAAAAATCATGGAGGGTGCACTGGTATGATTTCCTAAGCTTTTGTGTAATATAAATTATGAGGCATATCTCTCTCTCCGGCATTGTTAAGTGCACCTCCTTGGTATCTGATCTGCAGGGCTGTGAGGAGTTTATTAAAAATGGAAGTCATTCTAAATGAGCCCGTAATGCTCAACCCTTTCAGGAAATCTTAATGGATCCCAGCCTATCTCTGACAAGGTTAAACGCTTGAGGAGACAGCGAGAAACGTTAACAGACTAGATTATGGAGAGAGATGAATACTAACCAGCGCATGGATTCAGCTGGAACATTAGACACTGTCAGGAATAAATTCAGTGAGTGTGTTTACATGAAAAGCAAAAGAATACTGTGTACTGTAGCCTTCATCTTATCGATTCCTCATAATGTTTTATGCATTGTGTTGAATTATCAGACACAAACGCTCACAGACACTTTATCCTGCAGTCATGAAACCTGAACACACTGCAGAACTTTGCTTTCTTCCTTGACAGCATGTTTCATGTCTGCTTTATTACTTTACAGTGTGTTCTTCTAAACGCCTGTGTTGTCAAATTTCTTTTGTCCTCATTTCCATGTGTTTTCCTAGTTTGCAGCACGGTGAGCTTCAGCATTCTTATAATCTTTTATAAAGGGCTTTTCAAAACAGAGTTACAAAGTGCTTTACATGTCAATTAAAACAGACAAGACATGAAAACAACAACTTATAAAAACACTTAAGTGTATAGAAACAGAGGAAATAAAAGACAGTTTAAATGAACTTAAAACTCTCAGATAAAAGTATGTTTTAAGGAGGGACTTAAAAGAGATCACTGACTCGGCCGACCTGATTTCCGCGGGCAGATAGTTCCAGAGCCTTGGTGCCCGACAGCAAAAGCTCTGTCCCCTTTTGGTTTTCAGCCGGGCCTCTGGAACAAATAAAAAGACCTCTGCCTGAGGACCTCAAAGTACGTCCTGTGTGAGAAAAATATAGATACACTTTAGTATTGCAATTAGGACGGGGTGTCATACTTGCTACCTTTAAGGTATCAATGGAAATAGCGTAAAACTTTTTATACAAAATTACAAATTAATAGCCCGGGCTATTATTTGCTTAAATCACTGAAATCAACAGGCCTATATTCAGGACAGGCCTTTAATTCCTCTCGCACAAACGTGTTGCTCAGCAAAGATGAGAAATACAATCAGATTGTTTATTTATACCAGTAAGAATATTACTTGTATACAAATTACGCTTCAGATAATATATCCTGTATGGATCATTCATTTGCTCTAGCTGTGAGAGAAACTTATCTGGTCAACGATACCTGCACTCAGTCCTTTTTGTACCCAGATCTAGGAAGAATCTGTATTATTTGTTTGAAAGTATGGCTATAGTACACGCCTGTGGCATCTGGTGGTATTTTCCACAACTGAATGGTTTCATTCACATATCGGAGAAGATAGATAAAAGAGGTAAAAGTGACAGTCCTGTAACTAAGGATTATTAAAGCAGGCAGACTTTTGGGTTACCAACAAGTAGTTATCTCTGGTCTGAAAACTGAAACCAATGCAGAAAAGCCTTAAACCTGCGTTCTTTCTAATGGCCATCAGGGGGCGAGAAAATTAACCTACTTCTTACTTGATTTATTACCTCTGTAAACATTTTCCTAATGAGTTTATTGTCTCAATCCCTTGTTTCAAGTCTTTGTCAGTACAGCATGATGTTCAGTTTGTTACTTGTGGTTCCATTGGGAGTAAAATAGACAATGAAACAAGGTATGCTTTGGGGTATGGCTACCCTGTGATTGACAAGTTGCTACCATGGTGGTGACCTCGGTCTCTCGGTCAGATCCACCTCTCGCTCTTCCACAGCTCCACCCTCTCATCCAAATATGGTCACACCTGACTCAAGAAGACGACGGCCAAAATGCCAGAATGAACAGTCACTTCCCTTCCTATGTATGTGCCCTTCAGATGACACCACTCAGTGGATAAATTCAGCCTCATTAACTCTGAATAACTCAGTTTCACGACATGCGGTTGTTTGAATAATACAGTGTCTTTGTTTGTTTGGCGAGGAGCGCCTTTAAAGTCTTTGGGATAAGCTGTTCGTATGCATCTTTAATGTCATGCTCACACGTCCCCATGTATAATGAATAAATATAATCTGGATACGCTCACAGATGCAAAGGAAACTGCGCTTGAGCTGATATCCTGGTATCTGAGTAGTTCTAGATCATCTTGTAACTGGAGTCAGATCTGAGGTGGACTTTTTGTTTACATGTCCAGAATCAAGGTGTGAGAAAGAATAGTATCAGTAACACTGTTAACACTGTGCTACATTACAGAGAAATACAAAAGCGTACTAATGAACCTTCATTAATATAGGCCTATATTTTATCTACAAGTGCACGTCACACACTGAGCGAGCCGCCTGTTAATGACGCTGTGGGCTAATGGGCATGTAGCTACTTCCATGTTTCAGATGATGCGTCATGTTTGTAGTCGACCAACGAAGATGAGTTTACATATCACCTTGGGTTCGTCCTTCACCTTCTCAAAATGATCCCACACTTTGGATTTCCTGCCCAACATGTTATTAACTAGCCTGTGGAATAACCGCAGGTACCAGCCCTGGAAATTAATTGCTAAGTGTGGCCACTTCCTGCCACTTCCTGTATCTGTCTAAATTCCCACATGGTCCAGTCATACATAATTATTTTGACATGGTGCAGCTCCTAATAGAGTTTCACATTTGTTTTTTGTTTTTTTCCCGCGACTAAGCGACCAATGAAATCTTGCTGACTAATGACCTTTCTAAGATTTGGTCGACTATTAGATATCGCAATATGTTTAAAATACCAATGATATGTGTCAAGTATCGTGACAATATTGTATTGTGTGGCCTCTGGAGATCCCCCCTTACAAATCTCACTATTAATGTGCTGCTCATTGAGGACATTTTCACACATGACTTCTTGAACTCTGCTGTAAAAACTTGTGGTGAGCAGATTAGCTTAGTTCAAACATATATAAGTTTACTTTAAATTACAGTAGGCATCCTTAAGTTTCCAGCAATACCAAATATTGAATTGATGCAACAGTGCAGCCATAAAAACACAGTGTCTTAAGTCTTAGGTCTTAAATATTTCACTCATGGAAAACATCATATAGCTGCAGGGAAATGTTACTTAATATGTGTGTGATAATCTCATGCAGTGTGGATGTGTTTTATTGATTTGGATAAACATACCGTATCTCAGGCGTTTGTGGCAGACTGTTGGTATTCATGAGGGTATCAGACGTGGAGGCTGTGAATGGACAGTCTGCCTTTTAGGACAGAGGGCTTTCAAAAGGACAACCTGTCATGCATTATTACATCTATCTGTGATCTGGGTCAAGCCCCTGTAATGCATGAGTGCATTTACAGGCACGCACAAGGCCGACATGCAGCACACAGGACCCTCGTTTCAGAGGAAATACAATCAACTCTATTGTGAACTCTGCACCGCTCTTATTTACAGTCATTAATTCGCTCTTAGCTGATGGGTATTTGTGCAGCGGCTATCAGAGCGCCTGCAGCTATTATTCAAGTCTCACAGCAGTAATACATGTATGGGCCACATATGTGCCAAAACTGGCACAAGCTGCTGAAGGGCACGTGAAATGTATTCCTGCCCTTGTGCACAAACAGCAAAGCATAAAAATTACCACAGAGAGGCCTCATATGCGGGATGCAAGGGGAGTTGTAGTGTGTGTGTGTGTGTGTGTGTGTGTCTGTGGCTGGGAGAGGGGGGCGGTGATAATGCGCGTTGAAAGAAGAAATCTGTGTTGTGGTATCTTCATTATTAATTTAGTTCCTTCTCATGCGTTGCCTCACAGTTATTTTCATGCATTGTTTCCTCACTTGCATAGATAGTACAAACAGATACATGCTGCTCATGTGTGGCCGAACTTCCCAAATTGAGGATGAAGATGTGTGTTTAGTATTCAGTATGCTCAGTGGCCTCTTTGCTCGGCAAAGTTGGCAAAGAACAATCTACCTGCACACTCCAGCACTTTTGTACAATCAAAATGGTGCGTTCATGATTGGAAAAATAAAAACTAATTTAGAAATGCAATTTGTTCATTACGATTAACACGGGCACTGTAGATTATTTTGAGTGAAACACACATAACTTGTCCTCCTGCTGGAAATATTCAACTATTTTTGGGACAATAAATGTGTATTAATCTGCAGCTGAAAATATTCGCCAACACATTAACCAGGTAAGAGTCTCAGTGATGTCTGCTAAAAACTGTAGTGCACAGCTTTTAGTTTTAGGAAGTTACATATATATATGACCTGTTTTCTTTAAATATATTAAACATATTGATACAGTAGCCTTATCTCTGAACACTGTAGGAAAAATGGCCAACTTAATTGACTTATAGCCTTTTTCCCACTGGAGAACAAAAAAAACACCCACTAACATCAGGCTTTTGTATTTGTATGTAGTTATTTGCATTGCAATGGGAAAGGTTACTATCGGTTACAAGTCGCTCCTGAGACAAATCACTCCGCATTAGTCATGGGTATTTATTAGCTCCAGCTGCGATTGACTTTGATGGCAGTTATGGAAAAACAACACCCACGTGGACGCATTAAATTTTGCCCCTTTGCTGGCGTGATGCAATAATGGGCCGCTGTCTGTCTCCATCCAAGCAGTGCTCAAACTACTCAGCACTTGGGGCGCCTACCAGCTCTCTCCAGAAATATCTTAAAAAACAAACTATTCAGCACCGAGTTTGACAGATTTAATAAGTACGAGGTATGAAAAAGAATTAACCACTGTAAATTTTCACTGTCCTCCATGCTGCTTTCTGCTGTTTACTAACCAGTTTTCTTGACTGTCCTTGATGTCAAACATAGCAGTGCAGCTTTAGTTTACATGCGGTGGGAAAACAGTCTATCAGCAGTTTTCAATGGGTTGTCCTGCACTGACAAAAACCTGCATATACATGCTAATTCCGGTGGAGAAAAAGCACAAGTCATGCTTGATGTTCTTCAGCTCATTGGCCACAGTTGCCATTTAATAACAACCATCTGGTATTAGACTAAAATCCCCTCTGGTTTGCAACAAGATGTCTGTGATCAAATACTACGAATTTCCTAAGAAGTTCAGCATTTTCTTGATTCCTCTGACCTGCTGTAGTAAAGATTGGCCTGCCCTGGTCCCTACATCAAACACACCTACACTTTACTCGTTGTCAGTTCAGTTGTAGCTCCGTGTGAGACTCCAGACACGGTGTGTGAACATTTCTCATGATGTAGTTTGGATATAGTTAAACTTCCTTCATTGTGAAGTGGCTAGTAGTTTGGGAAAGTTTTAATGTAGTTTCTCCAACACTGTCAGTTGACCAGTCAAAGAGTAGAAGCATCAAGACATCGGAGAAATTCAGCCGTACGTGTTTGAGCTTGTTGTGCACCAAAAATGGCGACTGGTAGACGCATCAGAATGTGAGGTCTAATTAGCATCTTTTACTTGTTTATGTAGTCGGCTTGTAGGCAGTGGCCTGGTTCATGAATTTGTGTTTCTTACTATTGCGAAGGAATGACCTGCCTTACTATGTCTGTGATTGGCTAACCCTGACATTCTTACCCTAACACTAACCAGTCCCACTTCCCTTGCCCAAACCTAAGCAACCCGACAAATGAAGGCATTGAGCAATAGCCAATCATAGGGAGGGTAGGGTATGCATGATGCTACCATGATTTGCGTCGATATGTGTTTCCTGTATTAGACAGATATTGGCTCACTTATTTGAGATGCACCTTTGTACCTAATCTAGGTGTTCATTTGAATCTCAGATTTTAGGAAAGTGCACAGACATCGCCCCCCCTCAGTAGACAGATGTGAAAACACTCTCTAGTTGCTGGGATACACGTCAGTACATTCAAGGTCAGACATTTCAGAGGACATAAACATAAGAAAAACACATTTTAGAGCAGAGGGGGGCTTTAATTTAATTTAGAGAGTCCAGTTAGCAAAGCCAACATTGAGCTCAATTTCAGCAAAAGGTCATTTACTGTAAACATTGAGGTATAAAAGAGGGAACATCTGTCCCTTGTGACCTTTTATGATCCTGATGAGGTTCCAGCAGATGTTGCCCTGGGCAGGACAGATGAGGAAGGTGTGACAGGAATCAGCGACAGCAGCATCCGGAGCTGTTCCCACAGACTGGCATGAAGCCATTTACTGCACCGGGGAGCTGGACGCAGCTCTGACCTCCTCGCAAACTCTGAAGCTTTTCAGCCTCCTTCTGTCATAAAGTCATTTCACGTAGGTTAGTTGGAAATAAAGGACTGTATTGCACTTATGACTCACTGCCCACATGCAGAGCAGATCACTGGATCGATTGCCGCCCTCAGTTTCTCTTCACAGTGGCTCCTGCTGGGGGAGTGAGTGCTGTCACTGAAGCTGTTCCCTTAAATAACACAGTTTGAGAGGTGCCTAACGTTTCAATCTCTGACAACCCAAGAACCACTTTCACTGGTAAATTACAGCAAAGAGCCGGCTATGCATGTACCCTCTCATTTCTGTCAGGTTAACTCATTAAATACACATTTATTATCTGCTGTTCAGTTATTGCTAACCATTTTACCAAAGCCTGGGGCTGCTTCACTCTGGCCAAATATCAGTTCTGAATTCATGTACAAACACCCTGGATAGTGCTCTGCTTATTATTATATAAGTCCAAAGGCCAAAGAGTAGGTACAGCACACTGTAGTTGAAGAACAGGCTTACGATATCAGACAGAACTGTCAACGTCATCTTACTCTAATCGATCGGGGCAGGGGGATGAGATTTTCCCTAACCAGTCACAAGAGGCCAACGTTTCCACTGGAATCTAATGTCATTTTAAGTCCACACTGATGTGTAGTCATGCCAACATACCTGTTTTGTTGGGGTTTTAAGAGCGTAACGGAGCGAGATAAAACAATCAGTGTCAGGCAATATTGAGAAGACATATCGACTTAGAACAGCCTCGATAGCAGCGTCCGTCTTGTCTACAGGGCTCGCTATTGTTGTTATTACTCCTCATTGGTTCTACTGTAACTGAGAAACCTCTGTTTCATGTCACGATGATGGATGAATCGGTGAATTTGAACTCAGTGGAGTGGGTGAATTCAAAGGTCTGAACTCATTTAACATAAAAAGTACGACTGAGCCAAATTAAGAATGAACTGTACCGCCCTCACAGCGAGTTACCTTGAATTCGTGAAGAAAACTTTTTTTTTTTCTCATGTGCCTCCATGGCGAACGGAGAATCCAAAAAAGGCCAAGTAATTGAAGTTAACCGCGTTTACCAACAGCAAAACTATATCAAAACATCTGTTTACAAACTCTCACACAACTTGTCTAGAATAATTCAAGTCTCATTCATCCAGTCGTATGCTCAATACTTCCCAACTATGCAGCTGAAGTCAGTTCAAACAATCTCATGGATGGATGAGTACCATGCCTCGGCACATGTATGCTTTTGAACTTTGCATAAGCAGAGCTAAAACACAGGTGCATGCACAGGCACGCTCCGGGCTCGCTGCTCACAGGCAGAGGTGTTTTATATTGTAAAGTTTTCGTGAAATAGTTTTGCTGTTGTTATACGAGGACCCTGATTACTGCAATTAAAGAAGAATGTTTGGCTTTTTTGGTTTCTTCGTTCATGAAGGCATACAAGGAAAAACAAAGTTTCTTTAACGAATTCAAGGTGTGGTAACTGAAATTAATATTATTAATAAAATGATACAGTGATGATATTAACTAATAGTATTCCTTTAATAAAAGCTGACAGATTCTCTGCAGATTTTCATGTGAATATTTAACTTAAAATAAAACAGTGACTACAATAAAATACCTTAATACATTACATGTATGTCTTTCATTTTCTTACAAACTAAAATATATTTAAGGTCCACAAGGACAAACACCCTAAACCAGTGAAGCTTGCCTGCTGTTGTTGTGAAGAGATTGAACGACCTGCAGGTCTGACTCCACTGACAGCCTGCTCCTTGTCTCATCTTGAGAGTTGTTGGGTCTGATTGTTGTTATGTTTGCAAGCTCAGATTCAGCCTGTCAGACGGCGCTGAGGGCTGAGATGTATCAGCATTTCTTGAGCTTTGTTTACTGTGTCATATTTTTTCCAACGCTTTCTCTGACGGTCACTATTCCTCTGACTGCTGAGCTCCCTGAACATGAGCTGGAAAGCGTGTTGTGTTACCATGACAACCAGCAACCTTGGGTCGTCATGGCATTAGCTGTATTAAACAGTTGTATGGTGATTTTATATTTATGTTTTTTTTTTCCAGCTTTGATATGTTTGAGAACATAAAACATAGTTCATGTAAATGCAGCTGTGGAACGTCATTAAGAATGCACAATAAATGAACAATGATCTCTTGAAGCACCCTTGGCCTGTCCTTAAGGCACCCCAGGGTGCCGCAGTCCACTTAATGGAAACTGGAAACACTGGCTTTTATTTCAGAACTGGAAGGAGCTCTTACAGTAATTGTGACTTAACGAACAAACACGCCTGCAGGGGAGCAAACGACCAAATAAACACTCTCATCCTTTTTAAAACTAATAATTCCGTTTTATTTTATAGCCATCAGTGAAGAGACTTCTGTGTGCGATTGTGCGACTGCCTGAATTTACAACACTGCTGATCTAACACTCACTCACAGCCCCCAACAATATGCATCTGTGGTGATCTTGTCTCCCTTCCCTGCCTCCAGTATTTCTGTCCCTTATGTTGTAGGACGGAGTAAGTCAGCTCAGTGGTGTAGAAAATTAGATCATTAATTGGGAATCATCAACAATGAATCTTTGATAAGTAATTTGGCGAGTCTTCGGCGGCTGTGGGGGATGAGCTTTACGCTGAGAATAACTCACCCTCCAGAGTCTATTAAAGGGATAAGACTGGTGATATTCTATATTTCTGTTATTGTAAACAATTCCGATGAAAAGACTCAAATCATCAGTGCCTCAGTCAGTACTGCTCTCCACCTCAAACTCATTCATTCCTACTGAAGACCTTATGCTTTAAAAAGAAAGCCTCGCTAATATATATACTTTTATTTAAAAGAAAGGTCATAATAATTTTCTAAATCAGCTGGGCACTGTAGTTTTTAGCAAGTGTCAAACACAATTAAATCAAAGGCTGGTGAGCAGACACTGCCTCAGTTAGTTTGTTGTTAGCCACCAAAAAAGTCCCACCAAAATGAAATCAATATCAGTTTAAGTGTACGCTATATTTAGAATCAGACAGCCTTTTCTGACAGGGGATTGAAACCGTAAGGTAGAGTGGAGCAAATATTCATACATAGCATACTCTTATGCTGATAGTGATTTTTTTTTTTTTTTTTCTTTTAGGTGGCTAAAATATGTTTTGCTGCTTGTTTAGCTTCCGTGCTGGTAGATTTGGTTTATCAAAGGTGACAACAAAGCAACAAAGCACATAAAATAAGCACAGCAGAAACGACAGATGGGTTGGACCACCGTGTTTAACTATTTATCTTTAAACGTTATAGTTACAGCCGAAAATGACAACAGAAAATCAGCAGGTTTGCCAGCTTTACATATCTCCATAATTGTAATCAACTGTAAGTTTGCTACCCGGAAGTGACTGTTGTTGTTGGCGTGATGTTACGGTGATTTGATCTGTGTAACAGGGTCAGTTACACAAAATTTGGTTCAGTACCTGACATGCTTAGGTCTCCATAGTCAATATGTAGAGAATTTGATACATAGTTCATGTACCCCTATGTTCACCTCTGGGGGTACCCTGCCTATCAAGGGGTGACTCCCACCTTCTTGCTGTTGTGTAGCCTGGAAATCCAGACTCAAATCTGGAAAGATTTTGAGTCTGGCCCTCACTAACTGAGGCATATTAAATGCTGCCGCATGCAATTGGATAGCATGATGGCCAATCAGAGCAAAAAACAAGGTGACGTATTCATTGCACTAAGCCCCATTTATTTGCCGACCAGTGGGGCTAACTGATATATTATGCTTTTGCCAGCAAAACAGCAAAAACATCCTTCCTGGCAGCGAAGGCTTCGAGGGCAGTCTTCTGTTCCTCTCTCAAGGAAAAAGATAAGTGTAGTTGGCTTAGCGTTTCTTCCAAAGCTAAATTGAATGGATGTGGTCCTTCAGCGGCTGGCTGTTTACTTTTAGACTCTTGCGGCGCAGTGCTGTTGTCATCATGTCACGCCCGCCCAGAGCCCGCCTCTGTCAGATAGACTGATCTGATTGGTCCAATTTTTTGCTTAGGGGGGATATTTGGATTTCCAGGTTAGCTGTTGTGCTCTGTGGGAGAGGTAAGTGACATTGCTGTAATAGTAATTTCTGTGTTTTAGCGCTGTTAAGCTGTGTTTATAAGTTAATTTTGTGCTAACATGATCTTGTGATGCTTAATTTTTCGTAGGGGCTGGAGTTTGTATGGTTGTGTTTGACGGAAGATTTTGTTTTTGCCACTTGCTGTCAGGTATGTTTATTGTGTTTTATCGAACTTAAATGGATGTAACATGACCGCCCTTTTGCTATTATGCTCCACTGGAGAGGGCTCGAGTTTGGATGGTTGTATTTGACGGAGGAATTTGTTTTTGCCACTTGCTGTCTGGAATAAACGGAGATTGCCTACAAGATATTTACAGTCTGGGCCTCTTTATATCAACACAACACAGACATCACTAGAGTCCACCGGTTACATCTGTACATTCATCCTTGTAATTATATTGCATCTATATTCACATACAGTGCCTGTTAGCAGGAGATCTACTCCACGCGACATGAGGCATGTATTTTTGTGAGGCTTCTAGGATCTTCTGGAATTACAGGCATTTTCCAGAGTGGCTGCATTCAGTTGGAGCAGCTGCCTGGTGGAGATGTGCACTCTACTGGGTGCACTTTTCTACTTTTTTAATAGTTTTTCCAATAACAGTGGAGCTCCAGGCCACAGAGGAACAAGATATAAATCGCTTGGTGTCAATTCATTGTATGGTTTTGGCGTTTCATAGGATTTATTGAAAATAAGAAAAACACAAAACACCTCCAGCCTCATTACCACTGCTGACCCTCCAACATGTGGTGATGCTGTCCCTCTTTAACCCCGACGTTCTCTCACCTTTCCTTTCGCTTCCTCTCTGCCCCGCTCGTCCTGCTGTGCCAGCCTGCTCTCTGTGCCAAGAATGCTTCACATCTGCCTCTGCAGGGTACAAATGATGGCTGCGATGTGGATTTAAGAATGTGCGCCTCTGTAAATATTTGGTTGTGCCTT
This sequence comes from Epinephelus cyanopodus, assembly GCA_026686955.1. Classification (NCBI taxonomy): domain Eukaryota; kingdom Metazoa; phylum Chordata; class Actinopteri; order Perciformes; family Serranidae; genus Epinephelus; species Epinephelus cyanopodus. Next base: position 21,120,476 of record CM048924.1, read on the forward strand.
GGTGAGTCCCATGGGGGGGGGGGAGTCACTCTGTACAGGCTCGACTTTCTAAACCCCCCGCTGCAGTCTGAAGGAGTCCAGCCTGACAGTAAGTCCTCTCTGCCGACAACGCCCGCAGGAAGAGGATTGCAGGGATATTTAGTGGAGTTGAAACAAGGAGCATTGCTTCTATAAATATGATTAAATTTCCTGCAAGGACAAACAAAATACAGTTAGGATTTATTAGTTAGCAGGTCATGTCATTTAAGTTAAATTTGACAGCTGCTTGAGTTTAATTGAGTGGCCTGACTTGTTTCATCTAGTCAAAATGACTGTTATCATGCTGTAATGGATCACTACCCTTTGCTGTGCGGTTAGATGCTTTGCTGATGGCATGAATAGGAAAAAAGGATATTAAAGTATAAAATAAACATTTAAATCTTTACCTCGATGCCTGCTTATCACCTGTTTTCCAGCAACTTATTTCTTTCTCCACCCGATGCTGATTGACATAGTTTACCCCTTTATCGTGCATTTTATGTGTCTGTAATGTATAGAAAATGCTGATGGATGAACGGTTCGACGGGAGAATGAACGCTGAAACGTCGATGGAAATGACAGAGAGAGAACGTTACAGTTTGAGGCCCCATTGAAAGGTGATATGGTTGGAAAGCTGACATTGTTATGGTTCTCACAAAACCCATTTACTTCCACATGACTGTGAAATTTCCCGCGTTTATAAGCAGCCCTTTGAACGCTTCTCCCCCCTCAGTTTTATCTCGCTCGTTTAAAATTGGGTGATGTGACAGGTAGGGAAATTTCAACTTCAGTTCTTTAATCTTAACACTGTAGCAATTCGGAATATGTAAATGTGTTGAAGATGAAGAAAGCTTTGAGCCATTTATAGTAAAAGTGGCTGTGAAACTGTTGCAGGCTTCACACACTGTGCGCTAAATTTATTATCCACAAATTATTCTGTGATTGTGTTTTATGAGGTACTTGTATTCGGGCTTGAGGGTTTTTTTGCGGAAATTTACTGCGATGATTTATACCTCTTTATTCAGTATGTGGGTTTACCTAAAAGGGTGTAAAAATATCAAGAAACGCACCGTCCAAAAACTTGATCTGTCTCCATCTCTATGGTTTTTATGAGCTTCTGTCAAATCTAATCATCCCATTCAATTCAGATATTACACTCAAGATGCAACTCACTTCAGCCACATTATTCCTAAATCAGTTTTTGAATGCAAGCATCCACAAGAAATGGCTGCAGTGTGTTTGTCCAAGTAGATTTATATTTCTAATTTACGTGACAAATAAGATCTTAAATGGCCATTTGCATTGTTTCAGTCTTGTTGTGCAAAATTTTAAATGTCATGCAGAAGTTTTGTCTTTGTATCTGTAGATTTATGTAGTTTCTCTGAAAGTTTTAAAATACTTCAAAGGCCGTAAAAACTATTTTCTGAATCATCTTTTTGGTTTTGGTTATCTTACTTAGAGGGGACTGATCATGCTTTTCTTTATTTTCTGTCATATATATAATATTACAGTGTCAGATGTTCATATTAAACATGGCCAAAGTTTCAAATAATGAGGTAAATGTATGTTAAAGTAATGACTGTGAGCAAAAACCTCAAGTTTTAGACCATTCTGAATACTCTATGCTACAAGCTGACATCAGCTTGACATGCAGTCTTGATGGTGGTTGCTGATGTTGTTTATTTCTCTTTGATTTTGGATCGTATTCCAGCTGGAATATGTGCGGTTGTGTTTACAAGCTTTTATTGATGATTTCTTTATGTAGAAAGTAGTGTTGGGCGACATGGCCCTAAAATAATTATGCAATATTTCAGGGTATTTTTTCCAAAAATGATATTCTTGATGATATGACAAATGATCCAAAAATTTATTTTATTATTAATTTAGGTTATTAACATATTATTTATTATTATTATTATTATTATTATTATTATTAACATAGACAACAAAATAAGTGATCTAGTTTTACAGTTTGCTTCAATATAGTCAGTAAAACTAAACTAAAATGGTCTCTCTTTTCTTAAGAACAACAGTAACTCAGAGTGAGATTCAGATTCTGTATACAATTTTAATAGAGCAACTACAACTTTCACATTTAAACAGCTCCCAAATACAAAAAAATGTACCCTGGGATCCATATATATATAAATCAACAGATGATTTCCTTCTGTTGACTTGTTTTCCATCTGGACCTTTATGCTCTGCCATTTTTCCTCTAATCATCATGCTGTAACCTGTGACACAACTATCACATATTCACATATATGGAGTTTTTTGTCGAGCCGTGAGCATCACATAGGTTTACATTACCAGAGGTTTATGACAAAATCCCATGACGACACTGCCAACATGGCGAGAGAGGAGAGGGAGAGACAAAATATGTAAAATGCTGCTGCCAGAGGAGCCACTGAATGAGTTTCCTCTAAGCGGTAATTTGCTAAAAGAGTCTGAGAAGTCAGGGGCTGTTCATAAAACACTCAGGATGCCACAGTTTATTCCACTCTACTGAAGCTGCTCCTCTTTTTGAAACCCCCCGGAGTCTGTAATAATTTTGCTTTCAGCCATGCTTGTTGCCTTGGGTAACAGTATGATGTCAATATGTCAACAAGCCGAAATATCACGATATTATAATATCACAAGCCTGGGCATATGTAAGCACTTAATACAGTAATCCACTGTTTCCCATACATGATTTATTTAATCTTATTTCATTGTAGATTTTCCTGAAGAGCATTCACTCAGCCTCTTCTTGCCTCACTCTCTCCCCACTCTCTCTCTCTCTGTTTATCAGACCACAAATGAGACAAGAATTAGCGAGCTAGCCCCACCCCACAATCCCTCCAACTCCTCCCTCCGCTCCTGTTGAATTGAGCAAGTGTAAACTGCCCAGCACCCGGTGTCACAGTGGGCTGGTGGCCAGCAGCAGTGCCAGGTCTAACTTGTGTAATGGCAGCAACAGAAAGTTTGCTGATCCACCTGGGAGTCAGTGCTGCCCGGTCCCTTAGTGTTGGCTGGATTTGGGTTATTGCAGGTGCTGACTCGGGGTCTGTCTCCAGAGCTGCTACCTGCTCTCCTCCTGGTGAGGTGACACACTGTGATTCAAGGCTTTAGCTAACGTTAGCTACATGAACATGAAGCTGCAGCTGTGACCCCAGTTAGCAGAAGCCTTAACAATTAGCAACATTTTCTTTCCATCTCTGAAACACTTCCCAGAAACCGACACGTTTTATTTTGTTTATTGTCAGACTCTCTTTTTTTAGACTCTAAACTTTTTTGATGATGCTGCCTTTCTTTTTTAGTCGTTGCTCTGCTCTACAAATGGTTTTGTTTCAGTCCACTTGAATTATAATATGCTCAAAAATTATTATGGGGTTTTTGCCCATGATGCCATAATACCCCAGCTTTAACTTAACTGTGAAGGTCTGACAATGACATGGGAGTGCAATAAAGAACTCTTAAGATAATAGGGTTTAAAGTGGAGAGTAACATCTTGTATTCTTCATACTTTGCCTCTTTAAATGAGAACATTGTTGCGTTATTTTAGGATATTTGGGACAGATGTTGTTTTTGTGAAATCACACTCGGCTCCCCCTGTACACACCAATAATTTCCATTCAGTTCCAAGTAATAAATTTAAGGTAACCCTAACCCGTCTAATGTGTCCTAGTCTCTTTAAAAGGAGGATGACATTCTTCAAGTTTCGGCCAGACTCTAACCAGGTCACAGCGTCATGGTGTGTGTTGACCGCTGGCTCATCAGGGCGACCCAGTGATATCATTTAGTCTGCCGTAATTACTGAGGAGACTTGCCAGATGAGCCAACTCTTTGCCAATTTTGTGTGCTTTTCACTGTGACATGTGTGACCAGTGGCAGATGCAGCTTATTTACTGCAGTGCACATGATCATTTTGATGTGCTTGTGTTTGTGCGTCTGCTCCTCGGTTAGCTCTCTTTTCCCTGTGGCGACAGAACTGTGGCTACACCCAACATCTCATCTTCAGCTACGTATTCGTGGGTCATCATTGGTGGAGTCAGTGCCATGCTCGCTGTCAACACAGCAACCACAGTCTCTCTTTTTACTCAGTATCTAATATCTTCATGTCCCCTTCTCCACTACAGTCCTCTCGCCTCTGAAGCTGCTCTCTGCTCCTCTGAACATAATACATCGTTCTCTGTCTTGCACTCAAACTTCTTTGTTTCTTTAATTAGTGTTTCTCTGTTATAAATGATCATTCTGGCCACACAGATTTGTTACATTCATTGCCAGGCCCCTGTGGCTTTGACTCTTGCACTCCTACTAATGGTCTTATTAATGCTTGGCTCTAATGTTGGCTATCCTAGAAATTAAACTTATTTTAGCACTGCACTAATGTTTTTTTTTACTTCCTGTATGAGAACTTGAGCTAAATGAGGAAATGTTAATTAAGATTTTCCACTTTGGAAAAGCCTTTAGTGTTTGTTTTCTGCATGACTATGGCAAATGGGTGAATGGAGGAGAGGATACAGTCCAGGAAGATATACTGCATTTAGTACCTTAGACCTAGTCTACAGGTACACAGGTATTTTTAAAAGGAGTTTTTTTTGGCCTTTCATCCACATGCAAACTGTGTTTTCGTAGCTGAAAACAGACCCTTTGTAAAACTCAATCCAGAGTAGAGTTTCAGAAACTCAGTTTTCAGTGTCGACGCTGCCCAGTCACAAGAAGAAAATGTTGATGTTGTAGGTTTTTGCAAATCACAATGTTTCCCCCCCCCAAAAAACTGCTTTTTTAAGGAGCTGTCGCTGTGTTTCCAGGGGCTTTTAGTCACTACACCTTGGTGTTTTGTAGTAACCAGTCACTGTTTTTCCAGCAGCTTTCAAGGCACCAAATGGGCTGTCTTGTAACCACCCACTGGTGTTTTTCCTGTGGCATTTTAGGCACCAATCATGGGTGTTTTGTAGCAACCCATGGCTGTTTTCAGCAGCAACTAAGGCCCCCAAACATGGCTGTCTTGTAGCGACCTGTCAGTGTTTTTCCAGTGGGTATAGTGCCATGAAAAATGGTTTTCTTTTACCAAGACATGATATTGTGACCCTCCAAACCAGTTTTTTAAGCAAAAAAAAAAAAAAGTGCAAATGTAATGCATTCATAGTTTTTGGCTTGTGATGTCAGAATGTGCACCGTTATCTGCTTGGTGAGGCGTCACACTTGAGGTGACTTGCAATTGTGGACTTAGTCAAAATAGTGTTGGCTCTACCTGGCCAGCAGGACTTTTTCATCAGTAGATGCACCGCACACAAGAGGGCTGAATTGCTTCTTTTTATAATTCAGTCCTCATTTGAACAAACAACATGTTTGTAACATTTCAGTCTGAAGCAATTCAACCCTCTTGTGTGCAGTGCATCTACTTATTTACTATCAATCAGATGCTTCCTGCCATCACCTGCAGTAATAAGGCCTGACAGTGCAGTGCACGGGGCATGTGCTTTTCATCACACATGAATGTACAGTAAGGCACGCCGCGCTGCATTTTTTAAAATTGAATGCCACTTGTGGAAGAAAGGGGGGAAAAAAAGGCTTGCTGCATCTTTTTATTGTTGCCAGGCAACCATGGAGTAAGCTCCTTATTCTAACCTTTCTGTGTAATCAATCTACCTTTTGTTTATTAATTTTCTTTATTTCACAGTAATTAGTATCTAGTTCCTAAAATGTTGAGGCAGAGTGCACTTGCTGTAGCTCTGGTTGAGGGTGAGAGGCTGTCAGTAAATAGTTTGTTAGACACAGGTAAATGGAGATCTGTGTGGGTACATGAGACCCATGATGGCCGTTTCCAGGCATATTTCAGGATGCTCAGGGGCAGTTTGACAGCCTGCCGTCTATTGTCGGACCGTGTAACTCTGGGTATCCAGCAACAGCTACCACCAGTTTCTCCTACATTGTTTACCAACTGTAAACTTGTTGTCGTGATCACCACAGAAGGCCCGCCTCTCAAATCATCCCATTGGACAATGGGGGAAAAAAAGCTGACCAAAAAAGGGATGACGTTGGGCATTTTTTCAACTTGAGGAGTTCAGAGTACTCCGGCAAAAATGCCAGGTGCCTAGAGTGCAGAAACGCAATTGGCGTCGCAACAAAAAACAGCAAGCAAAAAGCTTCATTCTCATTAAAAACAATTAGAAAAAGCTGCCTCCAGCTACTATAAAGCTTTCTGTGTGATTGGAGCCTTACTCTTCCACTTGAGGAACAGAAGTTTCAAAAATGCGTAAGGGGCCGTACACGTACCACGTTTTTTGCCAGAGCTTTTCATCTGTCCCATGGACAATAGGCCGACACATGAACAATGCCTGGTGGTTGCTTTAATTGCTTAGCAACCTCGGACGCAACCTGCTGCTGCGCTCTTGAAAGCTGGCACAGAAAAGTCACAAGAGTAGCGCCCAGTGTCTGACCTCGCGTTTTCCAGGCAGTAAAAGACATGCCGCATGTGAGGTCACTGCTACATAAGCCAACACTGTCACAGACCCTGCTGTCAACGTTGCCCATTTTGGACGAGACCCAGTTGGACCCTTGTTGACTTCTGTAGCTATATTGCTCTCCGCCTGGCAATATAGTGAGAGAGTAACTTTATATGCAAACATGTAACACATGTAAGAACCAGCACTATTTTCTGCCCTTGACAGTGAGTTTTCAGTCAACATTTAACTTTTTTTTTAAAGGAGAGAAAATTCAGTTTTAAAAATACTTTTGTACGTGTCAGCTAAGCCTCAGCTGCTTTCTTTAATATAGCTTTAAGATTTCAATGACAGCCCAAAAGATTTGGTCCTTGCTTTCTTTTCCATTCCGACTTGTTCCTGTTTCAAATTGCCATCAACAGCTGCATCAATACTGCACTTTCATGCTGGGGATGGAGAGGCGTGTTTCCGCGCCAGCTGCTACAGTTCAGCAGCCTGTTTTTCTGGGTATCTTGACATAAGTCTTTCGGTGCGGTCATTAAGGTTTTGTACCTTGCCTCACATGGTTTCCAAAAAGTCAATAAGAACCATTGTAGCTGTTGTGAGGCGGCGCTATGAATGTAATCAATGGCAGTTTTCTCGGCAGTGTTCACAGCTTTAGAGCGTCTTACAAGTTAAAACACAGGAGTAAATGCACTTTTGGCCTGAAAAGGCTCCCTGGCTGTTTGCGGTAAATCACACCTAAAACAGGCTTTACAAGAAGGGAAGTGTAACACGTTGGTGAGGGTGAATTATTACCCAGTCACAGTGTTGATTAAATGGCAGTAAAGACAAACTAAACTACCCTTCACTCCTCTGCTTTGCATGGTTTACAGCCTGACCTGACATAAATATCATTGTCAGCTGTCTGCTGAGGCTCCTTAGGATGATAATAATTACTGAACACCGCAAACCTTCTTTCACTACAGATAACACAGCCATGAACACCTTTTTTGTTTGCATTTCTTCCAAAACAGACTAAGCTAAACACCCAACATAGATTGGAAAAAAAATACAACTTAATGTGCAGAAAAACCCATGCTGATGGCTTTAACGTGTACCTAAGCCTTGTAGAAGTTGTTGTCAACTGTATTCTGTAATATAACATCCATATGCTCCTTCCCTCTCCCCCTCCATCTCACTATCTGCTTCTCTCGTTTTCCCACTGGGTGGAGGAGCTATAAATTAAAGTGGGGAATTACTGCTAACTGTTGGAATAAATTAAGGCGCTTTTGCGTCTGTAAACACCGTCTGACTGCGTAATTACACTCCCACTCCCACTGAGACGCCATGGAGAGGGAGGATAAGGAAAGAAATGCAGCATAGATGGAGAGCCGTGGCAGTGGGAGAGAGTGAAGATGAACAAAGTGTCACAACAGGGGTCAGATATTAAATTCACTCCTTTCGCTGAGACCTGGACGCTGGCTGGGCACTCCTACAGATTAGGGGGGAAAGGTGACTTTGAACATCATGATCTCAATCACCATGTTAGTCATCACATCTTAAAGCAGCTACATGGAGGATTTAACAGGTTATGAAACAGTCTGTGTTTAATGCTGATGTCTCTATATGACCTACAGAAGCAAACATGGCCTGCAGCAAGACGACTGGCTGTCTATATATAGTTATCTTTAATGTTTGTCCCTGACTCTGATACCCCGCAAAATCAGACGTTTCCCAGGCAAAGTGTGGCAGTTAAAAAAGAACTACAGTTTTAAAAGTAAGTTGCATCTTTCTTTCAGTCGCTTCTCAAACAAACGCATACGCTAGCCAGATAAAGATCTCCACTTACTCCACTTCATCCCCTATGGGACATAAGGCTTCAATGAGCTCTTTCCATTGCATTTGATCCTTGGCGGCATGTTGCACCTCCCCCCATGACAGGTTCACCTTTTCCAACTCCAGTGACACAGTTCTGCGCCGGGTGGTTTTGGGCCTTCCGGGTTTTATTTGCCTGGTGGTGTCCATCTTAAGGCAACTCCCGTGATCCAGCCCTGGTCCATTCTTAGCACATGGCCTAGATCTTTAGGCTACGACTCTTACAATTGCCAAAAAAAAAAATTGTATTGGGCCTTTCTGCACAACATGGATACGTTACATTTGTACATTATTTTGTAGCAGATATGTTGGAGTTTTGCATTTCTCAACATTGCTTTGGTGAAGGTGTGATTAGGTTATTGGAAAAGACCCACATTTGGTGGCATAAAAGCCTCTGGAAAGGCAGGAATGGGTTGCTGAAATACACCCAGGTTCCGTGGCTGTAATGCAGCAGGGAAATGGTGCAACGTGTCAGTGATTTGGTGGCTCAAATGCTGCTGGGAAACACCGCCATGTGTCGGCGAAAGACACCCAGGTTCAGTGGCTCAAACATGGGTGCAGATCCCGGGGGGACGGGGGGGATATGTCCCCCCCAACTTCTGAAAAACACAAATTGTCCCCCCCAATTCTAAATGACCTAAATGATTGAAATTGAACAAATGTATACAGTAGTCCCATATACTAGGAAAAAAAGGGAAGACGATGAGGAGAATTGGGAATCTGTGAGAGGCGAGAGATGAGAACGTGAGTGGACATAACATGCCTGAGACCCTGAAACAAGAAGTAGCATTAACTAACAGCGAAGCAGTGAAAAGGAGGGGGATGGCTGGCTCCATGTACTTTTGGCTGTTTAAAAGAAATAAACAGTAAAGGTAAGCATATGATTCTCTGTGTAGTGCTTTTTGAATGATTTGGTGATGGTGATGAGCATCTATGAAATCATGAAATATGCTGACAATCTCAAGTGCTCTGTCAGCATGATTTGCACGCGTGCAATTAAAAAAAAAAAAAAAAAAATCACAACTGATTGTGTCCCCCCCAAACCTGTCATCAGATCTGCACCCATGGGCTCAAATGCCCTTGTGAAACCCCAGGATGTGCCACTAAGAATGCAAAGATTTTTAGGCGCCCAGTAGCTCGCTGGGTAGAGTGGACATCTGATGTACAAAGGCTGTGTCCTTGCTGCAGCGGCTACGGGTTTGGTTTCAGCCTGCAGCACTTTGTTACATGTCAACCACTCTCTCTACCCCTTTCACGCTTAAATTGTCCCGTTAAATAAAAGCAAAAAAATCCATAAAAATAATCATACATAAACAGTTTTGTTGTTTGCTGGTCTCAAACAGGTCCCGAACAGTGGTCTGGCAGGCATCTAGGTGACACGCCATCCACCATCCCCTTCACCTCCCGATGACAAAGTCAGATGATATATTGCATGACTTAAGAAACGTTAGTGGCGTGCAGTAATGTATGATATGAAGTGTGAACGTCTTCCGACTAGGCTATGTCACTAGAACTCATTGAAACACTACCGGTTTTGTCCACAGGGGCCGCCAAAATGAACACAAAATGAAAGTTCTTTGTTGTTGCTTTAAAGAAAAAAACAAACTACTTAAAAATATTCCTGTAAACTACTGCAAACATCCTCTGGAGTTGACTGCAGCCTGTCTTTGTTAAAGATTTATTTATGGGAGACGTTGGAGCTGGTGTATTTCCTCCTGGACAAAAAAAAACCTGCAGTCTAATTACAATATGGCCATGTTAATGGCAGATCACATTTAGCAGCACAATAGCTCATTGGATGGACTAAAAGCCACTTTATCAACAGCATGATCTTAACCGCTGGCTATAAACAAGAGCCAGATACACGCGGCCTATGAGGACAGCAGCGTCATCAGCCTGAGCGTACAGCAGACCACAGAGTTAGCCTGTGTTATGAGGACCAGGTAAATTTAATTAACACATTTGGAAGCGCGCACGCTTCTGTACACCCACATCGACCGCTGACGAGCCATGCACTCAAACAGGCCTGTTGACATTAGCCAGTACAACACAACTGACATAGTGATCCACTCAGTACTTCAACATGCAGCCCAGGCAGCCAAATAAATGAAGGACAGAGTCCATAAAGCTGAGCTCACCTTACTATATGGTTGTATAGCAGCTGTAAAAAAAAATCAGTCGGCCTGCAGAGCCAGTGAAATATGTGGAGCTGCCAGCATGGCTGCAGCAGTGACTGGGCCTGTCAATGACTTACATGCACAGAATGACACATGGCTCCTCTGACGGTTTGTATTTCCAGTGGCACACATCTAAGCAGTGTGCACATTCAGCTCCACACTGGTGTCACACAGTTTGCCACGGGCATGCACCTTTGATAAGCTACTGTGACAACTACAAACAAGCCTGCTTACCCAGCAACCGATAAATAAAAAACATCTGTCACAACATTTTCATGAAACAGTGGCATCTTGATGAAAAAGTTAATATCATTCAGATTAGGATTGTAAGGCTGCACATCCCTGTGCATACCACATGTCAAGGGAAGAGACCAGGCCTGTCATAGGGCTGAAAAGCAGCACCTTTCAAACATGGATGGATTACTGAACGGCCTACTGGGCACAGGCGCACAAGTGTCAGGGGCCCCCCTGACCTTCACCTGCAAAATGTCACTCAAATTAACACTTAACAACGAGGAAGAGACTCAAAATGACCAGCCCGTTTTCATTCTGAGGTTGTCAAATACCTCTACTTTGTCACTGATTCTGCCGTCAGTCACTGGCAGTAATAGGATACGCTGCTGGGGCTGGGAGGTGTCATTTTGTGATGAGGCCACATGGAACCTTTTGAGGTGTTATGATATGCTGGTGGCTGTCGCGGTTGTATGATACACCACAGGACAGCATCAGTTTGAAACACTGATGGTAATGACGTAAGGAGCTGGAAAGTCCCAATAAGGTGGGCAGGAGGGTGGTGGACGTGTCCAACAAACTCTTGACTTTCACCCAGGAGCCTGGTGTTCACTTCCTGTATGAAAATGTAGCCAAACCATGATGTTTTTTTCTAAACCTAACCATGTGCTTTAGTTGATGTCCCGGCGTTTGTTGCGACGTCAACAGCAGATACAAGAGGGTACCTAGAGTGTAGCGTGTAGATGTTAACGTCAATTGACAAAGCGGCGATATGTGATGACGTGGGATGAAAGAGACACAAATAACCCACAAAGAGATGCAAAGGAGTTTCAAACTGACACAAAATAGCAACGAAACAGGCAAAACAACCAGTTTGTGTGTCTTGCTTCTTGCTCCTTTTGTGCAGCACTTTGGTCATCATGAGTTGTTTTTAAATGTGCTTTTTTAAATAAATTTGAGTTGAGAGTTGAGTTCACAGGAGAGGTGGTGGGGCCCTTTGCATATCTGTGCCCGGGGCCTATTGTCTCCAACAGGTTAAGGTGAGGTCACAGACTGCCTCGACTTCCTGTTGAGCTTCATCTCTAGCACTGGTGGAGTCCCTTCTGCTCTCTGTTCAGAGGGCTGAGGTTATCACTTTGTGTCGCTGTAACACTCAGATATTACAGTAATTGTTTCCCAGAGAAACACTGACATCATTTCTGATGCACACAAAATTACATCAAATGCACCGCGAGCACAAGAGTGCACGATGGCACAGGAATTTGGGTAGCTGCATTTTTCATTTTTCAAGGTCCTACTGAATCATTAATGTTGTACGCTGATGCTCTGCATTGTAATTACAGGAGCCACTGATCTTTGCTTACAGTTTTGCCTTTCATGTATTAAAAAGTCCGCTTTTTTTTTTTAGACAAATCACGCCTGGCTTTTCATCTAACATGATCGAGGGACATAAAACAAAACTGTGGAGACAGCACATTTTCCATGTGCACATATATGGGAAGCGGAAGAGAGTCTAAAGCTGTGCCACACCTAATCACACCAGCTGATTCATGGAAAGCTTTCACGTATTGGTTTTTAATGCACAGCTGAAAAGTAAGCAGCTGGTCTGGGCTCAGCCACACCGGTGGGATTCAGAACACTCACACGACTCGGTTCCTCCCATGGAGAGCCGTGGTCCACATCACTCTGGGGACCGGAGCAGATGTCCAACCAATTTGAGGACCACTTTGAAAACGCTCGCCTGTCAAGGCTCGGAGTAACGGTGCCATGATTGGACAGAATCATAACCTGCCCAACATGCTGCATGGATCAGAGTGGAGCTCTAATTAAAAACAAAAAGCATCCATCAGTGTGACAAAGAGGGAGGGAGACTGAGAGCTGGCCAGAGCAAAATCTGAGGGGAAGTGTTGTTTTTGTAAAATGCAACTGCACAGAGACTCCTGGTGATATTATCCATTCAGAGGGACTGATTGTAGACTAAAACACTGCAGGTATGTTTGGACAGATAGGCAGATACATGGATAGATAGATGGATAGATGGATAGATAGATATTCAGCACTGTCAATGAATGTCAAGTTCCCAGTACAGTTAATGCACAGGGAACAGCTGAGTGAAAGAGAGGCAGAATGGGAAATATGCACCGCGTCTCACTGTTATTCAAAGGACATATATAGAGGGAAGGCTTTCACAAATGTGTTCCAGCCTCCTCCTCCCTCTCCTTTAATCCTCTCCATCCTTTACGCCTCAGTCTTTCTCTCCTCTGCTCCTCTTCTCCAGCCTCAGCCGGCAGATTGAAGAGGTTTTTTTTTTTCTTCCTCTCTTTCTCCTCTCTCTTTCACAAAACAAAACAGCGTCTCCGGGGCAATTTATTCAGCGCAAATAGCGGATACAGCTGAGAGCAAGCGCATTTTCTGCAAAGGTGCACGGATGAGCAAGCACGGACCGGTCCGGTGACTAATTGCCATAATAAGGCGCACAAGTTCGCCAGCGACTCAGGCACGTTTTATTCCTCCGTATTACCATGTAGCCAGTGCCGCAGCGGGGAGATAATCGGGCGGAGGGAGCAGTTACAGAGAGGAGACAGAGAGAGGGAGAGAAAGAGGAGGAGAGAAAGGAGCTGGCAGCACATGATCACACAAGGCTATCCAGTCACTGATCAACTGGAGCATTCATAATTGCGCTGGCGACAACATATGGGAATACAACAAGGCGAGATTGTGGTCACACCTGCTTTCTGGAGGACACCGGAGGACCCGTGCGTGGAAAGAAGAGCAAAAAAGGGCGGTCAAAATCTGAAGGGACTTTGCATCAAACAGAGGGAAAGCGTGGCATCCGAAGCGCCATCCGGTAGGTGAGCCTTGATTGATGTGCACGGACTGCCAATATGCTGTTCATCATCCGATCCGGCCAAAAAATAAAAATAAATAAATAAAGAAAACACCCCATCAGTGTTTTATTGCGGGTTATAGCCCCCAACAAGTATCTGACACATATTTATCTTGTGTTTGAGGCTCGGTTCAAGGCATAATCAGGTCTGTCTGTGCAGCAGCACAACCGCCTCTTTGCCTCTTTGCAAATGCCAAACCACTTGATTGAGGAGACGTGTTTCAGTGAATAGCTGGCAGACACATATATGAGCAGTGGATCGTGGTTCGAAGGCCCGGTCTGGATATAAATCCAAACAAAGGAGAAGACAGTGTAAAAGCTACAGGGATTAGGCAGTGATGGGCATGCAGGAGGGGGAATAATGAAGCCACACAATGTAAGTTTATAACTGGGATATGTCTTTGCATTTATAATGTGCATTAAATTGAGCCTGCAACAATTAGAGCAATCAAAATAATGCATTTGAGAATTAGTGTGACTGTATATAAATCATATGTAGCCCTCTGTTCTGGTTCAGGGCTGAAGGATGATTGTAAAGTTGGTGAGTTGTGGATAACCTGCACGCACACACACACACACACACACACACACACACACACACACACACACACACACCCCACCCCCACTGCTGGGTTTCCATTGACTTATCTGACTTGTGGACAGAATGACTGCATATAGGCCTATTACTCCTGCAGCAGTGCCTCCCACCATGGATGCCCATTAAATTGTCATTAAGTTGGTAAAACAGTCGGATGTAATAACACCGCGAGCTGAAATCAACACAACGTGCCGTAAATCTAAACATGCAGAATGGAAATATTGTGGTTGGGAGGAGGATCAGTCAGGGGAAGTGCTCGTGTGGAAGTGCACGGCTTGCTTCATGCACTCGTTGGGGCTGATTTATAATAAAAATGGAGAAGAAGCCACATCTATAATAGTTGTGCGGCATCTTGCTGTGTGTCATCTGTGCAAAATTAAGCCTCTTTGATGTAAATGTTCTGTCAGGATCAACAATAGCTCTTTTAAGACTTCTGAGGAAACCAAATGTGTCTGATTATGAGAGAATTTTGGGAAATGATGTCGAATAACCAGCCCGGTCAACAGAGGAAAATGTTGGCACTGAGCGTTTCTGGGAGCCACACATAAATTACATTTCATATGTACAGTATAATATCAATACTTCTAAAGCAGCATGGTATACGAGCAAATTTGGGTGTTTTTTTTAGTCACCTGTCACTGTGTTTCCACTGGGAATAGTGTCAAGAAAAGTAGTTGTTTTTTAGCAAGACATGGCTGCGTTTCCTGCTCCAATAGTGCCACAAAAAGTGGTAGCTTTTTACCAAGACATTGCGGTGTATTCTGCCCTGATAGTGCCATGTAAAGTGGTTGTTTTTTAGTAAGACATTGCTGCATGTCCCACTGGGATAGTGCCATTAAGTAGTCTAGTTTTCTGTCGGGATTGTGTCATGAAAAGCAGGTATTTTTCACTGAGACGTTGCTGTCTTTCCTGCTGTCATAGTGCCACAAAAAGCGGTTGCTTTTCACCGAGACGTGGTGCGTTTCCTGCCGGGATAGTGCCATGAAAAGTAGTCATTTTCTACACACACATCACAGTGTTTCCTGTTGGGATAGTGCCACACAAAGTAGCTGCTTCTTACCAAGACATTGCCGTGTTTTCTGCCAAGATAGTGCCACGAAAAGCGGTTCTTTTTTTACAGACACATCGAAGCATTTCCTGTTGGGATAATGCCATGAAAAGGTTTTTTTTGCCAAGATATTGCTGTCTTTCCTGCCAGAATTGTGCCACAAAAGCGATTGTTTTTTCACCAAGACATTGCTGCATCTCCTTCCGAGATAGTGACACAAAAAGCGGTCATTTTTTACAAAGACATTACAGTGTTTCCTGCTGGGATAGAGCCAAAAAAAGCTGGTTGTTTTAAGCCAAAACATGCTCTTTTTTTAATCAGAACCAAATGGTATTTGTGTCCTAAATATAACCAAGTTAACTGCAGTATTGGTGAAATGTGAAGAATTGTAATGTGTGTACAAATGCAACATATCCATAGTTTGCAGAAATGTACAATTCCAACAGTTCTGGTGATTGGGTTGGACCCATCCAAGTGCATGTAGTACTGTATATTCCAACCACATTTCCAATGCGAGTCAGTAAATAATCCCATATGCTGAATATCAGGATGAAGGTAGTTTTGGCGCGAGAAGCGTCTGGCAGAAGCCCCCAGAGGGGCACTTCACAGAGGCAAAACAAACGAGGGTCACTTACAAATAAGGAGCTGTGGAGGCTTGAGACATGCCTGCTGCAATAACTTGATCTAACCTGTGCACATGGCACACCGGCGATAGACAAACAGATGGCATCTCCAAAGGAATTCATCTTGTGAAAAGTTGGAAGAGATATTCTTGGGTGGACTACCCTCTGACTCGCTGGCACCGAGGCCTGCGTCTGGCAGTAATGATGATGGCAGTCATGGTGAATGGCCTCGCTGATTACATCGCTCACTTTTATGGCTTACCCACACCTTTAAAAAAAAAAAAAAATCCCTCCAAAAAAAATTTCTGCGGTTGCACTCTAACTGTGTTGCTGCTGTGGAGTGTTGCTGAATTGATTTACATGGATTCATCATACATCAATTAATGTGCAAGCAATTGAGATTTGCAATTGGATGACCAGCTCAAGCACAATGCAGCCTCTTCCAGTGCCATTAGATGACAGGTCATTATCATGATTGTTGAATAGTGTGGCTTTCAGATTCATTCGTTTGCAGAGCAGGTGCATTACAGTACAAGCTATTTGTAGCGTGATGGTCTTTGTGTGGCTTTTCAGCGTGTTATTTGTTGATTTTGAGTTATTCGTAGTCGCTGCGCCACCACATTAGAGCACGGGGTTATGATTAATTTGGAGAGCACAATACTTTTATTGTCTGTCAGCGACTGTACGGCAGTCCTGCTGGATTTGTTAATGTTGCCGTTTTCCAGTTCTTTCGCTGTGTGGCTACAGATGCTAAATGTTTGTATGGCTGCAGCAGCACACAGCTGCCATGTTGATTACTTCATTGCATTAAAGAAAAAGAACATTCAAAATCAGTATGTTGTGTCAGATGATTAATGTCTTTGGTAAGCAGCTATGTAATAAGCAGGATAATGTATAGGGAGCCATTCATTATTGTGCTTCGCCTTGGGGCTTACTTTCGATAATGACCACCTCGCTGTAAGTGTGCCTTACTTGGCAACCTGTAGCAGATCAGAGACTCTTGTTGTTGCTGCCAGTGATAAGCCAGTCTGGAATCATTAGTGCTCGTTTCAATTGGCTGTGAATGCAAGGTAACATTACTTACTGACATTTGACTTATTCGGGTTATTGACGTTTGATGTCCACATCATTTTATCCTGATCTCTCACAGATTAGTCTCAGTACGTCACAGAACACCAACACGGCTCTGTTATGCAGAAATCATTCAAAACAGGCGAGAGAGAGAGCGGTGCAGGATCAGCTGGCTGTGTCTCGTGTCGCCTTCCATCTTCACACCATCACAGCCTCGCCACAAAACCCCCATTCAAAATCGAGTAGAAATGATGCAGTTTCAGCCCAGTCAAGCTAGCTGCCCCCAGCTACAGTACTTCTTTTTGCTCACACTGGGAATATGTGAACTTCCTGTCTATAAAACATAACAGCATAGCCATTATATTCATGACAGCACAGTCATTACAGGAATGACAGCCTTCCCGCTCCCCATTGTTGCCATTACAGCTGAAAAATTGATGGTTTGCAGTGTCTGTGCTGGGCAGTAGGTGGAAACCTGTCAGAACACACTGGAGGTGGACTGAGGAACAGGATTAAAGCAGACTCATGGAAATAAGTTCAGACTGATTTTGACGGAAAGCACCTATACTCGCTATTCACTCACATGCTTAATTGCAAGGTAAGTCATTCCAAGAGTGTTATTTTCAATGCCATAGTGGTAAAACAACGCTGATTACGGAGATGCATGAGTGCTAATTAGCACTGCTCAGTAACAAAATGGAAAATTTATGAGCATGTATTCAAATGATAGGTATAAAAAGGGACTGTTTGTCTTGAAGTAGAGCACAGTGAACACATAAGTGCTCTTCAGTAGCAGGGAAAATTGGAGAAATCTGAAATTATGTATGAAAAATAAAAGTTTTATGCTCAGTGTTGGGCTCGTTAAAAACAAATCTAATTTATTACTCATTGCTCCTCATATTCTGATAAGTAATATCACTATACTTATTACTCCTTGCCAACACGAATTGGTTACATTAATCGTTGTATTACTTTTCTGTTACACCTCACGCAATTGGTCATTGTGTCCTTTCTCCTCATAAGTCACACCTCTCATGTGCCTCTCTCTGAATGTAATCTTCAGTAAGTGCAGCTAAGGCTAAATAGCTTGCAAATGAGTTTTTTTTTACTTGGGGATCTTCTGTTGCCTGTGATCATTATTTTCCCAAGGATTTGTTTGAAAGAGGCAGAGTCAGTCGTGGTAATAAGCAACGTTTCATCCACCCACAAGCTTCATTCTTTGACGCTGATAGCCTGCAGCCGTCCACGATTAAAATCCAGTTTTGGTTGTTTAGCCAGTGAGGGGCTACAGCCATCCTACACGGCCAAGGAGGGCTCACCTTTGGTGGGGTGTAATTCCATGAGCTTCAGGCTGTCGGTCGTTGTCTGAGTTTCAGGAGGTTCGAGGTCATGTTGTTTCGCAGTGGAAAGTGTCATAGTGCCACTACCTGGAACAACATGTTCTTGCCGTCTTTCCCTCTGACAAAATCAAAGTAATGAGCGTAAGCGTTTCCATCTTCCAAACCAACTTGCTGCTGTGCTGTGCACGCATTTATGAAAATCAATCCAGGATGTGACTGACTGTGGGATTTCAAATCAGTAGAGGGTGACAACAAATGTAAAGTTTTTGGGTTAACTGTAATACCATTACAAGGGATGCACTGATTGTGAAATTCTGGGCTGATACCAGTACCAGTGTTTAAAATAACAATTTGACCAAAGAAATTTGCAAAGAAATCTTCACTATAAAAAATAACTGTGGTAAAGTCATTCAGCCTGTATTACACTACCTTTTGAATAGCACAAATTAAATCATACACATTTATGAAACAACCTTTAATATAACCTTCTTTCACATGAAAAACATTTTCACTATACATACTGTAATTCCCTCTCAAACATCTACTTCATAATGCTGTGAAAACAATAAATTTCTACTTCAAACAACTGTGTTTATTCAAGTTTCTTACCAAAACCTACGTAATTTTACAAGATTTAATTCAAACACATCATGACAATGTTATAACTGAACTTCGCCCAATGCTCATTTTTACTAAATAGAGCTTGAATGCATCATAATGTAACCCAATGCAACCTCCATAAACTGTCACTAGTTAAATGCTGGCGGCTATAAGCTAATGTTAACTAGCCTCCCTTGTTGATCACAGTGTAGCACTATCAGGGAAACATTTGGGTGCTTCCCCTGACGCGTCCATAGTGACTTTACCGCGTCCCTTTGTCCCGACAGCATCCCGGGGAAGATTTCTGTTCATCCCGAACACATTTTCTATCGATCCCAGATGACAGGACGTTGCTAGTTTTGAGTGTTACTTTTTAGCCTGTGCAAAATCGATGTGACGCAACAGAGAAACATCGGCCACCACCAATGGTGAATGCCGTCTTATTTGCAGATCAGCCAATGGTAGTGAATGTCGACTGATACCGATGTTTGGCCGTTACACCGTTGTATTTCTAGTTGTAGCGACGTATTTGTTTTTGGGGAAAACAGTATTACTGAAATTTTGTTAGTAATTCATTCCACTAGGAAAAGTAATATTGTTACGTTACGCCCTAACACTGTTTATGCTGCAAAAGAAAACTGTATTTTTGGAGATCTTGCTTCTGCAAAATGTCTGCGGGCACACACCAGCTTTTATGGAATTTGTCATATTTTAACTGCATTTTGCATCCAACTGTTTGTGTTGTTTTAATGAAAGCCGCTCATGAGCCACTTGCCATTTGCGGCAGCAGGAACAGAAACACAGTCGTCGTCTTCTCCAGTGAAAGCATTAGAGGGGAGAAAGGAAAGGGAGGGCTTTCTGGAACCAGTGGGGCCTTTGGTGTTGGTACCCTTGCCACAGGCCTGCACTGAGCTGGACAGCCTCTATCTTTGGCCATGACCACAAATTAATTAGTTGTACATTTGCAGGGTAAACAGCACGTTGAACCACTGCTGACAAAACTGAGCTTCATTGGATCGGTGTTAGTCAGCTGGCCGGGAGACAAGAAAGGGGCAGCTTGTGACAGGATGTGTGTCTGTACCTCCAGCTAATGAAGCATCTCCATAGCCCATTCTCAGCTCACTCTCCTCTCACAACCACCATCTTTTCCTTTTTCATGTTCTTTCTTTCTGATGATAAATACCTATTAATTTAATTTACATGTAAATGAAGCTTTACCATCATCTTTTGTGTGACTTTTTGAGCAGCCATTAGCGTATTTCATTGGAGAAGAGTTGGCAACGCTGTCTTTTGTGGATTTATCCAGACATTTATTGTAAACTTCCTGCCATCCTGTGCAGCAGACGCCTGAGTTTTACGAGTGCTATTTATTTGGCAGAGCGGGAATGGCGATATCAGCACATGCACTCAAAATCCTTCCAAGGCAAATAAAATACAAATGGACATGAATACATTTCCAATTGTTCCCTAATTGCTGTTGATTGTTGTAATGCTGATTGCAAATTAGCTGGAAATATGATATACTAATGAATCAGTAATAATCACCAGAAACGTCTAAATACTTTTGTGGTCTTCATTGCATTGTTGTGCAAGGTTATTCGCAAGAAAAAAGCTTTGGTAAAAAAAAATAAAAATACTCCCAATCATGCACAGCAATGAAAGCCACCCGGTCTCGATACTGGCTTTATTTCTGCAGCCTTGCATGTAATTCAACAGCCACCTAAGACAAAATAAGTCTTTTCAGGTGCTCTGATGCATGAAATGGACATTCAAACATGTCATTTTACATGTCGCTCCCAAGAATCAGAATGTAATGAAGTCAAGCACTGAAAGCATGCAAATAGACCATAATGACCACGCGTATTACACCTATTACACAATGCATAGGGTTCATTAGTGCTAATGCCACACTCACACAGTCTGTTTTGACATGAAAAGAGACACTTTATATCTGAGCCTTTGAATCGATAGTCACATATTTTACACGCACAACTGAGAGAAAAACACAGTCTATCTGTATTTGAACAGACTGAAATGGATGTTCATAAACAGAGAATCAGTTCATTAAGATGTCACTGTGAAGGCAGTAAATACCACAGCTTGTCAAGATAGTAAACCCCCCCACCCAAAACATGACATGGCTCCAAATTCATAAATTCATCCAGCCACACAACGAGGGAGGGACCATATCTTTGAATATCGAGTCAGTGCCACATGTTTATACCTGTTCCGCACCTTGTTTTGTACCCATTTTCAAAACTGGTCAGGTTGTTTGAAGCCAGAAGGGTCAGCTGATACTTCAGCTTCTTGTAGATATTGATGATGATGTTGGAGCAGCGTAGCTGACATTCAGCTTCCATTGAGGCATTGCAGCCTTTAGCCTAACAAAATGTATGACATACTAATACACCAGAGATACTCGTACACCAGAGGTACTCATACACCAGAGATACTCGTACACCAGAGATACTCGTACTCCAGAGGTACTCATACACCAGAGGTACTCATACACCAGAGATACTCATACACCAGAGATACTCGTACACCAGAGATACTCGTACACCAGAGATACTCGTACTCCAGAGATACTCGTATACCAGAGATACTCATACACCAGAGGTACTTATACATCGGGGTACTTATACACCAGAGACACTAAAGGTACTCATACACCAGAGGTACTCATACACCAGAGATACTCATACACTAAAGGTACTCATACACCAGAGATACTCATACACCAGAGGTACTTATACACCAGAGATACTCATACACTAAAGGTACTCATACACCAGAGGTACTCATACACCAGAGATACTCATACACCAGAGGTACTTATACACCAGAGATACTCATACACTAAAGGTACTCATACACCAGTGGTACTTGTATACCAGAGATACTCATACACCAGAGATACTCGTACACCAGAGGTACTCATACACCAGTGGTACTCGTACACCAGAGATACTCGTACATCAAAGGTACTCATACACAAAAGATACTCACATACCACAGGTACTCATACACCAGAGATACTCATACACCAGAGGTACTCATATACCAGAGATACTTGTACACCAGAGGTACTCATACACCAGAGATACTCGTACACCAGAGGTACTCATACACCAGTGGTACTTGTATACCAGAGATACTCGTACACCAGAGATACTCGTACACCAGAGATACTCATACACCAGAGGTACTTATACATCGGGGTACTTATACACCAGAGATACTCATACACTAAAGGTACTCATACACCAGAGGTACTCATACACCAGAGATACTCATACACCAAAGGTACTCATACACCAGAGGTACTCATACACCAGAGATACTCATACACCAGAGATACTCGTACACCAGAGATACTCGTACACCAAAGGTACTCATACACCAAAGGTACTCATACACCAGAGATACTCATACACCAGAGGTACTCATACACCAGAGATACTCATACACCAGAGGTACTCATACACCAGAGGTACTTATACATCGGGGTACTTATACACCAGAGATACTCATACACTAAAGGTACTCATACACCAGAGGTACTCATACACCAGAGATACTCATACACCAAAGGTACTCATACACCAGAGGTACTCATACACCAGAGATACTCATACACCAGAGATACTCGTACACCAGAGATACTCGTACACCAAAGGTACTCATACACCAAAGGTACTCATACACCAGAGATACTCATACACCAGAGGTACTCATACACCAGAGATACTCATACACTAAAGGTACTCATACACCAGTGGTACTTGTATACCAGAGATACTCATACACCAGAGATACTCGTACACCAGAGGTACTCATACACCAGTGGTACTCGTACACCAGAGATACTCGTACATCAAAGGTACTCATACACAAAAGATACTCACATACCACAGGTACTCATACACCAGAGATACTCATACACCAGAGGTACTCATATACCAGAGATACTCGTACACCAGAGGTACTCATACACCAGAGATACTCGTACATCAAAGGTACTCATACACCAAAGATACTCACATACCACAGGTACTCATACACTAGAGGTACTTATACATCAGGGTACTTATACACCAGAGATACTCGTACACCAGAGATACTCATACACCAAAGGTACTTATACACCAGAGATACTCATACACCAGAGGCACTCATACACCAGAGGTACTCATACACCAAAGGAACTTACTCATACACCAAAGGTACTTGCTTATACACCAGACGTACTCATACACCAAAGGTACTTACTTAAACACCAGGGGTATTTATACACCGGAGGTACTCATACACTAGAGGTACTCATACACCAGAGGTACACATACATTAGGGGTTACATGAGTACATTTGGGTACGTGGACAGATTGTAGAGTCGCTCAATTTTAAAAAACCCCAGACATGAATAGATTTAGCACTATATACAAATATTGAGTGTGACAAAATGTCTAATGTATTCACACACCAGAGGTACTCATACACTAGAGGAACTCCTACACCAGAGGTACACATACAACAGAGGTACTCATACACCAGTGTTGCTTATAAAACAGGGACTACATGGGTACACTTGCTAGAGGATACGTGAAAAGATTGCAGAGTTGCTGACTAGATTTAGCACTATATACAAATATTAAGTGTAATGCCTGACATAGGGCTAGGCAATTAATCAATTCTAATTTTATTTTCAGCTACAATTTTGGCTTCCAACAACTATGAATACAAGATAATTGAAACTAAATAATTTTTCTGCCACATTCCGTTTTGCAATGATGCTCTTGTTTTGACTAATGTTATAAATCCAGCGCACTCCCTTTTTTCCACAGTCGTGTGCTCAGTGTTGTCAAATTTGCAGTTTTCACCCTAGATTTAGTGACTTTTCAGACTTAATTTCTAAAAAGTGAAAACCAACAAATTTAGCGACTTATTCAAACCATCAGGGGAAAATTAAGTAGTAAGTAAGTAATATTTAAATTCATTCCAATGCATACTGCTCAGATTAATCAAAGCACATGGCTCTTGTCAGGTCTGTCTGTGTCCTCTGTATCCCTTTTTATATATTAATTATTTTATTTATATATCTAATTTTTTTGAAAATGTATTTTTCTTGTTTTTCCTGTTGAATTATATTTAAAATTCAAGGAAATTCACCATTGACAATACATTTTTTTAAAGCTCAATCAAAGTGTGATGTTTCCAAATCTGTGAGTAATCGTGTTATGTGTCAGTATTGGCCAAAACAATCCTGATTTTTATTTCATAATGGAGCAGCCCTAACCTGACACCAAGTGTTGCAACTAAGTTAGGTAAAGAGAATAGGGTGAATGGTTGAAATAGTTACCTCGAAGTAATAAATGATTAAATAGACAGCAGAAATTAAATGATAAATGGTTGTAATAGATTGCAAAAAGTAATAAATAGTATTAAATGAAAGTCGTGAGGTGGTTAAAGGGTATTTGAGTTTATCTAGCTGTACATGCTGTCACTTTAACAGCCGGTCCTACAGACTCTCTCATAGATCATATCTATGAGATCACAAGCTTTGGTAAATATGGAAAAGACTTTGTTAAGTTCAAGCTCACATTCTAATATTGAATCTAAGCCAGTGCAGGTGCAAAGATGGAAGATTGACAATTTCATGATATCAGTAAAAAGACCAGACAGGAACTGCTCTCCCTCCCCTGCTATGCTTCAGTCTTGCTGTGTGTGCAGTGCATATCTTTCCCTGATTACATCAGCTGTGGTGCTGATATAACCATTTACTGTGGTTTGAGGCTAAAGAAACGCAGCTTCCTGCATTCATTTTGTCTTTTTGAGTATTTTGAATGTCTGCCATTTTTTACAGAACAAAAAAAAAACTCTTGATGTCTCAGTCTTTTCAGAACAGACGGTTTAACGCTGCGAGTAACTAATTTAACTATACTTTGGCTGTGCATGCAGAGTGACCGGTTCATCTGTAGATGAAAGCTCCAAGCAGATGAAAGCTGTGCGAGGATGCGGGGTTGCCACTGCATTGACGTTGTCCAATATGTGGCTTTATTTTTAAAAGTGGCATGCTAGAGTCCGTGAGTTGAATGTGCAATAACAATAGTTGTGGGAACAGACATCAATAGCTTGAAGCGGCTTGTGAGAGTGTACTGAGCTGGAATAAAATCACAATTCTTCTGTCTCAAAAGAGCCTGTGTTGCTCTACCACAGGCAATATTATTTTCCTCCTTCATACATTACATTGCTATTTTGAGAAACAAAAAAAAAAAAAGAAAAAAGAAGCAAACTACATCTTCACTCAATTTTCATTTGTCCTTCATTTTAGGAGCAGGCTCTGGGTATGTTGATGCAGGAGATGTAACGTTGATCATATTCGATGCGGTAAATCAGACCTTCTGCCTGCTTGTTGGTGCTCGGTTCTCCCATCGGAAATATGCTCTTCTGGCATGTGAACTTAATTTGCTCTATCCTACGCATTCATACAAGTTGAGCCCTCATGCTTTAAAAATATGTAGCTCATAACCTTTTCAGTACAACATGGAACACTTCTACTGTATGCAATTTTTTTTAGTATAATCCCATAGTATATAATCACCGGAAAATAGAAATCATTGTGTTTCATTAGAAGGAGCCATTTATATTTATATAGGGAGCAGGTTCTTGTCTATGGTGATCATCATGTTGGCCCTACAGAAAAATGGCCACTGTGACGTCACCCATTGGTTTGTGGCCTCCTGTTTTGAAACCTCAAATCTGGCAAACCATACAGTTTGAAAACGAGGCGCGGCTCCAACTAGAAAACAATGTGTTTATGCATTGGATGTGCTGAATGTGCATATTAAGGCAGTACAGGAGGAGGTGCACATTAATAATCCAGGACTGTAACATGCTCATGTTTAACCCAAACAATGTGGCATGTGACTGCAGTTGGTTCAGATCGAGGTCGGAACACGTTCTCACCACAAAGGAACCGCACCAGAGTTTGTTTGTAACCAGACCGAGACCACCTCTTCAAAAAGGTCTCAGTCCGGTTGTTTTGGTGCACACCTGAGTGTGATTGCTGTGTTCACACCTGCCCAAACGAGCCGCACTTGGGGGGCAAACGAACTTGAGACCTGACCTAAACAGGGCAGGTGTGAAAGCACCCTAAGTTACCAGAGAAAACAGGTGGGGCACATTAGCAGGTGCTGGGCTAGCGGCCTCCAACAAGCCGAACAGCATCAGAAAAACACTGATTTCTAAAGTGAAACAGCTTTATTAAGTGTTTTTACCGGTTTAAATCCCCTCGTCCGTTTGTTTTGGAAAGGAAGAGACCTCTCTGGATAATTCAGCTCCCAGTAAAAAACCCCTGAACAACTAACACTGAAGGAATTCAAACCAGGAGAAATTTCAGCTGGTTGCAATCTGCAGTCCTCACCGATTGATGCCACTAAATCCCCCTAAATCTACTCCTTTAAATTATATGTAGCTCATAACAACACGGAACACACCTACCGAATGTAAAAACAGGCTTTTTCTGAGTATAATAGCAATATTTTTTTGACAGTGCCAGCTTTGCAGCCTCTGAGATTTCTTTCATTTACACTTGTGCATACTGGGTGGATTGGTGAAATATTGTTTGTGTCATGTTAATCTAATAACTCTCATTTTGTAACACAGCAGAGACTGTTGGAGTCTGAGGCCTAAAGAAAGGTGCACAGCCTGATTATTATTTTTGCATGTGAGATTTGGAAAGTCACACATATAATTCAGCAGACATTTAGAAAGGGAGGACATTTTGAATCTAAAATGCAAAACAACAGCAGTTAATGGTGGTTTTAAATGAGACATGGCGGAAGCTCTCTGAGGCCCAGTTGTATTGACATTTGCAGACACTAAAGCGTTTAAATCCAGCAGAATGTGTCTTCTAGCGATTTAGTGATCTGTTAAACCCCCATGTACTCTGTAAATCACAGAGATCAGTGTCTTTTGAAAAGCCCGAGCATTCACGCTCAGTTTCTGTGTCTTGACATGTGTTGACAAAATATAGATGCAAATTCAAAAATTATCTGAACCACTGCAGCTGCAGAGGGCTGCTCAGTTGTAAAGCCATTGTACGGGTCAAGTGTATTAAATATTAATGTTTCCCATGAGGTGGAATATGAGGAAGTTGTATCTGCATGTGTCACGGCCGGTAGTGCAACATGAAAGGCTTGGAGAAATCTATTAATCTGCTGCAGCAGAGCAAAGAATATTACGTAACTTTATGTCAAATCCAATGTACAGTTTGTGCTGATATAGAGTATTTTCAACCCACACATGCTGCTGACACTTTTTTTTTAAGAGTAACTAAGCCGAAATTCTCTCTGTGCAGCGCTGTGACTGGAGGTTGATTGATGGTCCCAAAGTCAAAGAGAGAAGTCAGGACAACGTTTTTTTTTTTACAGTGTGTTGTTTGGTGCAGTGTGGGGTTGGGCAATATGTGTTCCACAAGGTCTCTTAGCTGTTTAAGTTTCATAAGTAAACAAAATATACTCACCAAATGTCAAGAAAGGGAATATTCTTTCACATATTTTCAGCAATAAACAGAAAAATACAACCGTACACCTTCTGAATTCAAGTTTCTTGCTTTCACCAAACTCAGACTAGCTCATTTTTAATTCATCGTAAAACGCACCCAAACCCTCTCGGTTCGTCTGTCTATTTTTCTGACAATCGCCAACCCTGGTTTGGTAAAAAAAAAATAAACATTTCATTCGGTTAGATGAGAAAATATGCTGGCTCCACACGCTGTTTTTCCTCGCTGTGTTTATGCTACAGGGTTAGCTCACTGATCAAGAGTCTGACGCTCTATCGTCTCGCAAAGCCAGACCTACCTCTACACTTTGTTGTAGTGCTGTGCCAGCAGCTCGCTGAACAGCGGCATTCACTCATTCTTCGGAGCAGACCATTAAAGGTCCGGTGTGTCAGATTTAGGGTAATATAATACACAAGTGGAATGTAATATGTATGTATGTATAAGTATGATTTCTTTGATGTATAATTACCTGAAAATAAGGCTGCTGTCAGACCTAGAGTCGTCTTGCTTTGGTCTGAATCAGGGAATAATTTTGTTACAAAGTTCCATAACTGCCTAGAGTTGGTTCGTGCTCTCACGGCAGCATTAACAAGCCAATTAGATCAAACGCCTTGTGTGAGAAAGCTGCTCTTGATTGGTCAGAATTTCCATGAGGGAACAATCCAGGAAGTAAACAAAACGTTGAAGAAGAGTACGCTTGCAAGATAAATGTGACACTTTCTAATGTCACAATGGAGGGACAACTACGCAGGTTGATTTTAGCGCTGCTCATCGTGGACTATATTGCTGTCACTGTTCATTTTAGTCAAACCATACAGTTTGAAAACGAGGCGCGGCTCCAACTAGAAAACTATGTTTTGATGACGTAAGTTTCTTACTTTGTTTTTCTGCTTCCAGTGATGAAAGAATCCAAATGTGCAGACATTTTTGATTAATTGAAGTAAAAGCAGTTGTTTAACAACAGCAAATCTCTTCACAATTCTCACTCAGCTTGTGCAGATATAATATATAATCCAAGTCTCATTTATCTACTTACTTCCCAAACAGACAGCCCTTTCTGAAGGGGCACGGAATCCAAAATGAAACTCATCTATGTGCTCTTGAAAGCCAGCGTAAGCGCCATTTATCAGTGATAAGTTTGTTTTATTGTCAGATGGTATGACTTGCTAGAATAGAAGAGATAGAAGAGATAAATGTGTTTCAGTGTAAGGTTGTTAAATATGTGAGGTCACTTTGTTCCTGTATATTTTGACCTCTGCAAATCTTTATATTGGTCTGTGTGGGTACCGTTCATATTTCCAATGGCGAAGCAGCACAGTTGTTTTACCACTAGTTCGCTGGCGTCTCTCGTTAGCGAGCCGACTCAACGCGTAAAGCAGTCTCCTGACGTCATTAAGATGTGGTTATTTATAGAAGTGAATAAAGCTAGCTACTAGAGCCAGACTCCATTGATAAAAACAGCGCTGTTCCCTCACAGCTAGAGGATTGCGTGGTCGAACCTGCTTGACTCGAGCCATTCTTTGTGGCGTTTGCATGTTCTCCCTGTGTCAGTGTGGGGTTTGCTCTTCTCTGGCTTCCTCTCACAGTCCAAACACATGCAGGTTAGTGAAACTGGATTCTCTAAATTACTTGTATGTATGAGTGTGAGCATGAATGGTTGGTTGTGTGTTTGTGTCAGCCCTGTGATAGTCTGGCAAGCTGTCTAGGGTTTACCCCGCCTTTCACCCAGTGTCAGCTGGGATAGGCTCCAGCCCCCCTGCAACCCTGGAAAGGATGAGTGGATACAGATAATGAATGAATTAAAGTTTTGATATAGGTTTGCTGTCGTTAAACATGGACCCAGGAATCAAGAATGTTCTCTGTTTTTGGACTCTTAGTTCACTGGAGGCATACAAGAAAAATCTTTGTGGGTTCAATATAACACAGGATGAGTATGGTCATTTGGGGGGGTGAAGTGTCCCCTCTCCTGTTTACTTGTAATTGTAGTTAATGCGAGGTTGGATTGTAATGGGGACAGGCAGCACGCTTCTAACAATGTGAATGATTTACTAAACCAGCCACACAGCCTTTGTTCTTCGCTGGAATGCGGTGCCAAATGTGGCATCAAGACGAAGCCTTTCACATCACATATTTCACACACAGTATAGTATGTATAGTATGCATAAATGTATGCATAAAATGAAAGCATGCATAGAATACCACATTGTTGTATATGGATAGTGTCATGATAAACCCAAGGGTACCCATTGAGACTAATGCATTCAGAATCACTATTTTGTGGTAATTTTGCCATAAACATGAAAAATGGTCAGTCATATTTCCTTTCCATATCACGCTCCTCTCCCTCCCTCTTTTCCCTTCAGCATTGTTTTCTCCCTTTTCTCTCTGATGTCGACCTCTCTTCTATCGGGCTGCCATGTTTTTTGTTATCATCAGAGAGACAAATGAGAAACAAGAGAGAAAGAAAGCCTCGGGGCTCGTGTCCTCACATCATCACCACTCCCTTTATCCCCCCCCCCTCTTCCCTCGCTCTCGTTCTCTATCCTCCATCTTTTCTGTCTTCCTGAGTGACAGCTGGCAGCCAGTAGGGTACAGTGGGCATGCCAACCCAAGTGCAGATATTTGCCAACTGACTTGAGAAAATACACATTTGAACGTGACTGACTCATGCGTGCATGCTGTAGCTCTGGATCTCCTATTGCTGCTCTTTTCTGGAGAGCTCAAACACATGCAGCACACATTACACTCCAGAGCTTTGTGGCCATTAAAACCGGCAACAGTACGTTCACAAAAGGCCTGTAAATGAATCCAGTGGGACGGAGTCGAGGCAGAGGCCATGCAGGCAGCTGCCATAAAATCACCCATCAAAAGCAGCAGAGCAAGGAGAGGAATTGATTAGAAAAAAACAATTACATGTGGGCTGATTTTAAATTTAAATTTACATAAATATAAAGAGAAAGATAGAGTAACATCCGAAAATCCATTCTCTATATGTTAACATATTACGAAGAAGATGTTTGCGTTCATTGCTTCTGCAAGGCGACTCTTCTTTTCTGTTGTGACTGGAGCAATAATTAAGCTCTGCTTTGTTGCTCATGTGGCTTTTTTCCTCCCTTTTTTCTTTCTCCTTATAAAGAAAAGAAAGAGGCCGGTGCGTTGCCTTTAAATTCAGGAGCTTCATAGCACACAGCAAAAGGAAGACATCTCCTGTAATGACTCTGCAATATGCAAACAGCACCTTTTATTATACAAACAGCGTGTGCCGTCCCGCTCCCCTTGTGCGAAAACACTCATATATATAAAAAATTCAGCTTCACACTACAGACAGCAGCTGATACCGAGCTCAGCCTTGAATATGTGACATTCTGACTGATAAGTGGTGTTTAAAACAGGAGGAGCAGGCGTGGAAAAGGAGCAGCAGTTATTCTTTTATAATTTCTACTATTTTCTCATTTTCAAGAATTCCCCAGTGACAGACATCTGCCAGTCTTTTTTTTTTCTTCATTCCTTCAGTCTAAATGGGAGGTGACATTTGGGTGAGTTTCTCTGGTTGATGTTCACTGAACAGCAGCTCTTGAAATCCACAATCTGATTAGTGTGTAGTGGAGGCAGGATTGCAGAATTTTACAACAATTTATGGGGGTGCAGAGGTCAGCGGTTGCAAAGAGGGACTTACGAGACACGAGATTACATCAAGCATATATAAAAGAAAACAAGATGTGCGCCGAATAACTGTATGATTACACACACACAATATCTATGTGTAATCTGGGATTATTGTAGTGCAGAAGGAGGGCATGTCCAGCACTTCATGCAACGCAGAAATGCACAAAACAGAAAAAAGAAATGGACAAAACACAAGGCTCAGACCTGAACCTTGAGGGATAAAGCAAGACAGGCGGTAATGAAAAATCAGGGATACGGGGATTTGTTGTTTTGCTTTGATGGAGGAGAAAGACAGAGGGAGAATCGGAGCCTGAGACAGAAACACCAGCAACAATAATCCTGGAAACATGAGACATTTCTATAAAACCTGATATCTGTGTGAGTGTTGCTCTTAGCACCAGTTAAAGGTGTTAACATCCAGCGTTCTAACACTGATTATTACGATTACTACAATAACAGCTGACACATTTGTTTGATTACCAAAACAAACAGGACAGCCACCACAAAGCCTGTGTGTGTGTCTCTGCATTTTATTAGAAATCAGATAAAAAATTGCTTTATGGCACGCAAAGGGATATTGGTGGTGGTTTGTGGCACAAGACAGGAGCAGAGGGTTGTTACTGCAATGGCACAAAAATAACCTTCGACATCTTCATTAGAGCTGCAGCGATTAGTCAAGTAATTAATCAGTCTATTGTCAGGAAATTAACTGGCACCTTTTTGTGATTGTAGATCAAAAGTTTAAAGGGGGCCTATTGTAGAAATAGAATGGATAGAGAGGACTTTAAACTACTTGCTGTGGTTATTTGACCAGTACAAAAGAAAATGTGATAACACATCAGTGGGGCCGTAAAGTGTGTCACACTTATTAGTCTGATATCTCTGTTTTGGCCTTATAAAGTCACATAAATATGATATAAATGGGAATGTCAGTTCTGCTCTCATTCTAGTTCTATGGGCCTATTATGCTCATTTTCAGGTTTGCACTTATGTTTGGGGTTTCTATTAGAATATGTGTACATGCTTTAGTGTTCACGAAACACTTAATTTTCTCTCATACTGTCTGTGCTGTAACACCTCTGTCTGAAACACTCCGTTTAAGCGCCTGTCTCTTTAAGACCCGTTCCCAAAATAGCCCAGTCTGCTCTGATTGGTCAGTGTTTCCGGGTCTTCTGTATCTGCACTTTCTATACAGCCAGGGAATGCATGTAATGTTGTGTTCACACCAAATGCAATGTGAATTTTTCCCTTGGGTTGCTGAATCGCTGAATGAACTTCCACTGGTAGGTCCTCAGCGTCCTATGTCACCGGAGGATCTTGATGCCTATTGGCTAATGCAGCGTGAATAGTACGCCAAAGTTCAGATTTTTCAACTCGCGCAAACAAGCGTATGACAAGAAATCTCGCTTCCCGCTTCCTTCTCGTTGCTTAATTTGCTTATTTCACGTCATTCGCGCTGCGTCCATTGTGCTGCCCGCTGAAAATCAGTGTCTAATTACGTCTTTACATTAACTTGTACATGTAGCAGTGTATGTAATGTAGACACTTGCAGTAGCGTGCCTGAAGCAGATGACCATATAAAGAAACCTGTCACAATCTGACATGATGTTGTTGCAAAAGTAGTTAGAAACAGCATTTGCTTACTTTTGCATACAATTGACTCTTAATAATCTGAAACTTTGGCCACATGTAATATGAATATCCAACATTTTAAAATGATGTATATGACTGAAAATGTGGAAAACATATTGCCATTTTGTAAGCAAGAATATCTAAATAAACAGGGTCCAGCCTCTCACATGTGAATATCTTCTGGTTTCTTTGATAGTAAATTGAATATTTTGGGGTTTAGGGGAGTGCATTTTTCTCAATTTCATGATACTTTATAGCTCAATAAATTAATCTTTTTAAACAAGAAAGTAATTAAGAAACAGTAATGAAAATAATTGCCAGGTGCAGCCCTTATCTTTAGCCTGCTCATGAAGTGTTTTCATTTAGTATTTTCATACAGTGCATTGGGGGCATTCACAGTGTACATATTTTCATCATAGTTTTCCTTCATCCCTTCTTATTTCTTTTATTTCTTTAGCCGCCCAGCAAACATCCACCATTCTCCGCTTTTTTTGTTAACAGAGAAAGCAAAAAGAATGAGGGATGGTGTGATGCATTTTCAGCCCGCACTGCTTGAGCATGCTCCACCCTTTAGTCATTTAAGTCACACTTAGGTTTCAGTGGTCATTGGAATTCCTTTTTACGAGCCCACTGATCAATCAATCCCGTAATTCAATCCCGCGGTCAATCATGTTTAAATGAATAATTCACAAACCACCATGACAGAAAGCTCTGTGAAATGGCTCACAAGCAGGGCGCTGCCCTTATTCTGCAAGGAGACCTGAATGGAATCCGTCCAAAGTAAAAGTGGATAAGGTCAAAATGTATAAAAGGAAAGGGAACATTTGTGTATCACTGTGCCGTGTTCAGACGCTCCTCGAGCAACGTGATCAACATGTTACCAGGAATCTGCCACAGTGAAAAGCTGGAAGCAGCTGGTCAACAGCCAAACTCATCTGAATATTGTTGTCGCCTCTCTGTCCGTTATTAAAATAAAGGCAAGGTTTCAAAGCTTTGTTGTCATATGCATAGAGAACAGGCTGTCATCCATATAAATATTAAAGGCTCAATCAGCTTTTTCCTATAAGTGAAAGGATCCTACATGACACATTTCCTGGAAAAGTGAGGACAGTTGTTTTGTCTGTGTGCTCGTCACGGTCCTCTCACTGGTTTGAAGTGGATGTGACCCAGTTAGAAAAAGATGATGTCACATATGTCTTGGCACCAATCAGCATTTGGCAAAATTTAAACCAGAATCTGCTTTAAGTATTAATTAGTTATATGGTCAGTTAAATCTGATGAAATGAAATCCACAAACAGAGGCAGAGCTGAGGGCCCTGAATGTATTCTCAAAAGCCCCGAATTTGTAAGGTTTTTAAAGACTAGGTAACTTTCATTCTTGTCCTGCCGCGTCTCCCCCTTACGCCGCCGGGCCCTGCATATCATGCCGATGTTAAAGGGTGCCTTTTTTCGTTGGTTTCTGATGCCGCAAGCTACTGCCCAACCGCCGGGTTTCGAAAACTTCGGAGTGAGACAGGGCTCCACAGACCTCCCATCGAAGCTTTAGTCTGAGTCCTGAACATTTATAATGTCTGGCTCCGCCCCTACTCACAAACAAACCTCCACAATCTCAGGAGGCTGATTAGTTTTTTACTTTTAATAAAAAGAAAATCCGAAAGATGTTTTTTACTCATTTAGTCAAGAATACTTAATATAGTGGAGAACAAGAAAAGGTGTGTTCAAAGCCACCAATGAACTCAAGCTGCACCGTTTCACAGGGTGCTGAGCGTGTTGCAGCGAGCACCATTTGCAGCAGTAGGCTGGCAGCCGGTATTCGGGCCTTGATGTCTGGCAGCACGCTTTCATCATATAGAAATGGCTGCAGTCTCATCTAAAGTGGGATGGAAAAAAAAACGATACACGGCTCCCCAGAACTCCCCCAGAAGTTTTGGGCTGAGTCCCGAATGTTTTGAATGCCTGGCTCTGCCCCTGCCCAAAAACCTCCACAGTCCCACTGAAGCAGATTCGTTAGTTTTTTTTACTCTTAATAAAACGAAAATCCAAATGAATGTTAATGTAGTAGAGAAAAAGGAAAGTTAGAACAGAAGAGTAACAGAAAGAAGAAAATTACTTAGATGAAAATGAGACTGAGGAAGTGTATAAATTACAAAACTAAATGATAAGAGTACATTGTGCTGCATTAATGTAAATTTGTAGTGTATCTCTGGTGTGCATCGCTAGTTTGTAGAGTTTGTTAAGTACAATTGTGATAATTGGATTTGCTGTAGTAAAGTCTAAAAGTCTGACTTTCATAATTGCAATGCTGCTTGAGTAATTAACATGTTACATAGTCTACACTATAATACAAGTATAGAAATGGCCTGTAGGACCCGTACACTTCAACATAAAACCCTCTCCTGTTTATGATAAAGTGAACATTTCTGCTCACAGCTTTACTTTTCCTGTGACATTTTCACTTCATTGTTTCAGAGTGATGCTTCCTGTTTAGTGCTCGCGTGCATTCAGCTATGGTAATTGCTATATGGTGAGAGCGGCAAAAAACACTAATAACTTGTCTGTTCTAAACTTTGTAGCTGCACAAGACCAGAACATAGAGGCAATTGAAGCTTGTTGCACCGCCCACACTGGGTCAGATTACAGCGACACATCAGCCGCTCGCAGTGTGGAAGCCCTGTCAGGGTGCAATAACCAGCAGCCCACACAGACGGGGCCCAGATGGACAGGTTTACTGTTTCTGATTTCCTTCCCTC
The DNA here is from genome assembly GCA_026686955.1 of Epinephelus cyanopodus. Classification (NCBI taxonomy): domain Eukaryota; kingdom Metazoa; phylum Chordata; class Actinopteri; order Perciformes; family Serranidae; genus Epinephelus; species Epinephelus cyanopodus. Next base: position 21,155,965 of record CM048924.1, read on the forward strand.
CTCCTGCCACTGAGCAGTCCTCCTCCCTGCGCTTCAGGCTTTGTGCTTTGTGAAATGAAGTGCGATGATCAATTGCGCTGAAAATTTCTCAGAAGGTTTAAAATGGAGTTCTGTGGGCCCCGGTCTGCCTCCTGAATTTTTTAAGTTTCCTCTGTGCAGAAAGACAAATGGCTGCCCTTTATGGAACTGCCTTAAGCAGTTTGATTGTTAATACTGTAGGTGTTTAATATTACAGTAGAGAGTTGTTAAATATATAAACACGTTACAGTGCATTTTATGATTTATGAGCTTTTTAGAAAATTACATCATACCCGTTTTTTATGCCAGTATCTGTTCCTTTTATTTTTTTAACTAATAAAACGGGAGCATTTGACCCCTCGGGGAGTCCTTCATCTGTATTTTTACAGTGTCACAGTTTTCAGTGTCACAGTCACAATCAGTCATATTGCCATGGATCTCTTCCAGCACATACACTCTGGGAATAAAGGAATGAATAGCAAGTAAAAAAAAAAGAAAATGCCAGGAAAACATAAAATTTCTTGACTTTGAGGTTATTGGCTTTGTGACTGCAGAGAAGGTTTATGGCAGCGAGCTTTTCAGAGGCTAAAAGGAGACAAAGGAAGCTAATCTCACTGAGAACGGTAAAATCTGCTATATAGCTAATGAAGTATTATACTGTGGTCAATGAGGTAGAGGCACTGCAGAGAGCCCACGCAGTGTGTGTGTGTGTGTGTGTGTGTGTGTATGTACAGTATGTGTGTGCGTCGGTGTGCTTTGTTGTATGAGTGGGGGTTTGTTTGTCAGAGGGCTGCGGTGATAATGCTGCCATCAAGAAGTGAAGTCTTTCAAGGGAGAATGAGCATGTACGTCAGGGAGAGACGGAGAGAGAGGTGTTGATTTTAGTGCAATAGGAAGGACATATAAGGACGTTTAAGAGCAAAACAAGAAACAGAATCGGAGCAAGAAAGAGCAATACAAACTGTATGGTAGGACAAGAATTTCTATCTTCCAGTCCGTAGGACCATATCAGTGTTTTTTGCTCTTTCCAAACTCGAAACTACAAATGTGATGTACACTGTGAATTTAACATAATTGAATGTTTTGTTTTCTTCTTTAAAGGCAGCTATTGATTTTTCAATTAATTTCCATACCGTGTAACAATTTGATTTGGTGTAGGCCAACAGGATGATTGTATCCCTCAAGGAGAGGGAGACGAAACCCGCTGTATGCTCCATGTAATGTTTGCTGCTGAAGCAGTCCACTGTAAAATGCCTTGCACATAATCTGGAGCTGTCACAGATACCACTTTTCTCAAACTGAATAAATTTTAGCCAGCAGGCCTGTAACCACTGGTGTACTGGAGGGTATATTCAGGTATATGGGGTATAACCACCTCTTTTTGTGGCTGTTTACAGTATACCCACCTATCAACTCATGAACTACCTATCGACTTAATCAACTATCATTACACCACTGCAAGTAACCACGGTATTTTGGGGAAATAAAAACACACTGATTTACTGTGCTCTTGCAGGGAAGCCAACTTTGTCTTCGCTTTGTGGCCAAAAGTTGCAGACTGATTGATGGGTGGATGTCATGATATTATTGGTTGGAGCTAGTTGGTGCGAGCCTGTGAACGCCCACTTCATGTTTAGTTTGCTTTACAAGACGAAAACATGACTGGATTTTGATAGCAGTGTATGAAGAAATTGCTCATCAGCACACTGGTCAGCCAAAACATCAAAACCACTGACAGATGTAGTGAATAACATTGATTATCTTGTCACAGTGGAATTTCAACCTTGGGTTCTAGTACTCATGTGGATGCTCCTTGACATGCACCAATCACCCAAACACTGTTACAGACCAAGTAAACCCCTCATTGCGACGGCAGTCCCTGATGGCAGTGGTGCTGCAAAAGAACTGCTCAGGAATGGCCTAAGGGATTTGATGAAGAGATCAAGGCATCAACCTGGCCTCCAAATTCCCTAGATTTCAATCCAGTCAAACATCTGTAGGATGTACGGGTGCCCCACCTTACAACCCACAGGACTCAAAGGATCTGTGTCCATCCACAGTCATAGACGTCAGAGGCCCACAGTATATAGGACTTGGCTCCGACCCATGGAGGCACAGACACAGGACCTCTGGGTTTCCAATGTGTCCCACGGATGCCCAGTCAGATTAGCATCTGGGGTATTCGGAGGCCAGGTGGACGCCTTGAATCATTCTCAATCTCCTGAAGGGGACATGAATGTCTAAACAAAATTTCATCTCAATTTATCCAATAGTTCTTGAGATATTTTAGTCTGGACCAAAGTAGTCTGGCTCACAGGATGTTGTCTTGTCACTACATGAAACTAGTCTCACATAGCCAGACTTATCTCTACACCTAAGTTTAGTGCTGTGCATGTAACAACAGCAACAACCTCTGAATTAGCAACCTACGCACCAAAATGTCTTTTAATGTTTTATGTGGATTTTGCCATTTAAAAGCAAGGGCTCGCCTCCTCATGTGCAAGTGTTCCACTAAGACAGTTTTTTCCAAGAGCACCGATGCTGCATTTTGGGCTTGGTGCTGCCCAAGATGATTGTGATTGGTTTAAAGAAATACAAACAACCCACAGAGTTTTTTTTCCCCTTAGTGGAATTATGATCGGTTCAGCCAGACCTTTTCTCCAGTGCTGGCACAGCGCGAGGTTGCTATCCTTAGAGCCAGGCTGCTAGCATGGCTAAAAGTCAGTTAGCAGATTCATGAGACTTGCCTAAAGGGTCAGTGTCCACCAAAGTGTTCTTTCCCAGCTGAAAACACAAGATGCTCCTCAGAAAATACCTGGCTCGGCGTGTTTGAAAGCGGAGTGCTTTGGTGCCTTGTGTTTTTTGCTGTGGAGCTTCTGTAACCTGTACCTGCCAGTAAGCCTATATTCTTTCAGCACATAAGCCTGCCTTCATCCGCATGTGGGTCATATCCCTGTTACCTTTTTTGCCGCACCATGACATGCTGTGTCGCCTCACAGCAATCAGATAACATAAATGCAGACCTGGAGCAGCTATAATCGGTATTTTTTCATTCACAATGGATCACATGCTTGTATGTCTGAATCCACAGAGGTTCACAGCCGAGTCTGTAGTTCCCCTCAACTCGATGGAGCTTTTTGGCTTCTTTTGGCTCAATGTTTTAGTTTTTCAGCACACAGCTGTTCGGCTCAGTCTCACCACTCACAGCATCGTTTTCAGCTGCATCAGGCCGATGTTTTCAGTGAGAAAGCTCTCAAAACCCACTGTACACTACAGCCCATCACCACACTGCAGACAATTAGAGACTACCAGGTGAACATAGAGGAGCACTTAGCAATATTTAAAATATTAAGAAATATAAAGAAACTCAAAAAGGTAATATGTCGGTGTTGTGTTCACAGCTTGTTGCCGTGGCACCCAAGTGGCCAAAAAATGTTACTGCATGTTTCAGAAATTAATCAGATTCAAATTAATCTACAGTAGTTCACATTTTTTAAACCATACCATTGTTCACTCGTCGTTCATGTAAAATATATCGCCGGACACCACACCAAGAACTATAACAATAATCATGTGAGCATCCACACAGATTAAAGATACTGTTCTGTAAACGGTGTAGAATTCAAGCACTATTGATGGAAAGTGAATATTTTGTGCACATAGATGCTACTTTGATCGTCACACGGGTTTTGCTCTCTTCAAAGAAGGCGAGTCATTACGCTACCTGTGTTAATGCGAGAGAGCCTACCAGCTAGCTTTTTGCAGTCATCTCAACAACTCCACATTTGGTTTTTTACTTCATTTTAATTTGGAGGTAAAGACCTTATTTACAATGTAGCTGAGTAAAACGATATAAAATAAAAGCACTTAGACACAGAAAAACAACAAAAGAGAAACTTACATAAAAGCAATGAAACCACAATTGAATATGTAACAACAACAACAACAAAAAAAAAGCAGCAATGATGAATAAAAATGGTTAAAATGTAGAACACATGAATCAGGTAAAACAGAAACACCTAGAGGTAAAATGACATTTATATTATAAGGCCTTAAGGGGTATTAAAATGTCGTAAATCAATTTCTCAGAAGTCTCAAAAATGCTAAGACATGGTCATGCATTGCAAAAATTTCAAAATAATTGGTAACATCTATTTTTTTTTTTTGGGGGGGGGGGGGGGGGGGGGGGGGGAATAATTTACCTTTTTCAGTCGTGGTTAATTTAAAAAGTTGTGGTTATCTTGAACTTTAATTCTGAGTAGTATTTAAAATGTGTTAAAAATTTTAAATCTAACTTGCCGTAAGCTGTAGAAACTCTTAGTCCAGAGGAGCCCACAGTACAATCTGTTTTCCCGTATTTGACATCACTGTAACTCTAAAAATGAGAACATGGCCGTGCTGCGCTGAATCGATTAATCTTGTGAAGGAATTGAATGTTTATTTAGTTCTGTAAAATGCTGTCAGTGTGATGTCAGGACACAAGTCAAGGTTGAGTTGCTTGCTTGAGTCAAGGGCATGCCGTTTGAAAGATGACAACTATATTTTCCTCAGCAGGAAAGCAAATGTCATCAGTCCTGAAAATATGGCTGTGCAGCAGTGCTATGGTCAGAGGTCCTGAGAGACACTGTCCACACACAGCTTTTATTTATTTCTCCACAAACCTAATGATGGTTATACGGAGGCCAACAGGTTTTAGTGATTGAGATAAAACCCTGGTTGACTGTATTGATTGAGCACGTACACTGACCACGTTTTATTTTCCAAATGTCATGTTTATTTTCAATTCAATTTAGATTTTGCCTGCATGGGTGGGCCAACTGTTTTTTGAGGCTCTTGGTGATCGGGGTTCCCGGGGTGATCTGAGGATACTCTGGAGGCTTTTTCCATCAAGAATGGAGGAGGCGAAAGGAAACCAAACCTCCTGTTCTTTTTCCTGTGTTCTTGGTTTCTGCCTCTCTCCATTTGTCAAGTCCTGCTCCATCATTTCATGCTTGACTCTCTTTTCCTATTACCTCATGCAGAGACAGTATGGCAGCCCATGGGATATGTCAACATGCAGACGCATTAAATTATTAGACCTTGTTTATTATGAACTCTGTAGCATACACAACCGGCTGCAACCTATTAATATTCATGCAGCGTGACTGTTCCCAACTGATGCTAACAGGACAGAGTGGGGTCACATTAATGCAGTCACATAGACGTGCAGAATAAGACAAGCAAGTGCACATTTTGACGTGGACATTTTTGGTAATTAGTCCTATTACAGGCTGGGACATAGAGGCACACATGCATGCACAGCGCGCAACATAAGGGATCTTTTACACAGTCAAAAGAGAGTCTGTTCCGTGCTGCAGCCTGGTCAGATTGACATGGCCGGTTGGATCAGCCTGGGCTATTTCTGTCTTTTTTTGGTCCGAGCTCGCTGCAGGCAGGAGAGGTCGGAACACTGTCCGCTCGGCTGAGTGGTCGAGTGAGGGCGACCCATCACGCAAACAGGGAAGACTTTTTAGAGGGAACATTTTTTGGGAAGGTGAAAGAAAGCACTCACTGGGCCGCACTTCCTGCAGGACTGTGGAAGACATGAGCAAACAAGCGTCGTGGTCGAAGCAGTAAAAACAGGAAACAGTTGAAAACTAGTCAGTGATAACATGGTCTGGCGGTCTTTCTTTATCATGGGGCTTTGGATTTGTCATTAAACAGGCCATCCAGACATGAGTCATCTGTGAGATTACTCTTTGTTTTCTGCATGCCCTCTGTCCCTCTCTATTCTTATCCTGCCTAATTTCCTCTCCGTCTCACACGTTTATTCCCCCCCCCCAGCATGTTGACCTTGTCCCTTATTCCAGCGAGTTCGATTGCGAGATAGTCCACAATGTGTGTGTGTGTGCGTGTGTGTGTGTGTGTTTGAGGGGACAAAGAGGAAACCTAGAGGTGGGAGAGAAAGCAGTGGAGAGAGGGGGAGCAGTGAGGTGTCCAGCACTTAAATTGCCTGTTTATTTCCAGTCATTGCATCAATTACACTGATACAGCTTACAAACGAGCGCGCTGAGTGTGTTTGTGTGTATGTGTGAGATGGGGGTGGAACAGAGAAACAATTAAGAATGATAGATATGGAAATTTTTGTGCTGTTCTATGCAGTTTCTGGCTTCATGAGAGTCACAGAAAAACACGCAGGGGGCAGAAAAAGGTATTTTTTCGTTCTGGTAGCAGAGAGAGAAGCAGAGGAAACTCGGGCCGTGTTTTGATTGTGGTCCGTGTGACAATCAGAGAATTCATGCATAGAGAGCGCACGTCTGAGTGTGTGGAAGGGGGCTGCATGGGTGTGTCTGTTAAGTGTGTGTTATATGGGTTCGGCCAGTGGCTGCCCTGAGATCAGGAGCGTGATCGTCGGCTCTCTGGGGAAGAGGGGCGTGTCTGTGACAGGCTGCAGTGATTAGTGGAGCTCAGCGGGCAGAATTTATCAGACTCAGCCGAGGCCGTGAACCGTTTCGTTCTGCAACTCTGCAATTTGTCTCTCAATTCGCGTCATGTAACAGCCTGAATGCGGCTTGCCTGTGTGAGTTTGCAACATGCATGTTTGTCCTGCCTCGTGCATTTCTGAGTGTCTTCCTATGGCGAGGAATAATTGAATTCATGAATGGTAAAGTGCGACAGGAGGGAGATACGTACAGAACCACTGTCGATACAGTTTGATTTATGCTTACATCAGGTGTTCTGCGACTTTACTTAAAATGCATGTTAGAGGAAAAAAGACTTCTCAGGAGATCTGTGTCTCCAAGAATTGACAATTAATTGATTAGTCAATTTGCCGGGCTGCAACTAAAGATTATTTTTATTAGTGATTAATGTGCCAATTATTGTCTTGATTAATTGTCTTGTCTATAAAAATAGTGAAAATGTCTGTTACAATTTGTCACAGGTGTCACCTTGATCGAATATTTTGTTTTTACCAACCAACAGTCCAAAACCCAAAGATATTCAGTTTACTGGTGTCTAAGATATGCTAAGTATCACAAGTTGAAATTTGAGAAGCTGTAACCAGGAACTGATTTCCATTTTTGACTTAAAAAACCCCCAAAATAAATAAATTAAATATTAAATAAAAACACTAAAATGATCATTCAGTAACCAGAATAATTGCTGTCAATTGTCTTAGCGATTAATGAACCAGTTGTTGCAGCTCTAGTCACTTGACGGAAGATTTGTTTCAAATGATTTTGACAGTTAATCATTCAAAGTAATTTACCAAGTAAAAAAGCCAAAGTTAAAACATTTGTAAATATTTTTGAGTCCAATAATCTGTCTCTTTTAGCTCTGTTTTTGGGCTCCACCAACTCCAGAAGGAAACATCTGTTTTTGTAGCTGCTAAATGCTCCACTGTGTTCATCAGCTAGCTGCTCACTTTGTCGTAGAGGTTTTCTGAGTTCCAACTGACCAGCCTGAGCCCTAATGGACCCGAGAAAATTGTTTTGAGATCTGGTAATTTCTAAGAATATATAACTGACCGGTTTTTGGGATGTTACAGACCCAACCCAGTGCATGTCTGAGTGCAGAGATGGGTCTCGAGTATATTTCATGGACCCAATAAACGCAGTTATTAAAACTGTTACAAAAATGTTGTTCTACTGCTAAAAGCCCTTATCATGTCAGATTAACGTACTGATCTCATGCATCTCACTCTGTATAATGTTTAATAATATTTCTGATTTTTTATTCTATTGTCACTTATTTTGTTGTTGTTGTGATGTGAGCAGCTTTAATTTCTCCCGTCTCTGGGATTTATCGCCAAAACAGGAACTTTACAATAAAACAAATGATAAAAAACAAACAAATAGCCAAAATACTTACATTAATACAAATATTATAGCGTCGATCTTTCTTCCGCTCCGCCTCCAACATGCTGGCGCTGCTGCTTAATTTTTTTTTTTACATCTTACTTTTGCTCTTGTAACCAGATCCTAAATCAGGCTTATCATCACACCAGGCACACACACAGCACTTATGTGTTTCTCTTGTGAATAGTGTTGATCATTGGACTTCTCAGATCCACTCGGGTATTACATATGATGATAAACAGAATTGGGAACAGTGGTAATAGAATGAGACCGACCCGAATGAGCATAATAACGTGGAGGCAACAAGTGTGGGCATTATATGTTCCTGCAAACCATGGATACATTACATTTGAAGATTATGATTTAGGCAAGGCAGCCTTATTTGTGTAGCACACGAGGGCAAAGTGCTTTACAGAGCAGTAAAATATAAAACATAATAATAAGGACAAGCATAATAAGGATACAGATTTGCAATAAAAGAGTGCAGAGGAAAAAAGATATAAAAGGCAAAATGTATTACTAAATGATTTGCAATTTTAAAAAAAATCACCATTAGAATAGCAAAAGTTCAGGCAAAAGGTGCAAAAGGTGCAAAAATGATTGAAAATTGAGTTTAAAAATATGTTTGCAATCATTACAGGGTGCAGTAGGCAGTTGTTACATTTTTAGCTTTGACTTACAAGTGGTCAGAGTCAGGGCTTGTTTAACATCTGGGCGGTTGTTTCAGGTTTATGCTGCTTCACCGTGATTTGTTCCAACTCTTGGGACGGTCAGTAGACCAGCCATAAATGTCTTTAGATACATTGAAAGCGGATTGTAGCAGATACGTTAGCGTGTGGTTATGTTTAGGCGCGAAAAACATTAGCTATGATGAAGCAAAGATCTTGTTTTGGCTTAAAATTCCTGGTTTTGGGGACACTATGTCCGTTGGAAAACAGCTGTTTTTTGCGTGCCACTATCGCTGGTAGAAAAACAGTGATGGGTCATTATAGAACACTTAACATTTGATGCTTAAAAAGTCGATGGAAACACAGCAATGACCTGCTAAAGCACAACTGGTTTCGTTGTTTGTTAGTCTTAAACAGTGATCTGCACCTTTGCAGATGTCTTAGTGTCTTTCCAAACACCATCTCCTCCAACTTCTGATGAAGTCAGCCTGTACACTATGTCAGTTAAGAAATATTGATATAATAAGTATAGAACATGCAAAGACAGTATGACATATTTGTGGTTTGCAGAAACGTTCAATGCTAACATTTTCTCAGGCGATTGGGCTGGAGTCCCAGGTCCTACGGTTCAGGTAGCCCCAAGAAGACCTCTACTTTTTCTGTCTAATGATTTGTGCTGAACAGATTTGTTGTTTTTTTTTGCATATGACAACACTATGAGAGCAGTGAGAGTGAAACCAAACAGTAAACTTGAGGGCCAGAGAAATAAACAACAAGCTATAAAGCTCCTTAAAGCCGAGAGGAGCTGCAGATTCAGGCGATAATTCTTTATCATCATCATGAGCCTACACTTTCACTTCGTCACATTGTTTGCACATTGGTTGTCATTTTTAATATAGAAATATCGACTATAGCCACTTTAATGTGTCACCTTGGGCTCTTTGATGGACGTTTTCCACCATTCTGTAACATTTTAAAGATGAAACGGCTCATTTATTAATCAAAACAACAAGCGAGAGATGAATTGCTAATGAAAATAATTATTGCTTTCACCACTGTTATGAAGCCATTAGTATCCTTCGTAAGAAATGTCAAAGTAAATCCATGTATTAGAGGAAACTACTTTTAATCAGCCGCTGAACAGCCAATCATACTGGCCTGGCTCATTACTGTCAAAAGCAGAGAGCATGAAAAACATGGATGACAGATTTAGTGGCCTGCCTCTATCCCTCTGGGCTGCATACACAGTTTTTATGGTAAGGGAAACAATTCATCACAGGGCAATTCATCAGTGGATAACTTTTAATTAATGTTCAAACGTGTGGACCTTTAAAAATGGCAACCTCAGCTCGCTCCCCCGCTCTGGTGTCAGCTCTGTTTGTTTCCTTCTCCCAACATCCGCACCTCTTCGTCTTTTTTCCTCCGTGTCCTTAAAGTGTGGTCACTCTATTTACTCATCCGCTTTTACTTCAGCACTATCCTACTCTCTATTTTCACGGCTCCTCTTTTCCTCTCCACTCTATATTCCCTCCATGTTTACATTAGTTTCACTGGCAAGTCCTTGCGGCTCAGTCCCTGCCAATGTTTGTGTTGTGGTGAATGCTGCCCCCTATTTCCAGCATTTTACCATCTTAATATCTTCCCTAACCAGCTCATTTATTTTCCCATGTCTGTTTTTTTTTCCACCCCTTCTCCTCTGCCCTGCAACATCAAGGCTGAGAATTTAAAGAAATGGACGATCAGAGAGCTCAAGACTATTGGAGAGGCTCAAAATGGAGCCGGCACGAGCAAATTGGACACGAGCACGCAGTGTAGATGTAGAAGATCCCACATAATAGGGGAAAAAAAGAGAGTCCGACAGATTAATTCTGAATGAAATTAAAGAAGACGAGAGGGAGAATGAGATGAGTAAATTGAGCATTACTTACTGCATTACAGTGTCTCTTAATTAACCGTGTAAAAGCTTTCTTATTAGGACTGATGCACTCCTCAGTTAACGAGGGAAGAGAGAATGCTCTTTCAGTTGTCATTGAGATGGGCCTCGGAGGGAAGAAGTGAAACAGCAAAGCACTGAATAGGAAAGAGCGAGTACAACTGCGGGACAATGATAAAGAAAGGTCCATCTGAATGTGCATGTGAAATCGTCTCACTTATAGCAGGGCTTTGTCTCAATCATCTGTCATCTTTGTCATCCCGGTCTGCGCTGCCCTCCGCCACCTCCCTGTCTGTGAATAGACATTGTGTGCAGCTGCGTTGAAAGTCTGATCACATCGCAGGGTATCTGTGTGTGAGAGGAGTGTGTGTGTGTGTGTGTGTGTGTGTGTGTGTGTGAAGTCATTTCAGTTTCAGGTTCTGCACCTTTGCTGTCTATCATTATTAAATCACACTGAGGTATAAACTGAAAACACACACACACATTTTTTTTCCATTATAATCTTTTCTTTGTACCTGCATAGAAACAGTAACTAAAGAGTTCACTATAGCAACAGAGAAATGTAACAAAGGCTGCAGCTCAGCAAGGACTCCTGATATTTTGTAGGCAAAATTGATCACTATATGATTCAGATATATACAGATAAGTTGGGGGATATACTTTATATACTTTCTGTCTGTAACTAAGCTGAGAGGATTGATAGAGATTTGATGTTTGGGGCAGGTATCAATCTTCTCCTCCAACTCTCAGCACGAAATTTGTGCTTATTAGTTAAACATTTTGGTAAATACATTGTATATAATATTGATACCACTCTCGTGTTAGAAGTAGAAGCCAACCCCAGCTTTGTCCATTTAGCATTCCTGCTCGCATATTTTTGTGTTTTTCAGCACTGTGTCCACGATTTATGTAGCTTCCTCTTGGATGTGTGCTGTTCAGGTTGCTACCTTTTTACAAAGTCCCAGAATCACCTGCGTGCTGCGGCCAGGAGGATCCTGAACACAACAAAATAAGAAGAAAATACGAATATAAAGGCAGAGGGCAGAGTCTCTGCAGATAAATGGACACATTTATGGTTGCTCATAAGCGATGATTGAGAGGGATTACTTTTATAAGAGTCTATACATTGCATTGAGGAAGATCCTGCACACTATACCCTACGGATCTGGAGCAAGGATGCGTTTAGCTCAATATAAAGACTGGAAGCAAGGGGAAAGAGCTAGCCTGGCATTAGCATTTAACGTGTCTGCAAACCACAGATAGGAAAGAGCGAGTACAACTACATCTGTATGTTTTTATGTAGCAGATATGTTGAAACTTTTTTATTTTTACATTTCAACAGTATTGTGGTTAATGTGTGGTTAGGTTAGGCACGAAAACCACTTGGTTATGGTTAGGAAGAGATTACGTTTTGGCTAAAAATATCTGTATCCCTGCCAGAAATGCAGCAATGTCTTGGTAAAAAAGACAACTGTTTTTCATGGCAGTATTTCAGCAAATGCAGAAATTTCTTAGTGAACAACAACCAACAATGGTGAAATGCAAAGTAAAATGTGTCAAAAAAAGAGCCAATTTTCCACTGTACAAAAAGACAGCTAACACCCACTAACATCTGGCCTTAATAGGAAAGGTTACTACTGATGTTCGCACCAAGGTCAAATAACTCTGCAGTAGTCACATAAGTAAGAGATAAATTAAAGAAGTAACCACTGTAAAGTTTTTCGGCCTTCATACGCTGCTTTGTACTGTTTACTAACCTGTTTTCCGACTTATCCGCTGCAGGCGCTGTGCAAAGCTCTGGTCTACTGGCAGTGGAAGTAGCCTATTTTTAGCATGTTTACCTGTATTAAAAACCCTTGTACACATGCTAATTTTGTTGGAAAAGGTTCATTGTGTTGTACATTACAATGTAAAAAGTGTCACTATTTGCTCTGAATTTCTGCCCTTATGTGTTGTAAAACACATAAAATCATTCATAAGTTTTCAATTATAATGTCAATGACAAATAAAGTGTAGATTTAGTTAGAAATTCAGCCTGCGAGTTGCTCTTTAACACACGGGACCAGTATTAATCTTGTCATGCAGCTCTTGGAGAGAAAGCAAATAAACATATTTCCCAAATGTTGAACTATTCTTTTATGCCTTTTCCCCCCAATTATCCAGTATCCAGTTAAAGAACAAAATGGAGGATAGACTGGCAGCAAATACCCGCAAATTTACACAGATGCCCTTTAATTGCATTTTAGCAATGTGCTGTTTGATTCCTCATTTGAGAAGTTTTAATCCAAAACTTCGAAGTTGGAGTTGGGTAATGTTGTGTAAATATGTTGATGTAAAGTCTGTACATCAACAATTTAAACTATCTCTGCATACACTTTATCACCGCTCTCTGTTACAGTAATAGGAAACAAGCCCAAGTACATTCTGAAGTTCAGTTTGACAACTGTCTCCTTGCAGTTATTTCCAGGTTGCTCAGCCAGATCGGAGCTGCAGCAGTCCAGATGGGAGACAAAGAGTGTTTGTACAAGCAACTGAGTCAGCAGATTTTACACACAGCAAATCTGCAATAGCAGCCGTAGCAGTTGGTTGTCTAAGATCAAACTAAACGTCAGTCTGGGAAGGAGCGACTGTGTGGGTGTCACTGTGATTGACGGCTCTTGTTAAGGGCAGGATTCCTGAGAGGGGAACAGCGGCTCAGGCTTGTCAAGGTCAATCGGGATGTGTTTGGCAGGAATCCAATTGGAGATTTCAGCTTGAAAATTGGAGATATGCAACCCAACCTGTGTGTCAGAGCTGGGAATCAAAAGGTCAGTTAAGTGTCATGGCAATGATAGGAGGAATTATGGGATGTGGTGACAGAGCCAATAGGTTTAGTGTCACAAAAAAAGAGTCTGGCCCTGGTGGGCCTCCTTGGAGAGGAAGTTGCGGACCCTTGTCCTGATACCACAATCTCCTCATCTGCTGTCTCTTCCTACAATATGGTGCCGTGTTTACTTAGCAGCAGGAAACTAGAGGGGCTCATCTTATGGCCATAGTGATAATAAAACTGCTGCTGTCCTCAGATGTGTTTTAAGTTGCTCTTTTCTCTGATATATAAGTTTAACATGAGTACCATGCTAACCATGAGTTGCCATTGTCCATAGGCTGTACAGAATAAGCAATGTAGCCACAGTGACGTCATCCATTTTCTGCCACCGACATCTTGTTTTATTGGAGCCAGAAGTGACCATATTTGGATTAGAGGGTGGAGCTAACCCTAATGTTAGCTGCAAGCTTAATTAGCATGGTTTATTTACAGTTTATGGCCAACTGTGATATGCTAATGCTATTTTTTTTCTAGTAGAAACAGGCTTAAAACCATTAAAACTAAATGTACTTCACAGAAAACTGAACATCCAATTCCTTACAGAGTCTCTAAGTACAACCAAACACTAGGCAAGGCTTTAGGTGACCAAAATGGTGACAGTTATCTTACGGCTATGCCTATAGCCTACACTGTGAACCTGGGTTTACGCCATGGTTATGTTACCTAACTAACATTGTTGCAGTGTAGCGACACCCCCCTGTTACTGAAAGTGGCCAAGCCCTTAATTATACATAACTTTAAACCTTAATTAAATGTAAACACGGTGGACATTTTTGTGTGCCATCAAGTGGTAGCAAAGGCACAATACACTAATCCATGTGGGAATGAGATGGCAGCCATCTCTGCCAAGTCAAATTTTATGGTTAAGAAGGTATTTATTTACACTTAACTAATGTTTGTAGTTTCATATGGCATACAAATTTGACAAATTTTAGCAAAAGTAAGAAGCTGAGATGCTGTTATTTAGGACGCACTCGTTTAAGGACATTGGGACTTTATTATCGTCTTGTGTTAAACCATCAGGTCTTTGTTACTGTATTATCGTGTCATTTCACACAGGCCATTTAGGTGTTACAGACTGTTCCTGCTGTCTCGAGGCTCTTAGATTTGTTGCATTATTTTCAATTTTGCTTTGGCACAGTCATGTTTAGGACTCGTGACTATGAAAAATAAACCCATTGTCCCCTTATGTTTTCCCCAATCTACTTACTGTTCAAAGACAATGCTTAGTGTTTAATACTTATTAGATCCTACTAATCCCTAATAGCTAGTAGTAGTAGGAGTAATTGAAAATGCATGCAAACAAAAGCTTGGGTCTCAGGAGGATAGAGACCAAAACCGTTTTTATGTACCAGGTTATTTCTCTGGTCTCTGGGGATTGACTCGCTTCTGGAGCCAGCCCCAAGTGGCCATTTACGGAACTGCAGCTTTTGGCACTTTCATGTAGGTTTCAGTTTTCAGCCACGGAGGTTGCTGCTTGGTATTATTCCTGTGTGCCACTTTGATTGGACTCAGTATACTGCACTGACACCTGGCATAGAGCATTGTTTAATCACAACCCAGCCGCATAACTGATGTGGAATTAAATCATAGGCGAGGTTACTGTCTGCCCAGCACGTAGATATCTGGCAGCCGTTGCAGTTGTTTCAGTTCCAGTTTAGTGGCAAGATTACATTTCTGACTCCAAGTACAGATTCTCATCCACATCTTGTTAAGTATTTATCTATATCGGGAGTTTTCAAACTGCGAGGGGTGTCTCCCCAGGGGGGAGTGTGAGAAACATGATGAGAAGATGCTGAGTGAGGTGAAAGGGACAGATGTAGCTGCAGGTGTTCTAAAAACAGTGGGAAGTTAGTTATTTTTGGCCTACTGGTTTGGTCCAATCACCAACACAATCAACAGTTGAAGCAGCAGCAGTGGTTGTGACAAACAGTCAGAGGAGGCAATTACTGAACTTCAAAACTGTTAGCACCCGGCTCTCGCAATTAGCATCAGAAATTGCACTTGTTCTCTGAGCTGTAACTCAGTCACATTTGAACACACACTACACTAGATTCAGTGTGACTTTCACTTATGGAAAATATCATTATCTGCACTGGGGATGTCAATTTCGGTTAATACTGGTTTTGATAGCTCAGCACCCATTAACTGGTAACCAACAGGTTCATTTTTAAGGAAAAAAACAACCCAAAAATCCCAACATGACGTGAATACACTCCGGGGCTTCACTGACTCAGAGAGCGTTAGCGCTGCATTTCAAAGTGCTACCCAGTTAGAGGTGGTGAAATTTTAATGTTTTGTGATGTAAAGCTAACAGCTAGCTGTGTAAACACAGCGCCCACTGCCCACCCTCCAGTCTCCACTGATTAGCTAACATCAGCCATGGCCGCTCTACACTGTGCACCACCCAGGTCGGGCGCAGCGGCGCTGCTCACTAAAGATTATCACTGTACTGTGGAAACATGGTGGCCACCCTCTGGTCTACCTTCAGCTCACTCCAGTGAGTAAGCGGCTTCATTTTGAGCTGCAAAACCCCTTCAGCATTGTTAACTGGTGTTAGCACCACCAGTGGTGCTGACACTGCTAACAGTGCTAACAGAACTAAAGTGATGCTGAAGGGGGGTTTGCAGCTGAGCTGCTTACTCACTGGGCTACCTGGGGGGAAGCTGGAGGCTGGCCACCAATGTTTCAACAGCAACACTGTTGGGTCAGGATGGCGTCCGCTGAATGAGCGGCGCCGCTACCTAGCTCCCACCTGACCCAGCTGGTGTGGGCACTATGTTCCTGCATGTTTATGCTAGTAGCTGGCTGTCTGTCTCCCACCAGATCTGGGTGGTGCACAGTGCAGTTAATTGAAGAGTAGCAGAATTATCCGATAGACAGACATGCGTAGCCGGTCAAAATCTCTCAGCAGTTAACTGATCAAACATTCCTAATCTCCACTCATCATAAATAATTTGCATAGAAATCCAAGGTAAAAAGATGCTTCTTATAACTTCAAAACTTACCTGAGACTCATCATGTTTTTCAGTTTTCTTGATAATTGTCTGTTCCTCCATGGGAACATTGCAAACAGGAACTGGTAATAGCTCATTCCGCATACTTTTAGTGGTGCCAAATTCGGTGGTGATGCATGCCAAAATGTTGGTATTACACGTTTCACCACAGATACGTGACATTTGAACTGTGTTATGTAGCTGATACATTCTTTATGTTTCAACAATGCTGTGATTAATGTGTGGTTAGGTTTACACTCTTCATGGCACTATCTCTGCTAGAAAAACAGGAACGAGTCACTCCGAAGCACCCAAGTTTGGTGCCTAAGAAGCCATTGGAAACAAAACAATGACCCACTAAATTAGTTAGTTAGTTAGTTAGTTTTGTTGTTTGTTGGTCTCAAACAGGTGTGGTCTGCAGACCACTGCAGTGTTACCTAGGTGACACCCCATCCACTATCCCCTAAACCTCAAAGTCAGCTCATGTATTATGTCATTTTAGTAATGCTGATATGATAAGTATGAAGCGTGCACATGTAACCGTGTAATGCAGAGTTAGGGGGGCCCCAGACTTTGAAAACCAGATCTACATGAATACCTTCTGCAGATACCTTGTTGAAATGATCCTACAGGTGTCCTCGTAAGTTTGTTTGTTCTGACAGAAAGATTTTTACAGACCTCACTGGTGGCAGCATGTTCAAGAATTTCACTTTTAGATGTCTGATCAGATGAGATTTGGTTTCACGACAAGAGGAGTAAGTTGAACTGACTCGAAGGAAGATGGCGTGCTGTCTCATGTCACAAAGCAGTCGATGCTTGCTGTGAGAAAGAGACCCGATCAGCATCGATGTGAAGGGAAGACAGTGAGATCAGGGCGGAGGGGGCTGCTGGCAGAGTTTCAAGGCCTCGTCTGGGAAAACGAGAGAGATGGTTGGTGGTGGTTGGTAGTCGAGAGCCTCAGATGTCATTAGCCATTTTCTTTTCCATGTATGTGACAAAATCCTCAAAGCGGAGGTGTGAGGGAGCTGGAGGAGAGATGAGGACTGTAGTTTTGTGAGGTTGCTTTGGTGGATGTTTCACGTCAACATATTTTAGTGAGATTTATATATTTAACACTCTAATGCTCTTTTTAGTTTATTTAACAACCTTATGACTATCATGGCGATGCAATCATCAGCTTAGCGTAAAAGAGCACTGCATTAAAATTTGATGGAAAAATCAAAGGAAAAGAAATGGGTTTTTAAAGTTTGCTGACTTTCTACTTTTATAATTGGCATTAAAACCACTTAAACAGCAAATTCAGTCACTTTTTTTCTTCTTTTAGAGGGTTTATGATTAAATTGAGTCACCGTTATTGCAAATGCACGTCTGATTTATTTGAAATAAATGCAATGAAAGTTTAGTAAATGAAGAATAAATCATTTAATCCTACAACCAAGAGTAGATTAAGAAAAGTAATAAAGACAGAAACTGACAAACAGCAGAAACACACATGACAGTCGTGCAGAGAGATCTGTAATGCCATTACAGTTTCATCAGAAAGTGTAACATCTTGACATTGATTGGCATTGATGGTCAGCTGTGTTCCCTTGTGATTTCTCTGTCACTCTGTTTCTCCACAGAGAGCCAACATCAAAGCTGAACATAAAACACAGGAGGAAGAGTTGTTTCGGAAGAAAGAGAGAACATACCCCGACGAGTTTATGGACTACGTGTCGACAAAAGCCAGAGAAGAAACAGTTTGCAGGCTTTGAAGGAGTCGTGTTGGGAAGAATAGTGCAAATGGTGCTGCAGCACCTCCTTCCCTGGCAGCCCCACTTCAAAAAGTAAGCATTGGTTCACTTATTCCTGATTTTATCAATGCATTTAAGATATCTGAGCAGTTTCAACCTTTTAATATGTGATCAAACTATAGCAAAGTATTTTCTTTTGTATTTAAATGTCTGACTAACTGATGCTCACTTGTATTGTCTCTTATGCTATTTTAAGTGTATAGCCCTACAGCACTCCTTTTCTCAGAAAAACGGATGTCTGTGGACCTTTGAAAAACCCAGACAGTCGATTTATGACACGTAATATTTTCCATACACTAGATGACTTTGAAAAGACTTAAAAGACTAAAATCTGACACCCTCTCACATCTAAAGACAAGGTGAGTTTTTAGTCACACGCTATGAGATTTTGCAATGAAAAATTATGTTGTGCTGGTAGAAAATATCATGCCAAACTCGCTTTAAGAATATGACATATTAACAATTCTTTACATAATAATAATAATAATCTTTATTTATATGACACCTTTCAAAACACAGTTACAAAGTGCAGTAAAATAAAACCAAACACATTTGAAACACAAGGAGAATATAACAAATAACACATCATAAAATGTCACCAAAGTAAAAGATAAAATAAGGAAGGCCAAAACTAAAATCAAGATGATAAATAGGAAATAAAATCAATAAGATAGCAATAAAATAGACAGACAGCTCAAATAAACTCAGGATATGCTTTCTGATAGATGTACGATTTTAGGAGAGACTAAAACGAGGCCAGTGACTCAGACAGCCTGATATCCTCAGGCAGGTCATTCCAGAGCTTCGAGGCCCTGATTGCTTCAAAAGATAGTTTCAAAAACTAAGATTTCTCACTTAAATAAGAGCTGATTGGTGGATCAGACTAAATTAAACACAGACTCTTCTTCTTACCACAACTACACCGGTTTCTCCTCCTTTTCCCCAGAACAAGAGAAATGAGACTTGTTCACTAATTGCGCCTCCCCTGGAGTCCTCTCCATGTTTACTGTCTACCCAGCTTACTGTCGGAGAGAGCACAGCTATTAATTGTTGACAATGTTCAAGCCATTGAACTTCACCATTTGTATGAGCCAAGACTACAAACGTGCGATAATATTGAATATGTTTGATTTTATCGGAATGCCAGGACGAGAAAAAGATTGTCTACTGGCAGAAATGGTTCATAATATTCACAACTATGTTTTCATTAGTTTATAATCACCTGAAAATAAGAATCGTGTGTTTTTGGTTCCTTTACCATGGAGGGTGCCATGTTCTGCTACAGTAGCCCAGAACAGACAAACCAAACACTTAAACCAAATGATTGGGTTCATAAAAGCGAGTCACAACTCTAGCAAAACTCTCATGATTATATTCTGACATTGGAAATTTATCAGTGGAATCTCTTAACAAAGTCATTTGGTGTAAGGCTGGCATAACAGTGTTCTGAAGATATTTCCCAAGTCTCCTAAGACTCTTATGTCCAACTGGATGAAAAATAGTCTGTCCTCTGCACGCTTTCCTAAGTTGTGTCTCTTTTTCTCCAATCCAAACAAAGATTCATCCATCCATCCATTTTCGTAACCGCTTATCTTCTTGAGGGTCCCGGGGGGGCTTGAGTCTATCCCTGCTGACACCAGCTGAAAGGACACCAGAACAAAATCTTGGTACAACTACAGAGTATTTAACACACACACATAATCCATCCCCGACCCCAAAAGTATGAATTCCAAGATAAATGAATAGATAAGATAAAATAAATAAAAAATAGAATTAAATGAATAAATGAGAGAGGAGGGTAAGTAAATAAATGAAAATAAGAGGGAGAAGGAAATCATAAATTACAGGTTGAGGATCATGCAATACAACACACTTCAGTTTAAGTACAGGTTATATTAATGTACACATTTTGACAACAATTAACAAGAAAAAAAAAGAAAGCAACCAAATTATCGAATATGGAGAGAGTTCGATACAGCGTTTCTCTCTGCTCTGCAGTATTTGATGAAACGTGGCAACCATTTCTGTCTTATTTGTCAAGAACTGCCTGAGGCCTTTGTGTGTGTGTGTGTGTGTGTGTGTGTGTGTGTGTGTGTGTGTGTACATGAGCTCTATGTATATATCACTCTGTAGACAACCATTCTGTGGTTGGTGCTGACTGTTATGCTTAACGCACTACTTTGTATCCTATAAGGGCATGTTTGCAGCTCAGTTGCTTGGTTACAAAACTGCAAAAAAAAAAAAACATTCCCAGTATATTGACAATTCTTTCCAGTGTTTCAGATTTTCATACAAAATAATGTGTTAATATTTTTGCTTGTGTTTTACAAGAGGAGCGAGGACCCGTTAGATATTAATTGAAAAATAATTTTTGTACAGCAAATGTAATTTCATTCAGATGATTAGAGGAGTTTCTAGGATTCTGTAAATACCTTCAGACTTTGAGTGTTGTTTCAAGATCATCTTAGTTTTTCAAAGATGGGTGAGTAATTATCTGTCAGAGAAACTGAACCTTAGCGCTGCTTCTCAAATGAATGAACTTGACTATTTTAACCCTATCTAACCTTTGAAATGGGATCAAAATTTCAATAAACCTACAACAGAATCACTTTTATAAAATGCACCAAATGCAATACAGTAACTGAAACTGTCTGTATATTTTTATATTAAAAAAAGACTCTCATTCACCTGGAAAAGCTGAACTGTAGCAAACAGAAACCAAGCTTGGGGAGCACCTTGACTGTACCACCTTCTCAAATGGTGGCAGTAATTACATAAGAGATAAATGAAGCCATTAAACAAACTAACACTTATCAACGGTTAACAGTGGGCAATAAAGCTCGATTATCCCCCTCATTTTCTCCTTTTGGGCAGTAGGCCAAAGTAAGCAATCAGTAAAGGTTGCACTAAAAGCCAGCACCCATTAATGAAAGATACTAACTCCATGACTGCCTCAATTTGTTTTTCGGTTCCAAAGCCAACAGATTTCCGTCCAGAGGGCAAGATTTTGTACTGGTTTCCAAATATAAGCTGAGATTCTGAGAGGAAGGTGACATTACATTTAATAATAATAATTTCCACAGCTTCTCAGTCAGCAAAAATATAATCTGTTCAGTGTTTTGAAGCCAGTCTGACCAGATTTCAGGGGTGAAAGTGAGATCATGTGGAGTCATGAGAGAGTGAAGAGTTCTGGACGACTGTGTGAAGCGTCCTGCGATTCAAAGCAACTTTTGCTTGAGATCTGAACACTCCCACAGCTGATGTTTCATGCAGGAGAAACCCACACACACACGCACGCACTAAGAACTCAAAGTCAAGGATCTTTTCTGAGCCCCGGAGGCGGCCTGTATCTATTTATCCACTGAGATTTCTCATATGGTGAAAGACAAACGTATGCAGCTCTGAACACACAAACAAAAGCCTGCGTAAATGCACTAGTGCTTTAAAACCACAGCTACAGGTACATCTCACAAGGAAACATTTCCTCATGTTTAATTTAACTACATGTATTAAACAGCTCCAAAATTATTTGTTGCAAAGTTGCATTGCTGCCCATTAGATAAAAGTAGATTTTACAACCAGAATAAATGCTGGCATTGTACGTTTCTGCAAACTACAGATACGTGACATTTATATGTTATTATGTAGCCCATACATTTCTGTATGTTTCAACAACACTATGGTTAACGTGTGGTTAGGTTATGGTTGGGATGAGATCATGTATGGTGCAAAATACCCACTTTTGGTGGCATGATCTTTGCTGGAAACACAGAAATGACTCAATAAAAACATGTCCTCTTTTCATGGCACTATCCGCGCAGAAATCGCAGGGATGGTTCAGTAAAAACAACCACTTTTCACAGCACTATCTTTGTAGAACATGCAGTGATACAGTAGCTTGGTAAAAAACCTGCCACTATGGTCGGTGGAAACACAAAAAAGCACCCAAGTTTGCTGGCTACAAAGCCGCTTGAAACACAGTGATTACTCACTTAAATACAACTGCTTTTTATGGCACTATCCCTGTCAATAATGCTATAAAACAGCCACAGTTGCTGGCCAAAGAGCTGCTGGAAACGAAGCGATGGCAGCTCAGAACAAAAACATGTACTTTTTGTGACACTATCATGGCAAAAAAGGCAGCAATGGCTTGGTACTATCCTCAGTGGAAACACAGCAATGTGTCTGTGAAAAACAACCCCTTTCTGCCACTTTCTGTGGTACTATGTTCGGTGGAAATGCAAAAAAACACTCACAGCTGTTGGCCACAAAGCTGCTCGAAATGCAGTGATTACTCGCTAAAATACAACTGCTTTTCATGGCATTATCCTGGCATGAACTGCAGTGATGACTTGGTAAAAATAATTGCTGTTTGTGGCACTATCCCCGTTAATAATGCTAAAGAACACCCACAGTTGTTGACTGAAGATCCGCTGGAAACACAGCGATGGCTCAGAACAAAAACAACCACTTTCTGTGACACGATCCTGTTGGCTTAAACGCCTGTGGAAATGCAGTAACGCCTTGCTAAAAAACAATTGGTTTGTTGATTGTTGGTGTCATACAGTGGTCTGCAGCTTGACTGGTGTCTTGCCTAGATTTCCCCACTACATCACGTTAGAAATGTTGACATGATGCATATATGGTATTTGAAACATACAAATATCTGCGGTTTGCTGACACATAGGCTACAATGTGAATGTTTTTTTTCTGGTGACTGGGCTGAGATTTGAACAGGATGGTATTTGTTATTTCAATCAGTCAAAAGACAGTGAGTATTTTCTTTAGATTTCTGTTGGAACAATATAAAGACTGTTTAAAATGGGATTAAGCAAATGTTGCATGAAGAGAGTGTTATACGGAGGAGGGAAAGAGAGAGACGCTGCTACAGATTGAATGCTATGGAACAGAACATGCAGAAAAAGAACAAAATCGCAGATGGAAAGACAGAAACATTAAATTTAGTCAATACAGATGATTTTTTTTTATATACATTTGTGAATGTAACATAAACAGGTGACAGGCCAGACAAAAGTGAAAGGAAGACGTGATTGTAAAGGAAGGTGTGAGGATGAAGCAGAAGAAAACTGGGTCTCAGTCTGCTGCCTCATCATCCCACAAGCCGCATACACTGGAGGGGAGGAATTATGGCAGGGAGAGCGAGCAGAAAAACCTGTCTCTTCTAACTATTAAAAAAGAAAAAACAGAACTGCTTTTGTTCAATCGATGCAGACTGAAATTGAGTTGTCCAGGCAGTGTGTACGAAGACGTGCACAAACATGTTTTGATTTTGGGAAGTACAGTGTGGGATTTGATGTGTAAATTGTGATGTGGAGGGCGCAGATGAGAATGTGAGGATCCAAGTAGCCGACAGGGAGGTGAGTAATACAGTAGATTGGGAGCAGCAGGCTGAGATCACGGCACCACAACATGTGATGGAAACTGGCCTATGATCTGCTTGTGCTTTCTATTTTGGTGAATTTGGATTGAAATGTTCTTGTGGCCAAGGACAAGTTGAATTGAATTGTTTCCATGAATAGTCACAAAGTCAAAAACTATATTAGGCTGGAAGAATATGCACAGTGTAAGCCAAAATCATACGTGACACAATTTGCACTGGGAATGGTCTTGCTTCATCTGTGTCACTGAAAAGCAACAGATTACTGAGCCTTTTTTTAACTTACCTGCATCAGACACTTAGAGGAGGAATCACAGGCAGCTAATCAAAGTTCCTTATAGGGAGTTGACAGTTCTTTGTGATATCAGGCAAAGATCAAAATTAAGAAGTTTTAAAAATCTAATAATGATATATAGGCCAATAGTACATGTTTTTTTACATAAACACATGGCGGCATGGTGGTGCAGTGGTCAGCATTGTCGCCTCAGGGGTTCCTAGTTCGAACCCAGGGTGAGGGAGCCCTTCTGTGCGAAGTTTGCATGTTCTCCCCGTGTCAGCGTGGGTTTTCTGTGGGTACTCCAGCTTCCTCCCACAGTCCAAAGACATGCAGGTTAATTGGTTACTCTAAATTGTCCGTAGGTGTGAATGTGAGTGTGAATGGTTGTCTGTCTCTCTGTGTCAGCCCTGTGATAGTCTGGTGACCTGTCCAGGGTGTAATGTCAGCTGGGAACAAATAAATGAACATAACATAACCAGAAAAGTGCACACAGTAGAGTGCAGATCTCCACCAGGTGTGTCTGCGGGCATGTTGGTGGTGAGCAGGGAGTGCAGGGCAGGCTGTGTATGCATGAGAGTAGTGGAATGAATCTCACTCAGTTGTCCCTTCTGGCTCCCTTACAGTCATCAAAAATAACAAAAACGTGGATTTATACATCTGTCTTGTCAAAAAATTTTTAACATATTGGGTGTGGAATTAATCTGCAGATGCTCCGGATCAAAATGAGGCCAAACTTTTCTACGTATGTCAGTTTTTGAACCTCTACAAAGGTCAAAATGTGTCCTGCAGCAGACAGTAGGGCTTGTTGTTGGCAAATTGGCAATGCAGATGTTGAGATGGTGAATTGAGGCCAGGTGACATGTAATGTATAGATCTTCTTTGTCATAAACATTCAAACCAGCAGTTTTTTTGCTAGTGAGCCATTACTATTCCAAAAGCACGTTTAAATTGTGAAAGGTATAAACCAGCTCTCAAATATCAAATCTAATTCTGCCCAGCGTCAGTGCTGTGTCATCATCACATTCCCCTCAGAGCGCAGAGGAGATGGCCTGACTGCATGCTGCTGACAGTCATGGTCATATGTGTGGGACACTGCAGCTGTTGAAATGGACACAAATAGCATTCAAGAATCGCAGAACAGAGCGTCAACAGTGTGCAGTAATAAGTTCCAACACTGTCCATATATCACCAAATACGACTTTGGTTATTGTGTGTAAAATGGCTGCAGTGACCACAACTGTGCTGTCACTGGAGTCACAGCCACACACACTCTGCATACTCCAGTCACCTTACGTACATCTTCACCACCTGCACATGCGGATTGTGTAAAGTGTGTGGAAATAAAGCCAGTGACAGCTCTAGCCTCTCGCACAGTCATTACACTCCATATCCTCATTATGACTCCTCATCAAAATGCAGGCTGAGTTCACCGTAACAATACTTAAATAAATAAATTGTGTTTACCCATTAAACTTACATTTTCAAATGATATCTCAGGGTCGGGTACACCACTGATTGTCCCGATCATTTTGGCAAGGTGTGAAGCAATCAGGCTGATTGCTATAAACATATAAATACTGCGGTGACACTCGGTTGTTGCCGTGATTCACTGTAAAGAACCATTTATCATCAGACACATTTGTATGCATCTACAGTCATCAGACACTTTGCATTGACCATTTATGGTTGAATATGGGTGTGTAGAGGGCGGGATATGAGGCTGAGCCACGTGCGGACAACTCCAAGTTGATTTGGGATTTGTAAGAAGAACTTGCAGCCATACGCACAGTTTTATAAATCAGACATTTTTTTTGTGTATGCCTTTTTTGTTATTGTGCTCATGTACACTTTTAGCATGGATCATGCATGCTGGTTTATCAATGAGATCCCAGGACATTTACAGTTCAGCTTGCCACTGCACTCTGAGCAACGACAAAGTAGGTAATGGTGCCACCATGTCATTGGTCCAGCGGCCCAAATTTCCGAAGCCCAGCTACTCCGAAAAATGTTCCATTGAATTAAAACTCCATTTCTCCAAGAGTCTGTTAGCCCCCCAAAAAAACGCCCATTTCTTTGAAGTTACATTTCTCCGAAAATACACACTCTCTGCAGTTGGTTTCAGTTTTCCAGTGGTGTTTTAGACACTGATCCCAGGTGTGTTTTTTTTTTACTGACCCTTTAGGGCATTTCCAGCAATGCTTGAGCCACCAATCCCGGCTGTTTTTACTGACCCTTCGCGGCGTTTCCAGCGACGTTTGAACCACCGATCTTGGGTGTTTTTAGTGACCCTTCACAGCATTTCCACTGACATTTGAATCACTGATCTCAAGTGTTTTTATTGACCTTTAAGGGCGTTTCCAGCTCCGCTTGAATCACCGATCCCAGGTGATTTTACTGATCCATCACATTTCCAGCGGTGTTTGAGCCACCGGTTCTGGGTGTTTATCAATCCCTCACAGTGTTTCCCAGCGGGGTTTGAGCCACTGAACCCCGGTGTTTTTCATCAACCCATCCCTGCTTTTACAGCAACTTTTGTGCCATCAAATGTGGGTGTTCTAAGCTAAAATATGATCCTTTCCTAACCATAGCTAAGTGTTTTTTTGTGCCAAAACCAAACCACACATACACCACAGTGTTGGAACGTATTTACAGAGATATACAAGTCAAACTTTTTTTGTGGTGATCAGGGTGTCTAAGTGCAGGGAGAGTGAATTTTTGGAATAATAGGGCTTAAAAGCAAGGAGCATTGTTTTTCGGATAACAGACTTTCGGAAAAATGAGCTCTCAGTCCGATGAGACATTCCTTGGACTAATGGAACTTTAGAATTGTGGGCCATCAGAACAATGAGCGGTCTCTGTAATGGTGACATAATTTCTAAGTAACCTCAAACTTATTTTAGCATTTCTGTGCTGCCATTTCTTGTTACCTTTAGCCAACATATACACCAGTGCTGATGCATCTGCAACAAGCTAATATGGGCCAGTGTATCGGTCTAGCTCTATATACAAACAATAAATCAAGCTTTACTATAAAAAAAACAAAACTGTATGAAATATACTATTACATTTTCATTTTCCTAGGGAAAAAAAAACAAACAAAAAACAAATTTCTTCAGCGGTTATTGTGATTACAGCAACCGCTCTGTGACAGCTGCCTGCCAGAAACCGAAGTCAAGACATAAATGCAAACAAAATAACACTGTCTGGCTCTTCTGATAGAAAAACTGCATAGAATGTTAACTTTCCTTTTAATGTGAACATGTCCATAATTTTCACGCAGACACAGAAAACAAAAACACAGACGTGATGTGAAAAAGCACAATTTGAGTTCCTGGCGGGGAAAATGATTGTTAACTTTATTCTTGAATAAATAAGTAAAAGGGCAACTGCAGCTTCTCATTGAATGCTGATAAATAAAAGACAGCCAGAAATTCAAGAATATAAAATACATGAATAAATTACGTTAAAAACAAAAAAAGATGAGAGACGAGTTTTGTGCTTGATCTTTAAAAGGTGCTTCAACTAGCAGCTGCTACATGACAGAGATGATTAGCAGCATCAAGTGATCAGTTTACACTCAAATGCACAGTTATATCATTTTAGCAGTGGTGAGGTGGTTTGCAGGCCTTTTTCAGTAGCTCTTGGACTTCCAGTATGGCTGGCAGGCATAACCTGATAGCCCTGTAAACATGCAGAAACAGAGAAGGTTTCATTGATGTTATCTTTTTCGTTTTTTTTGTTTTTGTTTTTTTTTTGTCAGATGTGGGTTAATTTTCACCCTGAGAGCACAGCCTTGTCATGTGACTCAGCTGCCACGGCCTCCCACAGCCTTGTATTTATATTGCTACTTGTCAGGGTTGAATTCAAATTTAACCAATTAAGCTAACAGACCTCCCTCTCTCCTTTTCTCACAAATAAAAAAAAATCCAATCAGACTCCTAGTTGAAGCGTGACAACCACAGCCTGACTCCTTGACTTTAAGGCGGAAGATAAATTTGCCTTTATAAGTCCCATTTATAATGATCAAGTACGTTTTCTCAAAACGGAGAAGCCAGACTCTTCACCAGAATAAACTGTTTCCTCTATTTTATGCAGCACCAACATTACTGGAAAAACCAGCAACATTAAAAGCAGGGCAAATGATACGAGGAGCCGGCGAGGCATTGATCAAAGACTGTGTTATGACCACTGACACAGACTGACACATCTAAAGTTTATTTACCAGCTGGTCTGCCAAGTTCGTGCTATTGAACTGTACCATCCACCAGTGTGGCAGAGCAGCAAATCTCCCATTAAATATCAAAACCTTTATTTTGAATTGCTTCATAGATGAACTCAAAAAGCATGTAGGTCATTTAAAAAAAAATCTAATTAGCAAACAAAAGCAGGGAAATAAAATAAAATAAAATAACAACTGGAGAACATTACAGTGGTTTGATAATCAGGAAGGCAATTTGAAGGTTGAAGTTCAGCTTCTGTTTTTAAATGAAGCATTTTCTAAAATATAAAAGTACAGTAAAACACAATATTAAAATACTGAAATTAGAATAGAATAAAACAATTAGGCAATAAAAGTGGCACCAAAGGAAGAAATAAAAAAGAGTTTTTCAGATATTTTTTTATATTACCATGCTGATGTTAACAGATGTCATGTTTACCATGTACACCATCTTAGTTCAGTGTGTTAGCATGCTAACATATGCTAATTAGCATTAAACACAAAGTACAGCAGAGGCTAATTGGAATTCTATTAGTTTTTGGTCACTGATTAACATATTGGACCTGGCAGTTACTGAGATAATTAAATCTGGTGCAAAGTGGTGGACTAACCACCCGACGATCAAAATTGCCATCCATAGAGCTAAGTGTGGGTGATACATACCCTGTGTTGTTAGAAATGTGTCCACCTATACGGATTTGTCAATACCGTCTCTAACGTGGGAGCGATTTGGGGCAGGCCATGTATGTATAAAAAGAACTGGATACAGCGATTAAGGTGAGGCCCTGTTAAGAAAGTTACTCAGTTGCACAAGAAGCCAAAAAATTTAAACTGCTGTGTATAAAATTGCCTGCATGATCGGCGCTGCTTCTGCACTCTATGGCCCATAGAGCAGCAAACCCAGGTACTGCTGCTTAGCCCGCTAACTTGGATGGGCATAACATGGTTAAATTTGTCTCAACTCAAGTTAGCAGAGCGCTAAACTGGAAGTTTAAAAGTCTGTCGTGTGCTCTCCTCTATGGGTCCAGTAATGCAGAAGATGTTGGTTTTTAGATTTCACACCAGGGAATTCAAACTTTTTTGGCTGCATGTGGCACTGAGCAACTCTTTTAGGAAAATACGGGGCTCCACCTCCAACACTGTATCCAGTTCTCTCTATATATCCATGCAGTAATGTGATTTGGGCAGGCATTCAGGAAGAGAAGTGGAAAAGTGGTAAATATAGACACCTGTCACACTTAATTGTTCTCAGGAACCTTAGAGCTTCCATTTTAATATAATATTAGTCGTACTGTGTTGAGTCTTTTGTTTTAAACTCAGGTTGTTTTTTTGTTTGTATGAAGGTTCCAAATAAAAGAAGATAACAATCAAATGTGATGAAGTGTCGTATGGCTATTTTAATTTCTTAATTTAAGTATCATGATATATGCAGTTACTGTGATATAAAATTACATATACCTTGATAGAAGATATCAGCCACATGCCCACCCTGGAGCTATGACACTAGCATGGCTGTAAAACTAATATTTCCTTGGATTACTTTTAAAATTGTGACGATTATTAAGAAAAACAGTTTTGTAATAAAACTATTAAGGGTAGTTCAGTGACTGATTCTCTTATTACATTTTAACAATAACCCCCTCCTCACCCAAAACCCTGTCAGCATCATGTAAGATTTATCCCTACCTTTGCACACAATGTGGGAGCATATTGTTGCTAGGAGCTGCGGTCCGTTTGTTAATGCTGAAAGGATTTACCTGTAATCTGGCTGTCTGGAGGAAACAACATCAGGCCAAGAGAATCCAGCAGCAGCTGCAGTGGAGAGGACAGGGAATTAGACTGGTGCCACAACGGAACATATTATAGCGCTGTAAAGATAAAACATGTTATAGTGCTTTAGCGCTATATATCAAGTCACGCCAAGGCCCTGTGAGCCGCACACCCACCAGCAAACAAAAACCCCCAAGATGAAGGTTCATCCCCTGCTGTGAATTATGTGAAGCACCCCACTGCTGCGGCACTATCTCTATTACTCTGCTACAGCATTGTTTTCAAAGCAATACTGAGCAAAGTACACAATATGAACTGTCAATTTGTCGGGCCAATATTGATTTGTATTGTTATTCTTTCCTATCTCCATGGATATTGGATGCAAACATGAAGAGTCTCTCGTAATCGCATAGTTAAATATGTGCAATGGACGAATGTCCTGGTTTTAGTCTTGGATCCAGATCCAATTTTACATGTGCAACATATAATTTATTAGAAACGGAATGTAATCTGTGGTTTGTTTGTACATGTAATTGAAGAATTTAATCTCTTGGTGGAGTTTTTTCTTTAATACTTAATCCATCTTAACACCACAGAAAATTCAGGTCTTTCCCACTCGAGTGTTAATATAGACTATATGACAAAAATAAGACAACTTATTTCATCCGGAAACACAAATCTTTATATGTGTCACATACCCTGGGTCTTTGTGTCAGCAGTTCAGATGAGAAACTGCTGAGTACAAATCCAATCACTCCTTCATGCCAGGAAATTGGTGCATAAACCAAGAAAAAAAACTGAGTTAGTACGGGGGCGAAGAAATCCATTACTTATTCAGCCTTTAACATGTTATTCAATCTGCCTCTATAGCATATTCACATGGCATGTTTTCAAAGAGGAGGAGATGATAAGAGATTTAAAAAAGATTTTAATGCTTTGGGCACATCAAATAATTCATGATTCTAATTTATTATGAGCCACAAACGCAGGGACTCATTTGGTTTGAATGTGATATGTGAGGCGATGAATACAGATGGCTTTATTCAAAACACTTGAACATCATTCGGGATGATGACAGTGGTGTCTGTTTATTTTACATAAAAGTGACAATGACGACGTTTATATGCAGAGAATATTGTGTTTTTTGGGCTTATTCAGAAAAAGGCAGCGTTCCTACTAAGTTGTTTACTTGGTTAATACAAATGAGTGTTTCACTAATATTCCTGTTTACATGCAGACTGGGAGTAGTGTGACTGCACATGTCGTTCATCATGTCAAAACCTGGAAAAGCAGAACTGCGTGACTCATAAATGTGTCTTTTGCTTCTTTGCTTCAAAATAGGCTTTTTTCAAAGTTCTTCATGGGTGTCGGAATTGTTGGACCGTACGAACACAGCCTCCCTCTTTCATTTTTTCAGCCACGTTCTTTTAGGGACAGTGTTGTGATGTTGATATCCAAGTCTTTCACAACTATTAAAGTAGATTTATTTCTCCTTTTGACCAAAAATGTTAACCCGGTTTCATTCCCTAACTCATCAAATACCAATGCGTGGTCAGTGGCCTTCAGCACC
This sequence comes from Epinephelus cyanopodus, assembly GCA_026686955.1. Classification (NCBI taxonomy): domain Eukaryota; kingdom Metazoa; phylum Chordata; class Actinopteri; order Perciformes; family Serranidae; genus Epinephelus; species Epinephelus cyanopodus. The sequence goes on from CM048924.1 coordinate 21,187,311, forward strand.
ATACACAATTTTTTACACTCTGGCTAATTACAGTAGTGTAAAGAGTGGAAAAGTCTGTCTAATGTGGGTAGGAGTGAAGGTGGGTCAAACAAACACCGGCCTTTCACCCGGGAGTCTGCTGTTCATGCCCCGTGTAAAACCAAATGTAAATCGAGGTCTTTTAATAATTCAAATAAACACAAGAAGTTTGTGTTTGTTTGTGCGTGTGTGTAGCATGCTATCCTATGAGGCATTTAATTGGACGTATATGACGCTCAGTTAATTAGTGACATTTATTCATTTACTTTCTATAACTGCTTATCCTGTTAGGGGTCGCAGGCTGGAGCCTATCCCTGCTGGCACTGGGTGAGAGGCAGATTTTGCCATGTTGTTTCTGGCCTCTTCTTCTGTTACGCATTTAATGCTATTCAGCTTGCAGGTCAAAGCCTGGGGAGGAAACTGTGGAGCATTCGCAGAGCACCTAGGTCCAATCGACTGTATACATGCAGGAGTAAATCGACTCCCAATTGCATTATCTGGGTGTGTTAGTCTGACTTTGAGAAATTCGGTTTAGTACGATTTCAGTCGGGCTAACGTATTTACATGTATTATAAAAGTCTGGTTTTAGTCGGAATAATACAATAAATCATGTTTTTCTTTGTTGTTTAGTATATCTTTGCAGTTCCTTTCCATCTTTTTGTGGTACTTTTTAGTCTAGTCCTGGTTGGTGTGTGTTTCTTTGAGTGATGTTTTGCAGGTGAATGCCAGGGGGGCCTGCTGGACACTGTGGGCCCCTGAGCCTGTGCCTTGTAGGTATGTTCAGTAATCCATCCATGGCTGCTTACATGTCCAAATAATGCTTCTAAAATCTGAATAATCCTGGCATATCCCAAATTTTAATTGGAAAATGCTACATTTGGAAAAAGACCTAATTCAGAATATTCAAACAGAATATGCTGTTTACCTATCAAATTCTAAATATTGTTATATTCAGAATGATAGTGGAATATTCGTGTGCATGTAAACTCAGTCAAAGATCATGATTTTGCATATGTAAAAGAAGCAATCTGTGAAGAGGAAAATATTTTTTTAATGCTGCGGTTTGTGCCTTGTTTGTTTCTTTTAAGGATTAAAGTCCATTTTTTAATCTCCGTGTTTTAATAGCTTGAAGATTACCGTACATTATTGCAAAGACATGGCCTCTTAGATAGAGTATTACAAGAAATGCACACACAAATAAAACACAACAACCTCTCCGATTAACTAAAATGAATAGGCCATGCTTTTCTGGTCTGTCTCATTTTTTTCTGTCTTGGATCCCTCGAGTTATTGCTGTCATCACCGTAATCGTTATATTTTGCGTCATCTTTTCCAATCTGTAAATCTAAAATGCGATCCATGGACATGGCATGTAAGATAAGCTGTGGGCCACTATTATCTTTTCCCTGCCATCAGTAAAGTGGATTTCCTGATGCATCAGCAGCCCCTTCGGTCATCCAAAATCTGGTTTTCCAGATTTCCCACTCCTATCCCCTCTGTGGGGGTCTTAATGGGGAGATGGGATTCAAAGGTCTTGCTCAAAGCCGCTTTCTGTCACTCTCTCTCCCTGCCTGTTTTTTATGTAAATCGATCCAGTCTTGGGTTCCAGCATTAGATTGGGGGTTGTTGTGTGTGCTGTACACTGCCTGAGGCGGCTGACTGTCTGGCTAACACATTACCCCACATCCCCGCTTTACCCCCCTCTACAGATAACTGAAATGTAGACTGCAACCATATAGATTGCCCCCATATGGGTTAATGTTTGCAATTTGATCGTGTATGGATGGACGAACACACAGCACGTCCGCAGCAGAAACATACACACAAACACAAAGAGCCTTTAGGTGCTCTCTGTGCTTTTACATCGTTTTCTAATAGGGGAAGAAAAATGAGCAACCATAGGGCAAAACATCCTGAAATGACTGTCTGCCGTCCTTTGTAGCACCTGCTTAATCCAGAGAATCACAGCTCAATATGCTCTATTAATCCCTGCGGCGCTCTGCACCACTTCAGTCTCACACTGCATCTATGTTGTTTTTAAAGGGCTGACCCAAATACTCCAGTGTTCGAGAGACTCGCTGCTGAAGCTCCTGGGATTGAAAAGTCATCCATTCTTTAGCACTTTTCTGCCACACACATATTCACACACCGAGACCTCGGAACATCCACAGCACAGCGCGGTGTACAGTTTTCTTAGTCATAACATCAGCTCATATCATACTGCAAGTTTACAAACAGTACCAGCTTTTTAAATTTCAGAAATGATTCTCTTCAGGTTCACTGACACCACTTCACTCCAATCAAGAGGACTAAAGTAGAAATAGACACAAAAGCTCTGATGCTTGAACTGATTGTGACAGACATAAATCAAACAAGAAATATAAAGTACTATTTGGGCCCAATACCATTCCTTATCTTTACCCCTACCCCACATTTTCCAGTGCAGTTTTACTGAAATGGAACAAACTTTCAAGACCCTATATGTCAGTCGTCAATAGGGTGCTCTGGGAATGAGTCCTAAAACCTGGAAATGAGTTAGCATTTTAGCGCTTCCGTTTCCCTTTCCTCGAAGTTAGTGGTTTTTGGTGCGATGTCTGAAATAAGCTCTGTTAACACAAGCTTAAGAGACTTTCAGGTTTTGTTCTGTGACATAAAATATGTCAGTAAATACCCCACTCGTGAATTCTGAAGCTTCTACTTGCCTTTGCCAACAAGTAGCTAAATGAGACTACAGAATGAACATTAATTTCTTACTTATGGCGATCGCATTTAGGCCATTTGTAAAGATTATCTTGCTGAACAAAACGTGCAAGTATCATAGGAGCTCATGTCTTTGCATAAGAGCTTGTTTTCTGCAATACAAATCCAAACCAAAAAATCCCATTGATTTTTTGAGAAGGGAACCTGCTAACTTCCATGTCAGCCTATAGAAAAGCATTATTCCTGGAGCACTCTGCGGCATTTACATAAACAGACTCAACTGTGACAATAATGGTAATAAAGACATTTGTCATTCATCTGGTGGAGATAGAAAAGCATGCATGCTCACAATGCGTTCACAACTAAGCCTCACCCTATCAATCATTAGTCAGCAAATAAAAAACAATACTGCTTTATTACCAGGCGGGGCACTGTAGGCTCACATTAGCAAGCCGTCTGCACTGATAATAGAGGAGTGGTAACACTGCAGGCCTTAAGTTGAATTTCAGGTGTCATATACCATCAAAGAGGTGGGATGTGACAGGGAAATATGTCGAAATGTGGGACTGTAAATCACAAACCAGCAATAACAATATAATGTAAGCAAGCTAGTTAGTTGGCTACTTAGACATTGGCACACTGCTAGCAATCTTTCTTGTTATGTTTGTTCAGAAAAAGACCATAATACATTGAAACAACATAGCAACAGTTTCTTGCTTGTGCAGCCATCTTGAGGATGATTTCTCATAACACTTGGATTGAAGTCTGCCTCTTAGAAACCTCCGTTTGGAACACCATGTAGCACCAACACTTCACCCCACCTCTCTGTCCCAACAGTAACTGAGCCCCCCACCGCTAGATGTGAACATGCAAAATGGAGGGTTAAGTGTTAGAGGTGTTTTGAGATTGTTGTAACTGTGCTGTGACATTGTTCATAATGGCACTATTGCGCATTTATTTTCTATCAAAGCTATTATTCTGAAGTCCCAAGTCTGCTTTCTAATGAAGAAATATATTAATAGTACAACACCTGGGAGAGCAGATTGTTGGCAGGACTGACAGTTTACAGCTAGATTTCTATAATAATTTGCCCTGTCAGGGTTATAAATGTAAGAATATAAGAGCAATTATAATCACAAATGTGTTATTTTTTACTACACTGATGAGGACAACTGAACTAAAAGAAAGTTTGTCATTAATGTGATTTTTTTTTTTTTTTAAAATGTCACTCTGCTTTAAAAATGGCTGTTTGCTCTGTGTTGTTGTGCAGGACTGAGTAAAGCAGGGTACACACAGTGATGTTCAATCAAGCGACACATTCTGCTGCTGCCAAAACATAAATTGCATTTATCCAGACTCAATCTAAGACATCCATTTCCTTATGTATAATGCCATCTTGCATTACAGATATTGTTTTCTGAATTTGTCACTTCCCATGCTTGTCAGTTTTATGATGAGATTTTAGTGGCCTTATTAAGAGATTGGCTTTGGCTTCGCACACTTTTTAGCAAAAGTATCTCATGGTCATGACTACAAGGTGCAGGGGATGGGTGGAACTTTTAGTTTTAACTTTAATTTGTAGAAAGTGTCCGACCACGTCAGGAGACAAGTAGTTTTGTATAGCCAGATATGTCTCCATGCTTGCTTAACTAGGGATGGCAATGTTAAACTTAATTTGCTTGACAGCAGAGATGTTTTTGACTGGTTACATGTTGGTCTATTTGTAAATTCTGCTGCTCTTCAGTTTCCTGCACTGTGCACCACCTGGGTCTAGTGGGAGCTAGTTAGTGACTAAGCTGCTTAATTTTAACAACACTAAAAGGGATCTGTAGCCTAGATGTGTGTTGGCCGATCGAATGCAAAATTAATGAAACTGTCATCCCTGAATTTAACCACAGATTTTTAAATTTACCAAGCTACTGTATGCCAAGATGGCACCTTTTCATTCCAGTGGAGATACTCGCCGGGTACATGCGCCAAAAAAAGTTTCTAGCTTCTGGGTAAAGTCTAAAGTCTATGATGTTTTCACTGCAATACCACTAGTGGCCAATAGAGAACACTGGCTGCAAGAGTAGCAGAGTTCTTAGGGGCAAAGCTGAAGTCTTTGTAATCCTGCACTTAAGGGGAAAAAAAGGCCTTGGGTGGAGCTAAGTTCAGGATTGTGCCCTTGCAAAACAGTGTGAACTTGTTTTAATGGAACATTTGCAGGTGGAACGGTGAGCCCTGACATTAAAATCTAAATCTCTACAAAAGTAAACACCACATTAAACACTAAAAAGATGTTTTAAAGTGTAGGTTACTTATTTGGAGGTTGTAGTTGTTTCATGCATAGTGATAAAGCGAAGTGGAGATGGGTCTAGCTATTTGAAACTAGTTTCATGTAGTGATGGAGATTTGGAAACAGTAACACGCAGATAATGAAATAGCAGGAGAATTCCACTGGCAGGCTTGGCTCTATGCACAGTCCTGTGAGGAGACAAGTGTTAAAAGGTGATTGAAGAGCAGGCTGTCACAGAGAGGATGGAGATGCGATAACATAAATGGGCCCTTTTTTCTTTTTTTTTTTAGATAGTCACTCCTGGAAAGCGTTCATAGTGTTTGACTTGGTTGTTTACATCAAAAGTGACAGAAACAGTTGTGCCAAGAATGAACAAAGAACGAGAGAAGTTCAAACCTTGGCTCCTTTCTCACCTTCACATAGCTTTTCAATCAGCAGCAAAGGGGGTGTGAATCTGAGACTGAGGGTGCATACAATACACAACAATGTTTTGATGCATTGGATGTGCTGAATGTGCATATTAAGGCAGTACAGGAGGAGGTGCACATTAATAATCCTCCAGGACTGTAACATGCTCATGTTTAACCCAAACAATGTGTCATGTGACTGCAGTTGGTTCGGATCCAGGTCAGAACACGTTCTCACCACAAATGAACCGCACCAGAGTTTGTTTGTAACCGGACCGAGACCACCTCTTCAAGAAGGTTGTTTTGGTGCACACGCGAGTGTGATTGCTGTGTTCACACCTGCCCAAACGATCCGCACTTAAGGGGCAAGAGGAAGTTGAATTTGATTGAACCGAGCCAAACAGGGCAGGTGTTAAAGCACCCTGAGTTTTAGAAAGTTACAGAATTTTTTTGGGCAGCCACAAATTCCTGTGTCAGAGAATTTGTGAATTTAAGGGGTTTCCAAAGCTGTTTATCCATCTGACAATGTCTGCTAAAGAAGCATACCGCCAGCTTAAAAGTGTCCAGATAGGTTTGATAGTTGGACCCAGAAGTCCAAATCAAATCTAACATAATGGTGAATAAGTTGGTCATAAAATCCTGCTCACATCAATGCTCAGTGAAGGATAAGTGCAACCCTCTATTTGCAAGAAGAATTTACACAACATTTGAACTGACAAAGGACAGACAGTAATTACTTTTCCATTAAATGATTCCCGACCAGCCACGGCTGAACAACTGTTGGAGGGTTTGGCGTTGTTTATTTTTTCAAACGGTGATTCATTACACTTGAAAATGAGTGCCGTGTCAACAAAGTTTGCTCTCATCATTTTCAATATTTTGGCAATGAATAAGCGCAGATTAATGTTTGCAAATATATATTCAGCAAAGTCAACTCCCAGCAGAGTTGTCATTCATTTGGTTAATTATCGTGCTGTCTGACTTACACTCCTGGGAATCCTGTAATATGCATGAGAGCCGACTGGCTCTGGCAGATCACCTCGGATTTGTGAGGAAATCAATACTACAGCCTGACTATGTTTGCTGCTGTGTGGGCCTTAACGGCTTGACTAATGGCTCTGGTTATTGAAGACTGCGATGGGCTCAAGTTGTCACTCTGTTGCAATTTACCAGTTTCCAAATCTCTGTAGTCAATAATGTACTTACTGTTATGACATCTCACGCTTAATCAATAACTACAGCAACTCGTGGTGCCAATCAAGTCCTGAGTACAGCTCATGCAGACTCCCACAGCACAATGGTACTGATCGCAAATAGTTAATTAGTTGTCACATCATCCTGCTGCAGATTAAACCTTTCCCTTGATATTTTTGTTCCACTGTTTTGTTTCTTCACAGCTGAATTAAGATGTGTGTAGAAGTTTTAATGAAGTTTTGTAGTGCCCAGTGCCATCTTGACTGCCTGAGGAGAGTTTAGCTCTTGAAGACAATGGCTCTGAGCTAAAACATGTTGTTCCGTCTTGATAATGAAAAGTATCTTCGGCTCTGTCTGGCTAATGCAGCCATCTGCTGGCAACTCCTAATGGAGTTATAGAGCCTTTCAAGATCTCTTAAATAATTCAGACGTGGAGAATATTCTCAAGACTTCATATTTATGTGCGAGGCTTAATTCTAACTGTAGGATTGGATTTGTCAATTCCAGAGTTGCTTTTGCTAATGCTAAATATTTACTCTGCTTCGAACATTCAGTGCAGGACAAAGTAAGTCTGGTCTTGTCTGTAATCTTGGATTACTGTTGCTAATTCAACATAATGATGGTTGGCTGTGTGGTTATCTTTCAGTTTTTCTGGCTTTGAATCGATGGCAGAATGTTGTGAGAGGCTGAGATGAATCTTCACAGATCCCGCCATGTGTGCACATCTCCTTGATGATATGAGTTTTAATTGTGGAAAAAAACAATCTTGTCATTGAGTGCAAGCTGTCTTTGTTTGGATATGATAAATGAAGTATTGTTTAGACACAAGAAAACGAAAGTATAGTGTAAAGCTGAACAGAAAAATTTTAACAGAAATCACCTTATACTCCTCTCCGACCAAAATTAATGCATGTACGGGGATGTTTTTTTTAAACATGGGATGAGCTGATAAAAATAGCCGATGGGCTGCTTTTCCCACTGCCAGTAGACCAGTGAGCTCTGCAGCAGACAAGTATGCCTTTTGGTCATATGTGTCATGGTCATCATCACGGATTGGCCAAAAAACAGGTTAATAAACAGTTGAAAGCAGCATGGGGGCCAGTGAAAATGTTACAGTGGTTACTTCTCTTTATATATCTCTTATTTTAGTCGCTCTCTCAAACCCAGTGCTGACTAATTTCGAATGATATTTGAGCACTGCTTGGATGGAGACTGACAGCGTTATGTGGCAGCTCATCATTGCATCATGCCAGCAAAGAGGCTAAAAATAGCGTGTCCACCCAGGTGTCGTATTCCCATCACTGCCAATCAAAGCCGATCAGAGGTGGAGTCAGTAAATGCTCGTGACAACTGCAGAGTCAGTTGTCCCCTGTGGAGGGAACCTTTCCCATTAAATACAAAAGCCAGATGTTAATGGGTGTTTGTATTTTTTCGTGTAGTGGGGAAAGGGCTTCAGTCGTCTTGTCACTTGTGAACATTAATAAATTCATTTGTGCATCAGTGCTGACTATATTTCTCTTTCTCTCTCAGGGTGGAGGTCACAGGATTCCAGCTCACTGCAGCAATTTGAGGATTAACAACAGACCTGGAAAAGAGAGACAGTGCTTATGTTCACCATAATGGCACCCGTAGGCGTGGCTAAGCTGCGGGCTCGGCTCTTCCTGCTGTTTCTTTGCTTGACACTACGTGCCGGCATGCTTCAGTTTGCTACAGCCACGATACAAGGGTACATTGGAGACAGGGACATGATATGCCCATCTGTGTGCAGGTGTGATGAGGACTTTATCTACTGTAATGATCGTGGCCTGAGCTCCATCCCCTCACTGCCCCCTTCGGCATCTGTCCTTTATCTTCAGAACAACCAGATAAACAACCCGGGTTTGCCCACCTCCTTGGAGCGCCAGCTTGCCGTCCGTGTGGTCTACCTCTATGATAATGAACTGGATGAATTCCCCATGCACCTGCCACCATCCGTCCGTGAACTGCATTTGCAGGACAACAACATACGCACTATTCCTCGTAGTGCGCTGGCTCGGATGCCCTTGCTAGAGAAGCTCCACTTGGATGACAATTCTATTTCCACTGTCAGCATTGAGGACCAGGCCTTTGCTGACAATCCACGGTTGCGCCTACTTTTCCTTTCACGCAACCACCTGTCCAGTATCCCCTCAGGACTGCCTGCCTCTCTGGAAGAACTCCGTCTGGATGACAACCGAATCTCCACTATCCCAACCCATGCCTTTCGAGGTCTCGCCTCACTTAGATGTCTTGTCCTGGATGGGAACCTTTTGGCAAACCAGCGCATTGCTGATGACACATTCTCCCGCCTTTCCAACTTAACCGAGTTGTCCCTAGTCCGTAACTCCCTCCAGACCCCTCCTGTCAACCTGCCCAGTGCCCATCTGCAACGCCTGTCTCTGCAGGAAAACGCCCTGACTCATATGCCACGTGGTTCCTTGGATGGCATGCGCAGGCTGCTGAGGCTGGACCTGTCGGGAAATAACCTGACCACCCTGCCGAGGGGACTGTTCAAAGACCTGGACAGCCTGGGACAGCTGCTGGTGCGAGGCAATCCTTGGCACTGTGGTTGCAACCTGCGCTGGCTGTATGACTGGCTGCATGCCCGTGGTAACTCCATCACTGTCAGAGGTCTCACCTGCCATGGACCTGACAGGGTGCGAGACATGGCCTTGATAGACCTGACCAGTGAGATGGAGGAGTGTGAGGTGGTGAGGACAGCAGGGACCAGAGACAGAGTGGGTGGGGGTGGAGTCGATAGCTCTACCACTCACACTCCTCCACAGGGCTCTCTCTTCACCCTCCGCTCAAAGCGACCAGGCCTGGGGCTTCCTGATTCTGGCTTAGACTACACTCTTAGCAGCAGCGGTGTGGGGAAGAGTCTGGCCCTCAACGTGAAGCCGCTCTCTCACAACAGCGTCCGTGTTACCTGGAGCGTGGCCCAGCCCAGCTCCTCCTTCAGGCTGAGCTGGCTCCGACTGGGTACTGGGAACGCCATGGGCTCAATCACAGAAACTCTTGTGCGGGGCGACCGTCGAGAGTACCTGCTTACCTCCCTCCAACCACGCTCCAGCTACATCATCTGCATGGTGCCCCTCCCTGCCAGTTCAGAAAGCAAAGGAGGAATTTCTGGAGATGCTGACTCTGATGAAGCTCTGGTGTGTGCAAAAGCTGAAACGTCTGACCTCACCCCTCTGGAGGAGGAGGAGGATGAAGGCTCCCATCAGATGACAGTGCTGCCCTTGGCAGGGATTATTGGTGGGGCCACCGCCATTGTATCTTTGGCTCTTATTTTTGGCATCTTCTGTTGGTATGGACATAGGACTGGGCATTTGTGCTCCCGTGACCATTACACTCGCAACAGCTCCCGAAAAAACAAGAACTATGATGATTACATTGAGTCAGGCACCAAGAAGGACAATACCATCTTGGAGATCCGCAGTCCAGGGTTCCAGATGACGCCTATGGCGGCTTGCCAGCCAATGCAGCCCAAGCCACTACGAGAGGATTACATCATTCATACCATATTCCCCTCCAATGGCACTGGCCTGTACAAAGGTGACAACCATGTCGCTAATGCAGGACATGGCACCAACCGTGGCTATAGAGAAGGAGGAATCCCAGATATAGACTACTGTTACACATGATGTACTGTACCAGATCCTGTTCACAGTGTTATTGGTAAACTGTATAGATGCACAATTTCCCTTCGCATGGACACTTCTGAAGCACCCCTCTGTGCCTTCTTCTTCTGGTCTCCCATTCCAAAATACCTGCTGTTCACTGCACTGAAAGAACTGTATGTGATTAACTGGAAATGAAACCGTGTGGGAACAGTTGACTGCAGGAAGCAGCAGCCAGTGCCCCAGGTGTAAATGCACAGCTGACTGTTTCTTCACCATCTTAGTAATGGCCTGTGTATGTTGTTTTTTTCTTTCTGCTCTTTCCGTGTGACATGCAAGCAAAGAATGTATACACTGTGGAAAGGTCAAACTTTGCATAGGTGCAGGTAGAGATCCTCTTTCACACACAGGAGCCACAGCAGTCAATTCAAAATGGATTCAGAAATGATGAAATGACATTTTTGGTACTCTTTTCCTGCTCACCGGTCATACACAGTATGTAGTCTTATCAAGTCATTGTTCCAAATGCCTCAACTATATTGATGTGCCCTACCAGCTATCCAAGGAAAGGGCTTTGTAAAGCTGTGAATTGTTCTATTTCAAACGACCCAATAACCACTTGTCTTAAAGTAGGCTTGTTATTACCTTATTCAGTAGTTGGCAGGGTGAGGATCTTATCAGGGCTGGTCGGCCTTGGTTATACCTCTCGAGATCATTCACCTAAGATCAGTATTGTAGTGTTGCATCACATGAGATGTGGCACAAGCGTGTAGATAATACTTAGATACCGACTGGGCTGTGTTTGAAAAATGCTTTGCTATTTTTATCCGTGGTTTGTTTAGTAATTAAATCCCGCACAGCTCTCTTTATTTATTTATTTTGTCCCTTATGTGATGGTTTTTGTCTCTGCTAAAGTTGCTTTTTATAATTTTTGCCCTCATGTTTGTCATTACTGATGAAACCCGGCTTTGATGAAGACAGTGGATTTGTTTCATCTGAACAAAATACGACAAGTGAAGAAAATATCCCGATGGCTGTCTACAGGCTCATGTTTTCTTAAATGCAGCAGAGTGAGTTCTTGAGTGAGACTGTTTATATTATGTAATTTGAAAATTAGACCCCACGCAAAGACTAGCATGTCAGCCCACTGAGACGGTAGAGGCCAACCTCAACCCCTCTTTTCCCATTCTGTGCCTGTGTGCTTAACCTGTGACTTCAGTTGGTTACAAAATGTTTCCTCCACATTTCAAAGTGGCGTTCACAGAGAATCCAGCCTGGACAAATTACTAATGTGGAGCCTGCAATGTGAGGCAGACTCTTGTGAGTGAACCTCGAAATGAGGGCGAGAACTGTGAGTGAAACTGAGGAGACTCAAACCGCAACACTGTTGACCTGCACTGTGGAGCAGTGGCCAAGCTGTGGGTGGGTGGATTGACTGTCAGGGGAGTTTGGAGGTGGGGAGACTCCTCAGTGAGATGAGTTCATTGATGTTTGTTTTAGCAGTGCTAAAAGGCCTCCACTCATTCCACCTCTTTTATTACTGAGCAGCACTAAAAATGTAAATGTATTAGCACTTAGCAGAGAACAGGGATAAATGTAATGACAGGCACGGTGAGACGGAGGCTAAAGAAACATCTCCAGGCACTGAGTAAGATGGAGAATTGATGGCTCTGGCGCGGTGGAGTTCACCCATGCATAAATCTGTTTGTCATACTCAGCTTCTCCCCTTGGGTTTAATATTGTCCATCAGTTGTTTACCACTGTGTTGCTTCCAAAGGGGAAACCAATTGTGCTTCCTTGACTGTTCTGCCCGCCGGAGTTTTACACTGGTGTCAGACAATACGTCAGTGGAATGTATATTTTATCTTGCACCCAAAATCACTGGCTTAAACATCATACCGGCCCAGCTAATTCTGTTTTGGGGAATGTTGATATAGTGTAATTGCTATTTTACAGTGGTTCTATTCAAGACACGTACTTCCTCATCATTTGTATAAATAAAACCATGGCCACAGCCACATAAATATTTTTTCTGGTGAAATTATAGAAAGTAATGGTGCCATAACTTTGCGTAAAAAAAATTATGTGAACCTGAGATATGTGTGGAATTTGCTTTATAAATTCATCTTCAGAGGGGATCAATAAAAAGTTTTATAATCTTGTTATTACTGCAACCTGTCATTTCACCTCATGCCTGAGGAAACGGAATATCTTTATAACTCACAGAGGTATTGGTAGGGGATAAAATTTTATCCCAAGAAGCAGGCTTTTGTGCAGAAATTAGACCTGCATATTGTTTCTATTTGATGAGGGCTCAGAATAGCTTCGGGATAAAACAGTGCCAGCTACAGCCTGCGGCCAGACGCTTTGAACCAGCTGAGATTATAAGATGGAGCTAAGAAGAGTCAACAGGCTGCTGCCCTCAACTTCACCTTTACATTTAACAAGGCCCAACTCCAAATGAACAACTTCATCAAAACAGATGAAAACTTGGGTAATTAGCCTCTACTGGGTTGAAATTTCAGTTCACCTGAAGGACTGTGCCTGTGCATCAGCTTGATACCTTTTATGTTACTTCTGAATTTCATCCCCCTACACAGCCACTTCAGCAAATGAAAACAAAGTTGTTTCATTTACAAATTAGATTAGTGCAAATCAGTTAAAAACTGAACAATGCCAGCATTTAAGAGTGACTAAAGCAACAAGTTGGAAAACTGAGATTTGCTCTTGCTAGGTTAGCCACAGTCAGCCATTGGCCCCTTTAAGACAGTCTGTTCAAGGCTGGAATGTTGTGCCGTTTTTCTGCCTTGCTGTACTGTATAAAAGGTAAATGGGACCGTTGGCATTAGGGAGTCCTTGTCGGCTCTTGTTGTCATTTTTGAATCAGCGTCAGAGGCAGCAGAGCCCTTCAGTGATTAAAATTACTCTTAAAACGGTTCTTAATTGTTCGCTGGTGCACGGTAATTATCATTTGTTCTTTCAGTATCTGGTTGTGTTGTTAATGTGCTAATTGCGACTTGAATCCATCTTTTCAGTCTTCTGGTTTCCCTTCTTTAATGACGATTACAGACTGTGGCCACCAGCTGGTATGGAGAGTTATTTCCTCTCACGCAGGCACAGGACGTACATGCTAGTTGGCCATTGGCTGTAGTCTTTGCGGTGTGTACATGTGCAGCTTTTTGGCCAAGACACTGATGAAGTGAAGCAATGCAACAGTTGGCAGTGGGCTGCGGAGGTATAGTACAGCGCTGAATCAACATCCGTGTAAAAAGTGTTAGCCCACAGGACAAGTGTGACAACATAAAATGCAGCACGTAGCAGTTAGCAGCTAACTCAAAGAACAGCAGCTGAAAATGTCTGCATCAGGAGCTCCTTACCCTCTGAGTAGAGGACGAGATCAGCCACCATATAACAAGGAAGGTGAATCATTTTTATTGCCATGTTAAACCATCATTGTTGTTGAGAAAGCGCTGCTCCAGCCATATGTTATATGGCACACTAGACACCGACGCTGTTACACATCCCACCTCTTTGGCTTCTGGAATGTCAGTGTGCTATGTATGCCATCTTTGTTTGGTTCTTATTAAAAAAAGCAAAGGCAGGATAATGAAGGCTCTTCATCACAGCAGGATTGTGGGGTGTCTGTATAAAAAGGGCTACAGTTAACAATAGCAGTTGAAAGCAATGCAGTATGCCATACACCTGATAGACGTTGGACAGTACTGTGTGTGCTGATTTAATGAGACACCAATAAGAAAGGGATATTAATAAACAGTCTATTATAACAGCTTTCACTGTTGATGCTCTGAGTAGCCATTTTGGATTCTGAGGTCTGGGTTGATGAGGTTACTTTTGACTTCCTGAGTCAGGAATCCGACTTCAGGGGGCATTCCAGTTGAACTTTCTGACTGGGAACTTGGAAATTCAGACTTCCCAGTTTGAACTGAATGCACCACTAAACCACCAGTCAGAAAAAACAGGACTTTTATAGGATGTTGAGTTACTCTTTAAGCAAACCAAAATACAAAACCTCATGTTTGTCTGTCTTACTTCAGTCTCTCATGTAAATTGGAATGAGAAATGCGTCTAAAATTATCTAAAATTATGAATTCACCCATTAACGTGCAGTGAAAGTGGTACTGTTCCAATTTATTCTCCTCTATTTTGCATTACAAATAGGAATACATTTGTCAATTACATTATTGCAAGCTGTAGACACAGAAACAACACCTCACATTTAACTTCTTTTCTCGTACACAGTGAACATTGCTTGAGTAAAAACTCAAACTCAAATCCATTGGCAGCCTTTGTGTACCCACAGTCATGTTGTGTTTGGATTACCGGGTGTTGGACTGAAGAGAACCACCAACTGTGAACTTGAGGTATGAAATGTTGAAACTGCCGTTGTTTTATTTTGTTTCATTCCTCCAATACAACTTGAATTTTTTTGCCGTCACACATTTGAGTGCCATATAACTGCAATGTGCTGCTATTTTTCTACTGTCTGTACCCATGGGAATGCGGTAGGTCTGTGAGAGATTTAATAAGTATCACCACGGATCAACAATGTAACTGCTGTTGTACGGCATTGTGAACAGTTTGTAGCGGCAGCTGAATTCCCCATGCAGAGCAACAGAAGATGATTGGATTATCCCCTCCTCAGCATGCTGGAGCTGCGAGTCAATCCAACACAAGTTAATTAATTTCAAGGGTGATAGAAATATGGAAAGTTTATACATACAGTACCTCTCAGACTATGAATGAACCCTCAAGAGAGAGAGAGAAAACATCTTCATGCACCTTGGTCAAATCTTTACTAATTCTACAGCACGTCTGTTGGCTTAAATAAAAACAAAAGAACATGAAATCATTTACAGTCAACACATCTTACCTCCTGTATGACCAGGTAGGTCTGGTTTCAAAGGTGAACTTCACTGACTTTACACACATTATTATGCAGCATTACAGTGTAGATTAAAAAAAAAAAAAAGCTGTAGCCTTTCAAGCTTTTCATGGAGCTGCATGAAGTCTGATAAATAACTGCAAGTGATGTCACTTGAGTCTGTGCCAGACAATAGAAATTACTAGAAACTACATCATGGTTTGCAGAAACGCATTCTGGCGAGTGTGTTGCATCAGTCGGGGATTAAGACTTCCAGTTTGAAAATTAAAAATATCTGGGGGTGTGGAGTTAGAGAGAAATGAGCTGACCGGACCTCTAAAGCCTGCTGCTCATCTCTGCTCGAAGCCAGCAGCTCGAGGCTATATTAGCTGCTAGTAGCACAACACACCCGAATCTCTAACTAAACAGTTGGTGATCCACTTTAATTGTGGGTAATGTTGGCACCTAGTTTTTGAGATAAAAGAAAAGTGCATGGAGATGATGAAGAGACAATATCTCTGAATTTGTTGTATCGATTTTGATCCTGTTTGATCCCGCAGTGATATAGGAATGCAATGCTGAATCTGCTATTACTTTTAAGTCACAGAAACCTGAAGGATAATGATCATTTTACCAATTTATTGAGGGAAAAATGAGAGCAGGTTTATGAAGAGTAACGTCACCAGAAATTAGTTGCATTGCAACCAACTATCAGTGTGGAGAGCACAGTATGTAACTTGGTGGTTAAGACAGATCAGTCTTTGCTCATTGCAGTCTTTGACTAAAGGAAAAGCCCTCTGATGGTCATCTTGGAAGGCTTTATGCCAGCAGTGCATATGTCTCTGCTGGTCTTGGACAGTGCACCCCCCCTTTCGAGCCCCCTTTGTGCTCTCAGAGATAAAAGAGTATCCTATTGTCATGGTCATCCGGATCACAACTCAAATAACTGTGACCCGAGGGTTGGGCAGTGACCTATATTTCTTGCCTCACTTCTGGACGATTTAAGACCGTCCCCTGTAAATCTCATTGTGCAGCGCGGAAAAGGGCGAGGGGAATGCAATATGAGAAATACGATATTGGAAATGAGGCCAAAAGGGGGGATATTGCAGAGGAAGAGATCATGGCGATGTTGGCGATGGGAGTTGTTGAGGAGTCTCACAGCAGATGGGCTTGCTTGGTTTCTTACGCAGATGGTTTAATAATGTTTCTCCAAGATTTCAACAGTTAAGGGTTGATAAGCTGGCAGTGTGATCATCTTGGATAAGTGTAATATAAAACTGCAAGGATTTTGGAAATAACGGCTTGTCTGAGCCCTGATGATCCTGAGGGGACTGCGTTGGCTACACTGAAAACACAATTGCTAAAAGCAGAGAGACAAACTGAATTGGTGGCTCCCTGCAGAGCATGAAACACAATCATCCCAAACTCAGTATTAAAGGGATAGTTTGGATTTTTTGTACTGGGG
The DNA here is from genome assembly GCA_026686955.1 of Epinephelus cyanopodus. NCBI lineage: Eukaryota > Metazoa > Chordata > Actinopteri > Perciformes > Serranidae > Epinephelus > Epinephelus cyanopodus. The sequence continues at coordinate 21,203,896 of CM048924.1, forward strand.
TTGTACGAGGCACTTGGTCAGTGTTATACCAACAGCAGATTGTGGACGGCACGCCTCCAGTTTGAGTAGCAGGCAGGAGTGCCACCATGGAAGCTAAGCCATGTACTGCTGTGGACGGGGGCAGCAAAACATTATTTAGACACCTAAAAATGTCAGTAACACTTGAAGTTTTAATTGCTTTACCTTGCAGTCAGACAGCCCTTTCTGAATGAGGAACTCAGGCCGTTATCTATGCTCTATTTAAAACCACACCCCCACAACAAAAACAGTAATTTTACCTCACAGAACACAGGTGCTGCTGGTCCTACTGCCTTGATTGGTTAGTCAGTGTGTGTTATTGTGTGACTTTGGTGTTTTAAAAGGTTAGTCTAGATTCACCAAAGTCACACAGTACCAAATTATGGATAAAGGCAGTGGTCGACCAGTATTTTCTCTGCTAGGTAAAGAAACCTGTTTTTGTTGTGACGCAAACACACTTGGGGGTTGGTGGTAATGACTCATCAGCTGTTATTAGCCGCACCTGGAGCAAAAGCTGAAGAGGCCATTGAGCTGAGTGGGCATGCCACAAGGAAGACGCTGGAGGCAAGACATTCTGAAGACTAAAGAGACTGAGAACGCGTTTGACACTCCACCACAAATTATCCATGTAAATACAGTTTCACTGGACAACCACGAGGAAGAGTGAGCTGGTCGGCTTACTGGTGCGACGGAACGGCATCTGAGGGGTATCCTGCGTAGTCATCCGGCCTGAACGAGCTGGTCGTGAGGCGCAAGAGCGGTGGCCTGGGGGTGAGTTAACCACACAGAACTCCCCCATATAGGGAAGGTTGCACTCACCCAGGGAAGTCCAGGCACATGGCTCACTAAGAGACACTAGGTTACGGGCTTGCTAGCCTTAGTTGATGAAGTTTTACCAGCTAGGTTTAGCATAGCAGTGTACCACTGACTTTCAAGTTTATTTGGTTATTTATTGTTATTTTGTAAACAAATAAGCTTTTAACTATTTGTATACTCGACTCGTCTCCCGTCATTGTTACAGCCAAACCCTAGGTGCACAACCTGACAGATTTACGCTGACCGGAAGTCATTCATTCCAATAGAGGTGAAAATGATGGATTGTAATGGACTAGCGCGCAACACGGCAGCGGTTCCGTTGACCATCGGACCATGGAGATGGGAGAAATGGAGCATTACGGTGCCGGAAGTAGGAAATAAATTGCAATCACAGTTGTAAACAACTCATTTATTTATGCAAAAGAAAAATAAGCATAAGCTTTTTTTCCACTATTAAAAGTGATTGTTGACCATAGGTTGATTTCTATGCGGTTGATAATTAATCTATATTTTTGAATTTTGCGTTCATTCCCATAGCCCATTTCGCCCCTATATATCAGCTCTTTCAATAGTACACTACTCAACTCGTCTGCAGTCACATCATATAGCAATGGAGATGCGGACACAGCAATGAGGCTTTCGTCCATCTTGAAATGACGTCAGTATGCTTGCTAGCCGCCCGCATCTGGCCAAGTCTGTCAACAACAGAACCTCACGGCGTTGTTCTGGGGGTGGGGAATGCGGTGGGGGAACGCTCTGTTAAAACAGGAAAAATAGGTTTTGCACCCAGTGTAAAAACTTGTCAAAGGACTTGTGGCTTCAGTAAGATGTTGTAATGTCTTCAGCTCCTTGTTGGAAAGGGCTGTCTGACGGCAAGGTAAAGTATGTGGAATATAGCGTACACTTGAACCGAGACTGATTTTTTTAGGTGGCTAAATATGTTCTTCTGTTGCCCCTGTCCAAAGCAGTACATTGTTTAGCTTCTGTGGTGGTCCTCCTGCCTGCCTCTCCAAACTGGGTGCATGCTAACCGCCATCTACTGAAGGTAAGACACTGACTATGAATAAGTACCTCATTCAACCCCACTTCAAAAAATCTGAGCCTTTAAGTTCGTCTTTCTGAGCAGTCATAATAGAGCAATACTGGACCTCAAAGAAATATTTGCAACTCGTTAGCCCACTAAAGATCAGGTAAAGACCTTTTCTTTCTCTTTCATCTTCACAAAATCTAATCTACGAACTCACAGCCCTGCAGTATAAATAGAGAAATCTGTCCAAGGTCTCAAAAATAACGTCTTTGCCTCATAGTCATATCTGGGTAGCTAGGTGATTGCACAGATATATGAGAGATAGAAATACAAAGATGAGGCAGATTCAGTTCTCTCTGCATCAGGAGGAAATTGATTTGATGGAGCTGGACTGTGTTGTTCCACAGGAGGATAGAGCTGCCATGACAATGCAAAGCCTGAAATGTTACTTCTTGCACTGCCATTTTACTCTTGACACTGAGTGTGCGCTAACGGCCTTCGGATGTGCAAACAAATAGACGACTGCAGATCGGGAGCCAAACATAATCCCTGTCCCCAAGAGATGAGGCTGAACTTGTTAACTGGAGCTCGCTGGTGAGACCTTGGAATGAAGTGGACTTCAATGCTGTGTATTGGAATCACTGTATATATGCTCTTGAACCTGTCTTTGCTTCAACCGAGCTGTGATGATTAAATGTGATAGCTGCCCAGATGGAAGGGACCTAAAGTATGTATTTTTATATTTCAGCCTGTAACCAGCATTCATCAGCCAGGATTTCTTGCCTTCAGACATTTTATTTCTGCACAGTGATCCTGCAGTAATACTACACCAGCCCACTCCTATTTTTCTTGTCTGTTTCAAGGTCTCAGAGTCAGTACGTGGCAAAGATTCTCAGAAATGCAGACATGCTGTATTGTTTTCTTGATTTTCTACTCTGACGCTTGCATTCTTTTTTTGATTAATTAATGTAGGAGAGAAATGGAGACTGAATGTTTATGTGTAGGTGTGAGAAAGTGGATTGAAGTATTACCAAAGACAAATTTGTCGCAGCACAAATCTACTGTAGGTAACCTGACATCTGTATGAAGTGTGCTATTTATTCTGAAGAGGCTGTAATCACCGTGATGTGGCTCAAATTACTGAGGTAGTGCTCCAGACTAGAATAAAATTACATTTTGTAAACCAATTTAGGCTAGCTGTTTTACAATTAGATCAGAGGGGATATTACTGATGCAGTTGTTCTGGATGGGCTCAGATAGTAAATAGACTCTGCAGGAGTTACTTAATAAAAATAATGCCATTAAAAAAAGCTTATGTGTGCATGCTGGTAGGCCTTGTGCAACTTGAAGCTCTCAGTGGTTCTGCACAAAACACCTGCTGTTATGTTCACAGGGATTGAACCAGCAGTTAGCAGATGGTAGTGGTGGTGTGTGTGTGTGTCTTTGTGTGTCTGTCTTTGCTCAAACTTTGTCTGGAAAAAAAAATAGAGACCACAAACAAACCACGCTGCTGGAATCGGTTTCTTAATATTCTGTTGAGATTTCTAGGAACATTCAGCTCGTCACTGTTGTCATCACATCTTCCATTTGCCAAACCGGCATCTGATTGTAATTTCGGTTTTTAGCCAGACAAGGGTTTTTCAAACTGAATGTTCTGTTTTCCTTCAGACTTAAAATGAGGCTCGTTTACTTGAGTGCCAGGAGAGAATGATTTTTTTGTCTAATCATATTTCCTTTGTTTTTGCATATGTCTGCCTCCGAATGATCACACTGAAGGAAAAACAATTTTTTTTTTAGAAAGGGTGTCTTACTGCGGTTCATTTGTGATGAGAATGTGTGCCAACCTTGATCCGAACCAACTGCAGTCACATGACACATTGTTTGGGTTAAACATGAGCATGTTACAGTCCTGGAGGATTATTAATGTGCACCTCCTCCTGTACTGCCTTAATATGCACATTCAGCACATCCAACGCATCAAAACGTTTTTTTTTCTAGTTGGAGCCGCGCCTCGTTTTCAAACTGTATGGTTTGACTAAAATGAACAATGACAGCAATATAGTCCACGATGAGCAGCGCTAAAATCAACCTGCGTAGTTGTCCCTCCATTGTGACATTAGAAAGTGTCACATTTATCTTGCAAGTGTACTCTTCTTCAACGTTTTGTTTACTTCCTGGAAATTCTGGGAACTGCCCATTGGTAGGACCATATTAAACCCATTGTTCCGAAGTCCGTTCCGAAATCATCATGATGCCCTGTGGTTAAGGTCTGGTTAGGTTTAGGCACAAAAACCACTTGGTTAGGGTCAGGAAAAGATCATGGTGTGGGTTAAAATGAAAAAGAAAGTGGCAAAACATAAGCCATGAGCCTGCTCTGCCTCAAGCCTTTCCCAGCTGACCCAGAGCTGGTCCATTCAGCACCGCGGACAGTCAGACTAACGGGATGTCGAACTAATGGGCTGTCGGACCAATGACACGGACCCGAAATTCTAATCAATCAAAAGCAGATTTCTTGCACAAGGCATTTTATCTGGTCCACTTGTAAATGCTGCCATGAGAACATGAACCAACTCTAGGCAATTATGCAACTTTGTAACTTCAGCCCTTTTTAGATAGGAATTGTGCAAATTTGCAAGAAAGCCCAATCAGTCTTCTTTCAGCATTGGAGGTATAAAAGCAAAATTGTGCCGCCTGCCTACGTTTGTTCATACAGAATGCGCCTTTTTCGGGGCAACGGGGATCGTGAGCAAGTAATGAAACGTGTAGCTCAGCGTGTGACGTAAACAGTGACGTACTCCGAGGGAAGCTGCAGCTAGTCAGTCCTGGCCCAACATTTGCCGAAAATCTGGCAGTGTAAAAGGGGCTAAAATTAGTCTCTACTTTGGACCAAAGCAAGACAACTGTAGGTCTAAAAGCACCCGAAGTCTTGTTGGTTGAGATTTTATTCAGTTTATTATTAAACACTAACTATGCTAAATTTAGTGACCTGTTGTTTTGTAGGTATGGCTTTATTGTCACTTTCTTATGTTCCCTCAGGATGCAATGAATGTGTTGTGCTTTTGAGAGTGTCTTCTGTTGCTTTTGTCTTTGCATTGACGAACTCCCGAAAAGAACATTCTGGTCACGCCGTGAATGCATGTAGAGCAACCATTGATTTCCACTGCTGTTGTCCCTCTGATAGATATAAACACAGCAGCCCAGCTGTTGGTAATATTCTAACTCCCATCACCTCATTATACACTCACATATAAATACCCCCTTCTAGTACACCTTATCGCACACTAAATATCAAATTGTCTCATTTATGCAAAAAACTACCAATTTGGCCAATTTAAACTTCACAATGAAATGAATGGCTTCTGGAAAATGTTGGTACGGCAGCATAATAGCCTCATAAGATGAAGAGCAAGCTGTGTTGTGCTTGTTTTAAGCTTTTCACATCTGGTCACAGAGAAAACAGCATCTCTCATGACTGACACTGACCCCACTGGATATCCAGAAGAGGGAAACACTTTCTACAATTTGCTAATTTATAACAACTCTTCAGCCACTGGCCCACTTTTTCTGCCCAGGTAGGTCTGTCTTTCAACAGCTTTGTCTTTGAAAAATCTCAGTGGGTAAACTGTTACCAGGACATGAGTCAGAGAAATTGTTATGACAAATTCACAGTGACTACTCATCTTTATATCAAGAGTTATTTTCTCTTCACGACAGATTCAGTGGAGTGTTCACTTTTAATCATTTGAGACTGAGCGGCGCTCTGATATTGCCTACAAAGCCGTTCTGATCAAACACCTCAGAGGTAGGTGGTACTGACACATCACTTTAATGGTTCATCTCCCTCTGCCGTGACTGAACACATCCATTACACTGTTCAAATCATTGTCATCAACTGTGCTAAAAACAACTGTATCCCCCTGGTTTTGACTATACCACCCTTTTCTCTCGACACGTCCCATGAGGGAGCATCGACTGGTGGACGTACAGTGAGTAAACAAATAAATGGAGTTTCAGCTTGACAGATGTCTTTGGTGTTTGTGCTTTGACATTGAATACTCAAATGTAATTTAAGCGCAGTTAAACTGGGCCTACCAGAGCCACTGGGTGAGGCCAGTCACAGATGGCTCACTAACTCTCAGACAGCTGCTGAACATTACAGTAAAACTGAGAGTTCAAAAATCATAGCCAGCAAAACCATGTTTTCTCCACTATGTCCCATATAGGAGGGGACACAAACTATCAGTGTAACAACCATGGATCAGTGGGATCCACCTCTGTTCTTAACCTTCACATATAAGTAGCCATTGTGGTGAAGGATCTACTGAACTGGGCTCAAACTGCTGCTCAACAGTGTTTCAAGGGCAGAAACACCAGACCAGACATTCATGGTCGCCAGAGGATGAATCCTGCGGCATCATCACTTCTTTAAAATTTGGTAATGACCAAAGAAACTAACTGAGCATAGCGTTAGTTCAGACATGACACAATGTCAAGCTCAGCTCACATCCCAGCTACATCGGCTGATCTCAAACAGCCAATCAGCTGATGGAGCAGCTGACTGATGGAAGGGAGTCAGCTGATAGATCACATGATTCCTTTCTATGCAACCAACTGGCGAATCTCATTCAGGGCGCCCTATTTAAAGTGCTCTGGCCTGCCTACTGTTGCTGCTTCCTCTGCAAGCTGCTTTGCAACCTGCCTCCACCCCAGCTCCTCCTTTTCATGCTGTGTCTGACTTATCAATGTCATTTCTGTTTGTTATTGGTGGTGCTCTGTTCTGTTCTCAGGAGGTCTTTGCTGCTGCTCTCCCTGCCTTAGGCTTTCCATGTAGGCGCATGGAAGGGCAGGGAGGTTTGCTCTCTCTGCCTTAAGGCTTTCCGTGTACGCACATGGAAGGGCAGAGAGGTGTGCTCTCTTCGCCTTAGGCTTTCCACGTAGGTGAGCCCAGTCTCAATCCGAAGTCATCGAAATCCGGCACTTGCGCAGTGACTTGCGGCTTCAGAAACCAATGAAAAAAAAGACATCCATTAACACGGCATGATATGTGGCCGGTTGCCATTACAGTTTAACAGAGCCCAACAGTGTCAGGGTGAAACGTGGTGGGACAAGGATGAAAGTTAAAGCGATTGGGGCAGGCAGGAGGGGTGGTGGATAGGTCCAAGAAACACCAGCTTTCACCCGAGAGAACGGTATTCATGTTCCATAAGATTCTAAAGCCAAACTGTGTTCTTTTTTCCTAAACCCAACTGCGTGTATTTGTTGTTGAAGGAAAAAAAAGGTCAATTTGCAGTGTTGTACTGACATAGTGCGTTTATTTTGAAAGAGACATGCTAACCAGGACATAAATTATCCCAGTTTTTTGTGAAAATGTACCTTTAATTTAGAAAGTCCAAATCCAAAGTCCAAATAAAACCGGATTCTTGTACTGCTATTCTGTTTTTTCCTCTTTATTTTGAAAGCCCCTGAGCGGATGTTGCTGTAAGCTACTGTCATGTCTTGTGCTGCTGTTTTGACAAATCAGCGTGTGCATCAAAAGCCTCATTGAAGCTTATATCCATTAATTAACAGCTGTATCTGGCTGCTGAGTGTTATCAGCTTGACTGCACGTCAGGACAAATAAAGGTCAAGTGTGAGTTGCCGAGTGTTGGAGATATCGGCCATAGACAGCACTGTGCCTTGCACAGTAATTGTCAGTCATAATCATAATGATGAACTATTTAAAATTAAGATGAAGCACAACTACAATAATCCCCATTAGACCATCAAGCACAGTATAATGTCATGATCGTGGCTTTTTGTTTATATTCTGTGATCTTGTGAACTTTGTTTTGGGGTTTTCAGTTTTTGTTCTAGATTGTTTCATGTTATTAATTCATGTTTAATCTGTTTCCTGTTTTGTATTTCGTAGATTCTGTCCTTTTGTGTCATGCATGGTTTTAGTTCCTGTCTTTGCGTGTTGTTTTCTATCACGCCTGTCTTCCTTCAGTCTCGTTAGTCCTTCCCTGTTCCTAGAGTCTTCCCTTCACACCTGTTCTAAATCAGTCTTGTTTGCTCCACCCTAGTGTTCTCCTCTACACCCTTGTTGTGAACCAATCCCCATTTCCCTCCTTTTGCCTGTGTCCAGCTACTCCAGCGGCGTCTTGTTCTTGTGATTTATTTTCTGTGTGTATAAAGCTGTGTGTTTCCTGTTGCTCCTTGTCATTTCATCTCTGTTCATTACTGTGTTCATGGTGTCGTTCCCTGCTCCATTTCCTGCCTGGTCTCTTGTCCTCCGTTTTGGATTTCTTCCCTCTGTTCGTTGTGCTTCCCTGGTTTGTTTCTCCCTTCTTTTGGACTTTGACTTACCTGCCTGTTTTGGATGTTTTTTGTTTGTTTTTTATCAGCTTCATTAAGCTCGACTTTTGTTCAAAATCCACCTGCCTACAGCTCTGCATTTGGGTCCTTTCTCAAGTGATTCATGACATTGCACACATAATTGCTTGGAATAATAAAATTAATTTTGTGGTTTTGTGTGTCTGTCTTTCTGCTCATGCCATGCAGTTCTAATGCTCAGCCTCTCTATCGCTTCCCCTTGAATTTGGGCCGAAAGTTACGTCACCACCACAGAAAGCAGGCACTGCTGAATCGGAGAGGCGTGTTATGTCTATCTCTCCTCTGTTCCATACAGTATCAGAGACATTGGTGTGAGTGAGTGGGTCAGAAAGTGACAAAGCAGTGTTACGATTACTGTAAGTTAATAATAACTTACAATAACATTGCGTGCAGTAGTCCACATTCACCCTGTGATTTCATATAGGAACATTTTTCTTTCTACCCGCCAACCTTATCACAGTGCAAAAGGAAGCGTGCACGAACAAGTGTCTTGTGCTTGTAAAGCCCAGTTCAGACCAATGATTGGTGACGAGACGAAATCGCTTCAGAACGTTGCAGCGGTGTGAACTAGGAGTCTGAGCTTAACTCTATCTTCAGCGGCTGGTTTTAGAACGTAAAGCACGTCACCTGTTTTAACAGCCAGTTGGCTTGTAGTGATGTCTGCTGAAAGTCAGAACGGCTGCAAGCCGTGTGTTCCCTGCGGCAGGTTCTCCGTCCCCACCGATCCCTTTGTTTCCATTCCCACGATGTGCTGGTGTCAGACAGCGAGCTTTTGAAATGTATTTTCTGACGCTTTGAGCACCACAAGCAAGGTGTCACCTAGTTTGATTATATTAGGGAGAAGGCAGGCATCTCTACTGCTGATATCTCCAACGCTCGGCAACTCACACCTAAACAAGCTAGACTGAGAAATCAGCATGTTAGCACTGCTGTTGTGAGCATGCTGATGTTAGCATATAGCTCAAAGCGTCCCTGTGTCTGGCTGCTATCATGGCTGTGGACTCTTAGTCTTGTTATAATAAATGAGTAGATGACAGTGGTAAGAGATTCACTGATGATGCCCTGCACCAGATGAAATGTCACCCTAGTCCGTCTTTATTCTGTTAACAATCTATCACGGTCGGGGAGGACCCCACTCTGCGACACCTTTCTTTGTCCATCATGAGATCTTCGCCGGGGCGTTATCTCACACTCGCTGTGGATCTCACATTGGGGAGTGTCATTTTAATTTACAGTCTCATAAAGCGAGGCCCTTTGAGACTTAAAACGATGATTGCAGGCCATCCACAGAACCAATAACAGCCGAGTGCCAGGATGGGGAGGGTGCCTTCATGCTCTGCACACCTTCACTCCCTTTCAGCCAGAGCACTTGATCCTTGCCTGCCGTCTGTCTTCATGGTTGAATCTCCTCTGTATACACCTCTTCCTCTGACCCGGGCGTCTCCTATTTTGACTTTTCCTATCTTTTCTTACCTGCAGCTGGCACCTTCACTTTCTACCTGTCATTGGCAAGATATCTGGATAATTGAACGTTGGGTCGATGTGGTCGTTATGCACTTTGGATTTGAATATAGTCATGCTGGGGCTTCTTCCTAATTGGCTGAAGATGTGTATGGAAATTTTTTGCAGTCTTAAACGGCAGGAGGAACCAATTATAAGGCAGATAGGGGGTGAATACCAGGTGGAATATAACACATTTTGGCTGATTAATAGAAACTTTGCAGAATTCTCTGCTGGGAAAAATGCGCTGTGCAGAGCAATAGTTTACACCAGGCATCTGTCAAAAAAAATTATTCTTCAGGAAATGCTGGTGTCTTTTCTCTGTCAGCCAATGTGTCTGTGTGTATTTATAAGCGAGTGAGTGGGAGAGAGTCTGGCAGACAGACAAAAAGCACCTAATAACCAGCCATTCATTTTTATTCTTTGTTATTAATTATTTTGTGTGGAAATTCAGCTCTTTTTAGTTGTTAAACCAAATGAAACACAAGGGAAGCAGATGCACAAAACCATAGAAATAGAATTATTTTCATTTTATTGCTATGCACAAAAGCTCACACTATATAGTACACCATATGCACGACCCGAGGACTTATATGGCGGTCGTGCTGCAGTGATGTTTTATGTTTTATCTCCCACTTTCGTCGCCGAGCTCAGCGACGAGGACAGTCTAAGTGCTCCAGACCTCTCAGTCTGTTATAAGATTACAGGGTCCAAAATTAAATAGAGGCATGTGCAAAGGTTGGAAGGCCAGGGAGGAGTCAGACAGGGCCGAGGTAATGTCACTATGTTTTTGATCTTTATTGGGAACGACACAGACAGAACCTCCCTCCCTCCCTCCCTCCCTCCAACACACACACACACACACACACACACACACACATGCATTTCCCTGTATTGATTAGTTGGGGGAAAAAAGGGTTGAGGTCAGCAGGCATATGTCTGAATTTCTTTCTCTCTGTCTCTCACACTCCATTTATCTCTGTCTGATTCAATGCTCTCCTTCCCCCATCAGGGGGCCATGCTTCATCCGTATATCTGCGCCTCCCCTCCCCTGACCCGCTCTCACACTCTGTGGTTTCTTTTTGTCCGTCTCTTTGCCCTTCACTCGACATACATAAATCAATCACTCAATCCAATTTCGTTCAGAGCAAAGCCTGATGGATTCGCGTCTGAGCCGCCGTCCTGATAAAGTAACAGTATCCACAGTGTAATTACATTACAAATTAAATGATGTGGTTATGACCGTGGATTTGATTTTGCTTCATTTTCAGTATTCACACACACAATTGTACAAGAGGAACAACAAAATGCGTACAAACAAACACATGGCAACCAGACAGAGAAGCATTTCAAGCTCGCTGTGAAATGGGGTAAACACATGCTGGAGACTGGGACCCCCAGAGGGGCGCTAGATTGTTTCAGGTACTCGAGATGATTATGGAACAAAAATAAAACACAATTCTACTATATAAATGCATTGTACTGTTTTTTTTTCTCCCAGATATTTCCTCTCAGATAAATGGTGATTGTTTTGACTTGTTCAAACCTCTTCACGGCACAACAGCACTTTATGTGGAATGAACAATGAACCAGTTTTTCATTGTTTTGATGCTAAAATAGTTTCAGCTCATTCAAACATGGTCACTCAACAATATGCGCATTCTCTATTTTTTTGGCACATTAACTCAAATCCTTGAAATTTCAAATGGGTACCAGTTAATTTGTCACAAACACAGTCACGCAGAAATGTTTAACATTGAAGTTACACCAACCACAAATGATTCAGTTCTCATCTAAAGGTATTTATTTAAAGATACAGAGGTAATGAAAGCCTTATAATTGCATGACCATCTATATTAATTATTATATTCTCTGGGCACTCCAGCTTCCTCCATGCATGCAGGTGTCAATGTGAGTGTGAATGGTTGTCTGTCTCTATGTGTCAGCCCTGTGATAGTCTAGTGACCTACTGTATCCAGGGTGTACCCCGCCTCTCACCCAGTGTCAGCTGGGATAGGCTCCAGCCCCCCCAGCGACCCCTGACAGAGAACAGAAAATGGTACCAGAAATAAAAGCGGTCTGGAAACAAGAGCTTATTAAACAAATGTAATGGAACCTTCATAATCAGAAATCCCTATGCCACAAGGCATTAACATGTTATGCCTAATTTAGAATAAAAGTATCCTTTTTTATCTATCGTATCAACAGTGATGAGCACGAGAAATGAAACAACTGCAGATTTTTCGCAGCACACAGTGTAGAGCAGAGAATAGCAGGCGTAATGTAAATGTGCATCACTTGCATTCAAGGTCACACTGTTAAACATGAGATGACACAATACACAGAACATTTTCTTCTCACTTTCTGCTGTGACGGCCGTGAATCATCCATGCACAATCTGTCGAACTCAATCCCATCACCAGAGTAAATGTAGGCATTGTATGTTTTTGCAAAGCGAGGATATGAAACATTGGAACGTTATTATGGCAGATATGTTGAATCTTGATGTTTCTTTATGTTTCAGTAATGCTGTAGTTAACGTGGTTGTGTTTAGGCATAAAAAACACTTGGTTATTGTTAGGAGAAGATCATGTTTTGGCTTAAAATACCCGTTTTTTGTGCCACAATCTTAGCTGGAAATACCACATTGTCCTACTAAGAAATACGCAATTTAAGTGCCATAATTGATGTTGCAAATGTCATTATGTTTCACTAGAAAACGAGTGGTTGTAAATGCCACATTGTCACTTATAAACAACCGGATTGGTGCCACAGTCAGCGTAGAAAATGCAGCCATGTCTCGATATTAAACATACCATTTGGTTGTTTTTCTTTAATGGCCGGTCTGCAGCGTAGCAGCTGTCTTGCCCTGTCTTACACCTGCAGCATTCGGTAACACTTGAAGGTATCTACATAAGGGTGACATGACACTGTCATTCGGTTTTTGTAATGACAAGTTGACATTGTTTGGGTTGTCTTGATTATGACAACATGACATTAATTAAGGTGACATTACCAGAAGTTGTCTTTGTCATAACAACATGACATCAACAAGAAATGCACCTCTTTTTGTGTTTATGACAAGTTGACATAATGATTATTATTGTCATGACAAAGACAACTTCTGGTAATGTCACTTTGATTAATGTCAACTTGTCATAATCAAGACAACCCAAACAATGTCAACTTGTCATTACAAAAACTGAATGATGCTTAATGACAGCAGCCATAAATGTTTATGACATGTACATAATGTTTATGACAAGTTCATCACAGTGTCAAGTCACTCTTATATTGATACCTTCAAGTAAAGTGTTACCCAACTGTTACGTGCCGTGAGGCAAAAAGCGAGGCCAGGACCCAGAGTGCAGAGAACAGGAGCACAAGTTTATTCAGCACAAAAGTATCAACACAAAGAAAACTGAAAATCACCACAAGGGGGAAAAAGGGCTATGGAGGCTGGTTGGGAACAAACAAAACAGAAGTTAAAGCTCAAAAATTTAACAACTAGAAAAAACACAAAATCACCGTTATGGGAAAAGTAATAAGGGAAAAACAAAGTATCAACAGAAAATCACCTTAAACAGGGAGATACTTGAGAGAACAAAGTAACAACATAAAATCACCTTACTCAGGGAGATACTTGAGAGAACAAAGTAACAACAGAAAATCACCTTACTCAGGGAGATACTTGAGAGAACAAAGTAACAACATAAAATCACCTTACTCAGGGAGTTACTCGTGACGGGAGAACAACAGGATCACAGGCAAAAACTCGAGACTGAAATGCGTGGCAGGAGAAAAGGGCAGAAGCGTGGCGAGACACAGTGCAAGACAAAGGAAATCTTCTGGCAACGAACCAGGGGTAAAGCCGGCTTAAAAAGCTACATGTTAATCAGCCTGATGAGGCTCAGGTGTGGTGAATGAAGCTCAGCCAGCGAGTTCAGCCCCGCCCCCTGCCATGATCCAGCTCTGCAGAGGGAGAGTGAGAGGAAGCAGAGAGGGGGGGGAGAGAAGCAACCGCAGGCAGCAAACAACAAAACAATAATATTGGTAAAAACAGAACCATGACACCCAACATTCCCTCCACCTCCTGATGACAAAGTGAACTCATACATGTAACCAGAACAATGTCACTTTAGTAATGTTGATATGTATGAAACTGCAGAAACATGCAATGCCAACACTTTCTTCCGTCGACTGGGCTGTACCAGCTTCACTAACTAAATGAAACTGCAGGTTGTAGGTACAAGCTTGTGATTTTCATCAGTTTCTTGGTTTTTCAACACTGTAAATGCAACATGTTTTAAAGGTGTCACACATAAAAATGTCATAACTCTAGTAGGCGAGAGCCTCCGCAGACCATCTGGATTATCAGCACCCCTCTGATTTAGGGCCAGTCCCTTCACAGTAACATCAGGGAACAGATTCATTAACCAAGCCATGCCTAAATCTTAACGCTTTCCCTCACAGATAGAGCTGATAGCCGATCAATAGTTGCCAGACTCAATCAATCAGTGCCCCCCCACCCCAACCCCAACAACCTCTCCAGTCACTTCAGACCCAGCTGCCTCAGCTCCAGGGCAGATTTGTCCTCCAGTGTCTCTGTCATTTGTCTTTAGATTTCCCTTCCATCTGATAGCTCCGATGCTTTTCAAATGCCCTTTCCACATGTCCTTACCCCTTGTCAGTGATTTATACGTGTGTCTGGTCATCACTGAGGACGCTGCAAGTTCATGCTCATTTGCACAAAGTCATTTAGTCTCATGCTCATTTTTTTTCTTCACATAAGTTTAACAATTTGCCAATGGGGGAGGGATGATCCCACATGAATCCGGAGTTGTTTCAGCATGCTTTGTTAAATTTTACTTTATTAAAAGAATTAGAGCAAGTTAATTAATTTGCAAATGTGATTTTTTTTTCACACCCATGCAAAATTTGAAGAGGGATTTTAGACTCCATGCTTCATTAAAACAACTTTTTATTTGATGCAGCATAATTTGATTCAGTGCTTTTAGACCTTGTGAGATGCAAAGAATATTTTTCCTTCCCTCCTTCCTTCCTCGGCACTTCTTGGACTGTAGCTGTTTTTTAGTTTGCTTTTTCATTTTCCCATTTTACTCCCATCACTTCCCTCTACAGGCAATTCACAGATGCAGTGAACTGTGAAGGGAAAAAAAAAGTGTCCCCTCATTCTCAAATACATGCATGGCCATTTACACACACATACATACCTGCATACTGTACGGACAAAAAGTCGTTATGCATAATGCACAAGGGGGCAACGTCCTGCACACATCGATGTCATTACCATGCATTTAAAAACGCTTGTCATGGCTGCACTGAAAGCTGCAAAGTCCCAACCTTTTTTTTTAAAGCAGCAGCAGCAGCTCTGAATTATTGTAACACTGTTGATGTCTATCAAGGATGGCCTGGGTTTTTATGACACTCATTTCCTACAGTTACAGTCCCTTACTATCTCTTTACGTCCATCTTCATTTATGACATTTGGCAGACGTTCTCCGGCAGACCGACTCAAAATGTGCTCATTAAGACAACACTGCTGCTTATAAGTGCAAGAGAAGCTACACCACTCCTTCATAACATCTGCTCTGCTCTGTCTTTTACTGCTTTTAATTAAGTCATAGCAGTAACTCACAGGCTTGTGATCAAAGACCCCGTAGTCATTGATCATCTATTTAAAAAGATCCACACACGCACACAGAAAATCAATCAATATATCTGTGATGACTGCATTTTGGGTTCTGTTCTGCTGATGAAAGGTTAATATCTTTATCTACACACACAGTGCTGATTGGTGGATGACTGAACCCAGCATTCTGTGTACTTTTGGTAATAGCCAATACTTTATTGGCTGTCAGTTTGTACACCATCTGCTGACTGAACGCACAAACTGCAATCTGACACAAGCCTGCCAAGTACAAAAAGGCAAAAGAACAACAACACAAGAAGCCTTTTTTTTTTTTTTTTTTGCTGCTGTCTAGCGAGGAAAAATGTAAATGAGTTACACTAAATTTAAAACTGAAAAGCATTAAAGTTTCATCGCTTTAACGCTTTTACGCATATCTGCACACAGGTAGCATGTGTGTGTGTTTATATAAATGCACCTGTGCTTCCTTTTGCTCAGAGACTCTTTACTTTAACATGATTACAGCCAAACTCCACAGCAAGAATGGGCAGGATGCCAAATATACAAAGCAGCATTATAAAAAAAACTACTATATTTAATACGTGCTGGATTTTAATTTAAATACATAAGCAAGTACGTAAAGGATGGTGAGACACACAGTAATGCACATTTAAAGGTGCATAAATCATATATAGCGTCGACTAGACTCATGTTGTGAGAATCTGTTGCAAGAGAGACATATGGTGTGGATCATGAATAATTCCTTGTAAATAGGCTACCTGTTAGTATTTTATTTTAAATGTTATGTTCAGTCATATAACTCACTGTGTCACTGTATGTCTTGCACAGACAGTTTGGATGCTATTAAGCACCTGTGCATGTAAAATAAAGCAGAGCCTCCTCCAGTAGCTGACAATATGAAGTGACACACACTGACTTAGCGGTTAACATGAGAGGAAAAAAACTAATGAAGTGCAATCAGTGTCAGGATAAGGTTTACTGCCAAGTAGGTTTTCACTGCCTTGGTGTTTGCAGCCCCTGTCCCTGCTAGGCTTTTACAATTAAAACAGTAAGTGTAAGATTACTGAGCATGGAGCAATTCAATTCAATAATACAACACAGTATGTACAGTAAAATACACAAACAAACATAATTAATTGCCATTTTATTCTTAAGGCTTCTCATTGTGGTGCCATGGTGCTGTAGTTCTTGATATAAAAAAAAGGTCCTAAATACGGTTTGTGATCTCTTTTTGTGAATGTGGAATATTCCCAGTAGAATTAAATGCACAAACAAACAAAAAAACATCTTTCAAAACACATAAATGTTTTTATACTATGATTAAATTGTTTGTCTGGTTTTTCTTATTGTTGAACACGCACCCAAAATATTGTAGTATATTGTCTCGTCACATTTTCAGAGACTTAACACTGGATAACATCAACATACACATTACCCAGCAATCATCACTGCAGAAATGATGAATTTAATTCAACCAGAGGTGGGTAGTAACTAGTTACATTTACTCAGTTACATTTACTTGAGTGACTTTTTGGATAAATTGTACTTTTCAGAGTAGTTTTAATACAAAATACTTTTTACTTTTACTTGAGTTATATTGTTTTAAAGCAACAGTACTCTTACCTGAGTACAATATTTGGCTACTCTACCCACCTCTGAGTATATAATTACACACACACACACACACATATATATATATATATATATATATATATGTGTGTGTGTGTGTACAGTATATATGAGAATATATTTGTGTTTCTTGTGCCTTGATTTATGTTATGTTTGTAAAGATTTAATTTATTTTTGTTTTAGTTAAAGGGGTATCGTTTAAAATACACGAATTTGCAGATTATTATTTTTGATTTATTGATTACGTTCATGTTCTTATTTTACAAATAAATCAGACGTTACTCAACAGTTACTCAGTGCTTGAGTAGTTTTTTTTTTTTTTACCAAATACTCTTTTACTCTTACTCAAGTAATTATTTGGATGACTACTTTTTACTTTTACTTGAGTAATATTGTTCTAAAGTATCAGTACTCTTACTTGAGTACAATATTTGGCTACTCTACCCACCTCTGAATTCAACAATTTTAATAGTCGATTTATAGAATGTTGATTTACAGTTATAGAATAAGCATATTATTTTGTTATAGATGCTGTTGACTGTTACACAAATAAAGAAAAAAATAAACATTTTCGAGGGCATATATACCAAATGGCACTGTTTTTAATTTGATTCATTCTTCTTTGAACACAGGCGTATTTTCAGGGTGACATTCACTCATGAGGGCCCATTCTTCATTCAACATATTGTCCAGAATACTGTTGGAGGGCCCACTCTCTCTATTGGCCCCCCACCTTACAGGCCCCCAGTGTCTTTGTTTACGCCCCTGGTAAGTTAAAGGCCTACATACAGTGATAAAAGAAAAGACAGATTGTTTTGTCCTCTAACTGACAAAGACTGCTGTCTGCATTGTAGCCCACATATGGTAGGCTACGTCGTATGTCAGATAGAGTTAAATATTTTTTGTAGTTGTATAAAAACCATAGTGTTAAATACCTAATTGAAAAACATAATTAACATGGACGCGTAAACGTTCAGTGACTCCCGCTCGGTAGGTGGCAGCAGAGTGCAGCAGTCGGTTTGTTCCAAAAACCCACGAAGAAGACGCAGAAGCGGAAGAGACGTGGCACATAAACAGAGGGAGGAAGGAAACAGCTAGCTGCAGCCAAGTTTTCCCGATGACAGCTACTGCAGCCGCCTTCCATGTGAATTTGACACGGAAGCTTCAATGACAGTCGCTCACCATCACCTGAAAGCAACGGGGCTCCAATAAAGTCAGGTAACGCGTAATTATTTATCATTTGCGTTGGAACTTCCTCAACTCTGCCAAGCTAGCTTGATTAGCTCGCTGACGTTTCCTCAGCTGGTAACTTCCAGCTAGGATAGCAGCTAATGTTAGCTTAGATAAATGTTGGGACTGAGCTGACGAGACGTGTTCGTTTAGTTCGGTGTTTGAACAGACAGTTACTGTCGAAAAAAATGACTCATTATGTCCCGAAACGTGTACGATCATTTGTGTGAAGTTAGCCAAATCTACAACAGTCGAGATGCAGCTAGTTACAGTTGAATAATTACAATTAACACTAACAGACAGTATGTCTGACAGTGTTTTTGATAACCAGTTAACTGTACAGCATGTTAACTTAATAGACTGTCGGTGCCGATAATGTGGAGATGATGTAACTGTCAAAATCGCTGCTCTTACTGTATGACAACCTAATGTTGGGCTGCTCCATCCAATACTTGTGACATGGCAATAGGTTAACTTTCATAAAATCCATACGGTTTGCAGTTAGATAATCCATTAGATACCTCTTGTGTTAAAGTAAAATAGGAGCAGGAGAAGCTAATGTGATAATACAGGGTGACTAATGGGTGGGAATTAACTTAAGTAGCCACAAGACCATAAACAGGTGGAGGTAGTTTAACTGGAAAGTTAAGGTAAGGTGTTTAAGGACCCCTCAACTGATGTCCGGGTTGGTTGGAGTTTCCTCACCGTTAATAATGATGCATAATCACAATATGGAGATCATAAACATTATCCTATCCAGCACAATGTTTGCAGGAGAGGCTGTGGAATAATTTACACACATATATGGGGGATTGTGCAACACTGTAGGAGTCTTGGGAGAATATTAAAAGAGAGAAGCCAGTCATTTTAGATGTTGATTTGATTTTTAATTCACTGCATTATATGTGTGGATGTTTACCTAGGGCAGGGGTTGGCAAAGCTTACTATCAAAAGAGCTATTTTCGATACAGAAAATACATATATATTTGTCTGGAGCCACAAAATACATTGCTAGTAAATCTAAATGAGCATTCAACACTATGTTTTACCACAAGATTGCTGCTCTGTAGTGGGCTTGTGATTTTTGGCACTTAAGCTATGCAGAGTTTGCAGTGAAACTATTAAATTCTCTATTTTCTTATTTAAAGACTTTTACTTGTTTGGATTGAGAATCCATAGGTGGCTTAGCTGGGACACTAAAGAGTCACCAACACTATTTGAGGGTCTGCAAAATGTAGAAGAAAAGGTACCAGGTCGTACACGAGTGAAATGTTTTCTTTAGGCCTACAACAGAGATAAATTAAAAAACAAAAACAAAAAAGGTTTGTCATTGCAACTAGATTTTTTTGGTCTGTCAAAACCACCAGGAGCCACTTGAGATTGGCTAAAGAGCTGCATGTGACTCCAGCGCCACAGGTCACAGTTCGCCTATATCTCAGCATCTCATTCATATCTGTGAGAAAAACTAAACTAAATTGTTATCCTTGAAGTTTGGATCATTCTTTTAGAATTAGTGTACAAAACTTTGGTTGAGAGTGCTTTACCTTTTCTCCTCCCTGCCTGGTATGGCATTGTTAACTGTACATCAAGAATAAATTCTTTAGGATTGTGACAATGGCAAGTTAAATAGTTGGCATGCCACAAAAGCCCTTGACCCAACTCTTTACAGAAAGAATGAGGAAGAAAGTGAGGAGTGTCCTGGCAGATAGCTCCCATCCTCTCTTTAGCCAGTTTGAGCTCTTGAGCTTTGCAAGGTGCCATATAGGAGTCCTTCTGGCAGCTAAAAAAAAGTATTTAGGAAGTCCTTCATCCCAAGTGCTGTCAGTATCCTTAACTCAACAAAGGGACTGATGAGTTTTAAACCACAGACAATGAGCTGATCTAATTTAAGTGTTACTGACTGTTTGACTTTGTATGTTTGTTTTACTGACTGTTTGATTGCTTTTTACAATGTTGTCTTTTGTGTCTGGTGAGCCAAAGACAAATGTCTACCCCTGATGGACAATGAAGATTTATTCTATTCTGTTCCATTCTATCCAAGATATAAACTCAAAATCTCTTTAAGGATAAAGGCACAGTGAACTGATTCATAATCCTAAATGTTGGATGAGCCTAGTTGCAGATAATTGTTTTGACTGAGCTGACAAGACATGTTACTTTTGTTCGGTGTAGAAAATATGACTTCTTATGACCTGAAATGTTTACGATAACTTGTGTGAAATTTGCCAAAACCACAACAATCGAGGTGCAGCCAGTTACAGTTGAATAATTACAGTTAGACGGTATGAGTAGCATCCAGTGCTGAGTACCATTAATAACCACTTAATTATGTGGCGCGTTAACCTAATGGACAGTTGTCTAATGGACCAAGAGACTGAGACAGGTCTACATAACGAAAGAAATGTCATTAAACAGGATATTATTGCCTAGTTGTCAAGTGTTATGCCCGGCTTGTTTAAAAGTAACGCAAAAAGGGAAGCAACCTTTACCTAAACAAGACATTTGTTAAAGATAATTCAACATAAGCAAACTATAATTTATCAAGTCAGCAGTCAGTGGTGTAGCAGGGCTGGTGGGTGTGAGGAAAATGTGGATGTTAACCTAAACTACCTCTAACATGAACCAAGGCTTAAATTCAACACAGTAAAAACTAAACAAACCAAAATTTGGGAACTGAAAGGCAGTGGTTGAAAAGCCATTTTAATATTAATCTCAGAAAATGTCAGTTAAGTATGAAAAGCCTATCCACCTTATTCCTAACCCCCATGATACCTTGCATGAATTCTGGGTGCAGCTTCCGGCGCTGAACTCAAACCAGCAATTTCCAATGGTAACAGTTTGTTTACAGTGCTCTATTCTTCTTTACAAGAGCAATTGGGAAATAAAACGTGAAACACACCACCTGTTATAGCTCAAACAGGATTATGTGACCATACCTCTGCCATCTCTGACAGCCATCTCAAAGCATTGGGGTTTTTTCCTTTTCACTGAGCACGCTAGCAATTAGCTTGCTTTGCTCCGTTAAAATATTGCTGCTCCTTCTAATGATTTATGATTTCTGGTGCCTTAGTGGGAAATATTAACACATTCGTCAAACATTTAACATAATGCAGTATTAACTGTAGCTCCATGTAAAGTGAACTGTACTGACGTTGAGTGATGGACCTGTCAGTCTACATGTCATTCTCTTCTGCAAATTCTGATTTAATACTTTTTCTCTATGTCTGTGAAACACTTGTGGTTTTAATTCTCATATCAACGGTACCTTTGGAAACAGGAACAATCCCTTTTTGTTCTAGTTACATGTTCAACACACATTTGCTGAAGACAAAAATTTAGCTTGGACTGGTTGTTACTCATTACAGACACGGACAGTGCAACGGGTACCAGCGCTCTGCAAAGACATTTTAGAAAATGCTAAGTTAACATTAGTTAAACATTTGTTAAAAGATAAATCAGTGTTTGCTAAACTGAAAGCAAATTACTTTGGAAAAGAACCAGCATTGGCAGTTAGCCACCAAGAGTAGCCACTGGGACTAACCACAGACAGTCTATGGGACTAACTAGCCTACTGCTACTTACGCTATCTCACTGGAAGTTGTGGCCATAATCATTTCTACAGTAGTGGCCTCAAGAATACGGTGGATAAGCTTAGGAAAAGACTATTACGATGACCGAAGTCCCTGGAAATATTGAGTAGGCAATATGGTTAAAATCCTCCATCACAGTATATGTAATTTTGTATGGCAATAATGCAAGATCAAGTCAGTTCTTTGAAAAAAATAAGTCAGAAAGAAAAGAAATCAATAAAACAAGAAGGACTATATTTGGCTAAACGGGCAAATGAACTACCTGACGAATATATACTTCATCACACTGGTGGCCCAATACAATCAGAGATATGTACCTTGTTTTATATGGCATGGCAAAGTGTCTGAAGATGGACACATTTATGTCGTCAGTATCTTCAAACCACACTATGAAACAAACATGTTGACATTCTGAATTTTTTCTTTTGCTCATGTTGAATATTTGTGATTATCTTTAACGTAAGTGGTTAGGCAGAAGAGTTGCACACATCGCACAACACTTTGAGGTTCAAACTCTTGTCATTACCAAGAAATAGAAACCTTTATTGTCACTGCATACCAGATACAACGAAATTGGACATGCTGCTCCTAATGGTGCACAACAGCAATTCCACATTAAAAAAAGTATCACTCATACACACACACGTTCCACATTAAAATAGAGTCCATAGTGCAATACTGCATCTATCAGCAGTAGTCAGGTGCAAATAGCAATAGAGTGCAGACAGAGAAAAAACGAAACAAAAAAGTCAGTGAGAATTTATCGCAGTAATGGCCTGGGGGAAGAAACAGTTTCTAAATCTGGATGTGTGTGTTTTGATGGACCGATAGCGCTTGCCTGAGGACAGCAGCTGAAACAGGTTATGGCCAGGGTGAGTGCAGTCTTTTGAGATGGTGGACGCTCTTTTGAGGTAGCGAGCAGTGGCAGTGTCGTTTAATGAGGGAAGTGAGCAGCCGATGACTTTT
Organism: Epinephelus cyanopodus; assembly: GCA_026686955.1. NCBI lineage: Eukaryota > Metazoa > Chordata > Actinopteri > Perciformes > Serranidae > Epinephelus > Epinephelus cyanopodus. The sequence continues at coordinate 21,226,715 of CM048924.1, forward strand.
TCACCTGTGCAGATGATGCGTTGTAGTGAGTGTCTCTCCGCAGCTGTGCTGCCTACGAACCAGACTGTAATGTTGTATGTTATGATGCTTTCAATGGCTGACTGGTAGAAGGTCACAAGCAGCTTCTCCTCCAGGTTGTTCCTCCTCAGCAGCCTGAGGAAATGGAGACGCTGCTGTGCCTTTTTGGTTATTTCTGTGGTGTTGATGTTCCAGGAGATGTTGTTGGATATGTGGAGCCCCAGGTACTTGAAAGAGTGAACCTGCCCCACACAGGCTCCATTAATCCACAGTGGTGACAGGTCTGCCTTGTGTTTTCACCTAAAGTCCAGGATGAGTTCTTTTGTTTTGGTTGTGTTTAATTCCAAGTTATTTGTGCCGCACCACCTCGACAGTCTTTGGATCTCGTCTCTGTACTTTGTAAGTGAGTCAGCTCATGACACTCAAAGTGGTCACACTCAAAAATATGCCAACAGCAATTGTGTCTGAGGAAATTTCCGGCTGTCAGGAAAAAAGGGATGAGATTAAGTCATGTCAATCTTTGCCTCTGTTTTGTTGCTCTACTTTGTATTAAAGGGAACATTAGCCTCGGGATACATACATTCAGAGCAAACCTTTTAATGTCATTTTGCTAGACAATGAAAAAACATTTGTCTTGCTTGTAGCTTCTGCTCATACTAAACAGGAGGAAGGTCTGTAATTTACAGAGAGGAGAACAAGGATCCTCTCTCTCAGTCAGTTGTATACATCCAAAACAAACCTGCATTTGTTTGTCTGTCCTCCACACAACACAGGTGGCTATGGGTCTCTGCAAGTGTCCAAAGAGAAAGGTGACCAATTTATTCTGCTTTGAACATCGTGTAAATGTGTGTGAGCATTGCCTGGTCTCCAACCACAACAAGGTCAGTGAGTAAACAGGTATCGCCTGATGTATGTTTGTACAAAGCTTGTAACATCACATTAAAATTCTGCGTTTCCACTCGCTGCCCTTCAGTGTATCGTGCAGTCATATTTGCAATGGCTCCAGGACAGCGACTACAACCCCAACTGCACTCTGTGTAATACTCCGCTGAACGCTCAAGACACCGTCAGGCTGGTCTGCTACGGTAAGATTACAGAATTACACTGTTGTATCTATAAATGCAAAACAATGTAGGTCAATGGAATTTTGCTATTCAACAAAATGACATCCCGTCCTTTTTGCTTTGACGTGAATTCTTTCTTTTTCCACCACAGATGTGTTTCACTGGTCCTGTCTTAATAACTTGGCCTCTCGGCTGCCCCTCCATACGGCTCCAGCGGGATACCAGTGTCCCACCTGTCAGGGTCCAGTGTTCCCCCCTTCCAACCTTGCCAGCCCAATTGCTGATGTGCTGAAAGAACAGCTGTCGTCTGTTAACTGGGCCAGAGCTGGTTTAGGGCTGCCGCTGGTAAGGGCCTATTAATGTTACATCCCTTGTTTGGTGATAACAGAGCAATTAGACAGTGTAAGTAGTGTTAATCTGTGTCAGCTAATTTTTTTAATTTAGTATTAGTCTTGTGTATGGCTATGTATATGTACACCGCTCAGCCAAAACATTCAAACCACTGACATGTGAAGTGAATAACTTTGATTATTTTGTTCCAATGCATTGCTCTGCTGGGAAACCTTTGGTTCTGGCATTCATGTGGATACCACCTGACGTGTTCCACATCGCTCAGGAATGGCCCAAGGAATGTGACAGAGACCTCAAAGTGTCAACCTGGGGGTCCTTGGTCTGCAACGGTGTTTGCAGAACATGTCAGGTGGTATCCACATGAATGCCAGAACCAAAGGTCTCCCAGCAGAACAATGCATTGCACTGTGCTTCATGTGCTCTGTGTTGTAGTTGTGATAAAGCAGACACAGCACAGGAAGTGGAACTGCTGCATTGAGGGGAAAAAAAACAGTTTATTATTTAGTGTCTTCGTTGTCAGCAAACAAGATAATTTCATGTTAAGTTGCTATTCTCTAAATTACATTTTAGTCTCATCTTGTTCATCGACAACCTTGCATTTGGATATACGTAGTCAAAGTTAGGGTTAAATGGTTTTGATGGCATCTCGTCGTCATCTTGTCTTTGTCATGGAAAAAAGGTAGTTGACGAACATATATAGTCAGTTTTCATCAATCAAATTAACTAACGCAATCGCTCAAAAAAATACACATTCGGAATTGTGCGTTTTCTGATTGTATTTAACACGCAAATTATACAGATTTAATTTTCTACATTTTTGATAAAAATGTTACCTTTGACAGATTGAAGAGCCCATTGGGGGCCTTGAGGAGACCACAGCTCATGATGTCACTGATTACACCGACTGGTCAACATTTGATGGTGAGTCTTAATGTTTACTTTATAGTAATTAATAATATGTGCGTATTCATTAGGGACTGTTTGTAGCTTTATGCAGTATTATTAAACTAGTTAAATTAAACTCTCTTTATTTCTTCCTTCAGCACAAGAACAAAGTAACATTTACCCCAGCCACTCTTACAACACCAGCCTCAGCCCTCCACCAAATTCTGTCTCGCCTCCAGCACAGGAGGACCTCGGAGGTCCTCGTAAAAACGGGGATCCAAAACTGCAGGAGCACACTGTGGTTAACTTCACCAATGCCACTGCCTGTGACACAGTTACACTACACGCAGGTAAAGCAATGGAAAGCCCTCTGAATCCGCTCTCGCCAACTGCTTTTAAAGCCCTGCATGTCTTTCTTTAAGTGCCCTGAAATGTTTGAAATGATTTTAGGTCACCTTTTTTGCCCAACATTTAACATACTATGTTGCCTCTTATGGTGAAAGATTAACAGAATTATTGCTGTTACTCCTCAGCATCGTCACCAAGAAAGATCTATGACACGCGGGACGGAGGTCACAGCTCTGTCACACAGATTGATTTTGATGATGACAAGTACCGGCGACGACCAACGCTAAGTTGGTTTGCTCAAATTCTCAAGTTAGTATCCTGATCTTCTTTGGTACCAAAGCTGTCTTTTATTGTCACAAAGAATAAATCACAACAGATATAATTGTGATCTCTGATTTCTTGATCTTTTATCTTTCCAGAAATCGCACAGGAGGAAAGCGGACATCTCTGTCCTGGAAGCAGCGCGTCTTCATGCTTCTTCTGGTCGGAGTTCTTGGATTCTTTACGTTGATAATCATCATGGCTAAACTTGGGCGTGCCTCCGCTGGCTCTGACCCAAATTTAGATCCTCTTCTTAACCCCAACATCCGTGTGGGGAAAAACTGATTAAAAAAGCATCGATTCCTTCTCTTCCTTCTGTGTTACACATGTAAGCACGTTTAGAACGAGCTGAAATGGGACTTTCTAATACACGGTTAGCCCAACAGAGGGAGCCGTTTACCCAACTTGAGTGGAAAAGAGAAAGAGACGCTGCACCTCTGTAGAATGGAGGCAATCTCTGGTCAGGTCAGTAGGAACATGCCAGGGCCCTTCACAGACCCTAAAACAAATCTCACGACATTCAGAAACGTTCCTGTGATCGATCCAAACAACCCACAAACTCCAAAGGTGACCGAGGCCTGGGGCATGTAGACGAAGGATCAGGTTATTGTGGCTTTGAAAAGCTAACAATGAAAAGAGGTAGTATTTATATTTACAATTCCAGCTAACATTTATCAGTGATCTTTGTAATTTTTTTTAAGTTCAGTAGAATCAATAGAAACACGGTTGATGTTGAAAGAACATCTTTAGCTGGCTGAATTGTCCAATAACTTCTACACAGTTATAAACTGATTCCACCTGCTGATTTAATTTGAGTGCGTTTCTCCTTTAGAGAAGGTTTCGCCCTCACAAATGGGATCAAATATACCCCACACTTTAATTAATACATAACATAACTATTTATGGGTGTCTGCATTACTTCTGAAATTGAGTGCATTGCTTTTAGATTTGCCATACATAACTGTATGTACATTTTCCTGATGTTTTTTGACTGTCTATTAAATGGGAATACTACACACTGTCAGTATTACAATGTTATTTAAAGTCCATCATCAATTATCTGCAGCTGTGTACAGGCAAAATCAAGAGTGAAGAGTTTCTAACATGTCAGTCGTGAAGTGCAGCTTTGATGAGAATAATATATCATTGAATATTTAAGTTTATTTGAGTGCAGTAGCTCAAACTAAAATGTAATTCCACTGCCCAGTTCTCATAAAGCAGCTGCTGGCTGCAAAAAACATATTAATGCTGTCACATACTGGTGATAATAACAGTAGAGAATATCCCACACACTAGATGCAGTGCTGGGCTCTGTGTGTACCACACTGTAAATTACTGCACTTCTTTTCAAAGCAACATTTGCACTCGAGTGACATTTATGAATAATTACTTAAATGAACAGAACTGGAGAAGAGACAGCAAGTAACCGCTCTCTTACTTGCTTTTATAACACCGGTTTCTGACTATGGCAAGACACTGCATATACGGTATGTCTGGCTTCAAAATAAACAGACTTTCAAAGATAAAGCAGTTTGTACCTTTTATTTCAACAGGTAGCAGGTAAAATAAAGGTGTCCGATACATTTAGCTCGGACCACCTTTTTTTCTTTATTCTTTTTTCTTTTTTCTTTTTTAGGGTCCGAGCACCACGCCGGCAAGGGACCTTTTGAAATTGAAGTTATTTTATTTTATTTTAATTTAATTTAATTATTTTATTTTGAAGAAAATTGCCTTTTGGAGGGTTTTAACGTACTAGAAAATGTGTCAATTTGCCTGCGCTTTAGCTGCAGTGTAAATTTACATGTGATATGACTGTTGTTAGTCAAGAGCAGCCCCCGCAGCATGTTTCACCGACATGCACAAAAATCTGTACACACTTGTATCATGCCCAGATGCACAAAAAAGTCTCTCTGACCCATTGCCTAAACACAACAGGAAGTAAGCCATTTTGAAGTCTGTGTGGTCATTTTTGGCGTTTCCCAGGTGTTGTATTTTTACGAATTTCTCCTACAGAGTGAATTCAAAATTGGTTTGTGAAAGATTGGCTACATTGAGATCAAAAGTTATTACAGGATCTACCTCATGTTGAATGGAATGCCACAGCAGAGAGTTGAAATTTGATGTCTCGCCATGAGACATGAAATTGCTATAGCTTTGGAGTAAATGGTCTGATCTCCATCAAACTTTACATGATTCATAATAATCCCACCCTGAACATGTCAATACGACAATATTCTGTGATACTCATAGCGCCACCTAGTGATGACAGGAAGTACATCTTTTCAGACTCTTATCTTTTGATTCACCTGAAATGTACATGCTGTGGTCTGTATTTCATGCACAAAAACATGATGTGTCATTAGTTCACTCTCCAGCGCCCCATAGTGGATAGAGGAAATGGCACAAAATGTGAATTTGTCATTTCAAGGCCCACACTCTATGAAGGATATGCCATCTCACTCTGGCGTGTGGTGTCTGACTTCCAGCATCAAGAAAGCATACTTAACTCACATATCTATCAAGGTACTTAAGAAAATACATGAAAAGAAAAACCAAAAACCAAAGGGGTAGTGATTACAGAGGGTTCATGTGTGTCTTAGTGAGTTGTTGATCGACAGCATAAACTAGACAAAGCAGAAAGAAATATAGTCCATCTCAATATTCTTGGAACAGTAGATATTTTATGAATATAATCCAGTATGACCTTCCACATTTGCTGCTCCTCATTAACTTCTTAAAGGTTAGAAGTTGCTCCCTCCACAGAGATCATCTCCAGAAGTTCCTCTTGTTATAAGTCTTTAAGCTGTCATGCATCCAGTGATTACGATTTGTGTATTGTGTTTTGACCACCTACGAGTAACTTGGATGCATCATCACTTGATGAGAGGAGCTTCAGAATGACTTATTTCTTTATTACCAGGTGCCTGTTTGTTTGGTGAAAGGGCAGCTCAACCTGCGATTTAAAACCCTATTTGTTAAAGTGGTGGGATTGTAAAAAGATGTGGTAGTAAAATCCTGAATGCAAAGGGCAAAATACATTGAGTGCCATTAAATAATATCTCTTATTTTTCAGAGGACAAATTAGACGTAAGATACCATGTGCTGTACATCATGCCCTTTAAACTCTAAGAAAGAGCAGGCGGATCTGCAAATCCTGATGAATGCACTCACTGTAGTGCTCAGCCATGTCACCTCTCTACAAATATTTGCATATTACTCCCCCTGGTGGTGCATCCAGCTTTGGAGCTCCACAGATCTGTCCTCCGGTGACAGGACAGAGACCAGAGTCAGATCTGTTTCCAGAACTATATCTGCTCCTTCAGCTCCAGTGTGATTCTGTACTCTGCACTATACATGACACTGTCTAAAACATCTAAATTCTATTCATGTGGTTGACACTGGTATTGTTTTCCCTTTGCAAAGGTCAAAGTTATATGATTCACAAGACCAAATATGTCAGTTTATAAATACAAACAGTCAAAATGTACAAAATGCTTACATGGTATTTTAAACTGCAATGTGACACAAAGATGTGGAGACTTTATGTATGACCTCATCAAATGTCAAGTGTCTGCAAGGGGAGACTCTGACATTTATCTAAAGATCTCCTCTGCAGGTCAGCCAGTATGTGTTTAACCACCATGTTGCTGTTTATCACAGTCTAATTTATTGTCATGGTGCATTTAATTTTCTATATTTTTGTGCAAATGTGTGACCTTACAATGGCTACATGTTGTATGTTGTTGATTTATATAGCACATTTTAAAACAACCAGTTAGAACAATTACATACGTAAAAATATTATAAAATACTAAAATATTAAAGCCACTATGAACAACCAAAGGCCATTGAAACCATGTTTGTTTTGTGACCATTGGACCACTAGCATTTAAAGGAATACTTTACCCACAATATCACCATTTGTAAATCAATTAATCATACTGTGTTACCTTGAATCTGTCAAGAAAACTTCATTGTTCTCGAATGCCTGCCTCCACGTGAAACGGGTAACATATTGACTTACTGATTGATTGGGGGCAGCGTTCAACAACAGCAAAACTCAATTCAATTTTATTTTATTTTATTTATAAAGCCTGATATCACAAATCACAATTTGCCTCTGAGGGCTTTACAGCTTATGACAACCCTCTGCTCTCAGTGGATAAGGAAAAATTCCAATGGGAGTTACAGCTGTGGATGTTAATGGGGGGAAAAAAATATAAACTCTATATGAAAACATTGTTTACAAACTCTCACACAACAGGTACAGTGTAATCCAAGACTCGTTTATCTAGTCGTATGCTCAGTACTTTCTAAACACATGCATTTTCACTAAAACCATGGATGGATGGATAATACATGGATGATATATACATGGATGGATGAATGGAGAGATGATGGATGGATGGGTGGATGATAGATAGATAATATATGGATGGATGAATAGATGATAAATGGATGGATAGATGGTGGATGGATCATAGGTGGATGATAAGTGAAGGGTTGATGGATGGATGGATGGATGGATAGATGGCTAGATGGACAGATGCTGCTTACATTTGCTGTGTGATACACCACAGCAGTGGGCGGCTGCATGTTGCAGTCCTTCACCTGCAACAAACTTTATATCGTTAAGAAGTAGTGCATGTAGTGGTCATATTTCCATCTCATATATTTAAAGTTACTTTACTGAAAGCTGTAGCAAATAAATTGCATGTGAAAAATGCGTTCAGTAAAGTATCCCACAGGAGATGGGCGTGTTGCAGCATAGAGCGTGCTGCAGTCATTATCGGCCCTTTGATGAGATCCTGTGTGATGCAACTATGTCACATGCTGTCCTTGGGATTCCTCGTAATAACCCCCTACAAGTGTGAACGTCTGTGTTATAAATATTCACAGATACGTCACATGTTTGTGTGTGACTGTCAGTTGCCTCTTCTAACTTTCCATTGCGTTTATCAATGAGTGACAGCAGTGCAGCTCTGCCATTGATTGACAGTGGATCTGAGCCATATTACATTGATGCAGGGAAAGCTGCCGGCGGCGATGAAGATCCATGATGCAAACTAACAACAGAAATGACACATCTGGCTCTTGTATATAAGTTGTGGTTTGTATTTTCTGATGTGCTTCTTGACATGAGCAAATGGTCTAAGTCATGAGTGGATTAATAAAACATAACAAAGCCCTGTGATGTGTAATTGCGTTTGTCACTCTATTGGAGTTCAATGTATCTCTCAATTACTCTGAGATATTAGATTGCCCATTGCTCTGACATAATAGGGACATCCTGATCAATACCGTGACACTCTGTTGTTAACATGCAAACTGTGGGCAGCATAGTCTTTCTGTACCTCTGCTCTGTTCTCATGAGGTGGAAGAATCATCTTTGTGACAAACTGCTAACATCCAGAGTGATTTCTTTTGGTGCTTTATCACAGCGAGCACTGACATATTCTGACGAGTGAAAGGGAATTTTGTGAATACTTAAAGCTTAAGTAGTGCAAGAGGAAAGTGGGAGATGTCTGACACCCACCCACCACCATGCCTCCAGTTACACTGGCTCACTTCAACAGGAGAGTTTACCTCTGACATTTCTTCATCTGCTACCTTTGATGTGCAGCACTGAAGGGACCTTGGTATGAGTTGAAGAATGAATGCTGGAAGCCAGTGTTTTTTGGCTGGCGCAGGCACTCAGATCCTCGACTTTAAAACATCTATAATGTGCTCAGGGCACCTCCAAATAATAATGAAAAGAAAAAACATCATTGAGATATGTTGAGATATTATGGAAAGCCAAACTGAAAAAACAAAACAAAACAAAACAACAACTTTATAACATTCCTTTTTTGCAGTTTGAGTGGTTTATTAAACAAAATATATTTGGCTTATTGTCACTTTCAAGTCTTTCAAGACGTTCAAAAAGCCATTAAAAGAAAGTTAAAAAAGAACAGAAGTATGAGTAACAAGCACATGTGAATACAGGAAGGTTCACCCCAGGGTTCTGTGTTAGGTACCCTGCTATTTTCAATATATATTAATAGTCTTGGTCAAAATGTGGTTGGTGCCAATTTTCATTTTTATGCCGACGACACAGTGATATACTTATCAGTGTGTTAGCATGACATTGAGATTGAGAATGTTTTGTGGAGGCGGTTAAAGTTTCTTTTTTGAATGAATTCTGAAATGAATAAGATATTCCCTGCCTTCAGTTTTTTTGTCATTTTTTCCCCCCTCTAAACTAAATGTATATGCCTCATCTGCAAAACCTTCAATAAAAAGAGATTATAAAAAAAACCCTGTATATTCATCTTTTTAAATCTATTTGTAAAACAATCAATCACCAAGCACATGATCATACAGAACTCAACACCTGTCCTGGTATTAACATATTTTTCAACAAGCCTATACACTTCAACAGCATAAACACATCCTTGGTGGTCTGGTCGCTCTGTCATTGGATGGCACAGGAGTATATATTGATGTGTGGGTGTGTGTGGGTTTTACATGTGTTTCCCAGTTCAATTGGACGGTGGATCATTGGGAGAAAGTCAGTGTTTCACTGAACACTGCCTGTGTCATTCTGTGGCTTCTTTGAGGACGTAAGTACAGATGATGGTTGCATGGTAGATTATTTCTGAATTAACTTCTCTGTAGCTGCTACAGTGAGCTTGCATTAGAAGCTAACAACTCGTTTTATAATTATATGTTTCACAGTGTTACATGCAACTCATAACACAAGGATTAATTTTACACAAAGAAGTCTGCACGTGACTTTTTTTTTTTAATTTGCCTTTACATTGCATGTAGCACTGCATTAATATGTTTCAAAAATAGATTTCATTTTTTATTAATACTTTAGTACAGTTTAGAAATGATGTGCATACACCTGATAATCAGTCATGTTACCTCTGTAGTAAGCCAGTATAGTTTTCAACCCAGTCACCAGAAGGCAATGTTGGCATTGTGCGTTTCTGCGAACCACAGATATGTTACTTTTGTACATTTCATTCGTATCATATCAATGTTTCTAAAGTGATGTAGCATATGAGCTGACTTTGTCATTGGGAAATGGAGGGGATGGTGTGACCCTTAGTGATGGTGAGACAACTGTTTGAGACTAACAGTGACGTTCAGTGAGTCTTCCAGCAGCATTTTATCACCCGAACGTGGGTGTTTTTCAGTGATCAGTGGCTGTGTTTCTAGAGGGGATAGTGCAACGATTTTTTTGTCTTTTAACCGAGTCATTATATAATAGTTCCCAAAAAGCGGTTGTTTTTTATCATGACATCGATGCATTTCTAGTCGGGATAGTGCCATCAAAAGCTTTTATGTTTTTTACAGAGATAGCACTGCATTTCCTTTTACGATGGTGCAGCTAATAATGGTTGTGTTTTTTGGAGACATTGCTGTGTTTCCTGCTGGGATAGTGCCACCACAAGTATTTTAAGCCAACATCTTTTCCTAACCATAACTAAATGATTTTATGTGAACCACAATGTTCTTGAAATGGAAAGTTGTAACGTATCTGCCCCATAATAACGTATAAGCGTAACGTATCCATGGTTTGCAGAAGCATAATACCAATATTCATTCTGGCGATTGGGTTGATAGTTTTATGAAGCAGTATTGTATTAGTATCTATTGATCATACATTATGTAATCATTATCTTTTTCCTACTTTACTGCAATAATAGTATGAATTAAAATTCAAATATTACCATGTTTCTATTTCTGTAAAGTGGACAGGAAATTAATTGTCACAGCAGACTGAATTTTGCAACATTTCCCCAGGGATTGATATCGTGCCAGTTGATGGAGAAATATTTCAGACCTTTACATACTCATCAGGACACCAAAGGCGTCAAAGGTCATAAAGCTGAAATGTGTGACCATCAAGAGAAAGACCGCAAGCATGGAAAGAATGCAAACTCAAAAATTCCACAGATGAAGCACCATCACCAGAATCAAGGCCATCGTCACCGGCAAAAGTCACATCAGTCAGATGATAATGACAGTCATGAGTAATTATGGATTTCTTATCTACTGTGTCTTGCCTGTCCTCATGTATAGAATATGTGCTTCTCTTTTTATTTTAATTTTTATATGATAATGATGAAAGCAGCAGAGATCTGTGTCCTTCTGTGTTTGTTTGTTACGAGAGTTTTGATTTATAGATTTGCTCTGTTATTACAGAAATAGTTAGCATTATCATTAGCTTGTCTCAGTCTTATATTGGTGTCCAGCGTGTCTTTAATAATTTTATTTTCTTTCTGAAATAGCACCCATTCCACAGCGGACGACAGCCTTTTCAGTGATCTTCCCCCCGGCCATCAGCATCAGCATGATGAAGACAAGACTCATCATCCTCACTCTCACCATTACCATCGCAAACAAAACCATCGCCATGTTTCTCTCTCAGAAGCTCCCTCGAGTTCCTCAACTGCTTCCTCTTCATCCTCCTCTTCTTCTCATTCTACTTCGTCCTCATCAGTATCCTCCTCCTCCCCCTCCTCCTCCTCCCCCTCTTCTTCCTCTTCCTCCTCCTCCTCATCTTCATTTTCTTCCTCCTCTTCAACATCTTCCTCAAGCCTGTCCTCAAACTCCAGCAGTGACTGTTCAGATAGACATCCCCTTAAGAAGGCTCAGCATTCGCAGTCCTGTACTGACATTTCTGGGAAACACAAGCACTTTGAGGAGGAAGATGACACAGTCCCTTTGATAGATAGAAGAGGTTATCAAAACAGGCTCTCTGCCAAACAGAAACAGGAGAAAGGCAAGTCCTCTTACAGCGGCCCCACCAAGGGAACCAGGAACCGGGCTACAAGAGGCTCAGGAAATGATGGAAATGTCCGCAAAAGCAAATCAATGGAGGCTCTCACTGGACCCAAAGAAAAAGACTGGCATGAAAATGAAGATGGAAATGAACAGGAGCGGAGAAAAAGTGAAGCCAAGAAGAATTTAATGAAGGAGAAAATGAAGTTCTCTGCCTTTCTTAATGAGATCACTCGGCAGGTGCTGAGCCCGATGAGACTCACCACTCTTGGGGTTACAGATGCTCAAAGACCCTGCAGTCCAGGGCAGGCCTCTGTTCGATCCAGTAAGGGAGACAGCAGCACTGAGAAACACAGTCAGCCTAGGAGTCGGCACGACACTGCAGAATCAGTTTGCTCCAGCAAGTACTCTCATACCAGCAAGGATTCTCACTCTAAATCTTCTCACCAGCGTCAGCGTCACCGTTCTACAGGCTCACCCCATCGCACGGGTCACAGAAGCTGCACCGATGTTCGTTGTTTGAAAAGAAGTCAATCGTGGTCTCAAGCCTCTCAGCATCGCTCCCATTCGCCCTCTTACGAGCACAACCACCATCGTCACCAAGGAGACGATCACGCTTCTAGTCATCATCATCGCCATGGTGATCGCAACAGCCCATGTTATAACCATCATCACAAAGACCATCACAACACAAGTCATCACCATCACCACGGACACCACCACAGTCCTGTCCATCATCATGGTGACCACCACAACAAGTCTCATCACCACAGAGACCACAGAGACACATCCTATCACCATTACCATGGAGACCATCATCATGGAGACCACCGTCACCATGGCAGCCGTCATAGCCCTTCTCGTCATCATCACCATGAAGACCACCACATCACAACTCCTCGTAAAGGTCATTACACTCCAACACATTACTATGAAGAACATCACAGTTCAGGTCACCGCCGCCATAGCGACCACCCAACCACTGAACGCCCAACTACCCCACGTCACCATGGACGCCAGAGCCTAACCAGTGACACAGTTTATCATCACCATGGTGACCACCACAGTGAACCTCATCATCATCATCATCATCATCATAGAGACCACCACAGTGAACCTCATCATCATCATCACAGACACCATCACCAAAGTCCAGGCCATCACCATCACTATGGAAACAAACACAATGAATCTCAGCAGCATCACCATGGAGACCACCACAGTGAATTGCATCACCATGAACACGGAGAACATCACAATTCCGGCCATCAGCACCACCATGATGAGCACCACAGTGAATCCCGTCACCATCTCCATGGAGACCACCATAGTCCAAGCCATCAGCACCACCATGATGACCACCACAGTCAAGGCCATCAGCATCAGCATCAGCACCACCATGGAGACCACCATGGTGAATCGCATCACCATCACCATGGAGACCACCATAGTCCAAGCCATCAGCACCACCATGACGACCACCACAGTCAAGGCCATCAGCACCACCATGGAGACCACCATGGTGAATCGCATCACCATCACCATGGAGACCACCACAGTCAAGGCCATCAGCACCACCATGGAGACCACCATGGTGAATCGCATCACCATCACCATGGAGACCATCATAGTCCAGGCCATCAGCACCACCATGGAGACCACCATAGTTCAAGTCATGAACATCAACATGGAGACCACCACAGTCCAGGCCATCAGCACCACCATGACGACCACCATAGTCCAAGCCATCAGCACCATCACGGTGACCACCACAGTCCAGGCCATCAGCACCACCATGACGACCACCATAGTCCAGGCCATCAGCACCACCATGACGACCACCATAGTCCAGGCCATCAGCACCATCATGGTGACCACCACAGTCCAGGTCATCAGCACCACCATGACGACCACCACAGTCCGAGCCATCAACACCATCATGGTGACCACCACAGTCCCAGCCATCAACACCATCACGGTGACCACCACAGTCCGAGCCATCAACACCATCATGGTGACCACCACAGTCCCAGCCATCAACACCATCATGACGACCACCACAGTCCCAGCCATCAACATGGAGATTCACATCACAACCAGCCCCACACCAAAAACAATAATCTTGGCCACGATGACCACCATGCTGTCAGTCCCCCTTTACCCAAGAAGTTGGAGTCTCTTTCTAGCAAGGCAAATTCTTCCAGGAACACTAGCAGCCCCTCCAGCCAGGATGAGGAACAGACAAGCTTTATTGGCCCGTCATCAGATAAAGTATGACATTTCTCTTGGTGTTAAGTCCTATACTCATTTATGAAAGCCTCTATTACAGCGTGCCATGAAGTAATTATTGGCAAGTCAATAGCAGCCCACGTTACACATGCTTGATTAACTGGTTATGTAATAATGTTCCACTCATTTGCTTGTCTATTGATTTGGGCAGCAGTGTGCATGTCACAGTGGACACTAGATTAGTTATTACAGGACAATGGATTGCTCAAACTAATGGTAATTTAATTGACTTTTCCATCGTCTTTATTCTTTTCCATTTTCCAGCTTTTTTTTCACTTTATTCTTTGGCCTTCTGTAATGGTATTTCTGAATGTCATATTTCTTTCACACAGGAAAAGCCACATGAACTCGGTAGGATCATGTAAGTATGACATAATTCCTTTTGGATTTTTAATAATCATAGTTCAAGTGGCAACCATGAACGTGACATTATCCATGTTTATTGCACGCTCAAATTATTTTGTGTGTGAATATCACAGAAAACACTGACGTTTGCAGTTTAACAACCAATGTGTAATATAACAGTAAAGTGATCAATGAAAGGAATTCATAGAACGCTCATGTCTTACTCCATTTTATATCTCTTATATTGTGTATCCATCCTGACAGGGTACTACAGGAGCAGAATGAAGGTCTGCATCAAACTTTGCTGAAGACAGCAGTGAGGATGGAGTGTTTAGGAGAGGAATTCATGAGCAGTCAAAAGCTTCTGGAGGCAGAGCTTCAGAGGACACGTATGGAGCTTAGCAGCCTCACAGAGAGGTTTGGGAGGTAAAGAATGCATGGATAGACCTTTGTTTTTGTCATCTCAATTTATTTTCTTTAAAGATTTAGGTCATTTGGAGCAAATCCGTCATTTTTCCAGACCATGTGCAAAAGTTGTGGGCAAACCACTTGACTCAGAAAATGAAGCAGCACACAGAAAAAAGATTACATCAAATTCCTTTTTATGTTTCATTAACTTGGCCATTTTATCCGCTAATCCCTTCCCAGACCAGAATAGATATAATCCCTCCAGCATGTGCTGGGTCTACCCTGGGGCCTCCCACCAGTTGGACGTGCCCGAAACGCCTCTAACAGGAGGTGCCCATGACGCGTTCTTATCATATGCCCAAACCACCTCAACTGGCCCCTTTTGATCTGAAGGAACAGCGGCTCTACTCTGCACTTCCTCCGGATGCCTGAGCTGTTAACCTTATCTCTAAAGCTAAGCCAGCCACCCTATGGAGGAAACTCATTTCAGCTGCTTGTATCTACAATCTCATTCTTTCAGTTACCACCCAAAGGTCATGATTATAGGTGAGGGTTGGGATGTAGATGGGCTGGTAAATTGAAAGCTTTGCCTTGTGGCTCAGCTCCTTTTTTACCCCGACGGTCTGGCGCAGTGCCCACATTACCTCTGACACCCCACAAACCACATTCCATTTTACCCTCACTCATGAACAAGACCCTAAGATACATGAACTCCTGTGCTCGCGGCAGCAACTCTCTCTAAACCCAGAGGAGACAATCCACCATTTTCTGGCAAAGAACCATGGCCTTAGATTTGGAGTTGCTGACTCTCAACCCAACTGCTTCACACTTAACTGCAAACCACCCCAGTGCATGCTGGTGGTGACAGTGTGATGAAGCCAATAGAACCACATCATCTGCAAAAAGCAGAGTTGGCTCTGATGAAGTCCTTTTTTAATGTACAATTACTAAGGATATGTAACATAATAGCTACTTGTGGATGTGAAAGAAATTGAATGAAATACACTTAACTGTGATATAACTGGGTATATCAAGCTATTCAATATGAACAAGGCTAAATTTGCCCTGATCTGTTTTCCTTAGGAATATGCTTTGAAATGAGATTTCCCCTCTGTCTTGTGTTTCAGAGCTAAGATGACACCTGCAAATAATGCCTAGCTATATTACTGCCTCATACAATGTGCATGTATACTAAAATATATTGTATTATTGTTGAGTAACTTCTCTCTCTCACTTGGGGCCTCATTTCAGATTACACGACAACTGCTCCTCCACACAGCAGACTAATAGTCTTCTAGAGCAAAAGCTTCACTCAGTGGTGAGATTGGAAGTATTTTTTTGTTTCTTGTGCTTGAGCCTGAATTATTAGAAATTTTGAGACATGTAGGAGCCTTCTGCTACTGAATTATTAACATTGATTGAGCGGTAAAAGTTATTAAAACCCCCCCCACTTATTGAAATTTTACCTGTGACACTGTGGTTCCTGTACTTTTTGTGACAGACTCAGAGTATGGAAGGAGAACGTGAGAGGTTGAACCGACGTATTTTGGCACTGACGAAGCAGCTTGCTGATGCAAAATACGCCAACAGTGTGGAAACATTCAATGTAAGATCTTTACCTTCCGTTCCATTCAGAGGCAGAGGAGGAAAACCAGGAAAGGATACCCCAACAATGACAAACATTGGCAAAAAATAAATGGACCAAAACATAAAAATGTAATATTGATAAGCCTCTGTAAACTTGTTTATTGCACATGCAGAATTCAGCATTACTATGTTTATATTTATTCTTACACAAACCTCTTTATTCTTTGACTTTGCATCATTTGATAAATAAACGGATCCCTTTCTAACCTCTACTTACTGTAGGTAACATCAGTGCTACACAAAACTGAGCTCCATTTTCAGTCAGATGATGCCATGAATCAGGTGGTTTCTCCCATCGCTCCCCCTCCGGCTGAGTTCATG
Source organism: Epinephelus cyanopodus (assembly GCA_026686955.1). Classification (NCBI taxonomy): domain Eukaryota; kingdom Metazoa; phylum Chordata; class Actinopteri; order Perciformes; family Serranidae; genus Epinephelus; species Epinephelus cyanopodus. Next base: position 21,243,487 of record CM048924.1, read on the forward strand.
GACAACCATACCTATGTGAAGGCCAAAGCAGGTGGGCAGGAGCAACCTCTGGGGTCAGTCCCAGAGGAGGAGGAGTCTGACTGGTCAGAGCTGGGAGACGAGACCCCACGATTTATACTGACAGGATCAAACAGAGTTCCAGTGTGGAGACACCGGGAAGCAGATGACAAAGACAGTGAGTCAGGGGGTGAGGAGATCCTCAGACGACACTATCCCCGCCCACTGCAGATACCTCATCTCCAATTCACCATGCACAATGAGAATCTGTCTGACGGCACGGCAGGTGAGGGCACTTACAGGATCTCCACAAGTCCAAATCATGGCTCTGCCATCCTGATCCGGTCAGCCAGCCTGGAGGAAATCCCTCTGGCTCGCCATCACATGCAGAAGGAGCTAAGAGGTACAGAGGCCATGATGGACCTCCACCACCAAGGGGCCGAAGCTACTGGGGATTTAGATAATGAGATCATTCATCACTGGAGAATGAGCAATGACAGAGATGCAGCTATTGTGAGGCTGAGCAGGACGTCAGAGGCAGATAGCAGCCTGACTGGCCTGCAGTCAGCTGAGCAGATGCTCAACAACTTCATGTGTGGAGCGCAGCCCGCTGAAGGACAGGGTCAGGGCAGGGCCGAGGTGCACAGCTGGACAGGAGGGATTCCAGATGAGTTGTTGAAAGGGGAGCGAACACAGCTGTGACAGAAACATGGATGCACTGCTCGCTGCATCTGAAACTTTTATCTTTATTTATTAGGAAAAGTTAAATGAGCCTCTTCTTCAGCAGCTCAGTGGTTCAGCCCCGCTAATTAACATGTGGCTCGAGGAGACTCAACCTTTGAATTTTCTTTCCCCGTCTTTAATTAACACTCCTCAGACGGCACATTGTTCTCCCTCATTTGTTTCTTAATAAAAATCTACACTTGATTAAATAATCACATTGCATACATTACTTTACACTTTTAACGGCTTAGACGTGGTCATTAAATAGTAAAATATGTATTTTTGGTTGTATAAATGCAGATATAGGCTTTTCCCCTCCTAATTATGTTTGCTTTATTGCATGAAACACTATGTATTCATATAAGATGTACTTCTTGTGTAGGTAGCCACAGTTATGCACTGCTGAATGCATTGCTTCATGCTATGTACTACAAGTGTTAATCACTATCTCATAGTCTTATTAGGTATGTATTATATGACATAATGTATACTTACAAATACAGTTATGGAATAGTTTAAAATATGTGTTTGTGCAAAAAAAATGTCCTGTCTTTGTGCAACATATTTATTTCCTGTGGTTATAATAATTAAACGACAGAAAGAAAAGCTTGCGATTGAACACATTTCACAAGCTTGTGTAAATGTCATCCATGTAACTCTGTCCATGTAACATCTAATAAACCAAATGTAACAATGAAACACATTTAACGGTGTTTTTGTTTTATTTCTGATCAGTTTCTCTGGAAAGGACTAAATGAAGATTGAAGTGTTACCTAGGAAACGTTCTGGAAAGTTTAAGTTAAATCTAGATTAAGGAATAGCATGACAGGTAAGGGACATTATTATAAAGAGGAGGAAATAGTTTGCTACAGACAAAATGTGGCAGGTGTTTCTCAGAGTCTGTGCAGTCTGAGCCCTTCTCCTTGAGGGTTATTAAGATTGTAGCTGGTAGGATGTCAGGATTTTTCCAGCCTCTGGACTGGCTTTTATGCAGGCTGCAGAGCAGTGGTCCAGCTCTTTGCGGTTTTACAGTTACTCAGGGGGTTGAGAGTTGGATTCTCTTTTATGCATGTGTTCTACCTAATCGTACAATCAATGAGAACATCACAAGCAACTATTGCTATCAAAATATAGCCATTCTTAATGTACGTATCCACACTGAGAGTATGTTCTTATCCACATTAGCTGTATTGGCTGTATGGATGGCAGTTTCAGTGTGACAGTTTGCTGATCGGTCAGTCGGTTTGGTCCAGACTGAAATATCTCAACAACTAATATCTCAACATTTTATCATCAGGTCAAAATACTGGTTTGTAGTATGACCAAATACCTGCAAAACTAATGGCATTCCCACTGGCCTCAGCTGTACTTTGTGTTTATCAACTGATGTTCATGTTCATAGTCACTTTTAATGCCTCTATCCTGGCAGGAGAAACAGAGACAGGTTGCTAAAAAACACCACATTGAGCGGCTAAAAAGCAGCTGGAAGATGCAGCAATACATTGCTATGAAACCAGTGATTTTGCTGTTTGTTGGTCTGGAGCAGTTGTCTGCAGCTTGCCAGGTGTCTCACCCAGTAGCATAAAGTAGTTAGAAAGGGGCCAGTGCACACTATTATGAAGGGCCCTGGTGCCAGATTTTGTGTCAAAACAGCTATCGTAAACTTTATAGTATCTAGTATAAAATGCCAAATAAAATAAGTAATTATTCATTAAATGTATTTTTTTAAATACTTAATTTACAGTTTATATTTTTATGTAAAAATGAACATATGATTTTTTTTTACTACTGACTATTTTACAAAACTAATAACAGAAAGTCTGATGGAGATTGGTTTGCCTTCACAAGGACATGAAAAGCAGAGGACAGATTTATATTGTAAGGTGCGTTCTTCTTTAAACACGGGCATATTTCTGAGATTGTCTGTTGAATCACTCGCAAGGACCCATTCTCTGCTCTAGAGAGAGCGGACCCACCAACCACTCTCTCCACGGGCCCCCCCACCCCATGGGCCCCAGTGTCTATATTTACGCCCCTGGTTTCATCTATAGGTGCCAAACCAGCTACCATCAAAGTCAGCTCATGCCACTTTAGAGGTATAAAATGTACAAATATACGGTATTGTGTATTTGTGGTTTGCAGAAACGTACAATGCCAACATTTTCTTCTGGTGACTGGGCCAATTCTGATGTGCATTTGAATGATGATGTAACCCTGAAACTGAGGTAAAAAAGTGAAATAAGCACATAACAAGTGGATATGAATGTGAATTGAATTGAAAGAAGTGATTGGAATAAGCAAAGTGAACATGATTTCCACCTCTGCTCACAGTGCTTCAGGGTCAAATACAGGGCACGGACTCTCCCGACCTGTCCTGTTGTGACTCTGACCTGGATAAGCAGGGTGAATGTGAAATGAAGGATCCTCTACCTGCTTGTGGTACATATAAAAACCCAAGGTAGTAGTACCAGTTTCAGGGTGGCAAATAGAGCCTCCTCGTGTTGTTTTGATTCTGCCTGAAACTTTCTTAAATCCTGCTGACAACCCAACCTGATGATGATCAGCACAGGGCCGCCAAAGAGAGAGCCATACTGTATTTATCCCTCTGAGCTCCTCACAGGTGCAATAAGATAAACAACATTTACTCATCTGTCACATACTCACCCTCAACAGGAAGTTTTCATCAATGTGAATTTATTTCTCTGAGTGTATACACTAATGTTTTTCCTTTTCATGCTTCTATTTAAAATTCACACGTAATGATAATAAGCAGAGATGGGAAATCGAAATGTTTGAAAAGAAGTGTTATTATTGAATATAAATCAAAATTTCTTTAAATATTATTTTTTTCCCAAGTTGAATTTTCTTTTAACGTCACATATATTCCAGTTTATGTGCACACTCAAAGTTGTGTCCAGAGGATACCTGTTACACAGTTAACGTCTTATAATATCCATCTCCCCTGTCAGGCTTAATTTGTTTTGTCATCCGTGTCCCTCTGTGTGAGTGGTGGATGCTGAGCAGACAATGGCCTGGATTCACAGACCACTTTAATAGGATAGGTAGGCATTAGTATTAAGACGCTCCTGCATTCAGGTTTGCCAAATCCAGTGTGCCAAATCCACTGCGTGGCACACTGGACGGTGCATAGTGGTCGGTGGAGATAACTGGACTTTTTTCAGCACTTTTTGGGAAGACAAATAAGGTGAACTTTGATGCACTAACATTTGTTTTATTGGAGATGCACCACTTGTGAAGTTGTAAAAGTTTGTTCTTCAAGGATTTTGCTGCAGCTTCTTTTGACCTTTTTTCATTTTTTTCCAAAACTATCATCAGTGTGTAATTATGCTTTCTCTGTTGCTACTGGTTTATTTTTCCAATTTGGGGTTGAATTTCAGTTTTGTCCTCTTCATATCTGAGCCTCCTGAGTCCTGCCTCTGACCTCTCCTTCTCCCTCGCAGACAAGCAGCACAGCATCGGCCCTCGTTGGCTCGTCGCTCTCCTTCCCCTATTCCCCGCGGTGAGACTGGGATTCCCTCGCTGCAACCATGGTGGTGATGAAGATGAAGTTCCCCTTTCAGAAAAGGGTGAAGCTAGCCCAGGGACTGTGGCTCCTCTCCTGGTGTGCCACAGTGGCCGGGGCTATCACCTTCACCCTGGGCTGCATCCTCAAGACGGAGCTCCGCAGGAGGGCAGAGGTATTCCAGACTTTGTTGTTTCTGACTCCTGAAAGTTACCAACAGATTACAATTAATAGTATAAAACTTTACAGTATAACTGCAAAAGTGAGTGACATGTAATTATGTCTCTCAGTGTAACTACATAGTGGTGTGAATAGTGTAACTGTGGTCATACTGAGAGAAAAATCAGTTCACCTAGTGGCCTGTTGTGGCAGAGAAAACAGGTAAAACATAAACTGCCAATCATGATTCAGTCCAGTAGACTGAGGAACAGCATTTCTGGAAGTTGTAAGGTGATAAAGCTGATTACACACTTGCGTTCAGCCGTCCGTCTTACTTTTAAACTGACGCCATTTTGGGAGAAAACATAAAAATGGGAAGAACTGTCTTGAAAGGATGTATAAAATGTGATTCTGATAAGAAATGTCCTTGTTGGAGACCAGCAGCAGGTAAATACACCTGTGACCCACTTTGAATCCTGACTCATCATTTGATAAACCAGGCTCTGTCAGTCTTAATCACCATAATCCCTTCATCTGAAGGCCATCATCACATCTTTGCATTGAAAACAAACCTATGTAGTTTTATTTGGATGTGTTTTATTCCCACATTTAAATAGCTGCAGCCTCAAAAAGATCATGTTTGCACAACTATGGTGTTACAGCTATGATTGTGTTATAGACATGATTCTGAATATTTTTAAATGTACTAAAATACAGAATTTTGTTTGACCTGTTTGGGTTGTTTCATCCTTTGACAGCTGGGGTTATGACAATATTCTGTTTGCATGACTGTAAAAAGTGTAAATGGACATGTATATATTTTGGAAAAAAGGAAATGAAAGACACACACCATAAGTGAATAAATAAATTGCAGAATTGATGAGACTTAGACTTAGAAAAATGTGATTTGATGAAAATGATTTACATCTATAGGCCAACCAGACTCTGTACGATGTGGGTGTCCTCCATCCAACAAAATGCAGTCTATTTTCTTCTTTAAAGTGGCCTTTCAAAGCTCAATTTAACTAAACTCAACCACTTGAGAGGTCACTTCGTACAATAAGTTATAGACATGTGGCTTGTGTCAAGGTTTTCTGCAAAAATCAGTGGAATTTAAAAGACTTTTGCACACAATACAGAGTCTGAAACACAGCCTTACTTGGCAATACCACATTTCACAAGCGACATGTGTTTTAGTTCATGCACTTTTTGAACAGTGTGAGTTTGAAGTAAAGTAAATCTGGACTGAGCAATTGAATGACATGTGCAGCTACAGTTCGTGCACTGTAGGTGCCCTTGAGCAACACAGCTGAGCCTCAGCTGCTTGGGGTGAGCTGCTCAATGCTCATTAAACTCTGATTAAACTGAGAGGCTCTTAATCATTCATATTTGTGGCTGACTGTCATGCTTTTTAGGAGTCCTCCCCTTTATAAATGAGGGTTGAACTCTTTTGAACCTCAGGGTTCTTCAACACATGTCGTGTGATCAAGTTGGACAAACCCAAAGAAACTTTTGATTCAAGATTGTAAAGTCAGACTGAATTTGTTAAATATAATAAAATGGGGCACAGTGCATCTATAATTTAGACCTATACATCTATAGCTGCAGCCAGGTCTGGGTATTTACTCATTACCAGAATCATGTAGTTTCAGTATGAGAATAAGCTGTTTAAAGGAACAGTGTGAATGATTTGGGGGGATTTGGTGGCATCTAGTGGTGAGGATTGCAAATTGCAGCCCGCTGAGACTTCTCCTGGTTAGAATTCCTTAGTGTTAATTGTTCTGGAGGTTTTTATCCACAGAGGTCTCCTCCTCTCCAAAATAAATGTGTCAGGTGATTTAAACAGGTAAAAACACTGAATAAAAGTTTCACGTTACAAACCAGTGTTTCTCCGATGCAGTTTGGCATGTCGGAGACGGGCCGCTAGCCTAGCATCTGCTAATGTGTCCTCACCTATTGTCTCTAATAACTGAATGCGTGCCTCTGATCCAGACATTCAGGAAGTTTTTACCCAGAGCCACATAATCCGCAGAGGTCTCTTCCTCTCCAGAACAAACAGACCATAAGTTAACATAAGTAGATAAATGGCTCATTCCAAGGTGACAAAAACACAACAATGCATTCTTTCAGGTGATTAAACACTAATCAAAACATACTTATTATTTACTTTCTATTTCTGCCAACATATCCCTTTAAATCCTACACAGTGGACCTTTAATAACTGGAATATATTTGCTTATTAGTGGATATTTGTATATTGATGTTAAGACATACTTTCCAGATGAATTTTCTGGTGATTTTATGTCAGGTACTTTGGTTGTTATACAGCATTTGTTGAACCATTATGTGCCATTTTTACAAGATGTTTTCTGATGCATGTTTCCCTTGTTTCCCTCCAGCACACAAATAATAATGACCTTATTATGTGACTTGCTTACAGGTAATGGATAACTCGGACATACATGTTGTGCCCAACACCCTCATGATCGTTGGTCTGGCCTCATTGGGTATCAACTACTTTGCGTCAAAGATCTGTCAGGATGCTCTGGATGCCGGTCGATTTCCCCGCTGGAAGAGCATGTTGAAGCCCTATTTTGCTGTCTCTTGTTTCTTCACCGTCCTCATGCTGCTAGCTGTCATCATGAGCTATGCAATGAAGGGCAGTCTGGAGTCTTCTCTGAAGGCCGGCCTGAGGAACGGCATCCGCTTCTACAAGGACACCGACACCCCGGGCCGCTGCTTCCAGAAGCAGAACATCGATCGCCTGCAGATGGAGTTTCAGTGTTGTGGAAACAATGACTTCAGGGACTGGTTTGAGGTCCAGTGGATCAGCAACCGCTACCTCGACTTCAGCACTAAGGAAGTGAAAGAGTAAGTTGCGGACAGTATGATACATAATAGTGGGGTGGATTTCCCATCCCATTACAGGAATGTATATGTAATCATACCTTTCTCTTGTTTCCATAGCCGCATCAAGAGCAACGTTGATGGCCGCTACTTGGTAGATGGAGTCCCATTCAGTTGCTGCAACCCCAGCTCTCCACGGCCATGCATCCAGTATCAGCTCACCAACAACTCAGCTCACTATAACTATGATTACCAAACCGAGGAGCTCAACATCTACCTCCGAGGCTGCAGAGAGGCCCTGGTCAACTACTACATGGGCCTGATGAACACCATTGGGGCTGGAGTACTGTCAGTCTTCCTCTTACAGGTATATTATGAGGAGGTTTGTAGGGACTGTGATTTTAGGCAGAGATGAGTTTTTAATTTGGAGGTATAACAGTGAGTGGTAGAGCTGCCAAGGCTGTATAAAAGCACACTTTCACATTGTGTTATGTCTTCGTCATGCAGGACAAATTCTGCTGCAGCAACTCACCATTTTATATAAAGCGTAAGCAGCATACACAAGGCTAGATGCAATTTTTGCTGCTGAATAATTTAAAGATTTCTTCTTTTATGAGCATCTTGACCCTGATTGAAAGTGAACATCACATGATTCCTTATTCATTTACAGGGTCTCATGTGCACAATTAATGCAATTTCTATCAATCACTACTTACATCTGCCCTACATTTAACCCGCTCCATTCATTATCTCCCCCCTTCCTTCCTCCCAGGGCTCTGTGCTGGTGAGCTTGCGCTTCCTGCAGACCGCCATGGATGCAGTGGCAGGGAATGAAAACACAGAGATTGAGACAGAAGGGTACTTGCTGGAGAAATCAGTGAAAGACACCGTCATGGAGTACATCGGACCCGTGATGAAGTTCCTCCTGCTTACGAACCAGGTGGAGGAAGGCGCTGCTACTGAAGGCGCAGCTCCAGCAGCTAAATAAACCATAAATGATGTACACACATGTAAATAATTTTTACACAGAGAAGGCAACTAATGAATGATAATTGATTATTTAAATCTGAAAACAGAATATGAATTTCACAGATATAGGAATAGTATTTTTTATTGTCCGATGACCGTCACAGAATAAGTAAATTTTTATTACATTACTGTACTTTCCCATTCAAATTCCATATGGTGAACTGATACCCCCTCTGTTAAACACACTGTATCAAGGGTGTAGGTTTCGCTTCCGTTGTTCTCATGCACTGTTCGTATGGTTACCCGCGAAAAGTAATGCACCAGAATTCGTTTAAAACCCACCTAATCGTGAAGGAGGCTAGTGATAAATGCGCTGACGGGAGTAAAGAAGGAAGTGGAATAAAAAGCGAAAATCTGCATAAGGATGTAGGTTGGGGTGGTGGATGGATCATACAAACATAGGTCTTTCCCCCAGGAGACTGGTGTTTGTGTCCCATGTAAAATGAAGTGAACTTTGAGTTATTTTAAGGTATGACGTCATGAGACATTAAGCACGTAACTTTTAAAGCACCCAACTGTATTTCTTTTCCTAACCTACGTAACTTTAAGTACGTAATATGACAACGCCCAATCATAACGTTTTTCCTAAACTTAACCAAATCGATAATTCCGTAGGATATCATACGAACAGTACCAGAGTATGAGGGTCCCCCATCTGAAAAGTTTTAGCATCAAACACTGAATTTTCTACATTCGCATCAATTTGTGATATAAACGTCTTCAATTTTGTGCTACTTTCATGTTTTTATTTGGGGGACAAATGCACATGTTCTAAATAGTGAGGGTGACCTGTCCCCTGCACCCCCCTCAACCCCCCACCCCCTCAATCTATGCCTATGTACTGTATAACATCAGAAAACATACTCACCCACATAAGTTATTGTAAACACATGATTTCAACTAAATTTGATTTTTAAAATTATTTCTCTGCTTTGTTTTTTGGTTTTGATGATAAGCCCTTTAATGTTATATTTGTTTACAGCTCCGCAAACACACAGACTCACTTCACTGCGTTCTTTGTCTTTTGAATGTCATGTGCATCGCTAATTGCATCCTCAAGAGTCTGTATCAAAAGCAGTAAAACACAAAAAATATTTTCAGTCTTATAAAACAAGGCTATGAAGCTGACTGTAGAGTGAAATGAGGCACAGTGCACTGCTCTGCAACAGGACTACCACATAATATAAAAGAAGCAGGGCCTTCTGGCAAATGTTTGGGGCCCCACGGAAAAAACATTTGGGGGAAAGGAGCCTCTGATGGCCACTCATTTTGGCTCATTTTACAATCCTAAAGCTCTGACCTCCCTTAACCCTCATAAAGGCACAATACAGTGCACCGCCACTGCACCAAAACCCCCCTCGGGCCCCTTCTAGCTACCGTATGACAGCTGGATACCGATATTTAGGACAGGGCCTCCTTTGCCTGGGGGCCCCCCAGAGGCAAGGATCATCACTGAACAAAAGTCTTATTAAAGTTTGAGGTCCCTAATTGCCTTATAGAGTGGAGTTACTTATTGCTTCTATTTTTTTTTAGACATTATCATACTTCACCTGTCAGATGTCACCGTCGCTAACAGGTGCTCTGAGTCGCTAATAGCTCCCTGCCTCTCTTGTCCCCATCAGTGAAAGGAATACAAAAGGATTATGAAGATAATCAATGTCAGTAATGCAGTGAAAGCCATCGAGTGTGTCCTCTGTTCTGACACCTTTGTTAAAGCTTTTAATCCCATTTGTTAATACTCAACCTGCTGTCCTTGCAGTTAGATACCTGCGTCAGGTGAATGTAAGATGCACAGTGAACTATGAGCCAAGGCTTTGTTTGCTTATGGAAATTAAGTACTGGAAAACATATATATATATATATATATATATATATATTATATATATATATATATATATATATATATATATATATATATATATATATATATATATATAATATTGAGATATAATTTTTCAAATTCAGATGAAGAATTTGTGTTCTTTCCCCATGTCCCCAGGCAGTTCAGTAAATATAAAAGGGAATTATTCCACACTTACTTTGTTTCTTTCTAAAAACACAATATTGGTTACCCTCTGAAATCTATTTCAAGATAGATAGATAGCCTTTATCGTCCCATGGGGAAATTTGTTTTCACAATCTGTCACACAAAACACCGCCAACAAACACCACCAAACATTGAACAACATATGAATACACACACAATGCACAAACACCACCACATTGACATTGAACAACCGACACATATATCAACCCATGTGAATAGCTTTATTAAAGGTCCTTATAAAAATATGTCTGTGTCTTGAGTGATTATCAGGGGATAGGCGGACTGCTTCTGACTCAAAACAAGTAGTACACCATATTTAGGTCTTAAATCACCAGTCAATCTCTCAGAGGCTTCCCATGTATTCTCCCTGCAAATTCTCTAATCTGTATATCTCAATAGCACCTCGATTCACTGGCCTATATTATTTGTGCATTGTCTTGTTGCTGTACTGTCTACCGTCATCACTGGATGCCCATTATTATTATTACAGTTGGTATAAACCTGTCAATAGCCAGAATAATAGAAAAACAAAAATGCTAATATGGAACAACAACACCAAGTCCACTGGCTTCAAACATTACTTGGACTGAGGCGTATTACAGTCATATCCCCCTGAGACCCTGTGTCCTCATATGAGGACATCACATCTTGGGTTTACTTGACCTTATAATTTATTCTATTCAGCTCAGACCTGTTGACCTCATTCGTGGACACTTTTTTGTGCCATCTACTGGTAGTAAGAGCACAATACACTCATCCGTGTAAAAACAAGATGGCAGTCTGCAGCCGACCCGAAACAAATGTGGACCAGGTCCAAAACCTGATCACATTTTATGGTTGAAACTTATTTATTTATAATCAATAATGTTTATAGTTTGATATGGCAACAACTTTTACCAATTTTAGCAACAGTAACTGGTAAAGACATATAAGAAGTACTCCTGTGAAGATACTGGGACTTTGTTATCATTGACAATATTTAGTTTTTTATACTTATCAGGTCCTACTGATCCCAAATAGCTAGGGGAATTTAAAAATGCGAACATACGTTTGGGTCTTAGGAGGATTTTTAGGAGGCTTATTCCAAGATGAAGTTGATTCTGTTTATTGAAAATTTGATATTAAATTAATAACTGACACCAGTGTGTCAGCAACAACCAAGGCAGCAGCTATAATATTAATCTTTCTTAAATTTATGTATTTAATTAAACAAAAGAACATGACACACATTCAGTGCACAGGGGACGATACAGATATAGAACAGCAAAAACAGAGCCAAGGGTATATCACACTAGACAAAAATATTAGAAAACATACAGCCTTTACAGCCATATAGGGAAAACAACAAAACTGACTTTTAATTTCAACTTCAACTTTATTTTTGCCCCTGGAGGACAATTACACAGCAAGTAAAAACACATAAAGGGCAGGGGGGAACACATGAGAATGTACATACTCAACAATCGGGGCAATGCAGGGCAGCATGCCAAATACAGTGAGCTGAAAAGCAGTAGACACTGGAATACAGCATTGCAATGTAAAGAAAATTGACTGTGTAAATGTAATGATTAGCAGCATCTGAAGTACAGGTGCTTAATTTACTTTTAAGAATACATTTTTCCAACATCATTATCAAATGCAATATCAAAAAAATATTTGTCTTCTATTTTGGGTTTTGGACATACCTGTCAAGTTTTGGATTTGAAAATAAGGGAAATTTTTCCGCGCCCACCGCCACAGCTCGGTTGTCCAGGTACTACTGGGCAGTCATGACACCAACGAAAGAGGAAATTACTGGACCTGGAGTTGGACTTCTGTGTCGCCAGTAAGCCGTTATCCCACATTGCCCACAGCAAAACCCATCCCTGGTTGTACAGGAAATCTAAAATAACCACTTGTCAACCAGACCCGCTGTCGACACTAACCTATTAGTTAATTAGTAGTTAACTTATTAGTAGTCTAACATGAATGCATTGAGTAGTGGGAGCATTATTTGATAGGATGTTATTGGACTATCAAAATATGCTACCCCTGAAATATTGATTAAAAATGTTAAAATGACATGTCTAAATATGCTGCCATTAATCCTACAGTGGCAGTGAGGTGATTAGTAGTCTTACATGAATGCATTGAGTAGTGGGAGCATCATTTGATAGGGTGGACAGGCATGCTACACACTGTTAGCTTAGTTTATTTAATTTTACTGAAACCTTGAGCACCAGAGAAGACCATTAGTCAAGTTATGAATATTGTTTAAACAGGATAAAGTGGTGTTGTGTCGGTATGCTGGGTGCCGTTATCCTCAGGTGCTGAGAAACGAACCCGATCTCACTCTGAAGTTGTCGAAATCTGGCACTTTGGCAGTGACTTGTGACGTCAGAGACCAAACGAAAAAGGTGTCCTTTAATGTCAGCATGATACGTGGCCATTTGCGATATAGTCTAACAGCACCCGGCAGTGTCAGGGTGCTGAGCGGTGAAAGTCCAAGTGCAAGTCCAAGGCTGGTGAATGGACCCAACAAACACTGATCTTCATCCCGGAGAGCAGTGATTGCGTCCCATACGGTTCTATAGCCAAACCCTGTACTTTTTTCCTAAACCCAACCATGTGTGTTTGCTGCTGAAGGGGAAAAAAGTCAATTTACGGTGTTGTGCTGATGTAGTGCATTTATTTTGAAAGAGACTGTAAGTAAACATTAAATTTCCTGTGAAAACAGAAGTGTATTTTGTAAGAAGACAATGTGTGTAACAGACAGAACTTGACACGGTGTCCCAGGATGTCAACAACCAAAGCAGCCAGGGTACCTTTCATGTTGTATGTGGATGTGGAAAGTCCATGATCAAACGTCAATATGTAACGAGGTCGGAGTGAGAATGTGTTGGAGCAACAAGTGTCATTAACATAACACATAACTGATATGTTTTTTGAAGTCTAATTTTACACTAGTAACATTCATACTGCTTCAACTAAACAATTTGATTATATTTCGATTTATTTATTTATTTGAATATTCATCAGAGAAAGTGCAGTGCGTGTTTGTGCTGTTTTTAAATTCCTGCATGTAGTGACTGGCAAAGTGGCCTCATATTTATAAGTATTTTTGAATGACAAGGTTTTTGTGAAGAACCATTTAGACACTTATCACTCACAAACCAATTGCAACAGCCCTGTGCCATGACTTGTGAAATAGAGACAGCATCTCTTTAAAACATGGCACGTCTGGCTCTGTTATTATTTTGGGGATGCAGCGAGAAACATATTTTCCTACTGGGGAGTCAGCTGGGTCAAAATAAAATTAATCTGCCTGCGTAGATACAGACGCGATGACGTTGTCGTTACGTGTCGGGACGACGGCGCGCTCTCTGATATTCGATTCACTCTCGGGATCCGGCCATTTTGAACCGCACTCTTATAAACGGCGTTCAAAACGTGCATATAATCTGTCAGTTACGTTATTTGAAATTATCTCCTGACGAACGCTTTAGGATACTTGTTTTAGCTAGTTTAATGGTATATCATTCACAAGTACCTCAGTTAAAGAGGTGTTTCAAATCTTCCAGAGTGACTGTCACGCCCAGTAAGGAGCCGTTCAGAGTAAACGAATCATTTACCAGTCACGTACTCCTCTAACTGTTGCAGCTGCCCGGAAAGCTAGTTTTAGACAGCTGGCTAGCCGCAGCTAGTTGGACAACAGCGACTCGCTTCATCAGCTTTTGTATTCACCTACTGTATTTACAAAAAGACCATCCAGTGCATAAACAGCAAGTGGAGGGACATTTACCAAAACTGAGAGGTAGGTGGGCAACAGAGACATTATGTGACTTCATTTGCTGTTTGCAGTATGTCACACTGTTGGGCAAAACACCAACAGGGCGCTAACTGACAACTAAAGTGACAAAATCGTCATCAACCGATGGCTGAACGCTATTGTTATATCTAAAAGTATCGCAGTATTGTTCAGTGGCAATCTTATTATGCTAGTAGCTAGCTTAGCACGGTCGCTTCCCTTGTGTTTTAGCTAGCTGAACGAACTTAGTGGCGTTGAATAGTTCTCTGGGGTATTGGAGCCATTGTTTTGGGTTTGTTTGGGCTCGTATGTAAAGCTAACGTTATAGGACGTGGGTAGCAAGCTAGCTCTTGTAACACAGGCCTCGGGTTTTGCCGTTGTGTTTCTGTATTTACGTCTACTCTGTATTTAGCCTGTTATACTAATGCTCACAGGCTAATGCAATACCACATACACGGTGCTGAATATCACTGACATGTTGGAGCCAAACAGTAAGTTTAGTTCAACTGGGTGAGGTCAACAACACTAGAATGGGATGTTCTGATTGTACTGGGGCTTTTCCAGTCTGATACCACATGGTGGCGCTGGTGCATAGTGAGACCAGGGCTATATTAGCCTGATTACTTGTTTACTGAATCATGACTGAAGGGAGTGGATGATGTGGCACGTAGTGAGGAAGATCTTCCCACTAATGTTGCTGATATTTGTCCAGTCATCTCTGAAGCAATTGCTAGCTCTTTATTTTAAGGTATATGAGACAGATGTTAGTATGAGCACCTTCTATACCCCTTTGCTTAGCCAGCTCTACATAGATGACTTTAAGTTCTTGGTTGATGAAACGTCACATTTCTATGGCATGAATGCAGATTCCTTCCAGGTCCTATGTGTCACATTGGACAATTAAGGTTAGGAAGCATGATGGTTTATGCATCCTACATGGCTAGATAGAAGGAAGCTGCAGATGTGCTGCTCATGCTGACATTAGTGCATCTCATACTTTAACATCTGCACATCTCAACGCAACATGTGAATATACATATTTAGCGTTGATTATTTTCCCACCCACCTCACACATCAACACACCTTGGGAGTCTTTTCTTAGTTGAGGTTTACAGATTTTTTTGAAACTGTTTCTAAAATATGTTGTGTGAACATGTTATGTTACCGATTTTGATCGATTTTGTGTTTGGTCACAGTTTTCCAGAGAAGAAATGGAAGGAGACGACGGCAGTTTTCCTCCAGATTCGTCGGATGATCACTCGCAAAGAGGAAGTGTTGCTTCTTCTGCAACCCTTTCACGTGGTACGGTGCAGCAAGTATTTATGTAACTTATGGAGGATAAAATCACTCCTCAGTGTTTTCTTACATGCATTATTTTTATCTCCAGCAAATTAAAGGACCAGTGTAGGATTTAGGAAGATATGTTGGCAGAAACAGAACATGATATAATAAGTATTTTTTTTGTTTTTTTGTGTATAATGACCAATTTGTAGTCGTGTTTCTGTAACCTTAGAATGAGCTGTTTATATCTGCATAGGGAGCAATTTTACCAGTTGAAATCACTGGGCCCTTTTGTTTTAAAGAGGAGGAGATCTCCCGAACCCTCCAAACAATGAAAACTGAAGGAATTCTAACCAGGAGATGTTTCAGCTTGTTGCAATCTGCAATGCTCACAGCTACAAGCCACTAAATCCCTCTACATCTTACAGTCTTGACCTGTAACTTCAAAGAAAGTGTCAGTTTATATGTGTTGTTTTTCTTGGCTGACTCATCTTTGTATTGTTATTTGTGTTTGCTCTCCTAGCTCAAGATGTACTTATATACCTCTGTGGTGACAGCGCAGTACACTTATCAGTAGAAGGGCTTGGCAGCGTCTCTGTGCAGGAGTTGGGCCGCATTGTTCGTGAGGCTCTCCATATTCCTGATTCTACACAGGATGCTTTTGCCTTCTGGCTTTGTTCTCCACTGCTCGGTAAGAACCTTGACCCACACTTTATACGCTCATAAATGCTGCAACACTTCTCTTATATGACATTTCTGGCAGGATGTTAGGCAGGATATGTGTCTATAGTCCTTAAAAAGCCTCAGTTGGACAGCAGTAATACAGAACTGTAGCTCTTTAATTAGAAATAAAATGGTACAAGCAGGTTCAATACAGTAGATTTAATTTATCTGTTCAACTGTTTAAATAGCATCAGGTCCTTAACAGAAAATTAATAGGCTTTACTTTGTGGCTTTGCCTTTGAAATTTACTGTCTAAATGGTTGTACCATACTTTGATGTAAGCCGCTCCAGTATCACAAAAGCAAAGGGCACAAGAGCAGGAAATAGACACATCTCACTGTGTTACATTTGCCTCCTCCTCTCTCCTCAGAATTGCAGCTAAAGGCAAGGCATCAACCATACAAACTGTGTCGGCAGTGGCAGGACCTGCTGTATCGCTTCACTGAGGCCTCAGAGGAAGACATTTCACAAGGTGAGAGTTTATGTCTTGTGTTTAGCTGTTCGGCTTTTGCAGCAAGCAATTTTTTTTCCCATAGTTGTCTGAGCAAGAAACCTGGTAAGGTAAGGATTAGAGGACTTGGGTTATAGAGCCATGTTTTTGCTGGAGAAACATGATGTCTTGGCTGTGTATACCGTTAACCTGGTTTCTAACATAATTCTTACAAGAGCACATGACACATTGTGTGTGACAAAGACACAAAACAGGGAAAGAGTGGCAGCAGTAGCAGTGCAGAGCAATGAAGGGAAACATCATTACTTTTAGCTATGTTCAGTAAATCCACAGTTGGAGTAGAAATGAAACTGGAATGAGGTAGTCTATTTCCTGTGACTGTAGCCCTCTACACAGAGATCCTGCAATACTACTGCAATGAAGACCCTTCCTTATGCCAGCTTTGTTTATACTGAACCAAACAATGCTGGTATAATACCACCCCAGTGTGTGATTCTTAAGCCCCTTTTACACTGCCAGATTTTCGGCGAATATTGGGCCATTTTGCAGGCAAGCTGCGAGTGTTTAAAGCCGGATTGGCGAGTTCATCCGAGTGAATTAACAGGAAACAGTTGATAGCAGGAATTAGCAAGCAGCTAGTAGCAAGAGGGAAACGCAAACCTGACAGACACTTTAAAGATGAGCAACTGGGGAGACAAGGAATTGCGCGCCCTCCTTGTCCTCACAAACGAAGAGGCCATTAACCGTCAAATGAAGGGAATGGTGAAGGACGGGACGACTTATGAGAGAATCGCTTAAGGACTGACTAGCCATGGCTTCCCTCGGAGCAAAGCGCGAGTCATTAGTGACGTCACACGCTGAGCTACACGTTTTGTTACTTGCTCATGCCCCCCATTGCCCCGAAAAAGGCACATTCTGTATGAACAAAAGTAGGCAGGCGGCATTTTGCTGCACTCCCCGATTTTGTTTTTATACTGCCAATGCTGAAAAAAGACTGATTGGGCTTTCCTGCAAATTTGCACAATTCCTATTTAAAAAGGGCTTTAGATAGCATGCCGGCATTCTGGAAGCAAAACAGGCAGGATGTGTAACACAACGGTGCCGGCCTTTAGCATGACATATAACATACACATTGGGCAATGCTCTCTAAACAGTGACAATGGCATAACATGGCAATAGCAATCATTTACCCTGTTATATGGTTTGTGATCTTATCGTCTGCTTGGAAGGTAAGGAGCTCCTGGACCTCACTGTCTCTCAAATTTGCGGACATTTTCAGTCGCTGTTCTTCATTGAGTTAGTTACTAACTGCTACTAGCTGCTTTTAAAACTCCCAGTGGTGGATCACACGCCTGTCCCTTCATTAAAAAACTCCTATCAAAAAACAACTAAAAGGCTACATCTTCTTTAAATGAATTTATTATGCTTTTCCTTATTTTTTCATCATATATATAATGTTACAGTGTCAGGTGTTCATATTAGATGTGGCCACTTTCAAACAATGAGGGTCAGGCTGGCTACATGATGACATCAGGTAAACATCTTCGTCGCTGATGTTGTAAATTTCCCCCTCATTTAGGCTCATATTCCTGCTGCATGTGTGGTGGGACGATTTTGGTTTAGAAGCTTTTATTAGTGGTTTTTCAATGTAGAAAGCGCTGCCACAGCACGGTTGCGATGACGATGCAGAGACGCCGCGATGCAGAAGATCAGACACACTGCCAACTGGACTTTTTCAAGAGGAGGGCTTAAAGAGACAGGCACTGAAATGGAGCAGTTCAGATGGAGGATGAATGGAGGAGTTCCAGCCCAGACAGCATGAGGAACATTAAAACGTGTAAACATGTTCTAATCGAAACCCAATGAGCATAACAGGTCCTGTATAACTCTGTGCCATAACATACTGTATCTGTAAATATCAGCAAGTTATCGCAGTGCAATTACAGTACATTCTCTGGTTTCCTGCTTTAAGCGTCTTGTTCTCAGTAACCTGGTTTCAAAAAACAGTGCATGTGTTTGTATGCCAAGCACAGCCGGTTTCTTTTTCTGCAGCCGTTCCCCGTGGATTTATAGCTTACTTCCAAATTGTCGTGCTTAGCAGCTCACTCAGGGTGAAAGTGCTATCAGGTTTGTTTGGAATAAATAAAAGGAAATAGAGTTGGCGCGATAAGCAATAAACACCTGTGGCTGAACAAGCAAAGTAAAAGCTGGAACATGTAGAAAGTCAGCATGAAGAGAAACCCCCTGGAGAAAGAGAGTGGAAAAGAGATTACTCTTGCTGCATTTTAGTGAATATTTCCCAGAAAAATAATATAGGAGTAGATGTCGTTGGCTCTTGAGACATTTTTACCCTTAAGTCTTCACATCATACAATTTTTTTAGCACTCACTAGGATGAGGGTTATTCAGCTAATCCGAACATTGTAGCAGTGTTCACAGCATGTTGCCAAATCCTGTCCGAATGGAAAAACCAGAACAGTTGCATCATATCTTTTAAAAGCAGGTCCAAGCCTGTCACAGGTAACAGTATTATTGTCACCAAACCATCAGTTGTGTTTTTAAAATTTTAAAGTTAGTTGATCTAAGTAGAGCTGAAACAATTGATTAAAAGAAAATTATTAGGCAACAGTTTTGACAAACGATGAACTGTTTCAGTTATTCTTCAAATAGAAATGATCTCGACCAGCTTCTCAAATGTGGAGTTTTTTTTTGTTTTGTTTGTTTTTTCCCTTTATCATGTGAAATTTAAAAATCTTTGGATTTTGGACAGATGGTTGGATGACACAAGCAATTTGAAAATGTTACCCTGGGCTCAAGGAAATTGTGATGGCCATTTTTTATCCATTTAATCTCATTTTATAGATCTGTTAATCAAGAAAATGATCAGATATTTAATTCAGAATAAAAATAATTATTTACAACTGGGGGTGGGAGAAAAAAATCGATTCACTTATGTATAAATATAAAACAAAACACACTAATTGGTTTAACCAGCTAATATTTCTGGTGCCGACTAGTGAAGGGGTAGACATTTAATCGTTTAGAGGACTACTCATGCGCATCCCTAGCAAGTATACAAGTCTAATGCACCAATCCGATGCCACGTGATATTTTACTAAACTTTAAAGTAGTTTCACACCTGGATAAAACAGCAGGTTTCCTGGAATTCTTTGCTAGAACAGTAGTGTAAACAGCAAATTGTGCTGTTGGGCCTTTGGCAGCTACTGTTGTAGAGCGTTAAAGAAGAACTGATAATCGCAAAACTTTAATGAATTAAAGTTGTATGGCAGTCATTCTCTTTATGTATTTGTTCATGTTTTACAGAGGGTTTAACCTGAGTGGTTATTTTTTATCCAGTGGTATCAGATTGGTACCCGTTATCTGCTGATGCACAACATCAGGATTGTGAATCGTTATCAGGATCACATCTCTAATTTTTTCTCATTTTTATTTCTCTGTTAACTTTATTACCCACAATGGACTTCTAGTGACAATTTTGAATAAGTTGTTAATGAGGTGTCAGGCAGTGACTCAGTGTCTGATGTTATTTGTCATTACTTGACAGTCAAAGTACAACAACCCACACTTGTCCTTTTAGAAGAACTGGTGACACTGCTGCACAGTACATTTCCATAAAACCTAGAACACAACAGGGACAGCTTACCACAAATAAAACAACAAATATTGCATAATCACTTAAAGGCTGTTGTGTTTCTTTTGTAGAGTAGATGGGGTTTCCACACACAGAATAGGACTCTGAGGCGGAGCAGAGTGGGTTAGCGGGGGCCATAGTGTTTGTCTTTGTACCCTCACTCCTCCACCCTGGATGCTGGAGCTGAATCTCACCCAGTGATGATTGGAGGAACAGAAAATCCTAACGCACCACTGTCCTGTGCTTTCTCCTCAGATGAACCATGTCTCCAGTACCGTCGCAATGTGTTTTACCCTAAATCGAAAGAGCTGCAGGTACTGTTAACCTTAACTCTCTGTCAGAACATCCATTAATTTGACATTTGAGTAAATTATTAAGACATTGTTCAGTGGGTACTTCGAGTCTTAAAGTTTAGTGAACCCGACCCACACAATGCTCAGTGGGCTTCAATATAGATTTTTGGTAAATGTTAGGGATGTTCGATATTGGCTTTTTTACCGATATCCAATATACCGATATTGTCCAACTCTTAATTTCCGATACCAATATCAACTGATACCGATAAATGCGGGGTCCCCCCTCTCAGAAAAAAAAATAAAAGAAAACTAAATCATTTTAGGTAACTAACTTTACACATATTACAAACAAACAAAGATATCTCAAAAACTATACACCACATCTCTCATATTTTGACATTTTGAGTAAGAGGAGAAGTAGCTGAAGAGTTTGATATATAATATGTGCATGCTGTGTAAAAGTTGTTTCATTAAAAAAGTAAAAACCGATACCGATAATTTCCAATATTACATTTTAATGCCAATATCGGCCGATAATATCGGTAGGCCGATAATATCGGACATCTCTAGTAAATGTCTAGAAGTTCGGTGTCTTTTCTATTCAAAGATGTCGTCCTCAGAATGACTAATATTCCTGATAACTGATGGGTAATTGTCTTTGTCTCACTCCCGAGCAGATAGATGATGAGGGTGTGCTGAGGCTCCTGTATGAGGAGGCCCGGGACAACATTCTCACAGGTCGATACCCCTGCGATCCCGAGCACTGGGCGACTCTCGGAGCCTTGTCTCTTGTTCTTGATGAGGGAACTGGTCTCGACGGCCAACAGTTTACTTCGACTATAAGGTAAGTTAGAAAGGTTGGTCATGGATGTGGGTTTTAAATGATGTTTTTCTTTCTGAATTCTGTACATGATCACATCACTGACCCTTCAGTTTCTCTTAAAGGAATAGTTTTACATTTTTGGGGGTTTGATTAGTCGCTTAGATGAGTGGATCGATACCACTCAGTGTGTTTTTGTCTTTGGTCAGAGCCATTTAGATGTTTCCCTCTGCTTCCAGCCTTTATGCTAAAAACAGCCACTAGGCCATCTCCTGGCTGTAGCTTCCTTTTTTTTTAAATGGATACAGAAAAGCTTTCCCTCAAGAGCATTTCCATATGGTATCACTGATTTGCATTGCTGTCGTAAAGACAACTGGATTGCTTACTGTTTTCCTCAGAGCCTAGCAACTACTAGGAGTGGGAATCACCAGAGGCCCCACGATACGATAATATCACGATACAATATTATTGCAATTTTAAATGTGTTGCGATATGCTGAGTATTGCAATGAAATATATTGCAATACACTGCGATTTATTACCTTTCTTCAGTGACAAATTATGTTTCCAAAGGAAAACTTTGCCAACATCAACAGTTTTATCAAATTAGATAAAATACGATATGATATTGCCACACAAAACTATCGCGATTCTATGCTGTATTCATTTTTCCCCCCACCCTTAGCAACAACCAACAACACAGGACAGACTGCATTTTGTTTTCCACAGTTACGGTTACAAAAAAGTTCATGTAATATAGCAAAAAGCCAAGCTAGCCCTCTGAGTTAATTCATGCTAACTATGGATTTTTGCTGACACTTGATGTCAAAAAAATGTTAGAGGCTGTTTCGTGTTAAGTTGCTGTGAGCTGTAAATTCACGACTTCTAATTTTATCTTGGAGCCTGACTGAGCAAAACATCCACCTCCATCTCCGTCTCACTCAGACTCACCCTGGGCGCGGGCCTGCTGCTGCCTGCACTAGAGAGCAGCGTGAAAGCGAGAAGCGCTCACTCTTGAGACATTAAAAATCTCAGTCGACTAAGAGGTCTCTGACTGATGATTCAAATCTCTGACTTTTAGAGGGACGTCCTAGAAATCAACATTTTTTTCAAAATGGTAAGTTCAGAATGTTAAATATTTCATGCTGTGTAATCTGAGAACTGGAGGGATGCAGAAGAAAGAACAGGTGAGCCATATGATGGAGACTCAAAGTTAGATGCTAGTTCGTCAACAGATGTCACAAAATAATCATCGAATGCACTTACAATCTTTTCAGCTTCAGCAATAATGGTGCCTTGTACAGAAATTAGAATGTTGTCATTTTTATTCTTTTCATATTCAGCAGTAGTAACTTTGATCGTCTGCTGTAGTGTTTTGGATTTAAAAGTGGTTTGAGTGATTGCGTTTGAAAATAGGCAGCACTGGTTCAGTAGAGCATTTGTTTTTGATCCCTATGAAACGTGTCTTGGTTTTAGTCGTTGTAGATTTTCAGAATTTGACCATGGTAATTTGGGCTGTCGAGATTGTATATAGTAGGCAATGGTATAGTTTTTGCAAGTGGTTTCCGCTCTGTGATAAAATTGACGCAGGATTTGCTCTGGGTTTTTGGATGACAATTCGTTGCTCCAATCAATATCTCTAGTTAAAGCGTAACAAAACTTGTCTGTTTCCACTTTAACAGACTTGAGTGTTGTCTTCTCATTTAAGTTACAACAAGAAAGCTAAATTGCGGTATTCCCTTTTAAGCAAGTTATCCTGTTTTGAAGTTAATTATGGATTTCGTCTAAAGTTGACATTGAAATATCTTACTGAAATCAAAACTGCATTTGAAAAACAGGAATTCATTGAACTGTATAACTGTGGTGTAACCATAAGCACTTGCACGGATGTTAACTTGACAATGAGCCTGTTTTCTGGTAAGATCATCGACACACACAGCACTCTATTCATCACATGATCCCACTTGACTTTGTGTCCTTCTGGCTGCAGCACTTGCTTAAATGGGCATTTTGTGAAGTTTACGGTTGCCACGGTTATAGTTCACCTTTTTTAGAAAATGAAGAAGTGTGTACTGGGCCCTGCTGTTAATCAGACGGTGAGAGGCCGCCGCGCTTAACTTAATGCACTAAGAAAAATCGACATTGTAAAAAAAAGCCCAACCAAACTCATGTCCCTCAGCCCACATATTCTAAAGGGCAGCTGGTAAATTGAGCAGTTTCAAGTACTTCGGTACAATCAGAGACAGCATGTTGCAATTTGATGGCAATCCTCAGGCATTGTGAGAAAAGGTCAACACTTCTTTTGTTTGAGGGGGGTTGATTTTTTTTTTTCTTTTGTAATGTTGTTCATATTGTGCCACAGCAGCGCTTTTGTGGCACTTGTTGGTTTTTAAGTGCTGAGTACAAGAATGCACAAAATGGCATTTTTGATTGGAGTGGGATGATTGTGGGAATGTGTCTTTTGTTTCTTTCTAAAGCCTTTTGAGACTTGATTGTGATTAAATGTCTGAGATTAGAGGTACTTGATGGGGCCCTATATATCACAGCACATATGATACAGCAAACTAAAGGCGTGTAGTTACTGTTCTTATTTTAGCTGCTTACACAACAGGCTGCCTACAGTCAGTAGTGACATACTTTTGAATAGATATTTCTGAGGAAGTCTCATATTTGTTTGCTAATGTAATTGTAATAATATCCTAGTTTGTGTCTCTTCTTCTCTTTTTACAGCTTCATAAAGAAACCTCCCTTTATTTGGTGTTCAAAATGAAAACAAATATTGGGACTTCATCCAAAAGCCTAAAGTCACTTCTTGTTTCTCTCTGACCATAAACCGCCGTAATGTTAGCCGCTTTTCCCTCAAGGAAATGAGAAAAGACAAGTTCATGTTCATGTTCAACAATACAGTCGACTCAAATCCTCAAATTATGCTTTGATTGGACTATTGTGGAGGAGACAAACACTTGCTTGATAATCTTGATATCTATGAATGGAATCATGCTTTCTGTTGTAATTACTGGTTGCAGATTGCATTTTAGCCCGAGCAGTTCTTTCCAGAGGATCTCAAAGTAATCATGTGTTGACATCTTGTGTGACACCGAAAACAGAAGCTGTCACACTTCTTTTTTGGTCATAATGGGAATGGTAGTGGGGCAGAGGTCAGAACTCCAGCAGCACACACGCACTGTAAAAAAAATGTAATTGTGAGACCAGTGTGTTTCATCTTGTGGCCGTCATCAGGGTAAATATCAACATATTACAGAGGACATTTAAATGGGATGATTGAGGAGAGGAAAGAATCTATAGCAGGGTATGAAAATAACTTTTTTTCACCAACAGGATCTCTGTAGTTCAGTCTGCACACACACTTGCTCCACGCTGAGCTATTGTCTCAAAATTAATGTGTGAGGCAGTAAAGTTAATGCAGTAACAAGTGGGCGTGTATGGTGTGTGTGTGTGCGCATGTTTTTGTTGATGGTTGTTGGTTAGAATTTGGTAAACTTTGACCACATTCAAAATGAATAAGGTTCTGTGGCCAATAGCGTTGTCCCTGACGTCTCTTCCTGTCCCGGGTGTTATTTTGAGACCTTGATTTGTAGCATTGTTGTTTACAACACCTGTAGAAGTGAAGAAACCAGATGATTTAAGCAGAAATGTATAATGGCACAGTACAGTAGCACATGAGTATTGCACTGATGCAAGAGGTTGTTCCAGCATCCAGTCATATGCACATATAAAGATGCACTTAATGCATTTATTTGCTCTCCACAGAGAGAAGAAGCTGTCCTCTTTTCTGCCTGCACACGTTGTCATGGGGAGCGGAGGTTTGCTCTCCACTCTGAGAGGGAAGTCGAGCCGTCAGGCAGGGCTGGAGCAGAACCTTTTGGAGGAGTACAGAAAAATCAGCACATCTGTTGGAAACCTCGCTGAGCCCACACAGCTCCTACACCAGTACCTCAACAAGTGTCACACTCTGCCTTATTATGGGTAAGAACTTGTGTAATGAGCCACTCATACTCCACAAGAGTTAGTTTTACCTCAGATCACTTTGTGTTAAGTATAATTGACATTAACTACACAAACAGGTGCGCCTTCTTCTCTGGGGAGATTGATAAACCAGTGCAAGGGATTCTCCAGAGGGCCAAACGCAAAGCGGTCAATGTTGGGATCTGCCTGGAGGGAGTTTATGTGATGGATGTCAAAGAAAAGGTGAGTGCTGCGTTGTCTTTGGTTGACAGCTCTGTAAAACACCAACACAATAGCCATTTTCACAGAGATCCCACAAAACTGCTGCAACAAAGACCCTTTATCACGCTGGCTTTGTATTTTTTACACAGAATCAAACAACGCCGTCACAATGCCATAGCATGATGACGTTTCAGAGGCGTGACAGCGTGACATATAACACGACAAAGTCCTTGTCTAGTGTGACATTTAACATACACATCAACGGCGCTTTTTAAACATTAACAATAGGTTTGTTTGAGATGTTTGAGGCTGCAGCAGGGGGTGGTGACACAAAGCTGAGGTGCACACTGCAGGAATGTTGAAAGCCATTTTCATTTCTGATGAAAACTAACCTGAGTTCTCTCAACACTTTTCCTTGCAGCATGTGCTGCTCGGCCTGCATTTCAATGAGCTTTCCTGGGACCACAGCTACCCTGAGGATCAGGGCGACTCACACATTCTGTGGCTGGAGTTTGATGGGGATGAAGACGGCACTCCTGTCAACAAGTTGCTAAAGATCTACTCAAAACAGGTAAGAAAATATTTTGTGAAACTGAGATTATATTTAACGCCGTACGCACATTACCTTAGACCTGTTAAGTGTGTTGTTGGTCGCTTTTTTGGGGTCGCACCTGTCGTGGTCGGCAACTCTGCATCTTTGCTGGAGTTTGAACATCAATTTAAGAACGCCTTGCTGCTGCGACAGATGTAGTCCTTTTAAGTGTGTCTCACTTCAAATGTTTTCAACAAGCAGAGAGAATATGCAGCCGTCTCTAGAGAGCGCACTGCATCTGGTGTTTGTGAGAGAGAGCTCCAGGATCGGGTGCAGCTGCTGTGCCCATTTGTTCCTACCGGAGCAGAACACTCGATATTAGTGTCGAAACCGAATAGATTTCAAATATTTTTCTGTACTTACTTGCACATCATCTTTGTTCAGTGATTGTTCGGTTTGAAAAAGACTGTCTCAGCCAACAGATGGTGAAGAGATGTTACATAATGATCGAGGCAGAAATACATAATCACACCAGGCTCTAATCCAAGGCTGGCAATGTGACCCTTTATGTGCCTGCAGTTCAGTAATGGACCATCGAGAAGTAAAGTACAGCTGTTCATTATGTATATGTTTGAAGCTCGAAGTCAAAGGGCCAGTTTGGATTTTTCTGAAGTAGTGGTGTATGAGGTACTTATCTATAGCCAGTGTATTAACCACAATAGATGGCGGTTGGCATTCCTCCAGTATGGAGAAGTAGGCAGGAGTGCTGCCATGGAAGCTAAACAATGTACTGTTGTGCATGAGGGCAGCAGCAAAATGTATTTTAGCCACCTTAAAAAAATCAATATCAGTTAAAGTGTATGCTATATTTAGAATATTTCCACTGTTTTACCTTGCCGACAGACAGACCTTTATGTGATGGGGAACTGAAGTGACGTGTGTGCTCTTTTCAAAGCCGCCAGACAGAAACAGTTCAATCAGGAGAGACTCGTTCTGAGAGAAAAGAGTATTTATTTACATGTGCACATAATTGTGAGACAAGAGAAAAGTCTTTGGTGATCAGACC
Organism: Epinephelus cyanopodus; assembly: GCA_026686955.1. Lineage (NCBI taxonomy): Eukaryota > Metazoa > Chordata > Actinopteri > Perciformes > Serranidae > Epinephelus > Epinephelus cyanopodus. The sequence goes on from CM048924.1 coordinate 21,270,606, forward strand.
CTGTCGTGATGTCATCTATTCCAGGAGGATGGTAAAGACGGATTAGATCAGGGAACCCCTTTTATGGAGTCTAGATGCTGGTGGTGGTAACGATGATGGATGTGAAGGAGAATGGGCTTTGATGAGGTTGTCCTGTGCTCTTGATAAGGTGACTTGACGTGAATGGGGTGAAGGAGGAGGGCGCCTAAAATGACAGCTGGCAGGAGCAGAGAGGAAAACAGATTTAAAGTTTGGCAGCAGCAACATGAATGGCTGAAGGGGATCGTGACAAAGCCTGATGGGCTAACCAGGAGACGAAACACCCCGAGTCAGCTGATTGGTGGGAGTGGGATGGAGATAGAATGGATATAGCATAAAGAAAATCTTCCTGATTTAACTTATGCTAAGCTTTGTTAATTCTACATTTCAGAATACGGGAGCTACTGGTCTACTGCTGCCTCGATCGGTTAGTTTGTTTGTGTTATTGTGTGACTTTGGTGTTTTAAAGGGTTAGTTTGAATACAACCAAAGTCACGCAATAACACAAACAAAATAATCAATCAAGGCAGTGGTAGAGGAGAAGCTCCTGTGTTCTGCAAGGTAAAATTACCGTTTTTGTCAAAGTAGTCTGGTGGATTTGAAGAGAGCATAGATAATGTCTAGTTAGGGGGCATGGGTTTAAGGGAGTTCTAAGAACCCCAGAGAGGGTGTAAAAAAAAATATGACCAAAAGGAGTAGAGCTTTGGGCAACAGAAAAACAGAAAATAATTTCTTCAGCTTGGCCCTAGAGTAGTGAGTTTTGTAAACCACAACATAGCACATGGTGATGCTGATCCCTGGTGTTACAATGTGCCAATCCGAGATATCTCTCAAAATTTTACATTTGTGGGGTTTTTTTTTTGTGTGTGTCAAACAGGCAGAGCTCATGAGCGGCTTCATTGAGTTCTGCGTGGAGCTGAAGTCTGCGTCCGAGGGAGGAGCTGCGGCCGATACGGACGGTGAGGCAGGTCAGTCTCAGCAGCCTGCCGAGCAAGACGGCAGCAGCAAGAACGGACGTGGAGGACGACGCGGGATGCTGCAGAGGCAAGGCAGTGTCGTGTGCAGCCGGGTCCATTCACTTAACACCATCAGCTACGTGGACAATGGTGAGTCTCGTGGTTACGTTGAGTCATCCAGGCCTGCTTAACGATCTCCCTCACCTGTAGTAACAACTTTTCAATATTTCTCCCATCGTTTTTCAGGAAAAGAAATCAAACGCTTGAAGCCGAAGAGAGCCGCGTCCTTCTTCACCCGACAGGCGTCTGCAACCACGTACTCTGCTGTGCAAGCGACGGAGAGCCTGGAGCAGGGTTAAACTCACTGATCAGCCACGCCTCTCTCTCAAAGACCAAACCTGAACATTTTACACTGAGATTTAAAGACTTGATACAAGCTTGAGACATTTAACTGATAATATATTAACATGCAAAGGACCAAGCGAGGGATCTAAGTGTGAATGACGATATTTATCTGTTGAAGTTATGTATATTAAGAGAGTACAGTAATGTGAAAAACAAAATGATCTATTAACCGCTATGCTTCCAAGGTTAAACTGAAGTGGCTGTTCATTAGATGGCCTTACATGTAGAGAATATAGCATTATGTGAGCACCATACGATGGGCCTCCTTCATGAGACAAGCCTTAGAGAACTCCTCAGTCATCGACTCCAGCTGATGACTGTACGGTATCTCTTTCTGCAGTGCTCTGGAGCTGCGTTTACTCTTCGTAGTCAAACATGTTAAACCTCACCAGAGTATAACCACTGCATTACCTCTTTTTACTCTGACTTGGGGTTGAACACCGAGAATATCCCCACCTAACATTTTGTAAGAGTTGCCACAAACTCTTTACAGTCAGCATGACAAGCACTTTCAGGGGACGATTCGGGGGCGTGTTCCCACTTCTCTGCTTCTTCAAACTGCCAGTGCCTTGTTCTCATGAAAGGGTGAAGACACTTTAGAAACACACTGGTAGAAACACTTAGCGGTTGGCGTTATTGATCAAAGGAGTCCGTATGGGAGCACCTTTTCTGTGTTGTGCAAGGTTCTTGTAAGTACATCCTTACTTAAAGTTTGACCGCATTAATACATGCTGATATTTGCAGCTGATTAGCCTGAATGTAGACTAAACATGGACGATAACAGGATAACATTTTACAGCATCGAGCTGTAGAGGCTAAAAGTAGTAAAAAATCAAATTGGAGTCACAAAACACCCAAACCAAACAGTAAAAAGAAGTAAAAATGAATCCACTTAAAGCTCCTGTCGAGCAAATAAAGGTTGACTTTGGTATTTTTCAACCTGGATCCTATTTTCCCATGTTTTTGTTTAAACATATTCATTGTTGAACGTGAGTGCTGCAGGCAGCGCCCACAAAACGGGCTGCAGTGTCACCACTCGGGGCATTTGTACACTGTCAATTTAAAGCTCGTTTTTGTCAGTGACAGGCTCAGATTGTTGTTAGGTGTCTGTCAACATTATGGAAAGGATCCCTACAGGGATAGATCTTTTTGTTATAATGTAGGATCCTTTTTGTTTCATCATAAATGATAAATGACTCTAAAATCGCCGGCATCACCAGACTCCATTTGAATAAACAGTAATTTCAGCGTGGTTAGCGGCAGCATATTTTCACACCTAAGTCAGTGAATTAAGGGTTTATTTCAAACAAACCAGAGTTTGCGATTGTTGAAAAAGTGAAAACAAGAACAGAGACAGTTTTTGTGAGTTTTATTTTGTTTCTGTCAATTTTAAATGAAGTCTGTTTGACGATTCTAAAATTACCATTAATGTAAAAGGGGTTTGGCGATTGTGATTTGGGGGCTGTTTAGACTAGATGTTCCAATCCCTGATACACATACTTGAGACTATGAGTGGGAGTGATAGATGGATAGAAAAGTAGGACAGAGTGTAGGGAAGGCAGAGCCAAGGAGAGACGTCTGTGCAGACTGAAATCTCCCCCTACTCCCTCATTTGATGAGGGAAGAGAGAAGAAACTAACCTAACCCACTAAACAAAAAGGATCTTACTCTATGGTCTCTGTAGGGCTCTAATGTTGTCAGACACTTAATAATCTGAGCCTGTCAGTGACAAAACTAAACACTTTTAGTGGAAGTACATTGACGGTGCACAGATGCCCAAAGTGATTAGATTGCAGCCTGTTTCACTGCTGCTGGCTGCAGAGCTCTCTCACTACCAGTTTCAAATCATGCTTGTCTACCTTAGTAAAAAAAAAAAAACCAACTCATACTACACCCTTATTCCTGCCACTAAAAGGTCAGCACGTCACATTCAAAGTTAAACTGCTTCATAAGCACAAACAACATCCGTGCACAGGTCTTGACTTGACTCTGAGCTGTTTGGTCAGACCTGATTAGCAAAGTTAAACTGTTTGCGCAACTGCTGACATGAGAGAGGCGAAGAAATAAGAAACCTTCCTGTTTATCAGCACTACTCGCTGACTCATAAAGACAAATTCAAACCGCAACTTAACTTTTGACTCAGTTGGACAGGGAACACTATCTTTGTGTATCAGTGTTATCAACGCCCGTTTTCAGCTGGGTTTTTTTTTTTGTTTGTTTTTTTTTTCTTTTCAGTTTAAAAATAGGGCTGTTGTCTCAAACCATTAAGGAACATAACTGCTCTAGTTTAGCTGAAAATTGAATATCACCAAGCTCCAGACGTGCATCTGGCACAGACCAGCTGACCAAGACCGTTTGACTCTGCTGTTGAAATCTCAGTCCGTACACCAAAGCAAGCCTCTCTTACCGTGCTGCAACACAGTATGCTACCTTAATGCTCCAGAGACAGACTTCCACCACACGGCAGAGTCCTCCAGGTGTCTCTCTGAACTAATGCTGATACAGACATGCTCTGTCTTTGCTGTAACATTTAACAAACCTCACTAAAGGCCATTTGTAACACTGCCTTCCACTTACGTATGTCCTGAATTGAGATGTGGTGGCAGCATGTATTCTTCCTGAGCATGCAAACTGCAGAATGTTTGTACTTTTTCTACGCTTTCACTCAGTACGCGTCAGCTACCGTCTGTAACCTAACCCGCAGCAGTCCAATATATTGTTGCCAACATACACTATGCATGTCACATTGTAGAATAGGCATTCCACGTCAGACTACACACCATGTGATACTGCACTATTAATACTAACACACTGTTTATAAATCTCTTTTTGTATTGTTTGTTAGCTTTTATGAGAGAATATTTTTATTTCATATACTTGTCAGTGTTCGTACGCAAGAGTGAAATGAAGAATTATCATTATCTTCTCAAGCAATCCCTTTGCAGAAGCATCAAGTGCCTTTTTGTTTGTACTGATTTGGTGCTTGGAAACCAGGAACGGACAGTTTTTGTTATTGCTATGGTTTAAACAAAACTGTGTTTTGTAATATATTTCCCACATTTTCAACTAGACCATGCATTTCATCTTTCCTAGCTGATGTGAGTACATTGATATACTGGATAAGTACACTGGGCTGCTTTTGAACAGTGTGTTGTGGTTCCTCTCAATGGAGTGGTCAGTCTGCCTTCATTGTAATATGTCTGATACGCTTTTCTTTTTTAATAAACAGATGCAAAGTGGGCCCATTACTCTGAAGATGTTTGTTTAAGTGTGTTTAGTAGTGTTTTCCTTTTTCAGTGTTTTTCTGCTGGATGCTTTGATATATTCTGTTATAAACTCACCAGCCACTTTATTAGGTACACCTTGCTAGTACCGCATTGGATCCCTTTTGCCTTCAGACGTGCCTTAATTCTTGGTGGCATAGATTCAACAAGGTGCTGGAAACATTCCTCAGAGATTTTGGTCCATATTGACATGATAGCATCACACAGTTGCCGTACATCCATGATGAGAATCTCCCGCTCCACCACATCCCAAAGGTGCTCTATTGGATTGAGATCTGGTGACTGTGGAGGCCATTGGAGTACAGTGAACTCATTGTCATGTTCAAGAAACCAGTTTGAGATGATTTGAGCTTTGTGACATGGTGCGGAGCAGAAATCGAGACTCATCAGACCAGGCGACGTTTTTCCAATCTTCTATTGTCCAGTGTTGGTGAGCCTGTGTGAATTGTAGCCTCAGTTTCCTGTTGTTAGCTGACAGCAGTGGCACCTGGTGTTGTCTTCTGCTGCTGTAGCCCATCTGCTTCAAGGTTGGACGTGCTGTTGGTTCAGAGATGGTCTTCTGCACACCTGCACACATCCTCTGTAAACCCTAGAGATGGTTGGGTGTGGAAAGACCAGTAGATCAGCTGTTTCTGAAATACGCAGACCAGCCCGTCTGGCACCAACAACCATGCCACGTTCAAAGTAATTTAAATCACCTTTCTTCCCCATTCTGATGCTCGGTGTGAACTTCAGCAGGTCGTCTTGACCATGTATACATGCCTAAATGCATTGAGTTGCTGCGATGTGATTGGCTGAGTAGCTATTTGTGTTTATTTTCAGACAACATTAAAAGGAAAGACAAAGGCGTAAAGCAACAAAAGCATTGTACATAGTCACTCACAAAGGAATTTACCATGTAGCCCTGAAAAAATCTACTGATTTAAACAAACTTTCTTACCTTCTTTTCCCGGCTTTTGCAACAAAATTGACAAACTTAAACACATTAAGACTTGACAACCATTCTAGCTTTTGGTCCTTTGAGCACCAGAAGATGTCAGGGTTTAGACGAGCCATTTCATGGAACACTAGCTCTTCTAAGTCATCATAGTTTGTACAGTATAAAAGAAAATGGGACTCACTTTCCATTTCACCCAAACCACATAACTCACACATTCTGTTTCCTTCCTGAATGTTGTTTAATGGCCAGAGGAAGAATAGCAGCTCTCAGCTGTGCAAGTAAAGAACGTTTTTGAACCTTATCTCTTCAAATTACAATAACAGCTTTTTTTAGATAGTGAAAAATGCAGTGTATGTGATTCCTGTAACTCAACACCATGTCCTTTAAGCAGAGCTCTTTATGTACTCCATTGTTCCACAATTGGATCATGTCACATTTTTGTTGCACTACTTCTGGTACCCAGCCCACTTCTATTCCAGCAAATCTGTAAATGCCCAGAAACAATCGTTTTCTGTATAGTGTGAGCAGTGTTAGATTCTTGTAAGCCCCGTATCCCTGCAGCAAAAACTTAAAATGGGGGAGGCACATATGGGAAAAGTACAGTAGTAATATAATACATACCGTGACGTGACATGAAATAATACAATAAGCAGCAATATAACATAGAATAGAGTACAATCAAATATTTTATTCCATACAATGGTGCAATGTCATATTACCTTTCGGCTTATGTTTTTAATCTCATATCACATGCCATCATAATGTTTTTTTAATATAATATTTATTTTTAATTCATTGCTTATTTCAGTTTATGTTAGCGCTTATTATTTTTTAAAATTTTATTTTCTCTATTTATCTGTATTACTGCTGCTGTAACAACGAAATTTCCTCGTTAGGTACCAATAAAGCGTAATATTTTGTGTGACGTTCGCAGTAGTGCACTTCCGGATTGTCATACCGGAAGTACTTACAGATAACTCTCTTGCCTTCACGTACTCTTTGACGATGTAACACCGGATAGGCTACAAACCCGGAAGCGGTGACATTTCAAGCTAGCTGCCTGTGTACGTTTGTATTAGGAGAAATATGACATTTTCCAATTCACTATTTTGAATTATTATTTTAAAAGCCCTCTCGCTAAGAGCAGACAGCTTCGCTACACGAGTATCTCACTTTACAGCAAGCAGTGAGCGTTTTCAGGCAGTGGTTGTCTGTCTTCTGCCAGCTGGACGCCCGTCATCTTTGTTTACCGTCATTTTGTTTGTACATTTCTCAGCTGGCCGGTGTCGCACAGTATGGACGGTGAGGCGGACGGCTTGGTGGCGGTGCCCGGGGAGCCCGGCCCCGGCAGGAGGCGCAGGGTGCACGGCATGTTGAAGCTCTACTACGGGATAAATGAAGAAGGAAAGGCCGCGGAGCAGGCGGAGTCTCTGGATCCCTGCGACATCAACGGGCCGCATTTTGACCCGGAGCATTTCCTCAACAAGGTGAGAGACCACTGCTTTCTTCATCTGTCTGCACTGCGATCACATAAAGGCTTCTGCACTGTATGTAGTACATATACAGTATCTTTTACTGCACAGAAACATCAATACCCAGGGTGCCGTTTTCTGCAGTGTGGTAGGGAAATATTACAATATTTGAATGAAAGGAAACGTGAGTGTCTGTGATGCATCTGCAGCTATGCTCCCCAGCTCAGCATCCTCATAATATGACACAGTAAGGAGACCTTTAAAGGGTTTTATGTTAACAGCAATGTATGTTTCCTGTGTCAGTATGTTGTAATCACTCACCTGCAGCTTACAGCCCACTGATGTGAAACCTACACCCTTAAATTTGTGGGCAAGGTGGGTGTCTCTGCCTCCACAGAGGTTAAATTGATTTTTACCATTCAAGCTGCAGAAATGATGATGCCTGGAGTGACTCTAGCAAGGCTAGCCATGGAGTCCTAAATAAATAATAGCCCACTGCAGAGTAGGCACCTTGCAGTAAATCATACTCAGTGCTCATTTAGACCATTCATAATGGTGATGGGCTGATTTAGACTTAAAGGGCTGTTACCTTTATTCAAATGTGTTTTGTCCAATAATGGCTTTTGATAGTAAACTTTGCCGCCCCCTGGCATAGGACACTGGGAACATAGGAGCCCAGGACTAATGGGATGACTCTGATGCATCTAACCATCACCAGGAGTTCCTTTAGAGCAATTACACATTTCCTTTGGTGTGTCAGGAATATACAGACACCTGTAAAAACCTAGATGGTTGTGATTCGATCTGAGGTCTTAGGATAGAAGCTAAAGAACCACAAACTAATGGGGATATAATTCAGCTCTCTTTACCAATGCATAAATGATCTAGTACTCCTCTAACTGACATTATATCTCATGGAAATGGCACAGAATGAAGTGGACTGGACTAGGGTTGCAGTGATGTTCTGGTTTCAAGATATTCCAGATGTAAAAGTTGATGGTTGTTACGCTGGGTACATTTGCTTGTCTAGATATTGAAAAACAAGGCAAGTCGACGTGGAATCTCACCTTTAATTTAGTTATTTCAACTTGTTACATATACTTACATTAAGAAAACGGTTTCAAGTTTCAGTTACAGTCATAAAAAGTTTGTTCAACCAACAGTAACCCTTCTGTTTTCATTCCTTAAAGGGTCATTCTGACTGATGGTAATATGAATTCTATAATACTTCGATATGGTGAAACCATGATATTTTCTGAGATGGTTATCGCACCATTGAAATCTCATACTGTGGCAACCCTAGGCTGGACATTATACCCTCTTTTTATACAACAATTCACCAGTAAACATACAAAACCGTAATGCTATGCTTATATTGCACTCTTTTCTTGAGGAGGAATGGTAGTCACACATAAATAAGTTATTAAGAAAGCTGCTTTATGAATAAAAAAAGATATACTCAATGAATGGACGGATTACTGAACGGCTCTCCTGGCCCACACCTGAAAAATGAACTCAAATGAACAGGTACCGACCAGGAAGAGACTCAAAAACACCACAAAAAAGATGCAAAGGAATTGCAAAGAGACACAAAATGACAACAACAAAGTGCAAACAACCATGAAGAGACACAAAGAAATGCAAAATTACCACACACAACATCACTATAGAGACGCATAACCACAAAAAGATGCATACCAAGTACAAAGACACACAAAACAACAGCAACAAAAAGGAAGCAAAACCACCACAAAGTCTGTGTATCTTGCTGCTGTGTAGGAAAGGTGATGGGGCCTTTTGCATCTCTGTTCCCTGGGGGCCCATTGTCAGGGGACCCTCCTGGCCTACACCTGTCTCATAATCTGCCCATGAAACAATAATTTGTTGTTTGACTTTGTATTTCATATGCACTGGTTTTGAGTGTGTTTTTCATCTCAATGCAGCTCAGAAGGGAGTGCTCTCTTGCCGAGCTGATGGACCAGGAGACCTGCATGGTCAAGCAGATCCGCTCTCTGGACAGCGACATGCAGACGCTGGTGTATGAAAACTACAACAAGTTTATATCTGCGACAGGTGAGGGAACGTCTCGGTCTGTGTGAATTAACTGTTAAAATGTTGTCAGATTTGATTGTGCACATGTGGACAGTTAGTTGACCCGTCTCTCCATGTTTTTCCAGACACCATAAGAAAGATGAAGAACGACTTTAAAAAGATGGAGGATGAAATGGATTGCCTGTCTGCTAACATGGCAGCAATCACTGAGTTCAGTGCTCGTATCAGCGGGACTCTTCAGGACCAGCACGCGCAGATCACAAAGCTCTCAGGTGAGACTTGAACTGGAGGTTTGTTTTGTTGAGTCAGTTGTCGAGGGCAGGGGGGGGCTTCATGATGGTTATATTAATATTTACGTCTTGCCATGTTCCACCCCAGGGGTTCACACTCTGTTGAGGAAGCAGTTTCTGTTCGAGCTGCCTGCTAGATTAAATAAGTGTCTGGAGCTGCAGGCCTACGCTCAGGCAGTGAGATCCCACCGCCGCGCCCGCTGCGTGCTGCAGCAGTACAGCCACCTGCCCTCCTTCAAAGGAATTCAGGATGATTGTCACGCCATCATGGATAAGCTGGCACAGGAGCTGCGGCAGAAGTTCAGGTAGGAAACTCTCAACCTAAATTCAGATTAGAGACGCTGCTGTGAGGGAATGAAACACTTAAGAGCACTCTACCTCTAACAAGAGACGTGAGCGACGAGAGCACAGACAGAGTATGAACCACAGAAACAAATTTGGATTAAATATAGACTGTTGCAAATATTTTACCCTGATTTCACTCTAACTAGTGATGGGCAAAAATAAACAAATCATTTTGAACGACTCCTCTTAGTGTCTCATATGTGTCAAGTCGGCCTGCCAAACATCAGAGTGCTCATGAATCCCTAATGCGTTGTAACATAGTGCAGTGCAGTTGAGTGTTTAAACAACACGCTGATAACGAACCGTGACATTCTGTAGGGACTGATTCTATGATAAGACTTGGTCCGCCCATCACTAACTCAAACTAATACTGCAAATTTGCTCTCCTGTATATTGCAGATATTCATGCTGCTCGACTAAAAAGTCACTTAATTTGCTGTAACGCAGATGTTTTGTCATTATTGAATGTTGTACCTGCCTGTTTTAATTTTAAAATCTTTACAGATATTTCTTATTTGTGTCTATGTTTTACATTCCGCGTTGATCTTCTGTTCCTTCCTGTTTTGTTGTTGTCCTAAAGGGATGGCGGGTCAAGCGCTAAAGATTTATCAGAGTGTGTGGAGCTGCTGCTACAGTTGGATGAGCCAGCCGAGGAGCTCTGTGATAAATTCCTGAGCCATGCGCGGTCTCGGCTGGAGTCGGACCTCCAGGGTCTGGAAGCAGAGATAAGACCGTACCCCTCCGCCTTGGCCGTGAAAGATGCTTCTGCACGCGTGCTGTCATCCACTGCAGCCGCTGAATCTCCGACTGATAACTCCCCCAACACGAGCACTATGCCTTCTCCCACCTCAAACACTGACATCCTGGAATTCATCGACAGGGGCTGCAATGAATTTGTCAGCAGCTTATGTTTAGTAATAACATCTTATCAAGAACTGTTTATCAACCATGCTCAGACAGGAGAGCTAGCCTCTAAAAATATTCCTCAGATGGCTAATGGTAAGTTGCACGCTTTTGTGGATGACCTTGCTGCTCGGTATTTCTCGCTGGTGGAGCGGAGGATACAAGAGGAGAAAGGGGTCGGAGATAACTCCCTCCTGGTCCGTGCACTCGACCGCTTCTACCGGAGACTCCAGGCTGTGGCCAAACTGCTGCCAGGCTCTGCCGTGCCAAACCAGGGGAGTGAAATCGTGATCCGGGCTGCAACAGAGCGAGTGAAGCAGTACCTCTCTGCCCTGCAGAGCTTCTACATGGACAGCTTGACGGACGTGAGGCAAGCCCTGGCGACACCTCGCCTCTCTGTGGCCAGTGCTTCGGTGGCTGGAGGCGGAGCTCTTCTAGGGGGGGCGGCCTCTGGCAGAGACGCTCCGACCAGCTTGCCGGAGCTGCTCTCCTCCCTGTCGGCCTCCATTCTCAATCAGATAAAGTCAGTGTTGGCATCAGTGCATCTCTTCACAGCTAAGGACATTACATTCTCCAACAAGCCGTACTTCAAGGTGAATCGCTTTTCTGTCTATTTGCCAGTTAACAGCTTGCCCCAGGAAATCATTTTCCACTTTACCCCATAGTGAGAGTGACAGCTGTTTCTGCCTGTGTCCTCCTCGCAGGGTGAATTCTGCAGCCAGGGTGTACGTGAGAGCCTGGTGGTGAGCTTTATAAAGTTTGTGTGCCAGTCGTCTCGACAGTTTTGTGAGAGTGCGGGAGACAAAGGAGGTTCGACTCCCCCGGCCCTTCTGTTGCTGCTCTCTCGCCTCTGCTTGGACTATGAAACCTCCACTATCTCCTACATACTCACTCTCACAGATGAACAGTTCCTTGCGCAGGTAAATGGCTTGTCTTATAAATGCAGAGACAAGCACAAAAGTCCACAATTCACAGTAAAATACAGTAATTAACTTCAAACAGATGCCTCAAAGTTGCATTTTAGTGCATCAGTCCTGAGAAGTGGGACTAATCTGTACTATTTTTCAGTGCATTTTTTAAAAATCCCAAATGATAATCTGTTTGGCTGCCATCTAAATATAGATCTTCGTCTTTTTGTTCTTTCTCAGCATCACAGTCCTGTAACACCTGTTACAACTTTATGTGCGGAAGCCAGAGAGGCAGCACAGAAACTGCTGAACCACTACGTAAAGGTAGGTTGAAACATTCACTGAGCTGCTTTTCTTACTGAGGAAAAAGAGAGACATCGACGCACAAAACAGAATTTCACAAACAACCTTATTTCTGCAGGTTCAGGGCCTGATCATCTCCCAAATGTTAAGAAAGAGCGTCGAAACACGAGACTGGGTCAACACTATCGAGCCCCGAAATGTCCGGGCTGTGATGAAGAGGTAGTCGAGGACACCACCTCGATTGACGTGCAGGTCACAGATCACGATATCTTCATCTGCGTGTGTCCATAAGTCCACTCATTACGCTGTCATCACCATGCTTGAGTAGGCTGCGTTGTGAACTGTCTGTGCTCTACCATAGGTTGGTCTGTTGTATGAAGAAGGCGTGAGGAAAGCACACAGCAGTGACTCCAGCAAAAGAACTTTCTCTGTCTACAGCAGCTCGAGGCAGCAAGCGCGCTATGCTGCCAGCTACACTCCAAGGTAAATGAGCTGGAAATAGACTGGTGATGTGATGATATAAAGTGCAGTCCTTCAGCAGTTTTAGCTTGGCTTGGTTTAATGATGGCGTTGTAACATATTTAAAGACTCAGTCAGGGGTAGAGCATGTCTTGGATTTCATGAAGTGTGTCTTTGACATTTCTCTGGTATTTAGGATGGGAAATATTTAAAGATAAGCTGTGGGCGAGCCAAGATCCGTCACTATTTACTCTTGATACTGTCACAAGGGTACAATATGAAGTTGCTCTAACTTCTCAGGAAACACAGGCCACACCAGGGGTCTCATTTCTAAACGTTGTGTATGCACAAAATGGCACCTAAAAGGTACGCCGCTTCCTGCGCAAAAGTTGTGATCTATAAAAACAGACTTGATGGGAGAATCTTTGACCCATGCTTAGAAACATTTTGGAGACGGAAAAGTGGCGACACAGATGGTGAGGTAGCCTCTTTGTAGAAATCGTTGAATACTTTTTTGCACACACCATTGTTTGCTTTTGTCTGTACGTACATTTTTATTCCTCTGCATTCTTCTGTCTGTATATCAGTGGTTTGGTGAGATATTGTGTGTGAGAGGCAGCTAATTTGTATTACCATCGTCACCTTCACTGCAGGGGGGTCAATTGTGACTGAGTTGTCTTTAATCAGTAGAATAAGGTCATTGTTCTAATTGTGTATTTTTCTTAAGTGATTTGTTTTTCGTCTGCCTGCAGTGCTCCCATGGATACTAATCTGCTGAGCAACATACACAAGCTGTTCTCTGAGAGGATCGACATCTTCAGCTCAGTGGAGTTCAACAAGGTGAGTGAAGGTCTGCGTCACTCCGTGTAGTCCATGGACCGGGCCAGAGTTTGGTTCCGTCTAAGGTGGCAAAATCTGCCTACAATATAGCACCTAGGATTCTTTGGTACCAGTTGGTTTGTAGGGTCCATACAGGTACTTTGAAACATGATGATAGTTTCAAATTTCCAGCTTTACTCATTTTTTTTGGACAGTCATTGTTTTGCTATTATTGCCCTACAGTATCCTCAAAGTAGGTTTGTGTGCAGTCTGTTGTAAGATCTTATCGATCAATATAATAAAGTTTGAATCACACATAGAAATACACATGCAAGCTTTTCTAGAAAACTAGAGTTTGCCACCATGGCCTGGGCCCATGGACGAGTAGCAGGGATGGGAATTGAGAACAGACCCCAAATTGTCCGATCCATCGGGACTACATGCCTTTGAGCTTATCAATTCCTTTTATAGATACTGGCATGTTTTTCTGACAGTTGCGCCTTAAAAATGCTGGAAATTTGGAAGAAGAAAGAGTCAAGGTGGAGAAAAAGAAATGCCCCAAAACGTGACTTCATTTCACAAAGAAAGACGACAGCAGTGCTGCTTGTAAAGTCTGTAAAGTAATTTAAAGGTTGGAGACACCAGCAATATCCTGAATCATCTTTATACACAAGATGGGAATGTATTCAGGAATGCCATGTATTTGACACTTGACGCATGGAATACAGCATGTCCGAGGGTAAATATCCTGTAAAAATAACATTAGCACCATGTAGGCAGGCTCAGCAGAGTTTTCTCCAACTAAGAAAACCTAAATGAAGGTGCATGCTGGACAAGTATTCGGCACGGTGGTGCAGTGGTTAGAGGGTTCATGGTTTGGACCCATGGTAGGGGGGATTGAATTCAGGGTGGGGGTGCCTTCTTGTGTGAAGTTTGCATGTTCCCCCCATGTCAGCGTGGGTTCTCTCCGGGTGCTCTGGCTTCTGCCCACAGTCCAAAGACATGCAGGTTAATTGGTGACTGTAAATTGGCCGTATGTGCCTGTGTAGGCCTTCCTGTTTTTCACACACAGAATTGATCAGGACTAAATAAGGAATTCAATAAAAAAAATGACCAAGAAGCAGAATTAATGATGGCATTTATATAATCTTATCAGTTCCCATCCCTGTACTGTAGTGTAATCTTCAGTGAAAACATCACACACACGCTCACACTCCCCTCCACTGTCCCAGGTCTCCGTGATGACAGGAATTATCAAAATCAGTCTAAAGACATTCCTGGAGTGTGTCCGCCTGCGCACCTTCGGCCGCTACGGGCTGCAGCAGATCCAGGTGGACTGCCACTACCTGCAGATGTACCTGTGGCGCTTCGTCTCTGATGAGAACCTCGTGCACTTCCTGCTGGATGAGATAGTGGGGAGCTCCGCCCACCGCTGCCTTGATCCTGCCCCCATGGAGCAGAGTGTGATCGAAGTCATCTGTGAGCGGGGTTAAAGCTCAAAGTGCAACACACACGGCCAGTCTTCTCCAAACACCATATAACAAACAGAGTTCCAACACTGGAATCATGCATCGAAGTTCAAACACTTTGTTATATAATTACTGTTAAATGTTAAATTAATTGATCTAGATACATATTATACTGTAAAAATGAACATATATATGGCACTTTTATTGCTGTAAGAATGTCAGTAAATCTTCCAACACTAAAGAAAGTCAGCTTGGGAAAGATTAACATTACATACCACCTCAGTGTCCAGTGCTTGGGTTGCATATTACAACAGTCATTTAAAAACCATAGAATATCAGAAGAGAAACCCCTCTCACCTCCTCTATGTGCAAATATAGGAGAAAAAAAAAGAATAATCCGTGATACAAGAGAAACTTTTTGGCTCGTACCCCTTGAAGGGAATGTGTTTAATGTGAATACAAACTGAATGACTGAAGAGAAAAGTTGTGTCCTGTGAAAATCTCATGTATTCATAAATCATTTAGGGGGCTTATCTGAATAATCTGCAATTTGAATATCACCTGATTACGTCTAACACTAAAATAACTACAGTGGATTTACTTTAACTCTTGCCTTGAGGTTGGTTGATTCTCTGTTTTCTGTGTGTGTCTTCCACAGATAAACAGTATGTTTAGGGATGATGAACGTGTATGTCTCCAATAAAAGTGTATGAATGTAAAATTTAGTGTGTGTTCTTCTCCCGCCGACACGCCAGCAATATTTAATGTAATGTAGGAATTGTGAAATGTTCAAACAACCTTTAATTCCTGTGATGATGGTGTCTGCAGCTCGAATCAGGCCAGTTTATTTCTAATGGCGTGCCAAGTTAGGGCCGATGCTGGGCAAGGTCTTCTTATTTGTTTATTTATTTATTCATTTTATAATGGCTCAGTGATGGCAGTGTTGGCCTGATTCTGGGGCATCATTCATCCCAAGTCTTTGCTGAGTCGGGTAATCGGGCGTGACCTGACTTACTTCTTCCAGCATGCAGAATTTGGGCTGATGGTGGGCCAGGTCATATTTTGATAACAGCCCAGAAATGGAAGGGTTGACAGCCACAATCGGCCCAGCTTATTTAGCCCGAGTCTGTGGCGTCATTCATCCTGAGTCTCAGCCGAGTTGTGAAATCGGGTGTGACCTGAGCTTTTTCTTATTTCTTCCGGCATACAGATTTTGGGCCAATGCTAGTTTAGGTCACGTCTCGATAACAGCCCAGCTTATTTGTCCCGATTCTGGACCGTCATGCATCCTAAGTCTCAGCCGAGTGGAGTAATCGGGAAGGGCCAGACGTATAACTTCCAACATACAGAGTTGGCCCAGCTTATTTGGCCCGACTATGGGGCGTCATTCAACCCTCGTCTCAGCTGCGTCATCACCGGAACCCCCTCCACCAATCACATCGCTCCTGTCTTTCAGCAGCTTTACTGGCTCCCAGTTAATCACCGCATTGACTTAAAGATCTTCTCCTCCTTACTTTTAATTCCATCCACAACCAAGCTCCTCTGTATCTCTCCCAATTCTTACACATCCCCACTCACACCCTCAGGTCTTCATCTTCCATCGACCTCGCTGTCCCACCAGCCTGCCTGACCACCTGGGGGACTTTATGTCTTTGACTTTTTTAATCTGCTGTTATCTTCTCTATCTTTGCCCGCAAGGTGACCTTAAGAGTCAGGAAAGGCGCCTTTGAATAAGAATGTATTTATTATTATTTCTTCTAGCTTGAGTTCAGGCCGATGCTGGGCCAGGTTAATGTGGCTAACTGGGATGGTAAATGGTTGTAAAGGTTTACAGTGTACTAATCAACGCTGACATCTTCATCAAGAGCTGTACAGTTATTCAACATAATGTCCTCAACAGCATTATGTTTTAAGTATTTCCTTGTATTGTGATCATGAGACCACTTCAGAAGTCTCAATTATATGTAAAAATAAATAAATAGCAATTTATTACGTGTAATAATAGATTATAATTAGTTTAACTCCACGATATGACAGTTCATCAGTGTAATTCAGGTGTTTCACAACGTTCACCAGTCACTTCCGGATTGTAGCATGCACCGTCTGTCGCCACCTGATGCGCTCCTCTGATTGGCTCAACCTTCTTTTCCCCACCCTCTTCTGATGACCGCGGAGGCATCTGATTGGCTGAGAGGCAGCTTCGTGCTCCCGAACGTGTCTCGGGGGCGTCTCCGCCTGCAGCCTGCTGCTGGATGGATGCATTACAATATCACTCCAGTCGCGTCTGCAGCTCAATGCTTTACACCGGTAAGACACTGAATTTACTGAGTTACAAGACAAACAGCTCGTTGCTCCTTTTAATACGCTATGTTTTTCTGTAAAGCCGCTGTTTCCGGTCATTTTGGTATCAGCAGGTGAAGGGACAACAACCAAATGGCCTTTTGTCTCATGCTTCATAATAGAAATGCAGCTAGAGGAACATCTGAACTTTGTCTCGGTGGTTTATGACAGCACTAACAGGCTATACAAAATAACAGCTGAGGGCAAATAATTGCCTAATTTAATATCAATATATATAATAGAATATTTAAATACATTTTTTGTGGACACTGAAAAATCACATTGTTCCTCTTTCACCCTGATTTATTGTTTTCGTTTGTTTGTTTGTTTGTTTTTTCCTGCAGCGTTGGTTTAGTATAGTATATGTGCACATACATGTATAGAAAATACAGGAAAAAGAAATTAAAAGTTAAACATTGTGCAGGACAGGTTAGAAGCCGACAATGACTCATGAAGATACCCCCCATGTTAAATAACAACAATCATACCTAAAAAGAAAAAGATAAAAATGATGATTTCATACTGAGTCAGGGACGTGTTAAGAGTCTTTGCAAATTAGAGTCCTTTTGATGATGATTGTATAAATGGAACGAGGTTGTTCCAAAGAGATGGTCCTCTGTATTACAATGGATATTGATTAAGAGAAGTCAGACAATATGGAAGATAACGGTCCTTAGAGCGTCTTGTACAATATGAGTGAATGTCTGAGGAAAACTTTTAAAAGTTCTGAAAACACCAGCCAAGTAATGAGTGAGATGCACACATTTGTACATGAATACACAAGTCTGTTAACACTGAAAATTTGCAAAAGCTTATAATAATTTCTAAAGAGAGAAGCGGATGATTCACATTTAAGCAAAGCTAGTCACTTTAAAAAATGTCTTTTGACTTAGAAAGATCTTACTGGGATAAGTGGGACGTGTGGTCGTCCATTTGTGATGAACTCTATTCAAAATTTCCATGTGATTATGGCTCCTTTAAAGTATCCTCCTGCTTAAATATGAGCACTGTTTGATAAGCCTATGAGGGAATAACTGCCTCCACAGACCACTAGTGGTGGAAGACGCTACTTTTATTTTATTTTTTTATCATGTAATAGCACTCCAAAATACATGTTAAGTCCTCTTTTCAACTGTCAAAGTATTACCAGTAAATGTACTTAAAGTATGGAAAGTAAAAGCCCCTGAAAGTGACAAAATCGGGAGTGTAGTGCAAAGTACTTCTTCACACTGAAAGAAAGGAAAATAGTTGGAGGTGTTCTTATTTACAGGTTTTATGCAATGGATTTACTGTTCCGGCCCACTGGGAATCAAACTGGGCTGTATGTGGCCCATGAACTAAAATGAGTTGAGCCTTTCTTTACTCTTGTAACTCTTAGAATAGTACTTGAACTTAAATGGTGTATTCTTTGCACTAATTATCAATGTGTGACAAGGTAGCAGTATTTTAATGAAGCTGGTTGAGTGACACCTGTCTCACTATCCTGATAAAACTTTCTGGATAGTACAGTTTGGTAACTTCATTTCCACTATAGCTTCACACAGCTTCACACGGAGCAGGTCTAACTAGCCACAATGATTAAAAACACCTGTGGAAACCCTTTGTGGAAAAACAAACTCACACCAGTGATCTCTGATAATCAAATGTTTAAGCTTTGGCATGACAGAGGAATAAATATCAACTGTGGCCTCACTATAATCTCTGAACTGGTTCCATTGTAAGATAATTGTAACGTCCAGGTACAATGGTTGAGATACCTTAGTCACAAAATAGATATTTTTTTTGCTGATTGTTTTTGTGAAATGTGTCTTAATATATTGATTTTTTTTTTGTTTTGTTTATTTTGTTGGAGGGAATAGGTTGTGATGTTCATGTTAAATTGAAAATAAATTAAAATATATATATTAAATATATATATATAAGGGGCTTTTAATCTGTAATAATACACCATAATGCATGTGTACGTTGATTATATGTTTGGTATGTAAAGGATTTTTAGTTTTTCTCACAGGTAAAAGTTCAACATTATCAGAGAGCTCTGCACTAAACGGCATTCCAGTCTAATTATTTGTTCCTCAGATGTCTTTATTATGACAGATATAAGTCTACATTCCTATTATTTTTCACAGGAGAGCAATAATGAGGCCAAACAGTCAGTCGCTCAAACACAGATCTCCACATGACACAGAGAGGGAGTTTGGAGGAACCCTGGGTGAGTCACAGCAGGCCTGACTGCCTAACCAGGGCGCCACCATGACACATCCACCTTCATCGTATTTCAGATGTTTTTACCTTTATGTAACAGTCAACTCACATTATTGGTATATAGCAGTGTTTCCCATCACACATGCTGCAGCTGAGCAGAAAATAAACAAAATATTTTCTTTGATTCTGTTCATGCACTCCTGTCACGTGTCACATGTTGACTCTTCTTCTGTTTGGAAATTGTCATTGCTGAATTACATTTTCATTACGCTGTGTTGCTCACAGGTAAAAGCTGACATCAAAGGTGATGTTACAACTCTGGTGAAAACTCAGACTCAAATTTTTTTAAAAAGCGCAGCCTTTACTTCAGTCCAAAAAGGTAACAAAACAGACCAGGAGTAGGCAACAAATCCTTAAATCCAAAACACGCAGGAAACACACAGGAAACTGCAATGACAGCACAGAGTTAGTCAAACAGCCAATCAACTAATGGAGCAGCTGATTGATGGAAGGGAGTCAGCTGATAGATCACATGATTCCTTTCTATGCAACCAATTGGGGAATCTCATTCAGAGCGCTCTATTTAAACTGCTCTGGCCTGCCTACTGTTGCTGCTTCCTCTGCAAGCTGCTTTGCAACCTGCCTCCACCCCAGCTCCTCCTTTTCATGCTGTGTCTGACTTATCAATGTCATTTCTGTTTGTCATTGATGCGGCTCTGTTCTGTTCCCGGGGTCTTTGCTGCTGCTCTCCCTGCCGTAGGCTGTCCACGTAGGCGCATGGAAGGGCAGGGAGGTTGCTCTCTTTGCCTCAGGCTTGGAAATGGAAATAAAGTTTTCTTTGTCTTAAGCGTTCCTGACTGAAGTACTTTTTGTGCCCAAACCACACATTAACCACAGCGTTGATGAAATGTAAAGTTTTAATGTATCTGCCACAGAATAACTTGTCAAATGTCACAAACTGTATCTATGATTTGTAGAAACACACAATGCCAACATTCACTCTGGTGGTTGCGTCATCATTACAGCTCTAATTAAGAATCACTACAACTGCCTAAGTAAGATTTTACATTGTAGACTTGACAGGAAATGAGAGAACAAATACACCACAGCTTGTGTGTGTGTGTGTGTGTGTGTGTGTGTGTGTGTGTGTGTGTGTGTGTGTGAGAAAGAGCACATTGGTGGTACTTCATCTCCTGCTGTTTGTTAAATTGAGCATCCCATCCGTTTTGCTCTCTGGTTGTTTTGAAGTAAAATCATGTCGTTTGTTGCACCCACACCGACAGCTAAACCAATTGTTTTGCTACTACATAGTTATTCAACGTGCTTAATTATTCACTGTTATCACACATCTGCTATATAAATCTGGCCGTGCATTAGATTAGTCTCTTTCTGTGCTCCATTATTAAGTTTCCCCTGTGGTGCTGCTTCACTTTATCTTCATTGCTTCTGACTGCTGCTCAGTCATGTCACCCAGGTTGTCATCTCACTTTTGTCTGTAATCATCTCTCAGGTGCCATATGCATCCCTATCTTTCTCCCGCTGATGGTGCTGTTCCTTATCAGCGTGAGCCGATCCCCTGAGGCCAGTGTGCTCCAGTGGCCCCCTCAGCTCCCCTCCACTGACCAGCTGTGGGATCCTCTGGCCCTCGTGCTTCTGCTGGGTTGGATCGCTCTGCACGCCCTCCTCTATGTGATGCCATTAGGAAAGGTAGGCTACGTTCATCAGCCTAATTCAGAGGTTAAAAGAAGATGTCAACCCCCTCGCTACCTATTTATTAAGCCCCAACCTCACCTGCACACTGTTATTGGCTGGCGGCTACACACCAATGTCCAAAGGTTGTATCCTCAAAATATCCCAAACACAGCAGAATAAGGAAATGCAGGCAGAGGGACGAGTCTCTGCAGATAAATACACCATGTCTATACATTGTTTTTAGTATAATCCTGCACACTGTACCTTTTAAACTTTTTGTCTTTAACATACGTGTAGAGGATTTTTATGCCCACGCCAGCGATAGCTGTGGCCAGAGGCATTATGTTGTCAGGTTGTCCATCTGTCCGTATGTATGTCCCATTATTGTGAACATGATATGTCAGCAATTTTTTTTTCTTTCTTTCTTTTTTCAAATTTGGTACAAACGATGAACTGATTCAATTCTGATGGTGGCAGATCAAAGGTCAAGGTCACTGTGACCTTGTCTGTCTTATTCTTGTGACCACAATACCTTAAGAAGTGAGAATTTTTTGTAGTTTGGCACAAATGTTCACTAGGACTCAACAATAAATAAATTAAATATTGGTGGTCAAAGGTCAAGGTCAGTGTGACCTTGCATCTGTCTCATTCTCGTGAACATAGTATCTCAAGAAGGCCTTAAGAGGAAGTCTCCTCAAATTTGGCACAAACATCCACTTAGACTTAACGAAGAAGTGACTACATTCTGGTGGTCAGGGGACAAAGGTCAAGGTCACTGTGAACTTGACTTTATCATTCTTGTGAATGCGATATCTCAAGAACATCCTGTAGGATTTAAAAAATATTCTTTTGACACAAACGTTTACTTGGACTCAACAATGAACTGATTAGAATTTGGAGGTCGAGTCAAGGTGACTGTGACCCTGCATCCGTCTCATTCTTGTGAATGGAATTTCTCAAGAAGGCCATGAGGAAGTTTCCTCAAATTTGGTACAAACGTCCACTTGGACTCAAGAATGAACTGATTAGAGTTTGGTGGTCAAAAGTCATGGTCACTGTGACCTCACGAAACGTCTTTGGCCATAACTCAAGAGTTCTTCCACTAATTATGACAGTATTTTACATACATGTCTAATAAGTTAAAACGATGAAGTGATGATACACTTCACCATACACCATACACTGTTACGTTACTTTGCAATTTTGTTAACATATGTTTATTTATAGTTTCATTGCCTCCGTACTGGCAATAGCTGCGGCTGGAGGCATAGAAACTATAAAAGATACATTATGTTTTCGGGTTGTCCGTCTGTCTCATTCTCGTGAACACAACATCACAACAACTTGAGGAAATTTCTTCAAAGTGGCATAAAACATCAAGTTGGCCTCAATGACGAACTGATTAGAACTTGGTGGTCTTAGGTCAAAGGTTCAAGGTCACTGTGGCTTCACAGAACATGTTTTGGGCCAAAACTCCAGACCTCATACACTCTACATTTATACATGACAAATTTGCCTATAAATCTGTAACAGGATAAAACAATGAAGTGATGACCGTATATATCCAAAAGTTCAAAGGTGGACATCATAATGTTCTGTGAAAGCACTTTTCTGGCCATTACTCTGCGTCATATCTGAGGAAGAGAAGGGCAGACATTTTCATAAGTCATTCATAAGGTGAATTTGACCCAGATATCCACGGCTAGTTATAGGATCAAATTTTATCCCATAGAAAAAATCTTATATGCTTTAACTGAGCCTATGACTCAATATATGTTTCATGTGTTCATATTTAAAGTGAATGTATTTCCTTGCAGGTGTCTGAAGGATTAGTGCTGAGGGATGGAACACGTCTCAAGTATCCCATAAATGGTATCTATATTACTGATCATTAAAACACGAGTGTTGCAACACATTATATGTTTAAGGATTTAATTTGCATGTGTTAAAGGCACAGTTTTTTAATCTTTTAGTCAAATTATAAGTGTGATTTCTGCAGTGTTGTTGACCAACGACTAGCTTTGTGTGTACGCTGAGTAGCGGAGGATAATTGTGTTATGATAGCTGTAATATTTCACAGTTATGTTTGAGTTTTACACAAATGCTTTTTTTCCTCATTGAAATGCTGCAGTGTAGCACAACGCACCCATTGTGGTATTTTATTTTAAGAAGGATCTAAAAGTCATGTTTCTTTATGTATCTTTTAGTCTAACCTCCACGCTCTCTGGCTGATCTGACCTTGAGCTAAAGTTAACTTGAGTTACACAATCTGAACTTCCATCTCTTCCAACTTTCACTTTTTTTTTTAGCGTCAGTCTGCTTATCTCTTTCCCCTGGCTACAACATTTAGCTTTGTTTGTTTTTCTCCCTCAGGTTTTCATGGCCTGTGCATCAGTGGTGTGTTACTGATGTTGTTGCTGGGGCTCGGGGCTCCTCTGGGGTATCTGTTTGAGCTGCTGGTGCCTCTGGCAGTGTGCGCAATAGCAGTGTCATTCCTGTTCTCCGTCTACCTCTACATCCGCTCGTTTTGGGTTCCTTCTCATGCTCTCGCTTTGGGGGGCAACACAGGTGAGAATGAAGGTTCATTAATAAAGGAAGAATCCACCTTAAAATGCGTTCTCTAAAACAGTCACTGGCAATGTACTGTGCATTTGTAAGCCTCTTTTATTGTGTGGTGGAAGATTTTTGGTATTCCTGTGGGTAATTATCTAACGGTGGGCCAAGCTCTTCATAAGCCTGCAGGCATCGAGTGAACATTGACCCTGCTACGCCGGCTGCGCCGTGCTCTGCTGCATCTGAAGGCAGAAACCTGAGAGCATCCAGTATTGTGATTCACCTCCTGCTTACCGATGATTAGGTTCGTCCCAGTTTGTAAGAAAGACAAAATGCTGCAGCACAGCGTCACAGAGCTGTTAGCATGACTGCAGACTCTTCTTGTTTTTGCAAAATGAAACAAAACAGAAAATACAGCAGCTTCGGTTGACCTCAGTGACTCTTTTTCTCAGCTACAGAAGCTCTCAGTCGACCATTACTGTTCCTGCTGTCTACTTATGAACATGTATAAACAGCCTGAAGCGACCAAAGGCAACAAATTCATGCTCATTTTTGGGTGTTGTTAAAAGGCATTCTGGGAATAGAAAATGGTTGAAAATAACTGAAAGAAAGCCGAGACGGGCAGGTGCAATGTGTCTACAAGCAAAAACGCTAGTAATTGGTGCAGTGGATTGAATGACAGAAATCAGCACAGTAGTACCATCCTGTGTTAAAGGTCCAGTGTGTAAGATTTAGGGGGATTTAGTGCATTTAGTGGGGAAGATTGAAGTTTGCAACCAGCTGAAACTTCCCCTGGTTAGGATTCCTTCAGTGTTTACTGTTCAGGAGGTTTTTACCAGGAGCTGTATTATCTGCAGAGGTCTCTTCTCTCTAAACTAAATGCACCTGGTGTTTTAAACCGGTAAAAACACTAAATAAAGCAGTTTTATGTCACAAATCAGTGTTTCTCTTAGGCTGTTTGGCATGTCACAGATAGGCTGCTGGCCCAGCACCTGCTAACATGTGCTCACCTTTTTCTCCCAGACGTTCAGGAGGTCTTTAGCGGGAGTGGAATTATCCGCAGAGGTCTCTTCCTCTCCAAAACAAATGCACCTGATAATTCAAACCAGTAAACAGACTGATTAAAGCAGTTTCACGTTGAAATAATCAGTGTTTTTTCAGCGCCTTATCACAGAGGGGCTGCGAAGTCTGCGATGACAGACTTATATCACCCCTAAACATGATGTTAATTCGCTTTGCACTTTTTACTGACTGTATATACCTGCAAGAAACTGAAAGCATAGTATGTGTCAAATCCTGCTGTGGATTTTTTTAATGCAGTCCTCTCTCTGTCCTGTCCAGGAAATCCCCTCTATGACTTCTTCATCGGACGGGAGCTAAACCCCCGGATTGGAAACTTTGACCTAAAATATTTCTGTGAGCTCAGACCGGGTCTGATTGGCTGGGTGAGTGAACGACCAATTCCCCATGTTTAAAGTTTTATTCCAGACGCTGAATGTGGGCAGCTGTGACTCAGATGTGGAGCGGGTCGTCCACCAATTGGAAGATCAGCTGTTTGATTCCTTGCTCTTCCAGTCTGCATGTCGAAGTATCCTTGAGCAAGATACTGAACCCCGAATTGCTCCCGATGATGCTTACATGGGTGTATGAGTGTGTTAAAAAACTGAGTAGCAGATGGCACCTTGTATGGTACCACCTGTGTGTGAATGTGTGTGATTGGGTGAATGTGACTGTAGTGTAAAAAGCACTTTGAGTGGTCAGATGATGATTTACCATGATGAAATTGGCTCTTACAAAAGTTTTAGTTGCTATCCACTAATTTGAGGTCAGAAATTGTGAAACTGCCTCTGCCCCAAGTGAAGAGAGCTTTATATTACATTTTGCTTCATAGAATCTTCCTCCATTTTATATTTTACTTTGAAAAAACATATTGCTGTCATGCTCTCATGCAAAGAGGAAGTAATGCAGTAAAACAGTAGACTTAAAAAAAAAAAAAAGACCTAAAAAGGAAAGCAAACAACAAATATCTCATAATTAAACTATTAAAACACAAAGCTGGTATGTCTTGGTGACAAGCTGGTGACTTGCAGAGGGTAGGTACTATTGAAACTTTTGTGATCTCTCACTATTTTTACAAGTCTGAGTAATTTAAGAGACATACTTTTAATAAACATTAATTAACGCAGATGGTGAGCTTCATCAGAGAGCCCAACAGGACCAACAGGTGGCGATGTTGCACTCCCTCGATCCTCCATAATAATTTGCATCCTGAGAGTTTGACACAGTCAGAGTGAGAAACTTTTCTCCCTGATGACCTGACACAGTGAGACGTTTGTTGGAGGGCAGGCATCATTATCGGTCTCTGAGTCATCACACCAAGTGACACAAAATAAAGAAACTCCAGTGAGAATTTCAAATAAGATTGCTAAAATTACAACAAGGTCCCCTTTATCTTCACTAGCGACAAAAAGCAACACAGGGAAGGTGAAAGGATGGAGTCGCACTGGAAAAATGTGGATGTAATGAGTCTTTTATTTACGTTGTTTCCTCCGTATTTACAGTACAAACAATAAAACCTTTGCACATCTGAATGTTCTGACGCCAGGTGCGTAGGAGAGGACAGAAAAAGCTCCCACCAACTGGCTACAGACAGTGTGTGGGAGATTTGTGCTTCCTGTTGAATGTTTAAACTCTGTTCTTTTAACTTTAACGTCTTGCAGTTGCTGATAATGGCATTTTAAGGGTGAAGTCTCCGAAATGATTAATTGTTATTATTATATGCACAACAGTTACAGAGGAGCAGGCAGTGACTATGCAAATCTTGGATCTTCGGGTCCCTGTATTAATACCCATTAAGATAAAAACAAAAAAAAATCACGCAAGTAAAAGCAAAATAAAAATGTTTTATGTAGTCGTCACACACACACACACACACAGTGACCACTTTATTAGGTACACCTGCACAAACTGTACAACTCCTCCTCCTCCTTCTGTAGGGAGGAGAGGAGTCAATATCTTGTGTCATCCTGTGCAACATTATTCTTCAATATCATGTTCACCAGTCAATGTAGTGCAGTATCATTGTCTCAGTCATGTGCAGCACTACATCTCATTGTTATATAATAATCAATATATCATTGATTATCAGGAGCAGTCGGTTTTTTCACCATTGTAGTTTTTTCCCCACCATTTTTAGTTATTCTTTTACCTATCGTACCTCCTTTGCTCCTTGAAATCACCTCTATCTTATATATTTGTATATTTTTGCCAGATATTTAATACTCTATTGTTCTAGAACTGGGCCCAGTTAGTGACCCTGACCCAGGGAACCCACTATAATATAGCAAAACAGAAATATATGAAGTGGAAAGACAGTATAATAGATAAACATAGTGCAGCACAGTATAGTATGAGGTATAAGATATAAGGAGTAATGTAACACTTGTAATAATTGCGATATAATGTAATCCAGTGTAACATATAACCTCATAGTGATTTTTTTTAGTCCATCTACCAATTCTTGGGCAGTGCAGGTGAAACATGCCGCCTAATTGATGATTTTCATCAGTATTCATGTCACCTGTTTTCCCCTCAGGTGGTCATAAACCTCGGCATGCTGATGAAGGAGGTGGAGCTCCGAGGCTCCCCCTCACTCGCAATGATTCTGGTCAACTGTTTCCAGCTGCTGTACGTGGCAGATGCTCTGTGGAATGAGGTGAGGGGGGTCAACAGAGTCAGTCGAGTACTGTAGATCCTGACGTCATACGCGAACTGTCATCCTAGTCCTGCAGACGTTTAAAAGGCGGCACACCAGAAGGCGACCTCAGAGGTTTTCACCCTCACTTCCTGTGCTGTTGTGTTATAACAGGAAGCCGTTCTGACGACCATGGACATTGTGCATGATGGTTTCGGCTTCATGCTGGTCTTCGGGGACCTGGCCTGGGTCCCCTTCACATACGGCCTGCAGGCTGCCTTCCTGGTTGTGCACCCACAGACCTTAAGCTCACTCGGAGCAGCAGCTATAATAGCACTGAACGGTAATAACACATGAGCTCTTCTTCATCAGGCTGTAACATGCTGTGTGTTATGCTTAAAGATGGCGATGTTATCTTTCCTCTCTTTGCCGTCAGGTGTTGGATATTATATTTTCAGAAAATCAAACTCACAGAAGAACCAGTTCAGACGAGACCCGACACATCCAAGTGTTGCAAGTCAGTCATTTACTTTTAATGTATTCTCTAAGTTAAGACGAATACTCTCACTTCACATCTATATTTTCTAATTATATATCTAAACTCACTCTGTGTATGTCAGAATGGAGTGGTTGTTGATCTCTGAAGTGACCTGCACTTATTATACTCAGAAGTATCTACATTTTCCCTTTGCAGGACTGGAGACTATCGCCACAGCAACAGGGAAACGGCTGCTGGTGTCTGGCTGGTGGGGTCTCGTTCGTCATCCCAATTACCTCGGTGACCTCCTCATGGCCCTGGCGTGGTCTCTGCCATGTGGTAAGACAGCTTAAAAGCCTCCGCGCGGCTCGTTTTGCATGCAGGTCACACTGATGACACGCAATTACTTCAAGTGAGAGTCTTTGTTAGAAATTGTGGACGAGGTTGTGGATAACGGCTGAGTATTAATTGTTTCCAAAAACATAATTATTATCGGAAAAAAAGACGTGTAGGTGTTTATGGCAGATCTAAAACGCAATTTAAAAAGAAGCGTACATGCACGTCTGTGTGGATCCTTCTCTCACTCTCCATCTGTACAGTGGGTGGACAAAAAAACAGAAACAAACACGGTGATGGCTGAGCTGAAATGGCGAAGGCTAGCAGTACTAGTTGTACTAACAGTTCTAACAGTGCAGACAGTGCTAACGATGGCAACACTCATGCAGAGCTAACAGTGTTAACCACGGGGTGATCCAGAGGGTGGGTGTTACGCTTTCACGGTGATGCTATCCCTCGACTGTGGGTCGGGTCCATAGACTGTGTAAAATAATGAATGTAGCCACTATGATGTTACCCATTGGTTTGTGGACTCCTACTTCGAAGCTTTGAGTCTGGTATTTTGGCAGACGCCATCTTCGTTTTTTGGAGCTAGAAGTTACCATATTTGGACAAGGGGATGGAGCTGACTCAAGCCTCTTTGACACTGTGGCTTCAAGGTGGGAATTTCTTGCCGTTATGCTGCCTTGCCGTTCTGGTATGAAGTATAAGGTATAATCGTGAAGTGGGGGGACAGAGTTGTCTTGCCTTAAAGCCAGCATCAGAGGTAGTAACGGTGCCAAAACGTGTTGGTATAAATGGGACAGCTGGCAGGACAGGATCATCGGCAGTATAAGAGTGACCTTTTGACAATGTGTTGTATTGGGAGGCACTGCTGGAGATTTAAAAAGCAGCTGATAGCCGTTAGCGGCTAATTCAAAGAAAAAAAACAGCAGCCCAATATGTCATGAAATTGGAAAAACAATGAAATTGAAGAGCTCCTTAACCTCGGACTAGAGAACAAGATTAACCGCTATATAACAGGGCCTGTAAATGATTGTTTTTGCCATGTTAAGCCACTGTTATTGTTTAGAAAGTACTGTTGACTTGTGTTATATGTCCCACTAGAGGCCACCGCTGTTGTGTTAACATGCCCGCCACACCTCTTTTGATTCTATGATGCCAGCATACCGTCTAAAATTACACACAAGAACGGAGGGATGCCACCATTTTTTGGTCCTGTGTCAAAAATGCAAAGGCGGCACAGCTTAACACAAATTTATTTATAAAGCACATTTAAAAACAACTCACGTTGACCAAAGTGCTGTACAAAAGGAATAAGACGCTTAACACACATACATTAGAGGTAACATAACTGTCAGATACACAGCTCATCCATTTAGAGACACAACACACAGACACGCATCAGAGAAAGCCACATCAGTGGGGCTCAAACGCTAATGAATAAAAATAGGTTTTGTGTAAAGAAGGAACCTTGTACGACCCTATAGCGCCTTCTCTGTGTTAAAAGGGCTTCAGACTGAAGAGCCTTGCAGACAGCCTGTCACTTAAGCAGCACCACCCTGAGATATGCATAACTTTAAGCCTTAATAACATTTATCCACCACAGCGAAGAATAAGAAAGCTCAGATTACGACACACACAGAGGGAGCTGGAGTTCATTCTCGGCTCAGGACACCATCACTCCACCATATCTTTACACAGCACATAGTGGTTTGCTGCTATTAATGTTCAGCATCTCATAAGTACATTTTCAGAGAATTTGTCTCTTTGTCACTTTTGGTTGCTCTTCACTAATACAGCTTTCCTAATGCCATATCGTAAGGGCTGAATGTCTTAAGTAATACTTGTGTTGACACAACACCCAACATACTGAAAACATTGTATTCAAATGGTACATGTTGTGCAGATGTTCAAAAACGTTTGAATTAAACCTTCAATTGATTGTTTTAAGCAACTTGGTGGAGGCAGAAATTGAAGTTGCTAATGTAAGTTTGTCAGGGTGATATATATAAAATGTAAATTGCCACTATTGTGTTGAAGTTCAGTTGTCCTACTTTCTTTGTTGTACATTAAAGTGGATCCAGTTCAATAGAGAAGCTTTCCTCGTGCTCTTACTTCTCCCACAGCCCTTTGATATTTAATTCAGTAGCTAGTACATTTATAGGTAAAACATGAGCGAGGCACCTGCCTTACACTAGCAAACAGTTGCTCACTTTTCACATCCAGAACAGAAGCTTTCATTCGGAGTCACGTTTGTGGGCACGTGATGAATTTGAGTGAAATATTCACTCTCCTTTTATCTCTGTTTTAGTCTCCACCTACTGGAGAAGCTGCGTCAGCTTAAGGGAAGTTTTTTGAGTAGTAAATCTTCCATGATGGTCTTTCATTATGGCAGATAAGTTTATGTGGCATTTCAGTGCTGCTTGTTGTAGTAGTGCAGTATTTCTTGAGACCTCTGTGCGTCAAACTTACCACCCCAGATGTGAAATGCTCCACTGTGTTCACCAGCTGGTCTCTAACTGTGTCTGTGTGCTGTTTGTGCAGCAGGGTTTTAGAGCTTTCCGACTGAGAACAGCACCATTAGAGCAGAGATTAGAGCACTGAGACTGAACCGAAACGATAAGGTCGCAGACTGGAAAATCAAAACAATGAACTGAGAGATGCTGAAAAGCTCACGTAGAGCTGAGGGGAACTGCACAGTTATGTCATACTGATCTGTGGGCTCATTCCTTCCATATACGTGTAATCATGTGTTCCATTGTTGCTGGGAAAAATACATTTTATGGCCCCTTTAAAGCTGCAAGAGGAAGTTTTTGACTGGTTTTGAAACAGTCTCAATTTAATACTGATGCCTCTGTATAAGCTACATAAGCAAACCAGACCGTCAGCAAGAAGAGTCTTATGTAAACCAGTTAAAGATATAATATGTAACATTTCCACATTAAGATGTTGAAAAACAACTACACCAATGTGATATATTTCATTAAGTGTATATGACATTATTCCAAACATTTTTAACATTGTTCACCTGTCAGTGGCATCATATCATCCTCTTTGAGCATCAGGGTTGTGGTTGTGTGCCAGAAGCTGTCATAAATTCACTTTTTATCCAGTTTCAGCGACATTATAATGATACACTTTTTAGATCTTGGTCATTTTAAACTATATGTTCTAAGCATAGGAAGAATTGTAGTCGTTGGACATCTGGACCCTAAGTTAGGGAAACACTGATCGACAGATTAATCATCATTTAAAATTGCCAGTTGCAGCTGTAGTTTGGATATCAGCAGGCTGAGGTATATTGATTCATCTCTTCCTCGTCCTCCTCCTGGTCTAACGACGAGGGAGGTGTGTGTGCAGCCAACAGCCTGCTCAGCAGCAGACTCCGCTGTGGCTTCACATCAGGCTAAACTCTATGCCCACCCCTTTGTCATGGTCTGATCAAATGATAAGGATTTGATTTTAATTCAGTTTTTCAATTTAGTTTTACTTCTAAAGCCTAATATCACAAATCACAATCTGCCTCAAAGGGCTTTACAGCATGTGATCCCTCTGTCTTTGGACCCTCATGGCAGATTAGAAACTTCCCCAAAAAAACCCTATTACGGGAAAAAAAAATGGTCGAAACCTCAGGAAAAGTAACTGAGGAGGGATCTTCTTTCCAGGATGGACAGACGTGCAATAGATATGCGTACATAACAGATGACAAAATGATACATGGAGGGAGAGACAGAGATGCACAGCAACAACAATAATAACAACTACTATAACAATAATAATTATAGAAATGTAAGTAATAATTACAGTAGTTTATGATAGTATGTATATCTATACATTATTAATTTATGTATGTGACAATAGTAACCATATGTGTGTCCCAAGGCGCAACCACAATCCGAGCAGTACAGTACAGTTCAGTTCGGTACGCTTTTTTTCCCGTTTCCACTGTGAAAAGTTGTGGATGGTACCAATGGAACCGTTCTGTACCATCCACATTTTTGGTCCCCCCTCTGTTGGGGTACCTAGCACACAGATCTGGTGCTAAAAGGTGGAGCTGTGAACACTGCAGTTTGTTGATGGGTCAATAGAGGACGGTCACTCTGCTCAGGGCTGAGCTGTGGCTGGTTTTAAGGCTCATGTAACCACTGTTCATACTGTGGAGAGTTTTATTAGTAAACTGTAAATATGCAATGAAAGGATGTTTTGCTGCCTCTAACAGTAGCTGGAGTCGGAGAAAAAACAATTTAATTCATTGGGCCGACTGCCGGCAACTTTTAAGGTGGAATGTTAACTTGTAATGTTATTCAATGCATGAGGTGAAGACGTGACTCAATCAACACACCTTAAATATTCCATATGACAACTTTGACCATTACACTTTTAGTAATGAGTGGATCTTAAGGCGTTTATGTATATTAATTTCAGCCCTGTTATGTGAACTGCAGCGTCGCGTAGAGTCGGGCTACAGCAACACTAAACCCCTGAGCTTGCCTAAGAAGGACAAAATGCACAAACCTGCTATTTTTAAATACCCCATGGAGATAGACTCTCACTACAGCCTGTTCTATTTTTGTTCTGAAAATGTCGGCGTGCAGCCTCGTCCTGTAGACGATAAACGAGGTCCAGACTTCTGTCTATGTCACCATTTATGAGGAAACACAGTGAGTGCTGGACGGAGCAGTGAGTGACAACATCCCCGACTGCATAAAAGAGTACTGTTTGCAGTGGAAGCGCCAGGGTCTAGATACCATGTCTGAAGGGTTACTGTTAGTTCCAAAGGTACCGTACTGAAAGTGTTTGATGGAAACTGGGCTTTTGAGATGAGAGAGCACAGAGGCCTCGGGGGAGAAGCCGAGTTAATGATAAGCAGAATAAGACATGAAAATGTGCAAATGAAGACAGCGAGAGAAGGAGAGAAGGGGCTTAGTGTATCATAGAAGGTCCCCCGGCAGAACTAGGGGCTGGTCTAAGGCAAGCCTGAGCCAGCCCTGACTGAAAGCTTTATCAAAGAATAGTCTTAAGTCTGGTGACAGAGACAGTGTCTGCCTCTTGTAACAGGACATCACTCAAATATTTTGTTTTACTGGCAAATGTGTCACAGTTCAGAAGCTGATGGTGCTCTAGTTTCCAGTCCACTGGAACTTTAAATCCGGAACTACGTTACTAAACCAGGCGAACTGAATGACACATCTGACTCGGCGTTCACTTCTAACTCTCAGTAACTGACAGTTTCCGATACTCTTTGTTAGGACGACATTTCGGTAGCGACCAGAAAAGTCTATTAGATAATTACAATGTGTTTGCGACTGATGCAGAAGCAATAAAGGCAGCAACAATGTGTCGTCTTTGTTCCTCTGTAAGCTGCCTTATGTTCCCTTGAAATCCCTCTTCCTGAAATGGTGGCTGTCAGACTTTTTGTCACAGCTGACACATTCTGCTCATTGGTATTCAAACTTTGCGTGACTCACTTGTGTAGCTGCCTTTGTAATTGAGATGTACTGTGGTTTCAGCCCCTTAATTGCTGCTGTAAAAGTCACAAATGCACTCCAAAAAGAAAAAATCATGACAGCAGATTCCAAACGTTTGAAAGCTGCACTGACAAAGAGGAACAGCGGTCACATCGAGACCCTGGCTGAAAGACAAAAAGGTATTTTCTGAAAAACACTTTGAACATTAGAAGCTTAATCAAACTGGTATTCACAGCAGGGCTCTTGTATAATGCATAAAAGAAAATGTACAGCTCTCTGCGGGGGAGGCTTGATTACAGCTTGTTCAATGTCACTCACATCCTGATCAATAGTAAGATGAAGGTGTCAGTTTTTCTCTGTTGTGATGATCGTTTCGAGTCCATCATTTCGTGTGTGAATCAAACATTTTATAGTTTTCTTTTCTGTTGTGTTTCCTCCTGCTGACACTCTGTGTACGGTTTCCTTCTCTCTAGGATTCTCACACCTCCTGCCTTACTTCTATGTCATATATTTCACCGTCTTGCTGATTCACCGAGAGGACCGAGATGAGAGACAGTGTCGGGCCAAATACGGACTGGCGTGGGACACCTACTGCCGACGTGTCCCCTACAGGATCTTCCCCTATATATACTGAAAAGGAAAGCAGATGGGTGGAACGGGACCAACACTGTCTCACCAGATCCTCCTCATGTCCACCCAAACTTGGCAATAAATAAAAATGTAAATCCATTTCCACTCACACAGACTACAAATATTACCCGGTGCTGCTGATATGGGGATTCTGCAGGGAGCTCACAATTTTAATCAGCCTTGATTCGTTAGGCTGCGGTTCAATTACAAGATGATTTTCAATGGATCACTATTTCTGATTCATTGCATTTTGACTTTAAAACCTCACAGGAGTCTGAAAGAGGATACACATTTCTCTAAAGCATTCCAGCACAAAAGGCTATAAAGCTGCAGTACATCTGAAAACAGTGTCTGCCTTGTGGTTCTTTTCTCATAAAAACGACACAAGTTGTTGTGAAAATTAGAAGCAAAAACATTTTATTCCAATGAGGAGATATTATCCTTGAAAAATAACAATTACAATGCATTTCTGTATAAACACCAGTGCCTTTTTTTGATGAAAAGACTGGGCCACAGCATTTTTACCATGCTTGTTTTTTTTTTTACAATGTCTTCTTTTTTAAGTTGGTTGTTATCTATGAAATACATCTGAAATAAAACAATATAAATCAGCACTTGATCTTAATTGCATTTATTAGACAGATAGCTATTTGAATCTCTTTAAGCATTCTGGGAAACCAGCCCAGTCGCTAGGAGAAAATGTTGGCATTGTGTGTTTCTGCAAACTCTGAATACATTTACATTTGCATGTTTTTTACGTGTCACATCATGACTCTGCAATTATTGTAGTGATGTTATATACGAGCTCACTTTCCCTGCCAAGCTGTAGAGCCTTGTAGGAGCAACAAACGGCAAAACCAGTTGTGTTTTTTGTGAGTCATCGCTGTTATTGCAGCGGGGATTCAGGCACAAAAATGGTCTTTTTTTTATACAGAGAGATCGCAGCACTCCTCTTCAGGATGGTGGCACAAAAAATGGTTGTTTTTTAGAGAGACATCGCGCATTTCTTGCTGGGGTAGTGGCATGAAAAGTGATTGTATTTTGCCAAGACATTGTTGCATTTCCTGCCAGGACAGTGGCACAAAAACAGCTGTTTGTCACTGGAACATTGCTGCATTACCCTTCAGGAAAGTGACATGAAGAGTGTTTGTTTTTTTAATGAGACATTGCTGCGTTTCCAGCTGGGATAATGGCATGAAAAGCAGTTGTTTTATACCATAACATTGCTGCGTTCCCCTTCAGGATAGTGGCAAAAAAAAAGGGTGGGTTTTTTAGAGACATCCCTGCATTTCTTGCTGAGGTAGTGACATAAAAAGTGATTATTTTTTACCAAGACATTGCTACATTTCATGTTTTGATAGTGACACAAAAGCGGTTGTATTTTACCAAGACATCACTGCATTCCTCTTCAGGAAAGTGGCATCAAGAGTGGTTGTTTTTTTCACTGAGATATTGCTGCGTTTCTTGCTGGGATAGTTGCACAAACATGGATATATTTATCGAGATATTACTACTTTTCCAGCAGGGATTGTGCTCCCAAAAGTGGTCCTTTTAAGCCAAAACATGATCTTTTCCTAACCATAAGCAAGGTTTTGGGGCCTAAACCTAACTACAGGTTGCCGCAGTGTTGCTGAAACGTAAAGCAACCACTACATAATTACATGCAAAAGTAATCCATGGTTTGCAGGAATGTATAATGCCAGCAATTCTTGTGGTGATTAGAAAACACAATAATGTGTTCGTACAACCTCGGTGTACAGAAAAATGCATTATTCCTTTGTATGATTTAAATCTACGCCTTTGCAAGACTGTGAAAATGGCGCTAATAGCTGTGTCATTTTTTAATAACCTTCTCCAACCTGTCATCATCCTGTTTAAATGGATTTTCTTACAGCAGTCGTGCCTTAATAGCAGGCGCTCACCATTTTTTTTCTGTCAGGCTTCAGCTTTGAATACGCTCTGTTCCAAATGACTCTGAAGGAACAATAAGTGTAAGAGGTGCATTAGTACAAGTAGATGCAGCCACAAGCTCCTGAATAATGCCCTCAGTTATCATTAAAGCAGTGCTTCTTCTTGAAGCTCTGAATCAGAGCAGGTTGATTCACTGTGGAGGTAACGGGCCGGTGCGTCACCTTGAGGAAAGTTTTTTGAATAGGTGCTTACTAAGTAGTAGATCTTATTTGCATGTACACTGCGAATGATATTCTCTCACGTTGCTGTGAGGCATGTGCAAACAGATGACAGAGCTCCGTGCTGATGTATGCACACCTTCATTTTTCACCTTTTGCAGCACAGCTGGCCCCTGGCCTTGCCCACACAGCACTCAAGCTATTTTCTGTTGTTTGTCATACGCTAAGTGCTAATTAGGTATGTGCTGGTATAATGCTGGTTGTCTGGAGGCTCGATTCATGCTGAATAAATACATAATATTATTAGGTTTTATGTACACTGTATGTGTGTACTCTGCTTTCCTTACCTCTACGATTCTGTTAAAGAGGTGCATGATTCAGTGTGATATTATGGTTATTATAATTTGAGGTTAGTTATTGATTTGTTTTGTACTAAAACTTTAAATTATGTGGTTGTATGTGGCACCTGGCAGATCATAATGACAAATCACTTCAAGATTTAATTTTCATAGCTTTTATATACTTACATATTTTTTTTCACATTTGACAAATATTGACAACGAATTATAGATTATTTTTTCTTTGTCACATAAACACAGGATAATGCATATTAAAAATTCTCTATGTACTTAACTGAGCTTGCTTTTGTACTTGTCCCATAAAAGCCATAACTTGTAAAATACCGAAAATATTCTTATTATGTAGGCCATGTCAAACTCTCTCTGACAGAGCCATGGTGATTTGTACCATTTTCATAATATACCGTGTGCCCTTTAAGTTATTTGCCAACCTGTTAGTTTGTAGTTTGTTGCTTTCCAAAAAAGAATGCAAGAGTTAGGGTATAAAGAGTATAGCTGCAAAGAGCTTTAAAAAAATATGTCAATGAAACAGGTTTAATGTCCAGAATATTACTTATTACTTACTTACTTATTTATTTATTTGTTTAATTTAATTAAATTATTTATTTTGTTTGTTTTTTAGTTTTGGTTGCTTAAAGTCCAATTTTTAAAAATAATAATAATAATAATAATAATTTAATGTAATGTAATGTAATGTAAAATTTATTCATTTATTTTTGTTTGTTAGCCAGTTGTTGTTCACCTCCTGAGACCCGAACTTTTGTTTGGTATGTATTTTTAATTTCTCCTAGCAATTTGGGATCAGTAGGACCCAATAAGCATGACAAAAATAAACATTTAGATGATAGTAAAGTCCCAATGTCCTCAAACGAGTACTTTCTAATTAACAGCGTCTTAGCTTGTTAATGTTGCTAAAATTGGCCAAAATTGTTGCCATATCAAACTCCAAACACTATTAATCATAAACTCAATCATAAAATGCGATCAGGTTTTACGTCCACTTTTGTGTCGGGATCAACAGCAGACTGACTTTGCAGAGATGGCTGCCATCTTGTTTTACTGGTATTAGTATATTCTGCTTGTATTACCACTAGATGGCACAACAAAGTGTCCACGAATGAGGACAGAGGTCTGAGTTACGTAGAATGAAGTATAAAGTCAAGTAAACCCAAAATGCGATGTCCTTATAGGAGGACACAGAGTCTCAGGAAGTTAAAGTCATATATTACACACTCTAGTACTGCAGGTGGCGCTTTTCGCCTTTAATGTTAATTTGTAGCCTGCCAGTAAAACCAAAGAAGAAGAAGGAGAGGAAGAAAAAGACTGCAATTCCATTGAGACCATTTTCATGAAGACTTTTTTGGCGGGAACTCGAAGGACTAAAGTACGGTAAGCATAAACTTTATCACTCACAGAGTTGAGGCTAATTAACCTGAAATGTTCCACCCTGTTTTAATACCAGTCCACCCATAGTAACCATTGTCTGAGTGCCTGACACTGACCAATGTTTTCCTAACAAAACATGAAAAATATATCTTTTTAATGAAGCTAAAATTTCGCAGCAACATCAATGACCCAGTTTTGCATAATGGGTAACAATTAGCATAAGGCCTGGTGTGTCAACCCTAATCGACCTAAGCGACCTTGCTGTTTATGGCCGTCAGTCCCTGTCACAGCTTTGACTGCAGAGCCTCATTCAGCTCACGACGTCTGAATACTCAGAGGAGCACCGGTGGGACAGAGAGGCTGAGTGCAGTACTTACTACACTTTTAGAGTGACGGAGCAGAGAAGGACTTCCAGGGGCCCCACACTCAAGCTCAGACAGGTGAGTAAAACAAACTTACCCTGACGGTTGCAAGTGGAGAGTGTCCCCATAGTGCTGCGAGCATGTGTGCTCTACTCAGTGTGTAAAAGCCCCATCATTCTATTTTGATTTAGCGTGTTGGTCTGTTTGTGGCGGCAGCTGCTGTGGAGTTTATACTGTTATCACAGTTCTGTGTTGTCTGCTTTGGTGATGTTTTGTTTGGCTGTTGATTCTATAAAAAGTGTCATGTTATTTAATTTATGTTGCTTTATAATACCTGTCATGGTGTCCATACACTCCTTGAGTATTTCCATGTCATGCCACTGCTGCTCCACTACAATTTACTGCACTACATTTATTTTTATTTGACAGCTATAGATAGTAGTTACTTTTCAGATTTTGTGAAAATTTACATTACAAAAACATGATAAGATCATAAAGAACATTGTAAAACTTAAGCCAATCTTACAAAAGGAGTGAGACGGGCCGTTTGTCACTGATGTCTATGTTAGCGGTTTGACTAAAGATGGATTTCCTCTCTTACCTCAGGTTCTTTTAAATAATTGTTCAAGAAGGTGAACTCATCCAATATTTCACAACAAAGTCCAATATTAGAATTAGGAACCACTGGTCTGTGCTACCTAACTGTATACACAGGTATAAATTAGCTCAATATCAACCAGCTACAACAGTAAAACACTGCTTACACATCAATGCACCAGAAATTGCAATCCAAGAATTGAGCATAGCCTTAGTCCAATAAACAGCCCAATCAACTGATGGAGCAGCTGATTGATGGAAGGGAGTCAGCTGATAGATCACATGATTCCGTACTATGCAGCCAATTGGTGAATCTCATTCAGGGCGCCCTATTTAAACTGCTCTGGCCTGCCTATGGTTGCTGCTTCCTCTGCAAGCTGCTTTGCAACCTGCCTCCACCCCAGCTCCTCCTTTTCATGCTGTGTCTGACTTATCAATGTCATTTCTGTTTGTCATTGATGCTGCTCTGTTCTGTTCCTGGGGGTCTTTGCTGCTGCTCTCTCCACCTTAGGCTTTCCATGTAGGCATGTCGAAGAGGCTTTCTGCGTAGGCCCGAGGAAAGGCAGAGGCCCCCGAACAGAGCCAAATATAACACTGCAAATGGAAATAAATTTTTCTTTTAAAGTGTTCCTCACTGAAATGTAATACTATATCAGCAAAGATAAATATTCTGCAGAATGCATACTTTTTTTACTTTGATACTTTTAATTTACTCATACATACACCTTGCTTCCACTTATGGATGTGTGCTGGGATGAGTTAAGTGGAAGTCCATTCATCCCTATGAGAATCTGTGTGATGTCCGATCTGCCTGCGAAACTCTTCTCCTCAGTAATATTTTGGTCCGGAATTTGCCTCGATCATGTCTCTTCAGTTGTCTGTGTCGACTGTCAAGTTAGTTTGTTTGATTAAAAAGAAGTTCTTTGTCTAGTTTGAACACGTTGTGAATGTGAGTAATGTTACTCTGCTAATTATGTTATACATTATATACAGTCAGATTGTCATCATGACACGTTCAGCAGTTCATACCTCTTTTAATGAAATTTTTAACAAATCATGCTACGTACCTGGCAGACCACTGTCTTCATTTATTTGTTGCCATACAATGTCTGTCCTGTTTTTGTCCTGGTAATGTTCTAAGCGTATATTCCAAACTACTGAATGGCGAAAAAAGGATGAAATTAGCTCCTTCCCCATGGCTACAGGTAGTTTCTATCAGGTTTCTATCGATCCACTAGAGGCATCATCAGTATATTTACAGAAATACGGACACCAGTTTAATAAGTAAGTGGAAACAGGAGGATAGGGCTCATTTATACTCCCTTAATGTACGAAAATAGATACATCTGTTTCAAACATTGTAAACATCACTGCTTTTGTACTTCCGTGCATCCTTTATGATGCATAGATACAGCTGATAGATGGCACCAGAGGGCAGAGTCAGAAGTTTCACACCACAAACAAGGCAGTCGTGGAAGAAGATTTTTTTTTTTACTATACTAGCAATTTGTTCCATTGCGCCTTTTCAATGTCTTTGTCGTCTCCTGTGTTCGTATCTCACTTGAGCAACACTACACTGCCTCCATGATTGACAGTGGTACTGCTCCATTTGGTCTGAATCCATAAGCTTTCCAAAAATGTGCAGAAATATGGATGAAATGAACACAGAGTACAGAGAGGAGGCTCCATCTGTGTCCATATACGTATGAAACGTTGAGCAAAAATGAGCCTTTATTTACTAGGATTTTGAATGCAGGACTTTTACATTGTTGTATTGGCTCTGAGTGCTTCTTTTACCACTGATCCAAAGACATGCTGAACTGTTGCTCCTCGTCCATCTTTAGTGAAGATTTAAAAAATTGAGAAACTGGGACAAAAACATGTTTAAGTGATTTTGAGAATATTTAGTCAGTGTCTCTGTTTTTACTGATCCCATATTAAGGAGATCAGTTTGTGTTTTTACTGAGAAAAACTGCTGTTGCCCTTAAAGTTATGAAGATCTTTCAAGTGTAAAACCACCGTTATAATTAATATTACAGTAGTCTGTCATCAGGGTAAAATTAGCCGCTGTCATGATCATTACTAAGAGCAAAAGGAGGACAGCAGACACCTCGGATATAAAAGCCTCAGGGTCTCATTCATAAAAAATATACTGTGATTTGATTTTAAAATTTAATCTTAAAATTAGTTATGAGCAGACCTGATTAAAAAGATCATTACAAGTTTGCTTAAATTAGCCTTAAAAGTGCCTCAGGAATTTGACCATAAATCAACAACCTTCATGTCCTAATTGATCAAAAACACCAGCACTGATTTCATTTGTTGCAAAAATGCATTTTCAAGCACATGTATTCCAATTTGTTTTGTGATTTGTACATAATTGACAAATGAAATATGATTTTTTCTTTTAAATAAAAAGGCAATTAATCGAAAGCGATCTAAGTATTTAGTTGCAGATGAAAGCGGTGGGTATTTTTATAAGCGAGACAGCAGCTGACAGTCAGAGTGAGTCACGCTCAAGTCTCTGTCTGTCTGGACCGACGATCCACCGTCCAAATAAAAACATAAGTGCGAACAGGTTTGACACATTCCTGGACACAAGCGGGTGTTGTTAAGAAAGCACATCTGCTCCTTCTTCATTTTTAGGATGAAAAGAAGTGGTCACACAATCTTCATTTTGTCACGACAAGATGGAAAGGGACGGAGAAAAAAATAGAGTTGATTTTCATTTTTGCTTTGTCAGTCTTCAAATATCAAATTTATTTTGTGTTAAGCAAGAATTTGAGTTTACAGCTAAACATTTCACCTTTTTTCTTTTAATTAAATCTCTTGTTTTACTGAAATACTGTGCTTATCTTAAGACACATTCGGTCCTTATGTTCCTCCTATGTGTGCATACTGTACCTGCATATTAACAGGCAACAACCCAGAGTGTCTTGCATAATAATGAATGAGCGAAATGTGTGTCCGTGTGCAAGCCCCTCTGCGTGCACTTGCCAATTGTGTATGCCCGTCGTGACGTTTCAGGCCCATCAGTTGTAGCCAGTTTCCATGGCAACATCTCTGCGAGAGCACAGACGTAGGAGAGAGGGGAAAGGAGTTGAGACAATTATGGCGGTGGAGGGTGCTGAAAAAGGAAGAGCCCGGGATGATGAGTGTGAAACAGTGTGAACCGTGGGATGAGACAGAACGAGAAACAGATGCACGTGTTGAGAGTGAGCAAGCAGTTCTCTGTGTGTGTGTGTGTGTGTGTGTGTGTGTGTGTGTGTGTGTGTGTGTGTGTGTGTGTGTGTGTGTGTGTCCTGGGATAAGCAGGTGTCATGTATAGAAGCACTGGGGTTGTGGTCGTCATGACTACATACATGAACCTGCTATTTATGTGCTGGGGTGGGGGTGTATGATTTTTTAAAAATGAAATGCTTTGTGCAGAAAAAGCAGCACAGCCAGGAATGTGGACCAACTTGAATTATATTTTCTGTTTTGAGTGAGAGCCTCGGAGTGAGTCAACAGGAATCTCTAATACAATTTAGTTTCCATGGTGACAGCGAATGGACAGGGAATGATATGTCCTTTTCAAACGGGGGGGAAAACGCCAGCTTGAAGCCTCTTTGTTGCTCTGTTTTCTGTCTGAATCATTATTTAGACAAGTGATAACCTGGCAAACCCTACAAATGACTCCCCGAGGCGTCTTCCTCAGCATTTTCTGCCGTGTCTCCTTTTTTTTCCAGAAACCAGAAGAAAAAAAAAATGTTGCTGAGCATAAAAAATGTCAGAAAATGCTAAATGTATTGCAGCTGCAGTGACATTTTCATCAGTAATCTTTTTCGCTGTGGAGATGAACTCATGTCAAGTTAGCTTTGTTATGCAATCCAATAGGCATCCAGTGCTCTATAATTTAGTATGTTAGTATTCTGGAGGTGCAGACATTAATGAAAGGCTATCATCCTCTCTTTGCCGCCTCTCCAGCAGAAGCTTTTCTCACATCAGCGAGGCATTTTCAGGGAATTCAGTTATTTCAGGTGCTCTTTAAGAGCTTGCGGGAACGTCTCTAAAACCACTTCTAAATGCAGCTGTTTTTTTCCAACCATTTCGCTGTGGCAGTTGGTGTCCTCAACTCCGTCTAATGCACCACTCAGTGTGCCCTCATCATCCTCACTTATATATTTCCCTCCTCTAGTACATCTCTGTTGTTGGCAGAGCATCGCGTCTGCAAAGCTCCTCACAGATGGGCAAAACACTGACCCTCAACAGACAGGAAGTAAGAAGCTTGGAGATGATTTTCTTTTTTTTGGCATTACTGTTTTATTAGAATACGGCATGAGAATCGCTGTTTATTAACTGTACATCATAGTGTAACCTAATAAATATAAAGTAATCCACCAAATTTACTGTAGCGTACATTGATGATAAATGTATAAAAGACAGATACAAATAGATATACTTAAATACAATTTTCTAAAATGCTTTGTTCAGAGCAACTACATAATGACATTCAGCCGAGCTGTTTCTCCTCCTTTCCTCGTGTTCCTGTGCTTTAATAGTGATTGTCCAGACTCGACACACACTCACATTGCTGGCAGAGTTTTGAGGTCTCAGTGTCCTGTGATTACTTTCATGGGAACATCTTTTGGCACAGCGTGTTCTGTCTACTGTGTGTGTCTTCGAGAACACCGACAGACTATTGAAGTCGCTTCAGTCAAGTAGGAAATGTCGCAGTTTGGTTGGAATACGAATGACAGAAGCGGTTTGAGTATCTCCCTCCAAACCCTTCATTACTACCCAAGTGACATGAAACAGACTGTGATTGACACAGTGTGTATTTGTGTGTGTGTGTGTGTGTGTGTGTGTGTGTGTGTGTGTGTGTGTGTGTGTGATGAAGCTCCAATACAGAGCCTTTTTGATTGGTGGCATTTCTGTAGCAATTACAAAGGTTCAGTCACATATGGTAACACATACTGGTGTACAACGGCTGAAAACCCACTTGTTCACAAAAGTTTTCTTATCTCCGACAATCATTGCTATTATCATTTCTCTTCTTGTTTTGTTTTTTATTTTCATTTTATTTATTTTCTCACTCCGTAGTGGGCTTGGATACCTTTATAGGTGCTCTATAAATTCAAGTTATTATTATTATTATTATTATTATTATTATCATTTAGGGCTGCCCCCAACTGCAAATTTTCCTAGGCGACCAATAGTCGTCCTTTAGGGCCATTAGTCGACTAGTCGCCTGCATGTTTATGATAGTAATTGAATTAGGAAATGATATATTTTGGGCGGGACAGCACAATGGTTTGAGTTGAAGGTGTGAGAAAGAATAGTATCAGTAACATTGTTAACACTGTGTTACATTACAGAGAAATACAAAACCGTACTAATGAACCTTCATTAATATAGGCCTATATTTTATCTACAAGTGCACGTCACACACTGAGCGAGCCGCCTGTTAATGACGCTGTGGGCTAATGGGCATGTAGCTACTTCCATGTTTCAGATGATAGGTCATGTTTGTAGTCGACCAATGAAGATGAGTTTACATATCACCTTGGGTTCGTCCTTCACCTTCTCAAAATGATCCCACACTTTGGATTTCCTGCCCGACATGTTATTAACTAGCCTGTGGAATAACCGCAGGTACCAGCCCTGGAAATTAACCTGACTCCTGTCTGACTGCTGAGCGTGGCCACTTCCTGTGTCTGTGCTTTCAAATTAAATTCACACATGGTCCAGTCATATAGGTTTTGATTTATTTTGACAAGGCGCAGCTCCTAATAGAGTTTCATGTTTTTTTTTTGTTTTTGTTTGTCCTGTGACTAAGCGACCAATCAAATCTTCTGACTAATGA
Organism: Epinephelus cyanopodus; assembly: GCA_026686955.1. NCBI lineage: Eukaryota > Metazoa > Chordata > Actinopteri > Perciformes > Serranidae > Epinephelus > Epinephelus cyanopodus. Next base: position 21,315,306 of record CM048924.1, read on the forward strand.
CCACTGACCTTCTGGTTGAATAACATTTGGTCGACTATTAAGGGACAGCCCTATTATTATTATTATCATAATTATTATAATGACCGCTGTAGCACTGTGGAGGACAAAACATAATTTGAGAAGCTATTATGTAAGATTTTAAATCAAAAGGAGGACAGAAGCCTCCTGAGAGGGAACACATATGTCTGAATCAGTCACCACAGATGAAATTTGACAACGTTGTACTTATCACTTTTTTTATAACCTTTTTTCTTTATAAATTGGGAAAGAAACTCTTATTTTAAGGATAAGGCTGGTGATATTCTGTATTTTTCTTACTGTCAAGAAATCCTGTGAAAAGATCAAAACCAACAATACCTGCTGCTGTTAATATTTGTACTACTACTGCGGCAAATGGTATTTATAATAATATAACATTAAATGATGAGCTTGGGGTTGAGAGCCACAGACAGGATAGGGAAGTCGAATGTATTGACAGATGCACTTGCACACTGTTGGTTTCAATCTTTTCATGGGATTCGTGACAATAACCAGGGGCGTCGTAGTGGGGAGGGGAGTGGGACTGATTACCCGGGGCCCAATGAGAGGGAGGCCATGAAAAAGCAATTTTTAAAATTTCTCAGTAATTAGTGGTGTAACTACAATAAAACTGTCTGAATATATAGGTAAAAAGGCTGAACTACATTTAAAGAAAATAGTGGAAGCTCTCTGAGGCCCTCTCACCACTTAAAGCTGCAAAAGTCTGCACCTACACTATGATCTGTCTTTATGGGTGCAATCATAAATCCAACTTGACACACTACAGTAAAATGAGGGTGCTGTTGTTTGAAGTAACAGAGCCTTCTATTTCTACATGAATTGAATTAATCACACATTGACTCCGTGCGCCACTCTGCTGCTCCGTCTCCACACACAGAGTGCCCAGAGCACGCTCTGCTACTCAGAGAGTGTGGGGTTCTGAATATCCAAACGGTACAGTCCAGCAGTGCTGAGAATTTACGAAAGGCCCATTTGATGCCAGAGTGCGCTCTGGCACATGGAGTGAGTATTTCTGAGCAAATCTTGCTGGAGCCAAGTGAGGGACTGCTGATGCTGCTGGAGCACCAAACTGTCACGTCTTTCCTCAACAATGGGAAATCAGGGCTCCAAATGAGAAGAGGAAGGGAACGAGCGCAAACTGACTTTGTATAAAAGAAAATTAAAAGGTGCATGAGAGAGACATGGATCAAGAAGGGAAGGATGGGGGGCCCAAAACTTATGCATGGGGCCCAGAATTTGGTGCTACGCCCCTGACAATACTTAAAATACAAAACTATGCCAGCCATATCCTTTTGTATTAATACTGGTGTTCAAAGTTTTATGCTTCCATTTTAAATAAATAGTTAAACCTTTAATATATTGCTACCATACACAAAATTATTTGTGTAGTCGTTAAATAGTATTTCCTAATCTGTTCTGTAATTAAGTTTCCAGACAATTTCTTTGCCTGATTATGAATGACAAAATAAATAAATCTTGAATATTAGTGACACGCAGCCACTGTTGAACCTCCATGTAATGTTAAGGTGTGATTTTAGTCGTAATCTTTCCATAATTATAAACTTTTCCAAGTGAGTCCCACAGTTCATGTACCAAACGTGTCATCACCACCATTTATTACACGGAGAGCCGGTGCATGACAAACATCACAGTTTGTTCTCAGGCCCCGGACTTTCAGTTTTTCTACTGATGTTAAAATCACACATTTGAACCATCACTTATCTACTGACAGATCAAACTAATGAACACATGATAGCGAAGGCAGCACCAGCTGAGGAAAAAAGGCTTCTCTGTTTACATATCATCGGCAACATTAACTCCTGTCCCTCCTGAAACTGTATGATTGTAGACGTGTTGAGATGACTCCGCTGCCTTTACACTTCTGAAATAACTGAAACATTGTCATAGAGTCACTCTTGTGTCATCTGCCACTTGTGTCGCACTCACTGTTATTACATACACTCAATAACACTGCATCGATATGTCTCATGAATCATATTACATTGCTAGTTTGCTGTTTTTAAAATTGCTTTTTGTACATGAGATTTCTATATTCTACCTCGGATCAGAGAACAGTTGCTGTGCTAAAATGACCATAGTATAGATGCAGATGAGTAAACTGGAAATAGGAATGAGGCGCTCATTGCACACTAAAAAAATACAACAGAACTAAGTTTTTTTTTTGTCTATTTTTTAAGGGCAAAAAAACACTGTGCCAAAATGTGTGTTACAGAGAGTGAAAACAAAGACGAGGCCTGGCAGTGCCTCAGCACGTAGATTAAGATACAGCTTTGTCATTTTTGTTTTCACTTGTCTTAAAGGAGCAGTGTGTAGGATTTAGTCGCATCTAGCAGTGATGACTGCAGATTGCAACCAGGTTAAACTCCCGTGTGTCACGCATGAACTCCCAGTGAGGATTCCTTCAGTGTTCATTGTTCAGGAGGTTTTCACCGGGAGCCAAATTATCCACAGAGGTCTCGTTATCTTGAAAACAAATTGACCTGATGATTTAAACCGGTAAAAACACTGAATAAAACAGTTTCACATAAAAAAAAAATTCAAGTGTCTTTCCAACGCTGTTTGGCTTGTCGCAGAAGTGCTGCTAGCCCACCACCTGCAAATGTGTGCTCACTGTTCTTCCGTAATAACTTAAGATCCAGATGTTTCAGATGAGAGGGTGCTAACTAAAGACGGTGGCCATAGCAAAAACCAAATAGCCCTATCTAGAGCCAGTGCTTGGTTTGTCCGTTCTGGGCTACTGTAGAAACCAACCATGTTCTCATCCTAACTCATCAAATACTGCCACTTTGTTAATGGACATACACGCTAAAGTATGACACACTACTCTCCTGTGTCTGTTTTGGATGTTCATGGATGGCGTGTCAATTTACGCATGTTACATGTATATTGTCTTTTCAAAAAACTGTTTTTACTCATTAACTGCACAAAGTCTTTTTCAGAATAAACTCACAGCGTTGGTAAAGGACTTAATTTTAAGGTTGATTCCTTCAGTTTAGGCAACAAAAGCACATGGTTAGGCTTAGTAAAAAAAAAACCCATCATGGTTTGGCTTGAAATTCCAACCCTATCTTACTCCAAAGTTGTCAAAATCTGGCATTTGGCAGTGACTTGCAGCGTCAGACACTGACAAAAAAAGCCATCCTTTAACGTCTGCACGCTATGCGGCCAGTTGCTGTTATAGTTTAATGTTACCTGGCAGCACCGGGGGACACAAATGAAAGTTAAGGCGACAAAAGTCCAAGTAGGGTGGGCATGAGGGGTGGTGGATGGATCCAACAAACACCGACTTTCACGCGAGAGAGCAGTGTTCGTGTCCCATAAGATCATACAGCCAAACCCTGTTCTTTTTTTCCTGAACCGAACTACATGCTTTTGTTGCCTAAACCCAACCATGCCAACTGTCAATTCGCGTTGTACCGACTTAGTGCTTTTATTTTGAAAGAGATTGTATGTAAACTGTAAATTTCCAGTGACAATGGAAGTGTATTTTGAAAGAACGCAATGCATGTAACAGGCAGAACTTGACACAGCATCCCAGAACATGAAAATTAACACAGGAATCAAACAGCAGTCTCCTGGGTGAAACTCCAGAGTTTGTTGAACCCATCCACGTCCTCGCCCGTCTGCCCTATAATGACTTTCTTGCTCTTTACATTAGGGTAGTTGCTGATGGTGTTACAAACTGCCACGATGGGTGCCTCTCTGCGTCTGTGTCTGTCGCCCTCGTCCAATGACAAAACGGCTGTATCAGATGGCTTGGGTTGTTGCCCGCTGCCTCTAAAACTGGCACGTGGCGTTGCGTATCATACCGCAGTGAAAGGTGCCTTGGTGCCTTGGTGCCTTGGTCTTTGATGCCAGAATCACTGAAAAAGCAGCTGTATTTGACGAGTTGGCAGTGAGAATGGGCTGTCAAAACATGGCGGATTCCGTGGTTGAGGACCTGCTCCCTATGTAGATATCAACTTCTCATTCTAAGGTAACAAAAAAAACTTGATTCTTATTTTCAGCTGATTATACACCAAAGAAAACTAATATTATATTACATTTCTGCAAATAAGTCCCCCTAAATCCTACACACCAAACCTTTAATTGATTTTTTTGGCACAATGGTTTTTCAGATATTAACTTTTGGCATTAAATGTCTGAGCATGAAGCTCTTTGGAAAGCATGAACCTAGCATGTAGCATAAAATACGTCCTTACAGCTATGGACATACTTATTCTGAATGCACATTACAAGCACTCAAAGCAGTCAAACTTATGATTAATTCCTTGTTTTTTGAATTCTGGCGTTTGGCAGAGGCTGGCGTCAAACAGATGTTGTATTGGTCTATGCTTTTATCTCCATCCTGGTTAAAAATGCACATACCAACCTGTTATTCCCCTGACAGGCTGTCTCTGCCTGTCTTAACCTGTACAGATTAACCTGCTTCCTACAGTTTAATGTACCTGTTAAACAATCAAAGCACTGGTTTCATATTAGAGGTGTCTATTATCTTAAATACGTGGAATGATACCAAAACAATCCTGCTTCTAGTATATTTTCAAAGTCAAAGAATACAGACACGTTATTCTGTTTTCCAGCCCATAAGTGTTTGGAGATTCACAGTGAGTTGAGCGACTGGATCAGTAAGAGCAGCACGGGAGAACTCCAGCCCTTCAGAAATATATTGTTAATTCGTATAATGGGTCAAAGGCAACACACCTGCTGCGTCCTCTTTGTGTTTCATGTCAAAACCTTGTCCAGTGGTCCGACAGCAGAAAGCGATAAAATCGAGTGGAGGCCTTTACATTCACATTATCACTCAGATTGGTCTTCTTGTTTTGTCCAAGGTTAGACTGTTGAAAATCCAAGCCAGTGATGTGAAGGATACATGGAGAGAGGAAGAGTCGATGTCTCCGTATGTTCCTCTGTGTCTTTGTTACAAATACTTCCCTTTATTTCTCCAGGTTTGTCCTGTCTGTTAGAAGCTCACCAAGGCGTAGACCATACTGCAGTGGGAAATAGGCCATGGCAACACACAGAAAAATAGGGAGAAAACAATAATTGTGTTGCTCTTTAGCAACAACATCACAACAAAGTGGAAAGGCATCAGTGGCTTCGTTTACATGCACAAAATATTCTGTTTTTTGCCCTTATTCTGAAAAAGATAATGGGCCTCATTCATAAATAGTGCACATGCGAAAATACGGGGTCAGTGTTGGGCTTGTTATTCTTAAAATGTAATGTATTACTCTTAAGTCGTTTCAAATTAATTCTGTAGTGAAAGGTTGCCTTTTCCCAACTTAGGCCATGTTTAAATGAAAACGATCCGCAAAAAATGGAAAAATTTCTCATTTTCGTTTTGAAAAAAGTTCCGTGTTTAGACAACAACGTTTTGACAGCAATCGCAATCCACAAAAATGACCAAAAGCGCTGTAGTATACATATCAGGCCAGTAGTTGGCGATGTGACTTTGTAATGAAACAACACATGCCTGCGCCCATGCACTTCCTTCTACAGAGCGGTGATGTATAAACAAACAAAATGGCAACCACGCGAATATTTGTCTGGACAGACAACGAGGCGGAGTTGCTACAGTAAATCTACACTTGGGGTGAGCAACACAAACAGAGCTTGGGAGTCCGCCAGTCCTGGGTCAGGTGGTTTGGGTAAGTTTGTTAGAAAATATTGTGGGTTTTGGGCAGGCGGATCATTAAGGGACAAAGCAGCGCACTTAGAGCACCCTCCAAAGGTCCTGTGTTCATGCCATGACAGGTCAGAGCCAAGTCCGGTCCAAGGTGGACCATCTGGTTACGGTGGGGTGGATTGACTCTCACAAACCCTGACCCACGTACCACTAGCATGCACAAATGATGATGATTACACTAAATGCATAGCACGTTAAAACTGCATTCATTAACAAAGGCTTTAATAAACAACAATATTTAAAAACTGTTAATTTAGTTATGCATGCACTTGTTTGATGCCTTTTCATCAATCCCCATCAATTATCTTCATAATCATTTTTTAATATATATATTTTTATATTTAACTTATATTATATTTAACCCATATTTTGATCAATAATCTCTTTTACAAGCCAAACAACCACACAATAAAAAACATAAAAGATGCAGAGTTTCATGTGGAAAATATTCAAACTCTTACGTGCAATGACAAGTTGTAATAACTGTAGTTGTATTAGTTGTAATTAAAATATAAAAAACTGAGTGTCCCAGTCCTAGCCACTGAACGTACTTAGTGCCATGAAATTATTATTATTATTATAAATATTATTATTATGATGATGATGATGAGTCATCCAGTTATATAAAAGATTATGATCTACCTCTGAGCAGAGATGACACGTAACCTTGTTAGAAGATATTGCAGTCTGTGCCTTCAGGACAGAACGCTTCTCCGCGACTGATATAACATGTCTGAAGAAAGTGATGAACGGCTGTTTCAGACTGCCAAGACATTCACAGATGCTCACTGACGGCCAGACACTGGTGTGTTAGGACCTTAGTATGTGTGTAGAGACAGCTTCACTGCTTTTTCCATCATACACCTGAAGGCAAACCTGTTTCCTTATGTAGAGAAATGGGGGCGTGGCAGTATGTTGATTACAAATAGCGGTCACACGCCTGTCAATTTTATTCCTACTAAGCTGTTTAAATGGCTAATGAAAATGAATATTCTACTAATATTCTCAATTACACGCAGCCCTGCGCACTCCAATTAACGTGCCCTAACAGGTCAAATGTGAAAAAGTGGGAACGGCTGCAGCTGCTTGTGCTGTTTTGCTTCTTTGTCTCAAAATAGGATTTTTTTCACAGTTTTCCACCAGTGGCAGAGTTGTTAATAATGCTCTTAAAAACAGAATAATACTGGCATATTTCACATGTCTTAATCAGAAATTGCTACATTTGAAAAAAGGCCTGATTTATGCTGTTAACATGACTTGCATTAAACTCACAATACTGTCACATTTGTAATAATAGTGGAATATTAGTGTGCATGTGAACGTAGTCACTGAAACCTCCTCAAGCATGATCGTACTTAAAAGATTGTGAGTTCGTACTGACCTGTAGAGATAATAGAAGAAAGAGAGCAGATAAAAACCCAGCTTACACCAGGACTCCTTCTGGCAGTAATTAAGAATGTCGGCGTTCATCACGCTGACAGGATCATACATGACCTCTGATCCATCAGCTGGCCGATGAAAGAACCTGAAAAAAGCAGAGAGGTTTGGCTCACGCTCGCACCGGATCAACAGAAGCTTGTCGGACATCTGTTATGGGACCGTACCTCCACAGATGGTAGAAGAGCAGCGGGATATTTAGGCCAAGTGTGACCCACTCTCCAGCACACATGAACATCAGACAGAAGAGCCCGTGGATGGAGTACTCTGGTACCACCAACTAACCAGAACAGACAGGAGGTTATGTTACAGGCCTGCATATAATCACAGCAATCACACTTAAGTAACTGCTGGACAAACACTCAACGACTCATGGGTTGCATGTTGTGTTATAACTACAATCTACAAAACCAAAATCACACCAAACACTTTCACACAGAAGGTGTTAATGTTACTCACGGCTCACTGCTGTTACGAGCGCAAATATAGCTTCATACACATGTAGCGAGGTTTTTAGATGTTAGTAGGAATTGATGCAGATGGTTCAGGTCGCTCAGATAACTAACATGCATCCAGACATCGAAATCAACAAGCTGTGAACTCCATGGTGACAGGTAACATCGCTTTTAAAGTGGATGTAGCAACCTTGTTAGCGAACTAGCGAATTCTGATTTCAAAAAAGGAAAAGTCTTTGAGGAAAATAGAGGATTAAATAATGTGTGGACAGATTAATTTGCTGTCACCACCAATGCTGCAAAGTTAGAGTACTAAATAATTATCAACAGCCCACTGCAGAGTAACCACCTTGAAGTAAATCCTATTAATGGATGCTCATTTAGACCTATTTGTAATGTTGATGGGCTAATTTTGACTTAATGGGCTGTTACCTTGATTGAAACGTTTTCTGGCTCCAGACAGATTTTGTTTGCTTATTCTGGCCAGTAATTGCTCTTTTAATAGTAAAGGTCGCTGACCCCTGAACTAGGGTTTTAGATCAGGAAATCAAAGGAAAATATACTGATATGTTCAGAATCTTCTCATCTTGTTTTTGATATAATCCACGTTGGTTTTAGCTACATAAGTCTGTTCTGAAGAGGAAATTTGTACATCCCTGCATATTGTCTCCCTCTGCAGCAGTCAAAGGTCATTGAAATTATATTTGCACCGCAGCAAAATATCAAACAAATGTGTCAGCTAAATTATTTTCCAATTACATAGTGGTGGAGTGGTTATGTATAAGTGGCGCTTTAGGTCCTTGCAGTGCACCACTGAGTGAAATAATGAATCAGTAAAATCAATATATAAGTCAATAGCAAACATCTGTGAACCAGCAGCGAAATGCACATTCACCTCCAATAACCATTTTCCTCCTTTTGAACAAAAACATTCATCTTTTCACAGATATAAAATACATTACGGTTCAAATAGTGATCCCCGAGCTAACCTTGAAAGGTATTACTACTCTGCATAAATATATGGGTCCCAGTCGTACAGTAGCATGCTGATAATTTATGGCTCCTGTAGTATCATGTTTAGTGATGTAATAACTTGAGCGTATTTGAAGTCTCTGTCGTACCTGGTGCTGTTTAACATGTTCAAAATGGCCTCCACAGCATGTCACATTATTTTCAGGGATACTGAGCACTCTCTCTGACTGTATAGCTGTCCTCCATCTCTGTGTGTCTGCACTGCGGAGCGGTGGTGGTGGGTGGTGGGTTGTGGGGATGGGCTACATGTGAAATGAATCAGTGTGCGTCATGGTCCTCACAATGGGTAGAGAGACAAACGGTCACGCTTGTCTGAAGCCCTTCTGTTTTAGTCATCCACCATCAGCAGGTAGAAACAACTATTACTCACTCTGCGGAGCAGGTTGCAGATTCTTTCAATGTTGAGGATCCTCTCTCTCTGTGGATATAAAGACAGTCTGATTAATAGTCTGAGTATATATTCATCCTGTCCATGAAAATAAATCTAAAGGATGATATAGGTTACAAGTTTCAGAGACTTCTGTTTCAGCTGACAAACTTTTAGACATTTTGGTGACACCATGGACTGTATAAAGGAAGTGAACATAGCCATTGTGGAATAAGTCAGATTGTATTATAAATATTTCTCACTTGAATTTTTACCCCAGTAAACATTCTCCGAATGAGTTCATGGTGTCAGTTCTTAGTTTTAAGTCTTCTTTGATGCAGCATGATGTTCATTTTGTAAATCATGGTCCCATTTTAAGTAAAATAGAACATAAAGCAGAGTATGTTTTAGCTCATAGGTACTTATGATTGACAAGTTGCTACCACGGCGGCCTGTAAATCAGGATAGAGGCGTAGCAATGCGTATCTGTGGCACTGTGTACATTTTAAATAGCTATGAACTTGTTTTTGGTGTTCTCCATGTTTTTATCTTAGAATTTGGACCCTTCACGTTGCATTTTCAGTTCATGAAAGTAGCATTTTGGTTGCCTAAATATTGTCTTGTTTGCACTCTAACACCTCTTTCTAACTGGACACGACGCGAATGAACCAACATGAGATTTGATCTGAATCAAATTCATCGGGCCAGAGGCGAGCTAAACACATGACGACAGTGCTGCGACGACAAAGTCCGGAATCAGTCAGTAAACATTGCAAGATGGCTACGGATGAATGGATGTATTTTTTCACAGCAATACCGCGAGTGGCCACTGGGAGAAACTGGCTGCAAGGCTGAGCAGCTTTCCGTCGGGCTGCTTCTTGCTTCAACAAACCCAGATGACTACAGTGAAAATGCCATCCTAAAACAAATGGGTGACCTAATGGACGTTATGGCTGTTATTTTATAAAGTCTGTGGGTGAAACATTAATAAAATAACAACTCTAGACCTGCTGAGTGCTTTCAAACATGTAGAGATTCATGCTTAAATTTATATGATAGGTTAAAAGATGCATCTGTAGCCTACAACCCATTAAAAAAGAAAAAAACTTAACAAATATGAATCAGTGAATAATATTTTGTTTTATTTTAACCAATTTTGTTTTCTGTTTCAAACCTGTACCTTGATTTCCATTATATTTTAAAAACAAAGATTTAAATGCAACCAAGCATGAAAAAGAAATAATGATGAGCTGAGAAAACCGAACTGATGGAAACCGTTCATCAGTAATGACAGCCACATTTGAAGCAATAAGGACAGTGATGTTTGGTGCTGACATTTTGCGCCAAAGCTAACCGTCATGAGTCTCCAGGGAGCCATGAGAGAGGGTTCACTGATCAGTTTTACAAATGAAAGCCATCCATCTTCTGGTCGCCGGCAGCTACTGGCCTCTAATGGTGATGTTTTATTTGGGTGTCCATTGATTAGCTAGCACCGTAAATGAGATGTTTTGTTTTTATTCATCTACGCAGATTAACACCAGCAGGCTAGGAGAGCAGGTGCACAAACGTACTAATAGTCAGGTAATTAAGAGACCAATTGTTCATTTGTTTTGCTTCATTTATTTTTTGGAACAAAAATACATCAAGTAGATAAGCAGCATGTTTAAACCATACCGCTGTTTGTTTCCTTTGTATTTAACGAAGCCTCAGCTGGAAAAACTCGCAGGCTCATTTTATGACATATTGAAGCATCTGTCTTAGTTACAGGAAGATGGCGTCCAGTATTGATGCTCCTGTGATTGCCTTTAGCCAGAAAAACAGCCTCCACATTTTTATGAATCTGTGGACATAACTGCAAACTCCCCCGGTGACCTGAAACTGGATTTTGCCCTGAATCTACAACATCCAGCCTCCAAGCCAGCCACTGGCTCTCCACCCTCTCTATCTATTTACAGTTGTTAGTTTTTTGGTTCTTCTTTTTGCTTGCTTTGTGCACCACGTCCTTCTGTGATACTGAGCTTTAAAATATAAAGAGGACACTGCCGGGACCTGCCAGCTGAGCTGCTGCACATTTTATGGATTGTAATTGCACTCATAAATTGTTGTCCTGCAGTGATTGTGCTCTGCTGATTTTACAGCCTGGAGCCTCCCTGAGATGCCCTAATTAGTGTCAGGTCATCCACTTCACTATGAATTTTTAATTGTTCCAACAAGGGAAACGCAACTGAAGACATTCATCAAAGGCAGCGGGGACATTTCAGAACGTACAGAAGCAATCAAAGAAATGCAGGGCAAAGAGTGTTGTCGAGTATGTAGTGTGATTAATAATCTCATCAAGTAGCAATTGAGAATAAAACAATTGATTTCACTAACAAACAACCTTGTAATATTTTCTACAGCTCCTTTCATTAAAGAATAGGAGCGGGAATCATGATACAATACTATCACAATATGTTGCCCACACTAACGATGATATCACGATACAGTGATTCCACGATAAGTGCTACATTGGAAAACAATCATCTATGATATGTCATGATGTGTGTGTAAATAAAGAAGAAGAAAAAACACTGGAAATCAGGAAGTATGTACAGTATATATTCACTGCAGTGTGGTGTCACGTTCACATATTTGTCAATGGAGATGATTATTTTAGTCAACCTTGAGATCACGATTATTTAAATGATTACTCACGTCTTTAAAAACATCATGCATTTACTGAAATTTGGGTCATGGCATAATTATTTTTACAATAAAGCCACAAGTGGGTCTGAAGAGCTAAACAGCGAGAAAATTGGCGACACTGAACGCACAGCTGTACAGTACAGCGGTGCACTGCATTTATAAGACAAGACAAAATGAAAGCATTGCAAAACGAAATGCAGGACGATGAAATTTTTTTTATCTATATCTTGCAAATCCCATTCTTTATTGATTTTGTTTATTCATCTTTTGACTTGAAAGGTGAAGGTGCCTTTCTGATTTGTTTCCTCTAAAGTCCGACTCTGCCCTGTCCGCCATTTTCACTTTACCTTCACTTATAGAGTGCCCAAGGACTGAGCCCTAAAACCTGGAAATGAGTTAGCATTTCACTACTGCTGGTTCCCTTGTCTTGAAATCAATGAGATTTTTGATGTTTGTTTTTTTTAGTTAGACGCCTGAGATGAAGTCTGTGGTAAACACAAGCTCAAGAGACTTTCATGTTTCGTTCCACGACACAAAATACATCTGTAAATACCCCACTTTGAATTTGAAGCTTTAATGCATCTTGAAAAAGGCGGTTGCTAACAACTTGCTAAATGTAACCCGATTCACTCACTCAACTTAAAATTGTTTTCGGAAACAGCTTGTACTCAGAACTTTTAGTTTAGTACAGTGACATAAAGGTTTTGAGACCACCAGACACAAAATAAATGTGTCACATGACACTCATCTGACAGGAATTTTATGTCAGCTTAACATAACTTAAGAACATTTTGTGGCAAGTTTACATTTCTTAATTGCAGTGATACAGCAAAGAGACAGATTCAAAATGAAGAAGTGATTTTATGTCACCACAGCAGAGCTTTCTGCACAAGCAGGAGGTTACTAACTGTGTATATGACTTAGCTCTTCTCTCATCAAATTTAAACACAGTTTTCTTTGGCAAATGACCTTAAACACATCGGCATGCTGGGAAACTCCACCTATTTAGCCCCAGCATGCCACAATGTGATAGTGTTGTTTATTAGCCTAAAGCGAAATCGACTTAATAAATTGTTGTCAAATTAAGTCAAAAATCAAAAATTGTCGTGACTTAAAGGGATAGTGCGCCCAAAAAAGGAAAATTTAGCCATTATCTACTCACCCATATGCCGATGGAGGCTCAGGTGAAGCTTTAGAGCCCTCACATCCCTTGCGGAGGTCCCAGGGGAGAGTGGGTAGCAACACAACTCCACCTAAGGCTTATGGTGCCCCAGATTCAAACGTCCAAAAACACAAAATTGAAACCTCAAAATATATCCAAGTGTCCTGAAGCCCCGACATAAAAAGTTGTTTGAAAAAACGTCATTTCAACTCTGTTTTTAGCCTCATTGTAGCCTGTAGCTCTGACTGCCTTTCTGTGCACCGCGTGCACGTGTGCGCACTTGTGCCCATATGGAGAAATGTGGTTTCAATTATGTGTTTTTGGACGTTGCTACCCCCTCTTCCCTTGGCTCTACACAAGGGATGTGAGGACTCTAAAACTTCACCTGAGCCTCCCTCGGCATATGGGTGAGTAAATAATGGCTGAATTATCCCTTTAACGTCGAAAAAATTTATGTCAAGCTCATAAGGGAGGAGTTTTTGTGTCAAGTGAACATGAAGTTTTTATGTCCTTTTGACAGTGCGGGGCATTTGTGTAGGCTTAACATTAAAATTTTGTTTTGTGGATGGATAATGCAGCAGCGTATGTTGAAATCAGCCTCACAGCCTTGTTGTGGGGGCGTCGTTAAGTCATGCAACCGCGGTGTAGTTTGTTGATAGCCTAGCGTTCAGTAATCATGAAGGTGTGTTCATTTGTGATGATTATCTTACTTAACAAGTCTTGCTCTATCTTGCTGTAAGTATCATAAGCCTTTGTTTACCACAGAGATTATTATTGCAGTAATCCAAAAATCCAATTGAGAAATCCCACAGGCTTTCTGACGAGGGACCCAGGGCGATGCTAACTTCTGTGTTGGCCGAACTTCACTGAAGGAGCACTCGATTTGATAAGCGCTACCATGTGAAGTCATGGAGGTGTGACTCTGGTAAGCCCAGTTGGCAGGGGAATCTGTTTATAGCTCCTGCATGTTTTAATAAAAATGATATTTGGCACTAATGTATCAGTAACATATTGCAAGGGGAAGCAATACGAGATATTCCCGTATTAATATTTTGTCCCAACCCTCTAAGAGACGGCTTGAAATGTAGGAAATGTCAAGACATCAACTTTTATAATTTGCTATTACATAGACACAGGCATAATACTGCGGCCATTTGACACGTCACTGCTCTTTTTGTCACAGCGTTTCCCACTGTGGTAATTTGTCTCCTTTTTACAGCCCTGCACCTGATGTGGAAAAATGTTTTAGTCTCTTCCTTTATGTTCTTTGGTAATTACTCTTTCACCGTCAAATATTGACCGCCTTTGTGTCTTTGCAGACAACTGCAGCTGAGCGAACCTGCATTGCTCTCTGCTAACATCAGAAATAATTGCTGTTTATTTTCCAAGGCCGTTGCCTCGTACAGTGTGTCTTTTTCTGTTTGTGCAGTTTATTGATTTTGCGAGAGACTGGCAGCAACACATCCTGGCAGATCTTGTTCTTTCTGAACACATCTGACACGCTGACGCGTTTAGGTTGTCAGTTATAGGTTGGAAAGAAACACCTGTCCAATGTAATACAATTTAATACAGCAGACTTGATACAAATGCTGCAGCCAGGAGGCTTCTAATGTTCAATATTTGTTGATACCTTGTCTGAGAAAGCAGCTCTCCATTTTTGTCTGCAGGGTAAAAAATAACATCCACTTTGAACTGATTATTCATATCAGGTTATTTATTTATTTATTTTTGTTTGTTTGGAGCTATTGTTTTTGGTTGCATTATATTTTACAGGTGTTGCAGTTATTGTGTCCACCCCGCTGTAGCTGGCGTGCCTCCACACTCCCACAGTCTGGTTTCACAGCTTCCTCTCCCACTCCTCATCACTCTCACTTTGCAGTTCAGATGCAGGTTCACATGATTGCTAGAACATTCGCTAACTTGTGAAAAAAAGAAATTCACAGCTGCTGTTAGCTCGCCAAATGAATAACGGCAGTCGTTTTTAATGATGTTATTTTATGTTTCTGCAAAAGAGCGAGACAGATTTTCAGATGTGACTTAAGTGAATGAGTTGTTTGTTTTTTACAGTGAGGTGAAATCTTGTACCTGGGCTTTTATTGTGGCGACAGCACAGTATCTCATTGTACAAGCAGCGGCTTCATTTGCATCCATCTCTTTAATTGATTAGGCCAACGAGCCGCTGTCTTTGCAGAAGGTTGATTGCTTCAATCTGCATACAAATGAGCTTTCAAGGCAAACGCTGCCTGGGTGCTGCTGTTGCAATCACCTGGAGGCCTGGATTAGTAGGAAGTGTTTTCAAAGAAGTACAAATATTTGATGTTGACTAAATGCAGCTGAATAAAACATTTGAAGGATTTTGTTCCAAAATCACAGAACTTTCATTTACATATAATTAGGGTTGCTTTTCCCAGCCCAGCTGACAAAAGGAAATGTTGGCCTCAGAGGTTTCTGCAAACAATGGATACGTTACATTTGTGCGTTTATGTATCATATCAGCGTTTCTAAAGTGATGTAACATATGAGCTGACTTTGTCATGGGAAGGTGGATGGTGGGTCGTGAGGCAAGATGCCTGCCAAGCTGCAAATTACTGTTTGAAATCAACAAACAACACAATTGGCTGTTTTTAGTGAGTTTCCAGTGACTTTTCAGTCCCCAAACGTGGGTGTTTTTTTGGGGACCTGCAGCTGTATTACCTGCAGGTTGTTTTTCACCAACACGTTGCTGCTTTTCCAGCAGGGGTCGTGCCCCTAAACCCAGCTACTTTTATCCAAAACATGATCTGTTCCTAACAACAATCAAGTGTTTTTTCTGCATAAAACTAAAAATGTTAACCACAGCCTTTTTGAAATGTGACGTTTAAATTTGTTCGTTATGTCATAACATGCAAATGTCATTTATTCACACACATTTTTCTGAGGATTAAGTTTTTCCATCATGATTACGGGCATGAAAGACAATGCACTGCAGGGTTTCTTGTGAAAAATGAGCCCGGTATCACTCCGAAGTCGCCGAAATCTGTCGCTTGGGCGGACTTGCGCTTGCAGCGTCAGAAACCAATGAAAAAAGCGGTCCTTTAACGTTGACATGATAGCAGCCAATAGTTGAACGGCAGGGGGACATACAGCGGAACAAGGACGAAAGTTGAGGTGGCAAAGTCCGACTTGGTGGAGGGGTGGTGTTTGAGTCCAACAAACACTGACTTTCACCCAAGAGAGTGGTGTTTGTGTCCCATAAGATCATCAAGCCAAACCTTATTCTTTTTTCCTAAACCTAACCATGTGCTTTTGTTGTTGAAGGGAAAAATAAGTCAATTTGCAGTGTTGCACCGACGTAGTACGTTGATTTTGAAAGAGACTGTATGTAAATGTTAAAATTCCTGTGAAAATGGAAGTGTATTTTGATAGAAGACAATGTAACAGGCAGAACTTGACACAGTGTCAAGAACGCCAACAACCAACGCACCCAGGGTACCTTTCACGTCGTACGTGAGGTGGAAAGTACATGACCAAACGTCAATATGTGATGAGGATGGAGTGAGAATGTGTTGGGGATTGGGTTTTTCCACCATGATTACAGGCATAAATGACAGTCCTCTGCAGGGTTTCTCCTGGAAAATCGTTCCTTAGACACTGTTTTGGAAATCTGTAATACTGGCCGATACATTCAAGGTCATATACAACATTTTTGAAGTGAAACCTCGAATTTGTTCTCAGTATCTATGTGCAGCTCACTGAAGGTTCCTCTTGGAACTGTACAGAAGGGATTTCTGTGTGCACACAAGGGTTTGATCATCCTTGAAAGAAGTGAAACAGCAGGGTTCTTACCGCTCTGGTGGGATTGCTCTGATCAATGGGGTTTTTGAAGTCTGTGCGAAGCTCATCAAACGCAATGATCTGAAAAATAACAGACACGTGAGTTTGCTTCCAATTAGTTACCTTTACAGCACTAATGAATGTACTGTAATATATCAGATAAAGACATAGTTGGTATCTCTTTAACACTACACACTACACAAGAAATGGTCTTGTCTCAGCCTGTCGTACAATGCTGTTGTAACTCTCCTAGAGCAGTTTGCTGTGCTGCACACCCACTACATCTTGTACAGCTGCAGCCACATCGTTCCCTTTGCTCGAGCACACATGGTGATTAAATGGGGAATGTGTGTATGTATAATTACTTGGAGCCTTGCTCATTCCCTTTACGCTGTGTATGAGCTCCTACATGCGTCACTGTGTAGTTTCTTACTACTGAAGGAGATAAAATTCTGATTTAAATTCTCTCTGTATTGCCACTAGTGGTGTTGTGCAGTACCGGTATCAACAATAACTATGACATATTGATATCATGTCAACAATACATTTATGATAATATCCTGTAAATAATCTAGTGCCTCTTACAGGAATATTGTGTAAGATTTAGGGGGATTTAGTGGCATCTAGTGGTGAGGCTGCAGGTTGCAACCAGCTGAAACTTCCCCTGGTTAGATTTCCTTCAGTGATCATTGTTCAGGAGGTTTTTAGCAGGAGCTGAATTATTCACAGAGGTCTCCTCCTCTCCAAAACAAACGGACCAGGTAATTGAAACCGGTAAAAACACTGAATAAAGCATTTTCACATTACAAATCAGTGTTTCACCAAAGCTGTTTGGCACATCGGAGACACCCTGCTAGCCCACAACCTGCTAATACGTGCTATTTTCTGTGATAACTTCAGATCCAGACGTTCAGGAGGTTTTTCACCAGGAGCCAAATTATCCACAGAGATGTCTTCCTCTCCCAGACAAATGCACCCGGTGATTTAAACC
This sequence comes from Epinephelus cyanopodus, assembly GCA_026686955.1. NCBI lineage: Eukaryota > Metazoa > Chordata > Actinopteri > Perciformes > Serranidae > Epinephelus > Epinephelus cyanopodus. Next base: position 21,332,997 of record CM048924.1, read on the forward strand.
GGTAGCATCAATCAATAGAGCAGTTTCAGTTTCCACAGTCTTGTCGTGGAGGGGCTGGTAATGAAAATGCAAAAACACAAATGGGACACTCTCTACAGCCAGTGTTTGGTTTGTCCGTTCTGGGCCACTGTAGAAACATGGCATAGATATATGTTGTTTATTCCAAGGTAACAAAAACACAGTGATTCTTATTTTCGGGTAATTGCACACAAAAGAAAATGTATTTATTATATAATAATCCACTTCAGCCCGTACATCCCCATAAATCCTACACACTGGACCTTTAAATTATTTCAGTGTCTTCCAGTTCTCACCTTATCTCCTTTACCCGACATCTGGTTGCTTTTTCAGTATCTAATAAGTGTAATAGCTCATTTTGTATGATTGTGTACAGACTCTCTTTCCACTTCCCTATACTTGTATTTTGAGTTTAATTCATTCGTCAAATAGGAGACAAAATAAAAAAACAAGTAAGGATGAATTTGACTGATAGCATTATGTTTTTATTTATTTTCATATTTTCTCTAGATATTGCGATAATATCATTAGCATGAACTCTTTTGGGTGTGTTAATCATGTAGTAGTTGTTATCATGCAGCACAAACCTAGAATAACCTACCATGCCCCGACTCTGACATCTTTAAGTTCAAACTTAAAAAATTCATTTTTTACACTGCCTACTCCACCCTGTAATGACTGCAAACCTATCTTTAAATTCAACTTTAAATCAATTAAATTTTAAATAATCTTTTTTATCGCTTCACCTTTCGTCTGCACTGTTGCTATTTTATTGTAATTTTTTTAAATTGTAAATAATTTAGTAATTTATTTTATTTTCTCTTTACGCATTTATTATAAATCTGTATCCTTTATTATGTTTTATATTTTATATTTAATTGCTCTGTAAAGCACTTTGACTTGCCCTGGTGTATGAAATGTGCTTTACAAATAAAGCTTCCTTGCCTTGCCTTGTAATAATCAGATATTGTTCCAGCCCTATTTGTCAAACAATGTTGGTTTGAAAAATATTATACCAGTCTATTTTAATTAAGCCTGATAATAAAGTTTACATTAGAACTTACAGAATGCCCTCTGAGACATTGACAGCTGTCAAAGAAACTAATTTCTAAAGGCAAAATTAGGCATTTATTTATTCATAATCTGGTAGGATTACTTAACATTCAAAATTATGTTTGGCAAAAATTTGTCATATTTCAAATGCAAGACTTAAAGCTTTGTTGAGTTTGAGAACGATGGTCTACTGGAGGTCTGCAGAAGATCTTGCACGATTTTGTTTCCTTGTCCTTTTCAATAAAACCAAGGTCATGGGTGTTTGTTTTTTTTTCAATATTGTGCAGTTTGTGGGTCCTCCGCCATAACACTGTGAGCTTAAACACTTAATTTTCTCTGTTCTGGTGATTTTTTTTATGCACTGATTTGTGCATCAAATTATGATGTAAATGTTTTTAATTTGTCAAAGAAAAAGTCTTCTCCTGCTTTCATGTTTTTACTGGCGTGACAAACTGAAATCTACACCCATGAGTAAGACATCAGAATATGAAATTGAGTTTTCTGTCATTGTTCGGATCCCCCAATAGCTCTCTATCTGCTCCCTGTGAGAAGCAGTATGAGTATGAGTGATATTTTTTTCTCACCAGCTCCCTGATTAATCGCTCTATAAAAATACTAATAACTCTCGGTGTAAAGGCCACCCGCTATGCTTATCATCAGTTCAGCTTTTAAGCAGCTCAGCTTATCGTTGATGGCTCATTGAAAAGCAATAAAACACAGACATTATTTGCAGATAAATGAGCATCTGATTTGCGTCAACAATGACTGATTACATGAAAACATTATCTGTTCGGAATAGAAACAGTGCTGGTGGTTATTGCCCCCATACGAGTCTATACAGCTCTCCCTCATCTTCCTTCACACTTAGCGCCGTTGTAAACAGATGCAGTTTCCATGGCGACATGGTGAGCCCCTCAGCGGGCTCCATGGTTACTATAGCATCGAACAAACGCTCTGATTGGTCGAGAGCCACGTAGAATTGGGGTGCCGTACCCGTGGGTAGAGGCAGACTGGGGGAAGGGGTGAACCTAATCATAGTTTGATAAGCGTTTCAGTCACATGGCTGAATGGTGAGCCAGACACACACTTCCCCCCGTCTCTTTCACACACAGACACACTGACTGACTCATATGTAGTCTCACCCACTTAGTCAATTGGTACGTTAGTCATTTCAAGTCTTATGTTCGTAATGATGTGTTATGTATTTCATATAATTCCTGCCTCCATGGATCGAATGTTGAAGGTGAGAGATCAAAGCCTCAGTGTTTGTTGAGTCTGCTCTTGTGTAACCAGTGATCCGAGTGTGCCGGTGTCCAGCGATATCTGTGCAAATTCCTCTCAGAGCGCTGCAGGCAGACGGATTCACAACAGTCTGGTGGTGAAATTTATGATCAGTGTGTTTTGCGCGTCTCTGTACTCATTTCGTGCAGTTTGCTGAAGCCTGAGCGCCTTGTTTGAGGAGCTGTTTATTGTCTCTGGGATCATAGGTTGTTTTACTGTGAGCCGGAGATGGAGCCGCTCTTGTTGTTTAATGTGTCAGGGTCAGACGGGCTCCAGTTAATTAGTGATATACTAGCATGTAAGCAGGTCAGCGTGTGGAAACAGATGAAATATGCACAAATAAATTAAGACTTAAAGGGACAGTTCACCTCAAAATCAAAAACACCTATTTTCCCTCTCACCTGTAGTGCTATTAATTAATCTAGATCGTTCTGGTGTGAGTTGCAGAGTGTTGGAAATATCAGCTGTAGAGATGTCTGCCTTCTCTCTAATATAATGGAAGTAGATGGCACTCAGCTTTTGGTGCTCAAAGCGTAAAGAAAAAAAAAACTCAACAGCAGTGTCTTTCCAGAAATCATGACCCAGTTAATAAAGATAAGACTTTGCTGTGAGCGGTTTCATGTGGGAACTATTTTCTGTCTGAGCTACACCCATCAGCCATATCAGAGGGAAGCTTGCATCCACAGCCCTGCCTCCTACAAAGCACATTTATATATAACTTATGAGAAACAGGAAATACATTATGAGGGAAATTCAATGCTGAGTGCCGTACATTTGTATTAACATAATGAGGAAATGTCGCCAAATAATGTGCCTGGTAAGCGAACAAAAATGTTGATACTAAACGAATCAGCAAAATGTTCACTTACATCCTATTTCAGTATCAGGGTATCTTGCAATATACTATTCACTTGTAGTGACTACAGCATTATTTCTTAGACTCTTTATTATTAATATTTAACTGAAATCATGATCTTTCCAGATTTATTTACTCTGCAACCAAAAAATTGTGCAGACTATGAACATACAAGTAGACAGCAACAACAGGTAGACAATCTCTAGCACAAAGTAAGTAATTTAAAGATGGGGAGATCATCACTCAAAAAAGCCCCTTGTTAACATAACAGAAATCTGATCCCTTACTCCAGATAAATGCTGTGTCTCAAATCACACACTTCCGTTAGTGCACTTCCATGTAGTATACTATGTGCACTATGTACTTATTGGTGTAGTGCGTGAATTTCGACAGGGTAGTGTTGTCTCAAACCAAACACGGCCGTTGTGCACTCACCAGAAATGACAACCGCAAATTAGCTAGTTAGCAAACTAGCATTAGCATTCACATTATTGTTCGCAGTACCAAATCATTATATCAAGTATAGTGGTGCTTAGTGCAAAAAACACATGTATAACTTACATTTGTACAATGCAGCGACGTCACAGTCGCACATTCCTTGGCCGCCATTTCCAGTTTGAAAAGTGGCCCCTCCCCTTCCGCTACGTAGCCAAGATGGCAACTATTGAGGGCGAGAAGTGTCCATAGTTCCACACTCAACTTCTTGACCATTTTGAGTGCACCATACGGGTACTCAGAGCGCACTGCATTTTTCCATACTTCTCAGTGTGAACGCACTCATGCACTCAAAATATTAAGTGTACGTACAGAAGTACGCGATTTGAGACACAGCAAAAGTGCTTTTGTTGACTAAACCTAAGGCGAGAATCTGCATGCAAACCCAGGGTTCTGGTGTCAAGTTCCTGCACTTTGTATGCTCGCCATCCTTCCCAACATCCTCCTCATGAAGCCTACATGTTACACGAATGTAGTGTTTCATTACCCAAAGGAAACGTTGTCTATGAACATAATCCAGGCAGGGATTAGGTCACGTAATTCAGAAACATGCAAACATAATTTGTAGGAGAAAAGCCCGGCATCTACTGCTGCTCACCTAGCACCACTGAGCTAGCAGAAGATGACGTCATTAATGGTTACACTCACGCTGTCACGAGCACAAGCCTCTCGTACATGTTCCATGCACGCTTCCTTCTGAGCGGTGATACGTTTGTGGGTGTAGTTTGGTAGAAAGAAAATAGTTCCTGCATGAAACTGCTGACAACAAGGTCTGTGGATTATCTTGAGGTCATGATTTCTGGAAAGAGCAGCTGGGTCTCACTCCTGACTTGTCAAACAATGAAGCTTGGTCAGTGGCCCGTTGGTGTCAGACAATGACACACTGAAGCAACCTTTAGAGGCAGTATGAAACGACCCGGGCCGTGCCATTTGTTGACACTCCGGGCAACCATTGTATTATAAAGAACAAGAAAGTCCATATTAGGCGGGCAAGAGGGGAAATGGATGAGACAAATTTTGGACTTTCTCCAGTGAGTCTGCTGTTTGTGTCACATGTGACACGAAAAGTCAGTTGTTTTTCTCACCAAGTGTCGATATTTGACAAGTTGGGAGTGAGAATGTGTCGGAAAGAGAAGCTGGTGTTGAGTTTTTCCAATGCATTTTTTTGGGCTTTGAGCACCACAAGCCGAGTGACATTAGTTCCATTGTATTGGCGAGAAGGTGGGTATCTCCAACACTCAGCAACTCACACAAAACAATCTAAATTGATAAATAGCACTACAGGTAAGAGGATAAATATGTATTTTTGATTTTGGAATGAACAGTCCCTTTAACATCTTTTGTTTTTCAGTCTTTTGTAACTCTGTGGTCTGTTTCAACTAATTATGTCTTTGCAGCTCGCTGTGTGGGAACAATGTGTCATTTGGTGGCTTTTAAGAGGCAATTGAAAATGTCAGTCACATATAGGTACAATTACAGTGATATTCAGCTGACACATTTTATGCATGTCATTACCTCTGGAGTACCTGAGCGAGGTGTGTGTATGCCGTGTTCCTGTCAGTGTTGTGTGTAGGCGGGCTGCGTTTGTCTGCCTGCGTGGGCCGTGGACGTTCATGTGCCCTATTTGGAGTTTGTGTGTGTGCTGTGGCTCCAGTGTGCACGGTTGCCACTCACCTGCCATATGACAAAGAAGATGAGAGCGGCGCACAGCACCAGGGTGAGCATGTAGCAGAAGGCCGCAAAGGTGAACGCCATGGCTGAGCCAGCCAGCCTGACGACGAGATGGGTCGACACAGAGAAAGGGAAGTTCTCCCTTTGCTCTCTGCCTCTCTCTGGCTATTGCTCTCCCTCCTTCTTTTACTGGAGGTTATTGTCGGTCCCCCCCCTCCCCTCTGAGGCGGGCGTCCTCCAGGAAGGTAGAGCACTCAGTTTTAGTAACAATCAATAATCAGCATGGCTTCACTGCTTCCACTCTTTGTCTCTTTTTGAATACCTGACAGCAGGACCTGTCTCGCTTTGATTGAGGAAGCACTTAAATGTCTGTTCACAGCCACAGTTGTGTGTCGTTGGCCTGATGCTCAGTCTCTGACAGGCAAGATGTCTGTCTCCTCCTCCTCCTCCTCCATGTAGTTTCTCTTTAGACAAAGCCTACACATTTTTTTTTTCCTCTCTCTCTCTCTCTCTCTCTCTCTCTCTCTCTCACAGTAAGCCACAAAGTGTCTGAGTGACACGCCGACAACAGAAGCACAGGATTCTTGTCGATACTGAGGACAGCACGGCGTTTAAACAACAGCGAGGAGGATTATCATCTAAGATGGTTATGGCTTGTGATAGTTCAGTAGTTTGTCTTATGGCTTTCAGCTCATCTGTTGCTCTAAATCAAAAACACCATTAGTGACGCATATTTAAAACCACATTTAACACATTTGTAAACAGCCAGTTTGGAGATTATCCGTGAGTCATAATTTACAGACAGTGCCTTGCTATGTTACTTACTTTGTTACTGAATTATTTTAGAGAAATCATCACATTGTTCTGATACGACGTATTGCTTTGCACGCTAGACAGTTAATTTCCGTCAAAGCAAATGCTGATTAAAGTATAAAATGATAAGTACAAATCAGTGAGGCAGGTTTCAAATGAAACAACTGTTTACCATCACAACAGCAACACCACACATCCACGAGGACTTACAAATACAAGATCAGAGCAAAACACTGATGACAGTTTGAGTTAGCATGGATCGACATCTCGCCCGAGCTTAATATCGAGTAGAGAATACCTGTGTCTGGTTGGAGACGTGTCTGCCACTGAACAGTCCACTCTGTCCTCGTCTCTGTCAATTTGGGTCGGCACCATGTCACAATTCCCTGCTCTGCATCTTTCTCTCAAACGCATCCCCCAGATTTCTCCAAAAACACTGAGATTTGTCTCTGCAGGGTTAATTATGAAGGAGGAAAAAAAGGGGGAGACGTGCAGAACATCTACATGTTGAGCCGCATTTATTCTGATTTAGAGATCTCCAAGAAGTCATAAGTTAATTAGTCCACCTTTCTGTTGTCTACCCCCTCCCTATTTGCCCTCTTCTTTCTAAAGTCTTTTTATCTCCTCCAGAGGTTTTGAAAACAGACCTGATTGTGTTTCCTGAGTCTACTGTCTCTGCCTTCCTCTGTTTCTTGGACTGCGAGAGAAATATTTCTATCACGCTTGATGTTCTAACGGTCAACCAATAGCATCGCGCTGTCTCCCTCCCTCTCTTATTTGCGCTCCCTCTCTCCTCCTCCTCTTCCTCCTCGCTGTCTGTCAGTCTCCCTCTCTCTCTTGCATTTATACATTTCCATAATCCCTTTCTCCCCAGGGATCGATGAGGGGGCAGGGCAGGCTGCAAATGTTGTTTTTTTTTCTTTTGTCTGCTTCTCTCTTTCCATTTCTACCCCTGCCTCTGTCATTCCCTTTTCACCGGAGCCTTCAGTCATCCATCATTCCGTGAAATCTAAATCTGTTTCTCGGAGGGTGTTGCTCTCAATCACCTGTCATTTCTTTCATTTCCTCGCTCTATTAGCTTTTAACCCAAGATTTCTCAATTTCACTTTTTATCCATTCTCCTTTTCTTCCCCTCCAACCTCAGCTTATTATTGAACAGATTTTTAGAAACCACTGGTGCCATCTAACGTGCACTGCTGTCACATCTTTTTGTTAAAATCAAACATAATTATCATCACTGATTCTGTACATCCTTTCTTTGATGAATTCCAAAGTCTGTGAGAATTACCTGCATCACAAAAACACACTCACTCAGTGAAAGTATTTCACCGCTGTCTCATCATAGTCATCGTCCTCTGCTGTTAAACTGTCAGGACAGGGGCGATGTGATGATGTAATGCAGTGGTTCACAACCTTTTTTATCTGACACACCCACAGCCCCATCAGATGAGATCAAATACCCCTTCATCAACACCCACCGCTGTGCTCTAAATATGTTCACATGGTTATTTAACACTTTTAATTATATAAAAGTGGATATGGTACTTTTTTTTTTTTACACAATAAATCAAAGTTTGGTCAAGCTTGCATTTGTGCTTCTACCACATGGAGTGGTAGAAGCAGGATTTTTCAACTGATCATACATAACTTAAGCTAACTATTTCTTTATTTTTGATATACTTAATTTTGTTTTTTTTTATCATTTAGAGAAACAAATTTAAACAGACACAGAGCAACATCATTCATTCAGAGTTGTTTTTCTGTCAACGTGATGAATGTCAGTCCACTATTCTCTCTGCTTTTTGCTCTGTTTTCCTCTCCACCATCTCCCGAGAAAATTTTATGGCTGCTAAATGCTTCACTGTCAGGAGGATCGACAGTGTGGCAGCAGTGAAAGTTAGACAGTTTCAAAGATGTACATAATATATTGCATTAAGAAATTTATCAGAGGGTCCATTTGCAGCTTATTCAGCAGAATAAAATTTTGGTATTGTGCATTTCTGCAAACCACAATTATGTGACATTTGTACATTTCCTGCATATAATATTAATATTTTTAAATCGACATAATTCAGATTGCATTTATATAAGCTGAGTTTCTCATCAAGAGGAGGGGGGGTGGTGGATGGTGTGACATTTTGGCAAGATGCCTGCCGAGCAGCAGAGCACTTGCAGATTAAAGCACCGACACAACACCATTTTAAACAACAATACTCGGATACATTTTTATATAAAACCCTTTTGATTATTTTGATCTAAGGACCCTTACGGACTAAAGGAATATAAAGGTAATCGAGGAATGGACACATAACTTGAGGTTGCCAACAACCCGGTCTTACACATCCGAAGAACTTCTATAAAAAAAAAAAAAGAACTGTTCAGCAACCATACCAGGCATCTATTTTTTTTCCCATCAAAGGTTTTTTCAGGGGGGAGTTTTTCCTGATCAGCTGTGAGGGTCCAAAGGACAAACGGATGTCGTATGCTGTAAAGCCCTCTGAGGCAAATTGTTGTTGAATTGATTGATTGATAATTCAGACTGGCCTTTGTTTGTCAAAATGTGTAGCCACACCAGGCTAGTAAAAGGGACTAGTGTTTAATTTGGACCAGGCTTTCAATCTAAGTTTTAAGGTATTTTTTAATGACTCGTTGGGACATTCCAGCTGTGTTTGTTGCAAGAAAACCAACTATTTTTTTAAAAAACAGTTTGGGACGTTTCCAACCCTATTTGTTCTGACAAAACTGGGTATTTCTGAAGGTGACGTCTGTCCATTTCTAGCTGTGTTTGTTGCAACAAAAGCTGGTTTCTAACCATGTTTGTAGCGACCCAACCAGGTATTGTAAGCCAAAACGGGATCTTTTCCAAACAGTAACCAGGTGTTACTCTTGTCCGTTTGCCTAAACCTGACCACATGTTAACCACAGCATTGCCATATCATACAGTGAAAATTAAAATGTAAAGAAACTTAAAGTTTCAACATATCTGTCACATATGTACAAACGTAACATATCTGTGTTTTGCAGATATATACAATTCCAACTTTTAGTATGTTGATTGGGTTGCCATTTGCCTAAGAACACAGAAATGAATGATACCAACTCCCTAATACTCTTGTCAATTTTAAATGATTAGGAATCTGCTGTATCTAGTTTGCCATATAAACTTCTTAGATACCTCGTATAACAGCAAAACTTTTTTTGTGTACATGAATTATCTGCTATTATATTTGGACTGAATCTGATCAGAAATACTGAAATGATCCCAGGGGGAAGTTGTGATTCGTTACAGTTGGTTCGATGTAAAGAATAGAGCATTACAAGAAGTCAAATTAACAGTATGAAATAGAAGTATGTAAATATAACAGTAAATATGTATGTAAATATATAGAGATAAAAATATGCATTATGCTACAATGTTAACACCAGTACTTGAGATAGTAAGAATACACTATATATCTCCACTGTGCTGAGTCTGTAGGTGTGTAAAAATATACTAGTATGTGCAGTGTGCTACATTACACTGTATAAACTAGTGTTACATTCAGAGATATAAAACAAAATCTCTGAAAAACTGACTGAAATGAATAAAGGAAGGAATGTTATGCTGCATGTGACCTTGTGGATACACTGCTGTATGGTGCCTGAGCAGTTCCATACCTCTGACCGCCTCGCCGCCTACATCTTAAAGTGAACACACCTGGCAAATTAGTCGGATTATCAGGCTAGTATATACGGTCCATATGGCTGATTTCTTGTCATGAAAATATGATGTGAGAATGCAATCTGGGTTACAGCACACAGCAGTGAACGGGCGGCTTTCAGCAATCTGGGTTAGTGTGTTATATATCGAGTGGTTAAGCAGAGGTTACTGGTCTATTTTGGTTTACTGTGTTGTCAGTGGTCGGGGATTCCCTGCAGTCTGGTCAAACTGTGTCGAGATGTTATTTTGGATGTTAATTACTTTCTCACTTGTTTCATTCCTGAAGCCATTTGGGTTGTTAAACCGGCAAAGCCATAAAATTATACTTAATGAGAAACACAGTTTGGCTGGTGTAATCCAACTTCAGCCTCTACTTTCCTCTCTGTGTCACAGTGAGACACCTAACGCAGCTTGTTTATCACTTTCTTAGTTTAGTCATTAGTTATATGAACTGCAGTTAGATGCCACGGGTGCTGAAGGCTGCCAGACAGCCCTGGGCTGAGAGCGTTTGGCTCTATCTGCAGCCAGTAGTTCAGAAATCATAAGCACCACATGAGTGTGTCTGGGCCAAAAGCAATAGAGGAAGTCCAAGAATGTTAGTCCTCTGGCCCTGACAGCGAACACTTGAACTCCTGAGTTTGCTCTCATTAAACCTACCTAACTTGATTTTCAGTCACGTAATATTATTAACTACAGTAAAGCACCTTAAATGCACTCTGCAGGTATTTGCCGCTTCCATTGGTGAGTTACTGTCAAATTTCAACTCTGGCTTTTGACATGAATTTGCCTGAGCCACCTGTTAGAGGGAGACCGAAGAACCAACCACAACTACTTGTCTAATAGCTGCTGCTGTCACAATGAAATATGCTCTGGTGTGTTTACAGATGGGTCTTTTCCACTCTATTAGCACTGCTCCACTTGGACTTTATGTTTTATTGTTGCAAATTTAAAGGACTAAAGGATGAATGTGTTAAATCAAACACAGATAGATCCTAAAACTGGTTGTTATCCATAAATATTAGAGATGAAAGAAATTTGAGAAATGTATGTTTTGATAAATGAGAATGAGATAAATAAGGAAAAACTCCCCAAAAAACCCTTTAATGGGGGAAAAAATGGTAGAGACCTCAGGAAGAGCAACTGAGGAAGGATCCCTCTTCTAGGACGGACAGACGTGCAATAGATGTTGTACAGAACAGATCAACATAACATATTTACAGTGATGCAGGCAGACAGTTATGACAACAGCTACAATAACATTCATTTTAGTAATAATATAACAGTAATAAAGACAGTAACTGTGGTAGCATATGAGTGAGTGATCCTATTACAGGCATTGACACAAATCATAAATGGACCTCCAGTCAAATTTATAGTGCACAATCACTTGCTCATCATAAACGGTGTGCACCGGGTTTGTGGAACACTCTTCTTGAGATGCCTTCGTTTTCCTCATTTATCACCATAAACTCAGCCATGTTGCACTCAAAATGCGATCAGAGGTACCTTATGTGGTTGCTAAGGTCCTCTGTGCAATAGTTTCACAAACTTCAAGCAATTCCTGAAGTGTAAGACCAAGATAAGGAGAAAACTTAAGGAAACCTTAAGGAGAGGACTTGAGAATGTTTTGTGCAACCGATTTTACTTAAGGAAATCTTAACTCAGATTCAAAGGAAATCTTAACTCAAGTTGTCAGAGAAAGAAGATGAGCACACATTAGCAGGAGCTGGGCGAGTGGTCTGTCTGCGTTGAGCCAAAATGTCTGAGAGAAACACTAATTTTGTAACTTGAAACTACTTTAGTCAGTGTTTTTACTGGTTTTATTCACCTGCTCTGTTTGTATTTTGGAAAGAGAAAGACCTCTGAGGATAATTTGACTCTTCTAAAAACCTCCTGAACAATGAACACTGACGCAATCCTAACTGTGAGTTCACGCTTGGCACACAGGAGAAGTTTCAGCTGGTTGCAGTCTTCAATCCTCACCACTAGATGCCACTAAATCCGACACACTGCTCCTTTAAAAACGAAATACTGATATCACGTTAATAACACACTTATGACAATATTGTGTAAATACTCTAGCGCGTCTAAAACAATTTTAATTTCTTTTCATTGTCACTTTGTCTCCCTCCACCAACGCTATCTGGTTGACTTTTCACTATCACTTTTTGTACAGTTTTGTGTGGTTATGGTCTCTCCATCTTTCTACACTTGTATTTTAAGTGCAATTTATTTGCCAAAAAAGAGAGAAAATGCACACTACAAAAAGTTAAAGAAGAATATGACTGATAGCATTACTAATATTATTACTGATATTATTATTGTTGTTATTATTAATTTTTTTAAAAATTAAAACACAACAACCCATTGATGGGTTAAGATGAAACACTCAATTGAATGTTAAGTTTTATTGTGTATTTTATGTTAATGGCAGTATATATTTCTCTTGCATCTTTCTGTTTCCACTAGGGATGAAAATTGTAATTTGTAGAAAGTCTTTAATAATCTTAAAGAAGATTATTATGATTATGATTGTGGTTTTGTAAACTTAATATCACATGACTGATTGATGTATAAGGACAACAACCTCAGACTCTTGATTTGATTATGTGGATGTGGAAGTGCATCATTTACAACATGCAGTAACTGCTGCGCGTGTTATTTAAAACAAGAAAACTTATCAAACCTGCTGCTGGAACCAGGCAGGATGGTTTGTAGACCTGCTGTTGTGTCATTGCTGGCTTTGGTCTGCCCACTAGTGGTGATCAGAAGTTACTGCAGCTCCTGATGTGCTTCCACAGTCCTGTCTGTCACACTGCAACTTCATGACATGAAACCTCAAAATACTTCACTTAGTTGCCAGGGAAAATTACAAAACAATTATGTTGCAATTTTGGCTGATGTCCATATTTCTCTAACTTGTTTATTTGTTGTTTACACAGAATGTTGTTAATGGTGTTTATTGCCAAGTAGGTTTTGACATACAAGAAATTTGCCTTGTTTGTTTGGTGCATAATAATAAAAGAAAATAAAAGATAAAAGCACAAATCAAATTACAATAGGAAAACATATGCGTAATATATCTGTTTTAGAAATGGAAGGGCTGAACAGAGTTTTGTGCAGGGAAAAGACATTTGTTTTTCCATGTTGGTGACCGGAAATACTCTTTTTGAATGCTACTATTTCTATAAATCTATCGCTCTTTTATTTCATTCAAAGCAGCTGGTACATGCGTGAGACCATTACATGAAGAGGAATGAAAATGTTTTGAAATATGTGAATTAAATGACTGAATAAATCGTTACTGTCAGTCGTCACAGAGAATTATGCAGATATTTTTAAAAAAAATCACCATAATGGTCATGGCAAAGTGAGATTATTCAAATTATTACTAAGCTCACATTAGTCCGTTCACTGCTGATTTAATATAAAAACCATTAGAATAATATTCTTCTTATTTCTTAAATCAGTTGGACTTTTGCCATGTGAGTCGTGTTGACTGTTCACAGTTTTAACAGCGATGAAGACGCTGGAATGAACTCATCTGGTTCAGATCTGTATGTGAGATTGCAAGAACCTTTTAATTGGCTTATTAGTGCAAATGAAGACTGACAGATTTTAAATTGTCCACAAGATGGCAACATACGAGCAGCAGAGGCAGCAACAGATGGTCACATTAGGTGTTTTAACAGCAGTATTGATTTACAAATGACTCACTCTCCGAGCAGAATTCTAAACTCCTCCGATGGTTTGATTTGCTGCACATGAAGTATTTCAGGTGTCCATGTTAACTCATCTGATGGATAGAGAGAGAGTCTGTGTTGGTAATTCAGATAAAGAGCTGCAAGAAAACTGCTGTTATGAGTAAAAAATCTGCAGATGGAATATTACTGCAAGGTTAATAACACATTAACCTCAGTTAGAGTTAGTGGTGGGATGTCACTAAGGACGTTTATATAAGTAATAATAATGATAATAATGACTTTATTAAGGACACAGAGAAAGGTTCATAGTGTACCACATAAAAAAAACAGAAAATCAAATAGAATAAATAATATATATGTATGTATATATATATATATATATATATATATATATATATATATATATATTTTTTTTAAAAAGAAATACCCAACACTACATAATGCAAGTTATGATGATGCGTGCACATTAAAGGGACAGTTCACCCCAAAATCAAAAATACATATTTTCTCTGTTACCTGTAGTGCTATTTATTGATCTAAATTGTTTTGGTGTGAGTTGCCAAGTGTTGGAGATATCGGCCGTAGAGTTGTCTCCCTTCTCTCATGTATAATGGAACTTAATGGCACTCGGCTTGTGGAACTCAAAATGCCAAAAAAATTGCATTTTAAAAAAATCACATCAATGTGTCTTTCCAGAAATCATGACCTGGTTACTCAAGACAATCCACGAACCTTGTTGTGAGCAGTTTCATGTCGGAACTATTTTCTTTCTACCTAACAACTACACCTGCCAACTATATCACTGTGCAGAAGGAAGCGTGCATCTACTACTGGCTCAGCTACTGTAGCACCACTGAGCTAGCTAACGTTACAGCTCAGCCGAGAAAGATGACACTGATGTTTACATCTTGCGCTGTCATGTGCAAGAGCCTCTTGTCCATTAGTAGATGCACACTTCCTTCTGCATGGTGATACAGGTGGTGGGTTTGCTCCGGTGAAAAGAAGATCATACTAGTGTTGTCAAAACTTTGATTTATCGAGACACATCAATTCTGAATATTTAATATAATAGTCATTTCCCTCAATATCGAGACTTTTGATACTAGTTTGTCCCCCTCTGTTCTCTCTGACAGCGAGTTGACGGACACAGTGCTGCAGTGCCCCCACGGCCACGTCTCCTCCTACTCAAAATGGTGTCTTCTTGTCACTTGTTTTATTCTCTGTGGTTACATACTTGTACTTGTACAAGAATGTGTGACAATCTCAGAGGCTTTTGAACATGTTCTCCACCACAAAAAGAAAATTGATGTAAAAAAAGTCATCACTGTCATGTCATAGCCTTGTTATATTGACCTTTTCGTGAACATTTTAAATTGTATGTCCTCAATGGTTCAGAATATAAATATTTTTAGGTCAAAATTAAAGATAGGAATTCCAGTATTATTGTGACAGCACTAATCTGTGGATTATCTTGAGTAACCAGGCCATGATTGACTGCCATGTAGTTTCATTATACTGGAGACAAGGCAGACATCTCTACGACCAATATTCACCAATATATATACATATATATGTATGTGTGTGTGTGTGTGTGTGTGTGTGTGTACATGGCTTGTGTATATGTGCATAGTTTAGGTGTATATACATGATCATACATTGTTTGACAAAGCAAAACACATGTGTCATGACTGGATAAGGATATAAAGATGAGATTATTTTGTTAAATAAGGTATATATATATATATATATATATATATATATAGAAGTTTTAATTTTCTAAGTATTTTGGTAATTATTTCATATCTTGTTTTCAGTTTTTTAATGTCTGCCTACTACTGTATGATTATTTTGTTTATTTGTTATTGAAGTAAAAGATCTGAGTATTTCTTCTATCATTGGTTACAGTATCACAGTGAGGATTAAGGCACAGTCTGGTCACAGCTGAATCAATGCACTGAACAGCTGACGGCACTGTTTAGTGGGATATTGCAGCACTCGCTGGGCCGTCCCAGGGGTCCACAGGGGTGTTGCACTCATCAGCTATGCCATCAGTACACTAAGAAACAAGATGGGATCAATTTAATGTCTCCTGACCTGCTGCCCCTTGGGCCTAAATTAAATGTTTGTTTTTTCTAACAGCATTATTGATCACATTAACAATGAGAAAAACATCAAAGCAGACTAACAGGGCGGCCAAAGGGCACAGTTTAGCATAGACGTATTAAACCCCAATGCATACATTTCATCCTATTGCACTTCACTGACACATTTACAGTGTCAGACAGCTTGTGGTGAGGAAGCTGTTGGATGCTGGATTAATTGTGCACGGTTTGCATGGAACAAATAAAGAGACAAACAAGCATGAGTGTGTTAATGGTGTGTTTATCATGACCTCGAGGCAACAAAGAGACAGCCGACGTTTTCGTTGACCTCAATTCTGGAAGACAACAGAGGCTGCACACAGAAGGATGTAAAGCAACAATACAACAAGTGGTTCACTGAACATTTTCCCATTTTAATGGATTTATTCCAAGCTAAAAATAAATATACAAGTGTCTGCCAAAAAAAAAAGAAAGAAAAAAGAAATCTCAGCAGGACCGCAACCGTAAAATATCATTTCACCATCATCCATGGATGCACAGTAGCGGAACAGTTACCATGGCAACAAAAACAAATCCAGCAAGGTTTCAGCGTTTAACCACAAATCAAATGTTTTGTGCCCTTTAGATACCGTTTAAATAACGCTGGAGGGCATCTCCATGCTTTCATAGAGGTCAGCTGGTGTTGCTGGTGCTGTAACTTCTCCCCGGCAGAATTTAACATTAGTGACAGTGTAATAATTCGGCTGGAACAAAAACTGATAACAAAGCATGAAACTGTACTGAGACTGCAGGAATTCAGATACCAAGTATATGACAGGAATGTGTGTGTTTTACTAAACACATTCTGGTACTACTTGTCCCTCTCTAAACCACAGTGAAGCTCAAAGCACAACTTCATTTTAGTTAATGTTGCATCCCACCACGAGGATGGGACGCTACATTATTATAAGGCTGGAACAGTTTCAGATCTAATCGCATTTTCAAAGTCATCTGAGGAATTCAAAGATTTTCTTGCCTTGCTAGGACCAATACGGATACACTTCTGTTCAACAGAAATGTAAGAAAATAAAAATAAAACAAGGGGCCATGCTGTGGTGAAGCCACCTGTTGCTATTCTGTGAGATTCTGCAATTTATGCTTTGACTTCTCAGAAATCCTCATTTCATTGCCAGCTTTCACAAATGTCAAAAGTCAAGGTCCAAAAAACCAACCTGGTCTCACTCCGAACTTGTAATATGTCACTTGGGCACTGATTTGCGGCATCAGACACTGACGAAAAATGCCGTCCTTTAAGGTTGGCATGATACACGACCAGTTTTTATTATAGCTTAACAGGGGGGAATGTGGCACGAAAAGGCAGCAAAAGTCCAAATAGGCTGGGTGGGAGTGGTGGTGGATGGGTCCAACAAGAGAATACATGTAACAGGCAGAACTTGACACAGTGTCCCAAAACATCAACAACCAAAGCACCCAGGCTACCTTGCACGTTGTATCTAGATGTGGAAAGTCTGTGATCAAACGTCTATATGTGACGAGGTCGGAGTGTCAATGTGTTGGAAAAACACCGCCTGAGCTTCTGACAGCAACACTGCTCACAGAAGGGTTAGAACCAAGGTAAAGACAGACATAAGATTACGTGCATGCTTACACAAAATCTGACCTTTGGATTCGCAAAAATGGGGACCGTTTGCTAATGAAATTGGACACAAAGGTCCAGTGTGTAGGAATTATGTGGGTATATTGGCAGAAATTCAGTACATCATGAGTAAATTTTCTTTAGGATCTAATCAGCTGATAATGAGAATTTTTGTGTTTTTGTTACCTTTGAATGAGATGTCTATATCTACAGAGGGAGCAGGTCCTCGTCTCCAGAGGCAGTGCAATGTTTCTACAGTAGCCCAGAATGAACAAACCAAACACTAGCCCTTTTTAAATAGGAATTGTGCAAATTTGCAGGAAAGCCCAATCAGTCTGTGTTCAGCATTGGCGGTATAAAAACAAAATCAGGGAGTGAAGCAACTTTTGTTCATACAGAATGTGCCTTTTTTGGGGCAATGGGGGGCGTGAGCAAGTAACAAAACATGTAGCTCAGCGTGTGACGTAAACAGTGATGTGGGAGGGAAGCCGCGGCTGGTCAGTCCTTCTGTGATTCTCTCATAAGTCGGCCCGTCCTTCACCGTCCCCGTCAAGGACAAGGAGGGCGCGTAATTTCTTGTCTCCCCAGTTGCTCATCTTTACAGTGTCTGTCAGGTTTGCGTTTCCCTCTGCGATGAGCCAAAGAAAGTCGGATAAACACTGATTTGCAACATTAAACTGCTTCATTCAGTGTTTATACCAGTTTTAATCACCTGGTCCGTTTGTTTTGATGAGGAAGAGACCTCTGTGGATAATTTGTCTTCTGGTAAAAACCTCTTGAACAATGAACACTGAGGAATTCACGCTTAGCACATGGGAGGAGTTTTAGCTGGTTTCAATCCTCTCCACTACCAGGAGAAAAAGCAAATGCTGTCAGGAATGGTGGTAGGAAATGTTGTCATGTTTATCACACAATCAACATTACAGAGATACAGAGTCCAAACTGTATGTTTCAGTGAGAGACAACAAACCTTTTTTACAGTATCATTTTGTATATTTTGATGCAATGAGCAACCCGACAAAATGCATCAAAGTGCTGGAGTGCGTGGCCAGAGGGCACAGATGGAGTGGAAATCACAGAAGGCCAAGTAGCTGCCTCACAATACATAACTCACAAAAGGGAACATGAATTTCTCTTATGTTACATCAGAAAACCTGGGGTTCACATATATTTCAACAGTTATTGGGAGCTCATACCCAAATCACAAAAATCTCCCATAAGACAAGAAACCTTGTTCTCTCTAATAACTGCACGGGAGATAATTATAGGCGACAAGATAATTGGTCCCCTGATGACACCTAAGCTTGTTCCATGTGCTGTGAGATGCAGCTGAAGGCTCAGAATAAGCAAAGGGGACCTCGAGTTGTGCGCATGTGTGTTGTTTTGTTAATGTTATTGTTGCATAATCTCCTATCAAGTCACAGTTGTTATAGAGGTCTGTGCTTAGCACCAGTGGTGTTCAGTGTTTTATTGCAGTCACAGAAACAGACACATGTTCAGTTTTTGTCGACGCTCTCATAGTGTAGTGTAAAAATACTTTAGCACTGAGGTCATGATGGTGCTGTATGAGACTGCATCAAGGCTGTGGCCATGGAGTTAATATTGGGAGGATGACCCTAATCTGCAAGAGTCTGAGGTCCCCACAATTTGAAAACTCATTTTCTGTTATATTATTTATAATAAGCAAGAACAGCTATACAGTATACCATACAACAAATGAAAGCTACTGCAGTCTACATGAATTACATGCAGTGCAATACAAATGACTGACACTTTACTCAGACTTCAGGTCAAATATCACATCATAAAGACATTAACGTAAGTTGAACACATCTGTTTGTCATTGTTTATTGCTGGTTGAATGTGTGGCTATTTAACCGCAGGTAAGTTAGCTACAATAGCTAGCATTAGCGTTAGCTGATTTTGCCAAACCCAGGTGGAAGAACAGCAAAGACATAATTTCCCCGAGAAACTCCACAAGTGCATACTCTTGTTCTTGTTTGATTGTTCTGATTGACTCTATTTCTGCAATAACTTCACTTATTGCCATTTTCTCGATGTTACGTCCCCGCCAGAGATCTAGGGGAAGGAGGGAGTATCACTATGAAATGGAGGGAACTTTCAAAAAGAGAAAAAGACAAGTGAAACAAATCACCAGTTTAAAGGAAGTTTACACAAATTGAAAGTGGGAAAAAGGACCATCAACGAAAAATGAGCTCCAAAAGGGAACTGCATTGCCTATACTTATTAATGTGATTACACACATTATACACTTATACACACTACTCCTCCTTCATCCATTTATACCCTCGCTGATGAGGAATGCTGAGCTGCACACTGAAAAAAAAGAAAGGAGAAATCACAAAACAAAGAGAGGGCCCAAAACACACAGGCACCTAACACTCATAACAGTCAGTGCTTGTTGCTTCGAAGCTGCCATTACTGTTCTGCAAGCTGCAGCCTGCATTTTAGCCTACGTCATCAAACTTAACGCAGTCCCTGATTGGATTTTAATTCCTAGAAAGTGTTTGAGGCGGCAACAAGTCCAGGCTGATACAAAGAGCGAAACAGAATGCTGAGCTCACATCGTAACGATGGTCTTACCAGGCTGAATTTCTTTTTTCAGCAAAACATTATTTGGTTGCACAATTAAAGTTCCGGCTCAGCATTACTGCATGCATTGATATGAACATTACCTTTTCATGCATGTCCTGACTGAAGCAAAATGTAACTGTAGTGCAGTGTTACAATGATAACAACATCAACAACCATGAAGGAAACGAACAGATCCTACCTTCAGACGTCAGACCTTATTTTCTTAATATCCTTTTTTCAACAGTGTGTACTTATAAAGTTTTCTTTGTCTATTTTACATTGTGAAAAAGTGATGTGTAGCAAAGGTATACATTTTCAAATTGGGAGATTTTGCAGGGCACTATTTTTTAATTGGTTAGGAGACTAGGCATCCTTTAGGGCCTTGGTTCTCAACTGGTCCAGCCACGGGATCCAGATTTGTCCTCACTCATTAGTCCTCACTCATACTTTCGTTTGGCCATGTCGTCGAGCTAGTTTGCTGTCTCTGTTGAGCAGCTATCCGTTAATCACTCATTCTATAGCAGGAAGTGACACTTTAAAATAAAATCTCAACGCCTCAAATTGACTGTACGTAAAAATAAAGTGTGTTTTTTACAAACTTGACGTGTTTGCGAGTCACTTGCGGTCCTTTCAAAATGGACCCACTTTTGGACCATGACCCACCAGTTGGGAACCTCTTCTGTAGGGGATCTTTTAATGTGTCTAAAATATATTATGTTTTACAATTACAGTTCCAATTTGAATTTAGGGAGGGATTTGTCCCGTCCAATGTAATTGTAACTGGACTGAGTTAAAGTCAGAGGTGTTCCTAATATTCTGCCTTTCTTATGCAGGCTACTCAAGCAGGGAGGAAGAAGAATTAGAGCCACCACCTTTAACTACGACCTCAATAATAACAATAGCATTGAATTAACACGTTTCCGACAATATCACCAAAAACCAAACACTATGAACTACATAAAATTATCATTGCGTGTACATCATACATGCTGTGCACTGGTTTTAAATAATAATGTTGCTATTCTGATGTCACTTATTATGCGCTGTTATTCAATGTTAATTAAAGGAGGTGTGCGGTGCTGTCGGTGGTGCTGAATGACAGTGACTGAAATGAGAAAGATGCATAGTGACAGTGCTCGAGCTGACTGGCCGGTGACAGACATATCTGCTAATTTAAACACATTGGAGGGTGTGATAGTGTATGAGTGTGCATCTGTGGAAGGTCTCATCAGTATCATGGCTTGCATTGAGCAGCACCTCCTACTCTTATAAGCTATAGGCACATACATCACAATCTGCTCCCAGTCTAAGAGTAGGTCAGTGTTGGTTTTCTTTTAAGGGTCGCATTTATGTTTTCATATTCATACAACAGAATCTGAATAAATGTGTTTCAATGTGCCTCTATGTTTATTCGGAGGATATTGTTTTGTTCGTTTCACCTTTTGGTTCATACATTTACAACACAAATGGGAAGGTCAGTCACTTGACATTAATGAGGGTGAGTTATGTTTAGCAGTTCTCGCTTCCCTCAATAGAACATTGTTTCTCAATGTTGCAGAAAATGTGCACACAAAGTGAAGAGGAGAGGCTACTCTCAACCTTTCTGCATGTTTCATCGTATGATTTTAAGCTGAGTCCTCTTTACAGGGGCAGAAGATTCCAGTGTGCTGCTCCTCCTCCTGGTGTTTGGGGTGTTTCCCTTCCCCTGGTGCTTTCTGTCCTCCAGATCTCAGTCTAATCTCTTTTATTTCCCCTCCAAGGTTTGCTATAATCATCGCTTCAGGTGGGTAATCTATAGCCTCCATTCCACGATTATTACAGGCAATCATCAGCCAATAAAAACTAAATGAATTTTATCCAAATTAAAGCTATATTTTTAGCTTTCCTAGCAGTGCGGCTCCCGGGATGGCGATGCTGTACTGTCACTCAGTGTCAACACTTCCGGAGACAACAGCCAGTGAATGGCGATGGATGCAGACGTTAATGCTACCCCGAGGATTAATCCTAATTATGGTGGTGATCACCTGACAGGTCAGAATATCCACTTTGAGATAATGACTGAACATGTGCTTTGAAAGGACAGTAAGCATGTGCTCAGTCTAGTTATGCTACATGCCACATGCTTAATGTCAGCATGTTAACTGTGTTTCCATCCTAACATTAGGATTCAGCTAAAAGCATGGCTTAGCATAAGTACAGCATAGATTAAGGAAGGTTTTACAGTTCTGACAATATCAATACTTTGGTATGGTGAAAAAAAAATGATGGCAGAATTTGAAAAAGGACCCTTCTGTTGCAGCTGTCCTAAGCCCCAACCACACGCATATACACACACTTTGCACAGTAACCCAGTTTTTCCCATACATTGATTATTCATTAGCATTTCATTGTAGAGTTACTCACAGTGTATTCACTCAGCCCCTTCTTGCCCTGCTCTCTGTCTCTCTCTGTGTCAGACCACATATGACACAAGAATTAGCAATCTAGCCACCCCACAGCCCCTCCGTCTCACTTCCTGCCTCTGTGGATCCCCGGGAGGAGAGCAGGCAGCAGCTGAGGAGACGATGCTTCCGTCAGCTCTAGTGGCTTGAATTCGGCCATAGCAAACCCCCTCAACGCTGGTCATCACAGCAGGCCGGTGGCCAGTGGCTGTGCCAGGTCTTACCTGTGTAACAGCAGCAACAGAAAGTTTGCTGATCCAGCTGAGAGTTGGGGATGTCTGTTCCCCCAGAGATGGCGTTTATGCTGGCTGGATTCCAGTTGCTGCAGCTGCTGACTGGAGGTCCTTCTCCTGATCTGCTGCCCACTGTCCTCCTGGAGAGGTGGCCTGTGATGGCGGGGAGTGAGGCGGAGAACACACTGTTGAACGTTAGCTACATAAGCATGAACATGAAGCTGCAGCCGTGAGCCTTTGGCTTCAGTTAGCAGTAGGCTAAATTATTAGCAACATTTTCTCTCCATCTCTGAAATGCTTTGTCAGTACTGACACGTGTTTTATTTTGTTTATTGTCAGACTCTCTTTTTGATAAGTCTGTATTCTGTATTTTGGGTTGCTCTGCAGTGTAGGCAGATGTTGCCAGTGCTTGAATAGCATTATTTTCTATAAGGTTATCCATAATTTAATCAGGCTTTCACCATTTAAAAGGAAACTGCAAATGCATCTGCTTTTGAAGAACAGCCCATTAGAGCGCCCTTTCTCTGAAATGACCTGTGTTTGGCCAAAGTCACCCATCACGTGCTAGATTTATTTTGAGCCTGAAAATGGAGCCCAGAGGAGGTGCAGAAGTCAAGTGTTTTCATAGACCACTTGAATTACAATATGCACAAATTTCATCATTAACATTACGCCAAATTGAAACTGCCCCAGCTTTAACTGAAGGGACAGTCCAGCAATTTAGTATTGCCCCTCCATAAAACTGAGGGACTAATAAAATAAAGATTTTAAAAGGGGATAACCAACATCTGTGCAGCAGACATGAGAAACCCTGACTTTTAGCCCCTAACTTGGCTCAAACTCCAGAAACAGGAACCCACAATTACCATAATGCAACTGCAGTCATCAGACCTTTTCTGTCTGTTAAATGTGTTCATCTTTCAAATCCCACTGCTCCAGATTATAATACTTGTGTGTGAGGTGTCACACACAAGGGCTAAAGAACGAAGCCAACACAAAAGTGCCAAAAACTGCAGTTCTTTGAATAACCACATGAAGACAGTCGATCCCTTAGACCCTCATGTTAAAACGGTTTTGGTCTCTCTCTAGCTAAATTCCCTGTTCATGACAACTGTATGGGGGTTACTTTTTAAGACTCACGTGTTTATATGTTATCAAGGCTTAAAGTTGCGTGGGTGCTGTCTGTTGACAAGTTGCTACCACAGCAACAATGATTAAGTAATGTAACCATGTATAGCCGAGTATAGCCGTAGCTGTAATTGTCACTGTTTCAGTTCATTAAAGTTTATTGTAACGTTTTGGTCCCCTGAAAAGACTTGTTCGGTATTTGATTGTACTAAAAGTATAGTTTTTCCTGGAAATTTGTTTAATGGTTTTAGGCCTGTTTTAACTAGTAATCATTAGCATTAGCATTATCACGGTCACAAGATGGTGACGCCCAAAATGCCACAACCACAAACCAGTGGGTAACGTTCATGGTGGCTACATCCATTATTCTTTACAGTCTATGTTCAAGTCAAACCCAAGATAACCCCAATGATATCGACATAATATAATTAGGGTACTTTTCTCAAACTGTTTTCATAGGCTGAGTAGCACTCATGAACGTTATGGTTAAAGGAGCGTCATGTAAGATTTAAGAAGATTTAGTGGAATCTTGGGAAGAGGAACTTCCACTAGCTAGAATTCCTTTGGTGTTCATTGTTCAGGAGGTTTTTGCTAGTAGCCGAACTATCCGCAGAGGCCTCTTCCTCTAACAAATGGAGGAGGTGATTAAAACCGGTAAATCCCTCAATTAAGTAGTTTCAAGTTACAAATTAGTGTTTTCCTGACACTGTTCGGCTGGTTGGAGATGGGCCGCTAACCCCGCACCTGCTAATGTGTGCTCACCTTTTTTCTCTGATAACCTTCCAACTGGAGGCAACGCAGGCACAAAACATGTTTTTTTACAGTATTATGGAGACAAAAGGTCTCCATCTTTTCATCTGTTCTAGCGGTGGCATACACAGTTCAGTGACATCAAGGGCAAAGGTTTCGTTTCAACATTAAGGGGGAACACATGAAACAGTGGGTTTAGGGGTCGTCTGCCAGAAAAATTTGAGCATCAAACACCTCATTTCCTGCACTCTAGTAAATGTTTATGCCCAGTTTGTGCATTTTCTGCAGCTTTATGGTATAAATGTCTGCTATTTTGTCAAAACAAAAGTCCCCTTCTACTTTTATTAGAAAGCTCATAAGATACAGAATCTTACTATTAGAAATACTCTCTCCTGTTTCCCTGGAGAGTGCAGGATTTATGAGTCAACACAGGCTGAAAGTTTTTCACCTAACTTTGATAATTTGCAAATCTCGAGTCCTACCAGAGACATTTCATAGATTCCAAGGATGCACCCCCTGCATCCACACAAAACTACAATTCTCTGCACTGATGATATTTTACATTCATTTCTTGATTAACAACTAGTTTGGCATTTATCCCACTGACGAGCCCAGCAAGATGCCACTTTCACATTTCACAAAATTTCGCATTTAAAGGAACAGGTGTGTAACATTTTAGGGGGATTTAATGGCGTCTAGCAGTGAGGATTGCAGATTGTAACCAGATGAAACTTCTCCCAGTTACAATTCCTTCAGTGTTCATTGAGGTTTTTAGTGGGGGATGAAATTTTCCACAGAGGTCTCGCCCAGGGTAAAAAATAAAGCAGAATAAAGCAGTCGCACGTTATAATACAGTGTCTCTGATGCTGTTCTGCTCATCAGAGGTGGGCCACTAGCCTAGCACCTGTTGATGTATGCTCACCTTTCTGCCCTGATAACTTAAGATCCAGATGTTCAGGGGGTTTTCACTGGGAGCTGAATTATCTGCAGTGGCCTCCTCCTTTCCAAAACAAATGGACCCTGCGATTTAATGGAACAGTGTGTAATATTTAGGGTGATTTATTGGCATCTAGCGGTGACGATTGCAGATTGTAACCAGCTGAAACTTCTTCCAGTCAGAATTCCTTCAGTGTTGATGGTTAAAAATGTTTTTAGTGGGAGCCAATTTTTCTGCAGAGGTTTCTTCCTCTCCAAAGCAAATGGATGTGGATTAAAAACACAGAATAAAGCAGTTGCACACACAAAAACACTGTTTTTCTGATGCTGCTCATTGCAAGAAGCTGCTAACTATTGTGGCCAACAAAAATGTGAAAGCACATGGCACTATCTAGGGCCAGTGCTTGGTTTGTACTTTCTGGGCTACTGTAGAAACATGGCGGTGCAACACTGCGATCTCTGCTCACTATGTAGATATAACCGGCTCATTCTAAGCTAATGCAAACACAACAATTGTTATTTTCAGGTGATTACACACTGATGAAAACACACTTATTAAATTTTGTTCAGTTTCTGCCAATGTATCTCCCTAAGTGCTGCTCGCTGTACCATTGAAATGTGTGGTTTTTACTCTGGCACCACCCTCAGGCCAATCTTTACATGTTACTTTACCTCACTAGTGGCAAGGAGCAGAATAGCACCTGTCTCACCTGTGCAGAGATCTTTGCAGGTGTGTGAGGAGCAATTTATGGATGAGGCTGCAAGAGCCAATAGTTCACTTCGTTTTGTTTCTCCCCCAATCATAGATGACTAACTAGTTTTATTGTAATGTGCTTCATGATTTCAGGGTAAAATTCAGACTATGTGTTCTTTGTGAATACCAAAACCCACCAACCCACAGCAGGCAGCAACATCTGGGGTTTCTTTAACTCGAACATCAGATCTTTAGCTTTTAGCCTGCAGCAGGTTTATGTGTGCTGATGGCTGATAACGATAACGAGCAAATAATGAGGATTTCTGAGTGAAATGGTCATTCATTCTGGACTCCTGATGCGCAGTCAGGAGGACCAGCCGTGCGTGTAGCGCTGTATCTGAACGTCTCCTCCCCTGTTTCTGCAGTGTTACTGCTTTTCCTTCTCGCTCATCGTTTCTTGTGCCAATGCTGCCCACCGCAAGAGTAAGACAAGACTTCCATTTGCATAACACCACACTCCTCTTTCTTGTCTGCCACCATCCCTCTGCTTGATATCCATCTTGTCCTGATCCGTGCTCTGTGTGGTTTTGCGTCCTCTCAATCCTTCACCATTCATTCACGCCTACTCTCATGTGCAGTCCTGTTTGGTTCTTTGCGTTATTCAGCTCAGACAGAAAAGCAAGGGGATTTTTTTTTACCCACTCAGTTTATTTCTCGGAGGAAAAAACACCCTGAAAGCCTTTTAGAAACAGTCAGTTTGGAAGAATTTCTGACTGATACAAGCGGGACGAATGAGACAGAGTCAGTAATTTAATTTATTATTTTACGCATCAACAATCGCACGTAGCCTGGAGAGGATAAAGAGGAAAACGCATTGTGGGGTTTTTTTTCTGAAAATTTACTTAGCTTTGCGGAAGGTGTCGCCGCGGTGGAGCGAGGGGGATTTAATAAGAGGAACTAATCCGATGTCAGTGTTAAGTTTGCTGAGGTAGGGTACCTGTCGGAGAAAAAAAAACACACATAACGAAGAAGCACCGTGGAAAGCTACGCGTCATTTCCAAGACACCAGCGCAACAAGCCAACACCATTACACCAGCCTGCTGTGTGAATGGCACACTGGGTATCTTCCTCTGTTGAACTGGTGCAGGGTAGCCACGCTGTGACCAGGGTCCAGCTGAGATCCAGGGCTTTCTGTGAGTATCTGTGGGACTGCTGTGCGCACCAAACGGTCCAGTCTATGTGTCCCTCATGCACAGCGTACTGATGGGATAATCGGCTTTTGTCCCCCTGCATCTGTATTGCCCAATAATCTAGCTGTCTCTGAACCCATTTGTAACTTAACATTTCTGAATTGTCTCTATAGTCTGCAACAGTGCTGCTCTATTTGTATCTCTACTTCAGTTGCTAAACCTACTGGCCCACATATCTGGCTTTTAATAAGCTTCTTAAAACTCTCTAATGTGGAATCCTTTCCGGCTAGTTTTCATGCTTGATTATGAAACTCTCTCTACGATTTGTTAATTTAAGATAACCTGTCTCTTCACAGAGCGATATGAAAGATAAGTTCATCTCCTGAGGCCACAACTTCCACACTGAGCTGACTCACTGGCAACTGCACCCAGGTGAGTAATGCAGTTTCTTAGAATATTAAAATATATCTAAAAACATAAGGTATGTTCCTGCATGAGCATCTTAGTGTTTCTGCACTGTGCCGGGCTGTAAGGCTCACAGCTGCATGCAAACCAGGAGTGCATATTTTGTGTCTCAGATTTCTGTTTATTGATCATGGTTTATGTTCAACACCAGGTCTCTAGGAAATCATGTTGCTTGCTAACAGTTTGCTTTTTTAAAAAAAAATTTGTTTACACACAGTTTCTGCTTCATTTCCCTTTTCTGTTTGTTCTGTTTATGAATTTTTATTCCCGAGATGGGAGAAATGACATTTATGAGGAGTCGCATTACAAATTGAGACTGCCACCATTTGAAGAATAAAAAAAAAAAAGAAACAACAACCCACCATCTCTCACAAAACGAGTGCCGGCATCAAAGTGTGACTCATTATGTACAAGTGTTTACTTGTCAACCTGAGACCTCTGCTTACCGAACAGGAACATGTCTGAGGATTAAATCATCATAACTTTATTGGGTCAGAGGCAGTTTTTTTTTTAGATTTGGATCATTTTTAAAGGTTAAAGGTCCAGTGTGTAGGATTCAGGGGGATATGTTGGCAGAAATGAAATATGATATGTTTTCTTCAGTGTATAATCACCTGATGGTAAGAACTGTTGTGTTTTCGTTACCTTAGAATGAGCCATTTATATCTAAATAGGGAGTTGGTACTTGTTTATGGAGATCGCCATGTTGCACCGCCATGTTTCTACAGTAGACTAGAGAGTATAAACTAGCACTGGCCCTAAATAGAGCCATTTTCGTTCTCACGGGGTTTTCGGCCACCGTAGTTAGCAGCCCTTCTGCAAAAACAATGTTTCTTTGAATTGAAACTGTTTTATTTAGTGTTTTTACCAGTTTAAATCATCAGGTCCATTTATTTTGGAGAGGAAGAGACCTCTGCAGATTATTTGGCTCCCATTAAAAACCTCCTGAATGTCTGGATCTGATGTTATTTGAGAAGAAAGGTGAGCACACATTAGCAGGTGCTACGCTAGCAGCCTGTCTCTAATGAGCAGAACAGCATTGGAGAAACACTGATTTGTAAAAACCGCTGTACCGAGTGTTTTTACCTTGTCTATTTGTTTTGGCATCCTAGTCTTACTCTAAAGTCGTCGAAATGCAGGGTTTGGGCAGAGGCTTGCGGCGTAAGACACAGACGGAAAAAAGGCTGTCCTTTAAGGTTGATATGATACATGGCTGGTTGCCATTATAGTTTAAACATGTTTGACAGCATCAAAGGGAAACGCGGCGGGTTGGAGGGCTGGTGGATGGGTCCAACAAACACCGGCTTTCACCCAGGAGAACGGTGTTTGCATCCTGTAAGATTATAAAGCCAAACCCTGTATTTTTTTTCCTAAACCCAACCACGTGCCTTCATTGTTGGAGGAAAAAAAAGTCAATTTGTGTTGTTGCACTGATATAGTACATTTATTTTGAAAGAGACTGTATGTAAACGTTACATTTCCTGTGAAAACAGAAGTGCAAGTTTGAAAGAAGACAAT
Source organism: Epinephelus cyanopodus (assembly GCA_026686955.1). Classification (NCBI taxonomy): domain Eukaryota; kingdom Metazoa; phylum Chordata; class Actinopteri; order Perciformes; family Serranidae; genus Epinephelus; species Epinephelus cyanopodus. The sequence continues at coordinate 21,362,276 of CM048924.1, forward strand.
GAATGTAACAGGCAAAACACAACAACGAATGCACCCATGTTACCTTGCATGTCATATCTGGAGGTATTAGGTCCATGACCAAACGTCAATGACCAAACGTCTATATGTGATGAGGCTGGAGTGAGAATGTGTTGGTTTTGGAGGAAAGACCTCTGTGGAAAATTCGTCTCCCCCTGAAAACCTCCTGAACAATGAACACTGAAGGAACTGGGAGAAGTTTCAGCTGGTTACAATCTGCAATCCTCACCGTTAGACGCCACTAAATCCCCCTAAAATGTTACACACTGTTCCTTTAAATGCTACATTTTGTGAAATGTGAAAGAGGCATCTTGCTGGGCTCGTCAGTGGGATAAATACTGAACTAGTTGTTAATCAAGAAATGAATGCAAAATATCATCAGTGCAGAGAATTGTAGTTTTGTGTGGATGCAGATCCAGCAGGGGGTGCATCCTTGGAATCTATGAAATGTCTCTGGTAAGACTCGAGATTTGCAAATTATCAAAGTTAGGTGAAAAACTTTCAGCCTGTGTTGACTCATAAATCCTGCACTCTCCAGGGAAACAGGAGAGAGTATTTCTGACAGTAAAACGTGTACCTTTTTTGCTTTTTAGCGAATGAAAACATGACTCTTATTTTGACAAAATAACTGACCTTTATACCATGAACTGATACAGGAAATGCACAAACTGGGCATAAACATTTACTAGAATGCAGGAAATTAGGTGTTTATACTCAAAATTTTCTGGCAGACGACCCCTAAACCCACTGTTTCATGTGTTGCCCCTTAATGTTGAAACGAAACCTTTGCCCTTGATGTCACTGAACTGTGTATGCCACCGCTAGAACAGATGAAAAGATGGAGACCTTTTGTCTCCATAATACTGTAAAAAAACATGTTTTGTGCCTGCGTTGCCACCAGTTGGAAGGCTTGCTTTTACCATAGAAACGTCACCCACTCAAAATTTGTGCAGCGTTGCGTGCCAGACGAAACCAGTATCACATTATATTATAGGAAGGAATCAATGATATCACATGACATGAATATTTAATTCTATTGCTTTTATGTGGAGTACACATCTTGCACTCTTGGCTGTGATATTATAAACATTTGATTCATTGCAAAGCTTTTAAATTGTCAAACTTCCATTATCAAGAAATGTTTAAATGTCTTTGTTGACGAAGGATGAAACATGTTCTGGGCTGAGGGTCACATGTCTCCTGTGTTCCTCCTGCTTGTTGCACTAGTCGCTGTCCATGGTGCTGATCTTGCTGATGTTTCACTGAATCTGATCATCAGACATGTGTTGAGTTGTTGAATAATGCTATTGTTGCACAAACACAATCTGTTTGTCATTTATTTATAAGGTAACAAAAAAAACTGACAACTTAATTCCTTCATCTGTGCTGCGCTGCTTTACCCTGAAATGCAGCCTTGACAGAAAACATGTTCTCCTGTTATGTTAGGCCAGAGTGGAGCTTTTTTCCCGGCTGCATGTCGATGACAGCACGTGCTGTACATAAAGCATTGTCACATCTCTCCTGCTGTAGGTAGGCAACCTATTTTTGAGATGGAGATGGTCTTGAAATTTTAATTAGGAAGCACCAGTTTACATTCCTTGTCTCTCTCTCTCTTCACATTGATGCAGATGCTAATATTTTGGATAGTACTGACGCTGTACTTTCTGAATTGTTCACTCAAGCTGTTGATTGCCATGTTGCTGCCAAGAAAACTAGTGTGAAATTATTTTAAGTTGTCCCCTGACATAGTTTTAATGCCTCATGTAAAATGGAAAAAAATGGTTGTTTGCTGCATTTTTAGCATTAAATAATATATAACAGAGTTGAGAGGCGTGCTGCCATGAGAGACTAGGATTGTTTCTCCTTCCAATGATCTTATACTATCTTTATCAGCAGGTCTGGGATGCCTGAGAACAACTGCTCTTTTCTTGTTATACTGTCAGTGGAAATTATTTTTGGAATCCCCTCTAACTTGACAATACATGAGTCACTTTTTCCCTCAGTACTACAGGTGCAGAGGCTAACGTTTTTACTGCTGCTTAGCAAAGAATGACCACATTGTTTGTGTGGGAGTCTGACAGGGTAGTTCAATATCAATGACTCAATGATTAGTGGGTGCCAATATTTGTGGCTTTCCAAGCCTGGACCAACGGAACGGTTGGATCCCACGTCATTTGCATACAAAAGAGTATGACTGAGTGCTTCTGTGATGTTATACCTTTGCTTGTAGAGGTTATGTCAAGAATAGAATCCTGAATGTTGAAAATCTGGCACACTTAATAGGATAATTTGGACTTTTGAAGTGAGGTTGTGTGGAGCACATATCCATAGTCAGTGTATTACTTACAGTAGATGACAGTTGGTATGTCTCCAGTAGTGATGGGATTTCTCGTTCACTTGTGAGAGACGGTTCTTTGGGTCTCGTTCACTTTGAAGAGCCGGTTCAAAGATGCGGTTCATTCGTTCGTTGTTTTTGTGTTGTTTTTTTGCTCTGTGTGTGTGTGTGTGTGTGTGTGTGTGCTAGCGGATAGTGGGTTAGCTTGCTAGTGATATGATGTTCGCGAATGAGCCGAGTCTTTGAAACGAGTGAGCGGCTCCACTGTCTTTCTCCCTCACAAACTAGTCTCTCTCAACTTGTTCCAGGTCAAATAATCTGAAATTAGTGGATACAGAGTAAATTAAAGCAAAAACAAAGAAATTAGGAACTGGCTCGTTCACTCTAAAGAGCCGGTTCAAAGACTCGAATGTCACGAATGTCACATCACTGGCCTCCAGTTTGGAGAAGCAGGCAGGAGTACCACCATGAAAGATAAGCAATGGACCAATGTAGAGGGGGGCAGCAGCAAGACTTATTTTAGCTACATAAAAAAAATCAACATCCGTTAAAGTGCACGCTGTATTGAGTGTATTTTGACTGCTTTACCTTGCCGTCATATTGTCCATTCCAACAGGGAAGCCATTAGTGGCTTCAGTTCCCCAGGTGTGCTCTCATCAAAGCCGCCAGATTCCATTAAGAAAAACAGTAATTTTAGCTCAGTAAACACGGGAACTGCTGCTCTACCACTGCCTTGAATAGTTTGTGTTATTTTGTGCCTTTGGTGAATCTGAACTTACGTCTTTTACATGCCAGAGTCACACAATAACACATACAAAATAACTGATCGAAGCAGTGGTAGACCAGCAGCTCTGTTTTCAGCGATGTTAAATCACTGTTTTTCTCAATGGAGTCTGGCTTTGAGGAGAGCGATATAACGGCTTCATTTTCCAGTTGAAAATCACTAAATGACAGCAAGGTAAAGTAGTGAAAATATTCTCAATATAGTGTGCACTTAAACTACTGAGATTTTTATTTAGGTGGGACTTCTTTTAGGTAGCTAAAATATATTTTGCTGCTGCGTCCATGCACAGAAGTACATTGCGTAGCTTCCATGTTGGACTTCAGCTTGCTAACTTGCCAACTGACATCTACTGTATGTTATATACTGTGGATAACTATCTCAAACAACCCCACTTCAAAAGATCTGAACTATCCCTTTAATCTCATCCTCCACACATCTCTTTGTCTTTCATAGGTTTGGGTACAGCTTCACATGTGATTGAACTCATCAGAAGACTCACCACGCTGCCATGTTCCTGCACAAGCGTATCCTCACTTTCACTCCACCTTGCACACCATATATGTTCTTCTCCTTTCTGGTGGTCCTGCTCCCAGGAGTCACTCATTTCTCCCAAGGCAGCGCCAGCCACGACGATACTGGCGGCACACCAGGCAACTGCTCCAGTGAAGATAACTGCTCCGATGGCGTGGTGCTGCCCATGTGGAACCCCCAAAACCCTGCGGTGGGCGACAAGGTGGCACGTGCGATTGTTTACTTTGCAGCCCTCATATACATGTTCCTGGGCATGTCCATTATCGCAGACCGCTTCATGTCTTCTATTGAGGTCATCACCTCTCAGGAGAAGGAGATCACCATCAAGAAGCCCAACGGCGAGACGACGACGACTACCGTACGCATCTGGAATGAGACGGTGTCCAACCTGACTCTGATGGCACTGGGCTCATCTGCGCCGGAGATCCTGCTGTCCGTCATTGAAGTGGTTGGCCATAATTTCGAGGCTGGAGCTCTTGGTCCCAGCACCATCGTGGGCAGCGCTGCATTCAACATGTTCATCATCATCGCTATCTGTGTCTATGTGGTGCCAGAAAACGAAACCCGCAAGATAAAGCACCTGCGGGTGTTTTTTGTCACCGCTGCCTGGAGCATTTTCGCCTACATCTGGCTCTATCTCATCCTGTCTGTGGTCTCCCCTGGGACGGTGGAGGTCTGGGAGGCTGTCCTCACCTTCCTCTTCTTCCCTCTCTGTGTGCTGCAAGCCTGGATTGCAGACCGGCGCCTGCTCTTCTACAAGTACGTCCATAAGCGTTACCGTGCTGATAAGACCCGTGGCATCATCATTGAATCAGAGGGAGATGCCATGTTCACTAAAATGGACCTGGAGATGGACGGCCAGGGCGTTAACTCCCACACTCACCCCAAAGAGGCTCTGGATGGGATGCTGGAGGGGGTGGAGGAAGGTGGAGGGATGAGTGCGGAGCAAGATCAAGAGGAAGAGGCCCGACGAGAGATGGCTCGCACTCTGAAAGACTTGAAACAGAGGCACCCAGAGAAGGACATGGAGCAGCTGATTGAGATGGCCAACTACCAAGTGCTGGTCCAACAACAGAAGAGTCGGGCCTTCTATCGTATCCAAGCCACACGCATGATGATCGGAGCTGGGAACATCTTGAAGAAGCATGCAGCCGACCAGGCCAGGAAGGTGGTGAGCTGTCACGAGGCCAGTGGGCAAGAGGAAGATCCCAACACCATCTACCTGCAGTTTGACCCCTCTCACTACCAGTGCTTTGAGAACTGTGGCTCACTGAAGCTGTCAGTGACCCGGCATGGAGGCGAGAGTGGCTGCACGGTGAAGGTAATCAGAAGCAATGATTGAAATATAAATGCTGATATCAATTTAAAATCTAATTTAATTTCTTGAAGGAAACAGACATTAATAATTCAACACTATATTAAAATTCCAGACACTAAATATTTAATAATGTTTCCTTATTTGCTTGTGCCACTCAGGTGGATTACCGCACAGAGGATGCGACTGCCAACGCCGGCTCAGACTACGAGTTTGCTGAGGGCACCTTAGTCTTCAAGCCTGGTGAGACAACAAAAGAGTTCACCGTTGGTGTCATTGATGATGATATTTTCGAAGAGGACGAGCACTTCTATGTGCGCCTGAGTAATCCACGTATCGTGCACCGAGCTGAGGTCGCCGTCCTGGAGCCAAGCTCCATCACTCCAGCAACAGCACAGTTGGCCTCTCCCACGTCCCTCCAAAGGCGGCCCTGGGAAGTGCTCACATTGCCACAGTTACCATCTACGATGACGACCATGCCGGCATTTTCACGTTCGAGAGCAACTCCACAAGGGTCAGCGAAAGCATCGGAAACATGCAGGTCAAGGTTCACCGGACGTCCGGGGCAAGGGGGAAGGTGGCGGTGCCCTACCACATGTTGAGGGCACTGCCAAGGCAGGGGAGGACTACGAGGAGGTGTCCGGCAAGCTGGAGTTCCAGAACGATGAGACCATGTGAGTGACAATTCTTTTTCGCTGATGTGATGTCTTGTTGTTACTTCTCATCACTTGATCAAACATCGCAGCCCACACGGTGGTATGTTAAACTAGATTACTGTAAATGATCTATTCTGGTAAAGGATGAAAGGAGTATTTTTATGAGTCATGGATACGTTGGCTCTGAGAAGTTAAGATCTTTCAGAGGGATGACGTGGGAGGATAAGAGGATATAATTGTGAGGCAGATAATGAAACAATGCGGCTGATGTAAAAAGAAGAAGAAAGAGGAGAAGGAGAAGAAGAAGAAGAAGCATAGCAGCAGCTTTCTATGAATGAATTAACACGCAGCCCTTTGGGATCTCTGTGGAGGTTATACGGGAGTTCATTGTGATGCAGAGCCATGAAAACTCCACTGCAGAAAACAAAGGAAGTGCATGTTAGCGACAGAGCAGGGAGAAGAAAATCAGGCAGGTGACTGCACAGCAGCGAGGAGGGGATGAGGGGCTGAGCAGCTACTGAAACAGGTGCACGCGATGAAGCCTGTGTGATATATTTCAACAAAAGGATTCATGGATGCACCAGCAGAGAGAGGCAGATAAAAAGAGCAGGGAGGAAGGGTACAGATAGAGAGAGAGAGAGAGCGAGAGAGAGGTGAAAGTGTGATGTTCTTCCAGCTTCTCTCTTCTTGAACATTGTGTGGAAGGTTTGGCTGGATGATGAGTACACTTGTGGTGTTAGTTTTATGATGTGATGAGCAAAGGATCTGGCAATTATCCACAGCAGTGATTTTTTTTTTTTATAAACTTAAAAAGAAAATGCCCTTAACCGTATCAAGCTCATCACATCAATATGATTTACTGCAAACCAAAGGACAAACAAAGGAACAAAACGTGTCAGATGAATGCGTCTGTGTGAGGAGGATTTCAGGGCTCGTGTGTAGGTGTATTGTGTAGGTCGGCTGAGTGGGAGGAGAGGCAGGTGAATACATGGTGTCAAAGAGAATGCAGAATCTCCCTATTTGTATTTTTTGCCTCGAAGTGCAGGTGAGATTTGAATTATGTTCGTTTGTCAGATTCTTGTGCACATTTATCTGTGTTTTTACTTGCTTTTTGTGTGTTTGTGTGAATTTTTAAGGATGTGCGTGTGCATGTCTGCACTGAATCCACTTTAAACCCACATCAAACAAAATGTCGCTCCAAAGGGGAAACTAAAAAGAGCTTCTTGAGCATCCGCAGCAATTACGGAGAGTGAAGAGGGGTTAAAGGAGTCCCAAAAGTTCTCAGCTCGGCGCAGGCGGCTACAGAAGCTGCGGTTAATGAGACAGTAGTGTATAGCAACGTGAAATGAGAGGCTGGCAGCTTGTATCTGCACCCAAATGGAGACTGAGCGTTAGATAAAACCCTCACCTACTGAGCCAAGACACTGTTCATCTGACTGTAGCAAGCTGACAGTGACACAAGCATCTGCACACTTCATATTATCTGGAGTCATGCTTCTCTCGGCAGTCGCCGTGCAGCAGGAGGGGGAGGACTGTGGAGAGCAGGATCCAGCAGAGCAGGACAGTTTGATACGAGAAAACAGATGAAAAGAAAACCCAAACGCGACGGGAAATGCCAAAGCTGGGCTCAGCTGCTCCTGTGCTCCTTTGAATAGCAAACAAGGACTTAAAGGGGAATGCGGGGGCACTCTGATCATAGGTAAAAAGGTTTGACTCAGATCTTGAGTCAGAATTGCCAGGTCCAGTTGGGTCAAATCACAGCACTTTCTTCTTAGCCAGCCTTTGAATCTAAGGTACCTGTTGTCAGGAAGAAAAACAGCATTAATCTCCATTTGCCACATGAAGGTATTTATCAAAAGCTGGTGTAGAGCCAATCGAGCCCCCGTTGAACAGATTTTGAAGGGCCTAAGTCTTCCTACAGTATCACATTTTGTTCCTGCGTTATGCTACTCCGATGCTCAAGTCAGACTGAATTTTTCATGAGGCTGTTTAATTTGGAGCGTTCCGTCAGTCCTGTTAAAAGATGCAGGTGGAACCTCATCGCTGTGTGTCTCTGCGTTGTCATCTTAAAGCATTTCAGCTTTTGCGGACGTGTATTTATGAGTTTATTTATGTCCTTGTACAGAAGAGCTCGCACATTCTGTGTTGAATGTATATCTCTGCTCTTCACTGCTCAGCAGGCTGCCCAAAGTTCATCCTTCAAACAAAGCTGGCCTCTCTTACCCGAGTGTTTCCCTGGGCATTCTGGACAAAGAGCTGACACTCGGCAACGGGCCTCCAGGCAGCTGTGTGTGTGTGTGTGTGTGTGTGTGTGTGTGTGAGCGTGTTACAGTGTCTTGCTTTGTGTGTCTTGCTGTACACCTGCTTGTCCCGGTTGATGTTTGAGCATGGAGAGGCAAGTTTTTTAAGCTTTTGACGTGGAGCCAGAAGGGAACGGTTTAGAATGCGGGCGTGCAGTTAAATATTAATTTACCATCTAAATTCTGCAGTGCAGTAAATAGATTATGATGTACAGACACAAACCTCTGAGCCAAAATAAACAGGCTGACATAGAGAACCATTTTACATTCTGTGTTTATGGATTAGGGGAAGATCTGCACAGACCCTTTGATGCTTGTGTGTAGCTTCCTCTATCTGTTTTTGTTAGCGCCTCAAAATGTGTGGCACTACACACTAGTTGAGGCTGAGGTGGATAACGGGGGCAGTTACATAAGCTTAGATGAAAGAGATGTGAGGAGATCACTTGTGAAAAGGAAAATCAATACCCTGATATTCTTTATTTCTCACGCTTAATGTAGTCAGGATCAATAACATTCTGAACTTCCTGACAAACGTGGATGGAAGTGGAGCAGCAGAGTCAGGGCTGGGTAATGTTAACACATTTGGAACAGTTAAAATAAATTCTTAAATGGCAGGCGTCCTCCGTGGACTCATCAGGGAAGAAGAAAAGGTTGGCTCCCTGTAAGCGGCACTGATAGGCTTCCTTTTGTGAAACATTCATACTAGGAATGTCAACAGCTGACTATTAATTATTTCTCAGGGCAGAGAATAATTTTGTCTCATTTCACATGTTGAGTTTAATTTCGCTGCTTTTCTGCTCACTGCACTGCACACCAGCCGAGTCTGGTGGCAGTTAGTTAGCGGTGCCACACAACAGCATTGCTATGGAAATATTGTGCCTACCTTCTGGTCTCCTCCCAGGTTGCCCCCAGTGAGTAAGAAGCTCAATTTTTAGCTGCGAACCTGCCTTAGCATTGTTAACTATCTTATCACTGTTAGCTCTGTTAGCACCGTTAACAGTGTCAACTCGGCTAGTGGTGCTAACATAGAAAACAGCTGGTATCTCTCTCAATGACAGCTTACCAAAATGTCTCCGACAGCTTACCGAAATGTCTCCGAAACGTAATTGGGAACACGCTGGCTTATTTACATTCATTTTAGCTTGGCTCGTTATTAGCTGGTAACTAGCCTCTAGCGGTCCAGACTACCGTTCACCAGCAATGGCTTTATTGTAGTCTTCATCACAAGTCACCAAACGTGGTTTTCTCCCTGAGCCCTGAGCTTCGACACTTAATTCTGATGACCATCATCACTCTTTGCCGCCTATCATCTTCGCCATGACACCCCTGCTTCCCTCCATATACAACATGAGGTACACGTCACACCCTCACAGGTTATCCACAAGGCCACCGTCCTGAAAAGGGAAAAAGGGTTTGCCAATAACACAATGCTAAAGGGGATTTGCATCTCACTAGATGGGATAATGGCAGTTGCTCACGATTACTTAAACTACTCCACCCCCTGGAATATCCTGATATCTGCAATAAGACTCAAATTGCACTGCTAACTTTTCAAAATTAAGTTTCTCTTACTGAACTATGACTAGCATTAGCTAGTGGCAGCACGGTGGGGCAGTGGTAAGCATTGCTGCCTCACAGCAAGAGGGTTCCTGGCTCAAATCCAGGGTGGTGGTGTCAGACCTCGGGGTGGGGGAGCCCTTCTGTGCAGAGTTTGCATGTTCTCCCTGTGTCAGCGTGGGTTTTCTTTGGGTACTCCAGCTTCCTCCCACAGTCCAAAGACATGCAGACTAGGTGACTCTAAAATTGACTGTAAGTGTGAATGTAGGCGTGAATGGTTGTCTGTCTCTATGTGTCAGCCCTGTGATAGTCTGGTGACCTGTCCAGGGTGTGCCCTGCCTCTTGACCAGTGTCAGCTGGGATAGGCTCCAGCCCCCCCACGACCCTCAAGAGGAAAAGTTACGGAAATTGAATGAACAAAACTGTCTTTGTCTTGTTAGTCATCCAATTAGTTACTCCACTGTTCCAACAATCGCCACCTCTAGAGTTAAATGTGTGTTAGATGTCTGCAGTCTCTCTTTCTTACTGTTGCTGGCCGGCTGTTTACAATCCTGTAACGTTATCCCTTTCCCTCACCACTCGGATTTGTGGTGTCTTTCAGCTCAGCTGCCTGACAGACACCAGGAGGGACTGGAAACTGACCTCTGGTGCTGTGTGATGTGCATTACATGCAAAAAGTTCAGTGTAGAGAGGAGCGCCTATGTTTTTGACAGTGTTGAAAATCATACCGTTCAGATTTCTAAATACCCTGATATCCGGTAATATTATGATGCCACTCAAGCCTATCATCAAATGAGCGGTGCCACTAGCTAGCTAGCATTTGACCTGCGTGGCGGCGTTAGCTAACCAGTGGAGACCGCAGGGTGAGCATTGGGCACCGTGCTTCTGCCTGTAAACGCAGCTAACCATCTGTCGTTATTTCACCACCTTTAAATGGATAACACTTTGAAATATGGTGTTTGAGCTTACTGAGACAATAAAAACAGAAAAGGCTGTTGTATGTCAGGTCGTTGTTGTTGGTTTTTTTTTTTCAATCTACCGCTTAGTTACCAGTTAATGGGTGTCAAAAGAAAGAAAAAAGAGAGAGAAACTGGTATCCCTAAATATCTGTGGTTTCCTGAAATGTACAATGCCAACATTTATTCTCGTGATTGGTTTTTGGTCCACCAGTTTGTTCAAGTCACCAGGACACCTTTGTGAAAGCAACAAAACAAAAACAAAACTGCAGGCAGCCAACCACATGACCTGAGAAATTTTCAGATCTAAACTACGTGATAGAGAGCACACCGCACGCATGCGCTGAAATGTTTAAAGCAGATTTGGAGAGGGCCCTCTCACCTGACATTTTCAAGGGCCAGAGCGTTAGTATTCAAAAGTGTTTATAGTTGTTCCCAACTGCTACGCGGAGCGTATGGTGGAGTAAAAAGGGGGGTGTATAGCGTTTCCAAGTGGTTTTATTGTTGGCACCGCTGTCACAGAGACAACCAGATTGCTTTCCATTTTCCTCAGAGCCAACTACAACGACCAACTACCCAAGTTTCCACATTTACTTTGGTTGTTCCACTTTGCACCATCTTCACTACTGGGGATAGTAACTTCTTAGAACTTACACTGATACTCTTTGGCAACCGGGGATAGACACCTACAGCTACCAGGGAAACGCTGTAAATCGAGCATTGATTTTCCCTGGAGATCGTACCCAGTGGCAGACAGAATTGGAGAATAAACCTGAGGCTTTTAGAGAACCAATCTAAACACTGATGGAGTCATTATTCCATAGACATCACATTGCTCAATCACCATTTACTTCACCATGATGAGTTAAGCAGAGAACATGTCTATTTCCACTTTGAGCCGCCCCTTCTCTGGTAATGTTATTTGCAAGTGCAGGTTATCACAGGTAAGAGCTGTATATCACTATCATTGTCAACGCAATTTTGTTTCCATATAAATATCCTGTACACAATAACCCAACAACACACTACAGTGGAGACAATATAATCCTTCATATTTTATCTGCTGTAGATATGAGAAACATATTTCTTCATCGTTGCGGCTTCATATTCAGTTATACTGCAGTCTCTCTGGAGCTGCGAGAGATTCAGAATCTTGCTCAAGGACACTTAAGCAAGGCAGACACATGCTGACACACTGGTTTGATCCATGATTCTTGCAACTGAATGGCAGTGCCCCGTTCAGTCGTGGGCATTTGACATACTGTCATGCATTTATGCATTCAGTCATTCTCCCTACTGGCGTCATTTTTTGTCAGGCTCTCAGGAGGGCTGGAGCCTGTCCCAGCATGCAGAGTGCAGAAAGCAGAGATACTCTCCCAGGGTGAACACAGAGGCATAAAATCACTCACACTCATATCTGTAGGCAGTCTGGAGTCTCCAGTCCTCATGACTTACTGTATATATCTTTGGCTGTGGGAGGAAACTGGAGCATCCTTAACAAACCAACGCACAATGTAGAGGAGAGGGAAACTCCAGATGGATAAAATAAGGCCACACAGTTGCTCTTTCTTTCTGCAAGTGACAGTCTTAACCGCAGAGCCACACCACCCCAGAGTCCCATCCGATTTTCCCTCTAATCAGCCTTAATATAACCAGTAATCCACGTTAATCCAGCTAAGTGATGTAAAGACCAAACATACACTTTTTACAGAGCGAAGAAGAAAAAGCACTGTCTCCTTCTACAGCTTTATGTGAAGAGCCAGCTCGTCTTTCCACACATGCCGCAGAGATTATGGTTGTTTCAGGTGGAACGGCGATCAATCTCCAGAGATCAGACAATAGAGTCCTCTTGACGTCCTTCATATTTGTGCGTGACAGATACAATAGCAGGTTATGTTACCCTCTATAGCTTCTCAGAAACTATAAGAATGGAGCCGACAGGTGAGCAGAGATGGCCGATTCTCTGCAGTAAGCGAGGGCTTTACTGCTTTGATAGAATCCAACTGTGCCTGTTGTAATGAGAGTTTACATCAACCTGCAGAGATGCAGGGTTTAGGAAGCAGAACTGGATGGTGATATTTTACCTGTTAACCTGATTCTTATACCGACCATTTCAAACTTGGAGAAGAACAAAGGAGACAGTGAGACAACTAATAAAAACACCAAAAGAATTTATCACCAATTTAAAAGGATAGAAAGATATCTTCAAAAGTACCAACTTGCTGAGATAATGAGTCGCGGTCTTACAGGTAGTTCTTCCAGCATGAAGAAGTCACTACGTGTCTTTCCATCTTCCATTTTTATGCACATTTTCAATTTGCATGTGTAAAACTTAAGTGGAAATGCCAAACCCTTGAACAAATCTCAAAATATTGCAAAATGTCTGTACACTTGGGGGAGGTTTGCTCTTATTCTGTTCTTGTTTTATTCTATTGATGAATATGTTGTAGTTAAATTTCACACTTACAGCCTCAGCACAGCAACAAGATATATTTTATTTTTATTATTTTAATATCTCACATGCTAGTGTTACACACTGTAGCATAATGCACATTTTCATTTCTGTTTATTTTATTATATTGTTTTATATTTACATCTATTTCATACTCTTGTTCTTACTTCTTATAATTCTCTATTCTTGACATGGGCACAACTGTAACGATTCACAATTTCCCCTCAGGGATCAGTAAAGTATTTCTGATTCTCATTCTGAAGTGGGAAAGTAGTGAAGCGATAAATGTGACGAAGTACAACAGAAACAGATTCAGCAAATAAATGACATAAGGTCCCTTCGTCATCTCCGGAGGCTTCTCACAGCTGCTGTATGAATTCTCACAGCACATAGCTGTAATATTAGGTGTGCAAAACCCCTTTAATTATGTCACGGTGTTGTACCCTCTTGTGCTGCATTGCACCACACTGGAGGATTAGCGCCACCTGCTGTTATCTTGGTGAACCAACTCCCAATGATCTGATGACAGAAATGGATGGAAAAGTTCATAAATTAGAATTTTTTTGTGCCAGTGTTTATTGGCTTCATATTTAGAGCACAGACGTGTGCAACATGTCCTCAGATCTCAATGACAGAATAGGTTGTTTGCCAATAATCCCCAAACAATCATGGTTTGTTACGTAAGTACTTAAGTAAGTTGCGTACATAAGTAGGGTATGTTGTATGAGTTAACTGTAGGTTGTTGAGTAAGTCAGTGTTGACTCTTGGTTTAAGCGTGACACCAACAGTGGTCTCCTTGGTGACAGTCTTGTGTTTGTTTGACCCATCCAAACAAACACAACCACGACCACCTCCGTACGCAGAAGCTAATGCTTTTTTTTTTTTTTTTTGTGGAGGACAGTCTGGGCATGAGAGCGGTACGGGTATTCTTATCTCTTAGCAAGAAAGTAGTTTTCCCAAAATATTTAACTAATTTTGAAGTTTGTATGCGTTTTCAAATGGCGAAATGAGAGTACAAAACGTCATTACGCTGTACGTAACTTTACAGCTATTATCTTGTTGAAGAAAACATGTGGGTGTATAACTGTCATCCCTGGAGCACTCTGTTAGCTCTTTGGCTACTAGCTACAGTAGCTACTCTGGTAAGTTTCTGGTAATCTTGCAAGGCCAGACCTCAAGACAAAGTTATAACATCTCAGAAGCCACGTGGAAGGTTTTTTTTCCATCCACACTGTGAACATATATTTGTGTTTAACTTGAACCTACTTCAGGGATACGTGAGCCATCATTTAACAGTCGCTCTGCTGGGCTGTATTATGACCATAGTTATAATTACTCAGGTTGGTATGGTGCTTGTCAGTAGCCCATGAGCCTCACTGAGTGTCATTTAATGTTCTGAGTTCTGACAGTGATTCATAACTTTATTTAAACTGAAGTGTTTATTGAGTCTACAGTGTTTAACTTTTACCTTCCCCCTATAGACAGCACATGTTAACACAGTGCTCTACGGGGTTTGTAGCTTCCTGAAGTTATTTTGTTCTTTTTGATTATTTCACTGAACCAGTAAACTACTCAACAACTCAGTCTTTTTTTTTTTCCCTGAATCTATTTTGGAATCCGTAGTCAGTTTTGATTTGTTCACCTTTTGTGTTATTATCACCCACCTTTTGTCTGAAATAAGTGCAAATGAGCATTACACTCTGGCAGAGGTTGAGATTTAAATTGCCACCTAATCAGCCTAATGCAGTATGTGGACCTACTTCCCTGCTGCTTTCTGACAGCCCTCCATTTCTAACTTGTATTTTAGCGAGAGGTCTGCGAAATGTAAATGTTTGCCTGATCCCTGCCAGTTATATCCTGTGCGTCTTCATGCACTAAAGCAGGATAAAGTGTATCTGCTCAAAGTGTGATGCAATATCAAACAACGCAGTCCATGGCAACTGAACCACCGCATTTTATTTTAAGGCCTTTCCGCGATGCTTCAAAGTGAACTTGCTGCGTCCCTGTACATCTCACACTTGAAATAACATCTTGTTTAAAAGACAAATTCCTTTGTTTCCATTGCGAGGACTCCAGGCGATACTGCGATTCCCTTTGCTCCCACTGGTATGACTCTCCTTGACATTAGACGGCCAATGACGTATCGTTCATGTTTAAAATATAAACTTCTTCTCTTCTGCAAGCAAAAAGCTCTTCCAGCGTGTCGAATCCTGAGTGTATATGAGTAGACAGAAATAGACAGCCACCCACATATCATTAGGGAGATGGAGGGAGAGGGAGAGAAAGACTCACTGTGACAGTGTAGGAGAATGAAGCGCTGAGGCAAATATGTCGGTCACAGTTTGACACCGCATCCTCACGTGTTTTTGCGGCACTCAGATTTCAACAGTCGAGGCTGTATGTCTGAATATGTCTGAGGAGTTTTCTCCAACCTGTATGGATTCCTAGATAGGCAGTGCTTGATTTCCACTGAGAACAAGATAATAATTCAATTTCCCAGGACTTATAACTTGAAGTGTGTGGGAGGGGTGTGGGTTATCTCACTGTATTTCTCTTGTGCTCTAATGGAATTAATGGTGGAGAAGGAGTCCGCCCTCTTGTGGGGTGCTGAGATAAAAACTGTTGCACCTAGTGCTCTGTATAACAAGATATTTTTTAATTTGTTAAAAATCTAGAGCTTCCATCTTCTTACCTAATATCTCTATTTCATGATTCATTGCGTAGGCACTCTACCTCTTGGCTACACTGTTTGTATTCGTACAAAAGCATTACAAACTGCTCCCACTGGTTGCCAGGGATCTATTTTATATATAAGATAGGTTAAATAAAAATGCAAAGAGCCTGTTGACAGCTGCTGTTATTTCCTAAAAGATGCTAATTTATTTATTCACGCGTCTCTGTTTGGCTCCATCCTTTCCTTGTCCCTTGACTGCTCTGCTTGTAGGAAGCTGCTGAATGTGAAGGTCATCGATGACGAGGAGTACGAGAAGAACAAGACTTTCACGATTGTTTTGGAGGAGCCCATCCTGCTGGAGGTCGGGCAGAGACACGGTGAGCTGAGGACAACAGCTGCATGCTACAGCAAGCAGAGTGATTTTTCCTCATTATTCCATGGCTGGAAATGAGGTTTACTTTGCATCCCCTGCCCTTTATATTTTATTTATATTCTTTGGCTGGAGCTGTTTGTATTCATTGATACAAAGTCCTTTTGACTCTGGGGAACCTCTGAGGTCTAAGGTGTGATCTCTTTGGTGCCTTTGGTGCATTCAGTGGCCAGGCCTCATGCTGAAGGACTCATGGTTTGTTGCACTTTAAAATAGCATAGGATAGAGACGTTAGATCAGAGTTAGAGCTACAAGGCAGAGAGTTATTAAAAATGTATCCATTTGTCGGCCTACCTTACACAGCTGCACATTAAAGAAATAGCAGTTTTTTTGAAGTGGGGCTGTGTGTCGTACTTATCCATAGTCAGTGTTTTATATGCAGTAGATGGCAGTTGGCATGCCCCAAATTTGGAAAGCCAGGCAGGAGTGCCTACACAAAGGCTAAGCAGCGTACTGCTGTAGACGGGGGCAGCAGCAAAACTTATTTAAACCACCTAAAAAAAATCAATATCAGTTTAAGCGCACACTATATTGAGTGTATATTGAGTGTATTTTCACTGCTTTACCTTGCTATCATATAACCCGTTCCAACAGGGAAGCCATTAGTGGCTTCAGTTCCCCAGGTGTGCTCTTGTCAAAGCCACCAGACTCCATTGAGAAAAACAGTAATTTTGGGTCAGTAAACATGGGAACTGCTGCTCTACCACTGCCTCGATTAGTTAGTTAGTTAGTTTGTGTTATTGTGTGACTTTGGTGAATCCGAACTGATCTCTTTCACACGCCAAAGTCACACAATAACACAAACGAAGTAACTGAGTGAAGCAGCGGTAGACCAGCAGCTCTGTTTTCAGTGATGTTAAATCGCTGCTTTTCTCAATGGAGATTTCCTATTTACTGTAATGACTGACATCATTGCAAAAGAAAAAAGAAACACAATCAATTTCAGATTTGGTATTTTGTTTGATATTACTTCTATCAGTTTATAACAAGCATGCCCAAGATCTCCAAACAATTAAATCAGCATTTTCACAGCGATACTCAAACTTGCTTTGGCCATACAACACTTGCTGGATGCATATTCACAGAAAGCATTTGAGAAGTGATCAAATAAATAAATACAGTTTGCCAGTTTTTGTTAAGACAACCTGAAATTAATCAGGCTGTACTTGGAAATACAACAGATGTGTCCCAAACTCATCAAATGTTTTAAGTAGGGCTGTCAAATGATTCATTTTTTAATTGCGATTAATCACATTTTTAATTGCATGTTTAGAATTCCATCATTGCGCATTTCAAAACTGTTTTGACATCTATATTAACAAGGTCTATTAATTCTTATCAGAGTGTCTTGACTGGGAATCAACTGAATGCAGGTGTTTCACCCAAGCAGTACGGCATGGTACGGTTCAGTTTGGTACACTTTTTTTCCATTTCCACTGTGAAAAGTTGTGGATGGTACCAATAGAGCCTTACAGTCCCCATTTTTGGTCCCCCCCTCTGTTGGGGTACCTAGCACACAGATCTGGTGCTAAAAGGTGGAGCTGTGAACACTGCAGTCTGTCGATTGGTCAATAGAAGATGGTCACTCTGCTCAGGGCTGAGTTGTGGCTGGTTTTGAGGCTCATGTAACCACTGTTCATACTGTGGAGAGTACTATTAGTAAACTGTAACTATAAAATGAAAGCATGTTTTGCTGCCTCTTGCAGCAGCTGGAGTCTGAGAAAAAAATAACTTAACTCACTGGGCCGACTGACGGCAACTTTTATGGTGGAACATTTACTTGTAATGATACTTAATGATTGAATAGACAACGTGAATTCATCAGCACACCTTAAGGTGGGACACTACAGGTGAAAAGGGTAAAATTCTAAATAATAGATGTCATCATGAAACTTCCTCAGTAGATTACCTGCAATAGTATGAAAAAAAATGTATTACAAGTTTTAATGATTTTAATGTTCAATAATTAAGCATTGTCTCATTAAATATGTGCTAATTCGCATATGGACGATAAATCTGAACATCTGATGACGCCAGGTGCAAAATTCTTTTTTCATTTTGTCTACATATAAGATGGGGGAAAATCACAGAAGGTTATAAGGATATCTGCTTTTATTACCTAGAAAATCAAAACATGCTGTCCATAGCCTTAAAAAAAATATATTTTTGCCATATTTTTTGGAATAAAATGTCACATAAATCAGGCTGGGAATGATTTATTAATAAATCCCTCTGTAAATATCTTAGGAATATAGCTATGTGTGTAACTGGGAAGTTTGGTGTACATAGGTGCTACAGAGGCAGAGATGTTCGACTTGGAGTATGACAAAATACAAGTAGACAAAATGTCATAAAATAAATGTCTGAATGTATAATTTGAATGTTTTCTTTAAAGCAGTTTGAAAGAATACATATTCAAGGAGTAAACTAGCCCAAAATCTCAAAATTGAACACTGCATGAAAAATCAATGTTTTTGCCTGCCGTGTCTCGCCTTAAATTTCACTGTGACAACTCTGACCATTCAATTCGCTTTTATTGTCTGGACAACATACACTTTTAGTAATGGTTGGATCTTCAAGCATTTATGTATATAAAATTTTGACTGCATAATGTGAACTGTGTATATTCCACATCTCCTCACAGTGAAAACGGAAAAAAAGCGTAGCGAACTGAACCGTACCATGCTGTACTGCGCGGTGGAAACGGGGCTTTAGGTCCAAGTACCATGTCTGAAGGGTTACTAAGTATTTGATGGAAACGGGGCTTTAGACCTGAGTCTTCCATGATATTGACTAGTCTGCATTCAGTTGCCACCTATAAAAAGTGCTGTATTTAACTATTTCGATTTAATTTCATCCACGGGTCTGTGGTGATTCGCACATTCTGCTATAGTGCTGCTATAGTGTATGGGGTTCCCTTCTGACATCAGTATCATTAGCTGCACCTGTACGCTTAACTCAAAGCACTTTGGTGATATTTTCTGTTTGACACAAGGTGCATATTACTTTTGACTTGTCAACTGAACCTTCTGGGGGGTCTTTAAAAGTGAAATGAACTATTCAAAAGCACAGTGGTGTTCTTATTATCCATCACTGTGGCAGCAGGGAACCGCGGTGGTGGCTTGACTACTAGTTAGGTTGCTTTGAGGGAATAAAATAGCAGTGTGTGATAACCATGATCAAAGACAAAAAAAGTGTCATATTCGGACCTTCATCATATTGTGATTAACGTGTTAATGCTGACAGCCCTAGTTGTCCATTGATATGCTTAATTGATGCAAACAGTATGCACGGAGATATGCTATCTTATTCTACTGCATCTCTCACTTGTGGGAGATACTGGCTGATTGTTTACATCCCTGTCCCTCCACCGCAGGAGACACCAATGATAACAAGACAGCAGTGGGACCGGAGGACGTGTCAAAGATGGGCTGCCCCTGTCTGGGCGAGCACACAAAGCTGGAGGTGGTAATTGAGGAGTCCTATGAATTCAAGGTAACTCAGAAATAAGCAGCTTTTTACCTCAGAGCGCCGCTCACCTTTCACACGGATGTTCGCATATTTTGCAACTTCCCACGAGCTGCTATGAGCTGATGAATGCCAATATTTTGTTTGTTCTTTCAAGATTTACCTGCTTTCCTCCTACATCACAGCAGGACACACAGGACTCACATCCTTCAGATCCTTAAACTAATTTATAGACAAACCAAACATCATGACATTCAAGAATTATTCTAATTGTTCTCTCTATTAATTATTCCCACTGTTAAATCCATCCTGACCTTATTCAGTCTCACTCTGCAGCACAGTTAGAGCTTGAGCACAGAGACAAAATAAAAAACGGATATTTTTAACTTCTACGCCAATATCAGTTATGTCACAATATTTTGGGTATGACTGTTGGAGATTCATATTTAATCTAACTAGTCATAGGTGATAAATTATTAGTGATGTGCATGTACGTAACTAATGGCTCTGCCAGTAGAGTCAGTCTCTCATAATTTCATTCAGCTTGAATAGTCAAAGAAGTTGAGAAAATTGTATCATTTAACCATAATGCAGCATTTAAAGGGCTAGTCCATCAATTTTATAATGCACTGCCTTAAAATTGGAGGTTTCGAGGGTCTTGCAAGAGACACGATTCAAAAAGAATTGCTCAAAATTGATGCTGCAGAGGCAAAAATATCCCGCCCTAAACTCTTAAAATGCTGGATCCATCGTTTCCCAGTTTTGCATAAAGCCCAGTTCAGACAAACCTTGTCAGCGCTGGCTTTGTGCCGTTCTGCAATGTTCTAAAAACCTCCTGGTTCACACCAGTGCCACTAGATGAGCTGGTGTATCATCGCTATGCAACAGCTCTCTGTACTTATGTTCTGATTTCCAGCTTTCAGGTTGGAGTATAAATTGTAGCTTCTTAAAATATGAATGAGGATAGTGATAGCGGGATACTGGCTACAGCTGCATTTGTAGTAGTGATGAAACGACGAAAAACAGAAACAAAACGAGCATCAGATGGACTATATTCATAATAAATTCACCACATTAATATAAATAACCAGCGTCAATTGATCAGTCAGTGAGAATGTGTGTGTGAGGGGCAGCATAAGCACATACAAGGGGCCGCAGCAGTGACCCACCGTCTGGCACCTGCACACCATGAGGGCTTGGCGGGGACAGAGCAGCTGCCACTCAAAGCAAGTCATTTTGACTTGACCAGCGGACTTCACTGCATGTCAGTTGGCTGTAGAAACAAGTGACGGGCTCTGCGATTAGACCAGCTGAGTTGTAGGTGAAACCATCAGCTGGCTTGAGTCGAGCTCAGACGGCCAGTTCACGCCGCTGCAACTTTTCTCTGCAACATTCTAAAACGGTTTCATCTCATCGAGCACCATCGGTCTGAACTGGGCTTAGTGCAACTTGAGAGTGTCTTTTATGTTCATTTTGGACCCTTCCCTCTCTGTTAAAGACATCATGAAATCAAAATATATACTTATTTTGTGCTCAATGAAACACTTCCTTACATTTTTATGTCCCTCCCTCATGACTGAAAATTCTGCCAGTTATCAACCCAGGTTGTCGCTCTGTTCTTACTTGTGCAAACTCCGAGGGTTATTGCTGATAATGCTGTTCCAACTCATGGAGGCTGGATGGTGTCGTCATGGAAAGCACAACATTCAACCTCCCTCAGGTTCCCCCCCAAGTTGCCCTGATCAGAGTGAGCTAACCCCCATTAATATTGTTAGCTCTGTCAGCACTGTTGTTGTTATTAGCACTGTTATCACTGCTAATAACACCATCCCAATCCATGGTGGCGGGATGACGTTGTGACAGTGTGAAGACACTTTCCCCAGGTCGCTCCTGTGAGTGTGAGCTAACTCCCATTAGCTGTCCCAATCTCTCTAAGGCCCCCTAGCTTTCACATGACACTCTAGCAGCCGTCTCATGGGAGCTTTGAATATCCATGTCTTACATTCTCCACAGCTCCTGTTTGTAAGCCCCGTTTTGCAGGCTTTCTGTGAACTGATCTATATGTATAAAATTGGCGGTGTGCCCCTTTAAGACCTGTTTCAGCAATAACATGATATTACACTCAGGGCTCCAGTTTCATGTGTTGATTCTAACGGGTCTTCTTTCTGCACTGGTGTTAAGCAGCTTTATGCTGGCGACGTGCCCTTTTCCTGGGGGACTGTGGGGTTTTGTGCTTCCCTGCTTCTGTTTTGGTGACTCACTGTGCACCACAGTGGAAAGAGTGACACGGTTAATTGCACCTTAATTCACCCACACTGGCGTCCCTAATCTTATATGACAGAGTAACCTGTAAAGAGATGGCTACCACTGACTTGTGCTTTTTCTGTTGCTGTCTTTGTCCTCGTGGCCGTCTGCAGAGCACGGTGGACAAGCTGATCAAGAAGACGAACCTGGCTCTGGTGGTGGGGAGCAGCAGCTGGAGAGAGCAGTTTGTTAGCGCCGTCACTGTCAGTGCAGGTGAGTCGCGGCGTTGTGTGAAATGTCTCATCTGTTAATTCCTCTGAGACCAGACCTGTGGAAGATTGAGTCTGCAGGCTGGATGTAGCCCACCAGCTGCTTCTCACCAGCCTTACTGTTGTGCTGCCTTTTTTTTTCCCCAGATATGTCTTTAATAAAATTCCAACTGCTGCAGTCTGACATTGGCTGAATTTAAAGAAAGACGCCTAATTTAACAGATGATGAATGAGAGAGCTTACAAAAATAAAGCCTGTTTTAATGTCTTTTGGAAATTCCCTGTTTATGTGCTGCTCCCATTTAATCTAGACACTTTGTTAAAAATGCATGATGTGGCGAATCCCTCGCGTGTCTCACCATAAAAACAAAACTGGCCAGCTCTGCCTGGACAATTAATGGCTTTGAAAAATTTATGTAGACGAATGTGGTATGGTGAACCCTTTTTATTTTGCCCTTTCAAAAGCCATTCACTTGGCTTTGTGAACCTTTTAGATCTGCACGAGTGCACAAAGCATTTGGGCTAAAAGCTGAATTAGACACCAGAGATGTGTCATTCGGCTAATGCGCTCTTTTCTCTCAGTTTCTCTCCTTCTCTCTCTGTAGTTGAGGTCGCTCAGATTTTCATGCAGAGAGTGTGTGTATAAATAGAAAGCACACTTCATGCCTATATGTATGTCTCAATCACTGACTCATAGTTATATCTACAGATTTAATGTAATGATTTGAAAAGGTTATCTCCCACACATTCGTCAAATGGTTTAAATGTGCTCGGGGTTGGTGTTATGTTGGCTGGATTTTGCCGTCAGACATGTTATCTAAGTTTGAGCCATGAAGCCGGAACTATTTACTGTTTCACCAACTTTTTCTTAAGATTGAATATAAATTTCTGACCTGAGATGTGATGTCACAGCTAGATCAGGTGATATTTAAAGCAACTACAAGGAGCATTCACTTTATGTTGATTGTTGCATTATGTTTCCCAGAATGCAGACTGCATTTCCCTTTAACTTATTTTTAATACTTCTTAATACTACTTTTCTTTTTCAAATACAGCTGTACACAGGCGATGTATCTGTTTGTGGCTGTATAAGATCAATAACTGTAATTTGACGATGGTGAAACAAAGTAAAGTCACCAACATTACACATATTGGTGCATCTTGCATCTCACAATGTATCTTATAAATACAACAGACAAATTAAATACCTCTCTAGGGTGAAGACGGCTAATTCAGGATCGTTTTTTGAATCCTCTCAAATCCTGCATTTGTCCACATCTGTTGAATGGCCATCTACAATAACTCCTGTGCTCTGTCACTGTACCTTTTAGTTGGGGATTTTGTACTCCATTTAGTTTTCTTTTTCTCTTTGCTTATTGTGTCCCAGAATAAGCCATAACCTCAACATTTAGCTTCAAAAATAAAATTCTATAAAGGTGTGTTCAGACTTGGGGCACCCGATGGCTTAGTGGGTAGAGCAGGCATCCTACATACAAAGACAGCGTCCTTGCCGCAGTGGCCATTAGGTCATCCCCTCTCACTCCCCCATTCACCCTTAGTCTGTCTTATCTAACTTAATTAAAAAGAAAAGGGGTGTGTTCAGCCCAAATATTAAGCCTTGCGTTACTTGCATGAGTCATGGCCAGTGGAGTGTTTAGCTGGGAAAGGCAGCTAATGCTAACAATAGCCCCTTTCCACCAACATTTCCAGGAACTTTTATTACCAGGAATTTATTTATCTGGGTAAAAGAATTCCTGGTAATCTGTGAGGTTTGCGTTTACACCGCACCTCAAAGTTCCGGAAAATTGATTAGAATCAGGCTGATGGCGTGGATGATTCGGCGTGTGCCCTGTATTTGGCTCCGCCAGCTTGACTTGTTACGTGCTGGGGTAGAGAGTTGGGGCTGTTTGTCTCAGCCAGTAGCTCAGTTCAAAAGTATTTTAAGATAAGTGTCAAACTAAATTAGTCTACATACAGACAGCCGTCATTAGAGCTTATTAGTAACAATTCACTATCAGCTGAACCAGCCTGCTGTCCTTGTGTAAGACATAACATTAGTGTCAGTGGATGAGAGACTGTGGATGGAGCATATTTAATATTGCTGTCTACATGTTGACATGTTCATGCTTGCTGAACACATGTATTGATAATGTATTGGCTTCTAACTCGCTAAGGTTAATGTCACTTATGGTAGCGAGTGTAGCTGCCGTCACCTTGAGTCATTTTCGAGTTATCGTCACTTTTCACGGGCTGCTCAGCTGTTCACCGGTTACTGTGTCGTGTAGGCGTGTGTGAGAGGATGTGTGTGTAGGCCTATGTGGAGTTCAGCACCGGCACAAAAGGACCAATACCGTTAGCGCTTATCAATAATATGGTCTTTGATAATTCAGCCCCGGGGCTAATTTAGTACCGGGTTTCGGTTCCCGTCCTTAATCAAAACACAAACAAAGTGTAGCTTGTAGAAATGAAATAAAGTTTGCAGCGACTGTCCGTACCAGGAAGTGCAGAAGCTGCAAGTGTGTGTTCCACCAATCAGCGCTCTTCAGCAAACAGCCCCACCCCTCAAGAATTCTGCGTAATCTGAAAAATCCTACCCCCCTACTAGGTGCTTTTTTCAGCGAAAGTTTTTTTCCCTGGGTAATTTTGGTGGAAACGCGCAGAGGTTTTGTCAAAATCCTGGGTAAATGATAAAAGTTCCTGTGGTGGAAAAGGGGCTATTGGTGCCAACTTGGCTCCTAGCTGGAATATAGTGACAAACACATATTTTCAGAGTTTACCATATTGTCTGATGGCTTCGCTATCATAGAGCAGTAGATCTCTGGTGCCCACATATGCAAATACATTTTTTGCTGAAGTTGACACATTTCAATTTGTCTCTATCGGCATCTTTGCATTGACTTTGTATATAATCCCGCCGTGCGAAAACATACTACTTGCTGCCAGACCTGTGGAAATGTAAACATTGGCTCCTGAGGTTTGAATGCCGTAAATCATACGGTCTGATTTGACAGGGAGTCAGACCCGGCGACAGGTATCAAGGATAACTATATGGTAATAGCCAATCTGCTATCTGATGGTCTGGTATGTAGGTTTTTAAGGGGCATCTTTATCGAACTGAGACTGTTTCATTGTCAGTTAAAAAATCATTATAGCTGCTTTTGTTGTGTCCTTAAAAAAGTGAGATAATAAGACAGAGGGATGAAGAAAGCAACACACTGCTCTCTCTTTTACTCGTCTATATTGAGTATTAACGTACTCAGTTTTAGGACCACAGTAATGACTAAAGTTTTGACTCTCTAAATGATTTAGAATATTTTCTTTTGAAACTTTAACACTAACTTTAACATAGGTACTGTTACATTCATGTGTACAGCCTACAAGACAGAGCTCTGGCAATGTCTCTGGCAGCTTACTTAAATACCAAACGAGTTAGCGAGAAACGTCCAAACAACACGTACAAAATGTGTACTTTTTAATTATAATGAACGACCATAAAGATTTTCAAATTATGTGTTTACAAAGTTATAATGCTTTACGGACAGTAATTATCTTAAGCAAGAGAAATAGTAAGACAAAGATGGAGAAACCATCACACTGCCCAGCCTTCACTCATCGTTATAGTGAGGAGAAGGAGCACAGTGCCCCTACTGGATGCTTGAGGCATTGCCAACATATTCACACAATTAATCCACGCAGACAAAGATCTGCATCACATACCTACATTCCTCTTTTTGTATTGCTGGCTGCACGGCCTCACAGTAACCAATATTAATGCACATTTACAACTGAAAATGAAATTACATGTCCTGAAAATGCTGTGATAACCGAGACAGGAAAGAAATTAACTTCACTCCAAATTTAATAACTTTGTCTGAAAATGAAATTATTCTTGTCCGCCACACTTTAACGTGGTTTCAATATGGCTGGTTTGATTTAGTTTTGTATACAGCAGGACATGGCCTGAGACAGTCTATCAGCAGGGAAGACAAGTATTTGTACATATTTATCAGGACTTGACGCATCTTTTCTGTCTCCACCAGGTGACGATGACGAGGAAGAGAGCGGGGAGGAACGCTTGCCATCCTGCTTCGATTACATTATGCACTTCCTGACAGTTTTCTGGAAAGTCCTCTTCGCTTTTGTCCCACCCACTGAGTACTGGAATGGCTGGGCCTGCTTCTTCGTGTCCATTTCCCTCATCGGCGTTCTGACAGCCGTGACTGGGGACTTGGCCTCTCATTTCGGCTGCACCATCGGTCTCAAAGACTCGGTCACCGCTGTGGTGTTTGTGGCCCTCGGCACCTCTGTTCCAGGTGGGCGTCTGCAGTGTCTATCACCTCTACGAGCAGACTTGTCCTAGGTTTCCTCTGGGGTTTGTGTGTGCAGTAGAGGCAGCTGCTTGGGGAGACTTGTGTAACCTCTGCCTCCGCCTGTGCTGTCAGAGTATTTCTCTCCTGAGCCCTCGTCTTGAACATTAACAAGCCGTAAACAAAGAAAAAGCCTGTTTCACTTGTTATTCTCTCTGTGCTGCCTAATTGTATTCCCATCTCACTACGTCCTAAACACTGTCACTGAAAGCAGCAAATGAGAATATGAAAAGTAGGCATTGACAGGTCAGTAAGCTCCACACGCTCCTTGAAGTTGGCAAATGAGTTATGCTGGGTATTGCCCTACATGAATTAGTTAGAAGGCAATTATCAGGGAGTTACAGTATCCACAGGTAGTGGCAGTATTAGGTTTTATGGTTATTTTGGTGGGCAGAGAGTTTCAGAGATTAGTCAACATGTTTTACCTCCTTTATTTTGCCATTACTGGAAGCAAAAAACAATCGGAACAATCTTCTTTAGCTACCTCGTCTTTGCAAGCAACCAAGAATGCACTTTTGTCTATAACATCACCAGATAACACCATCTAAACTAAAATGATCAGCTGCTGGATGTAGATTCATATTTCACAGACATATGTAAGAGTTATATCAGTCTTCTCCTTTAAGTACCCATGAGAAAGCGCATATGCATATTTTCCAGTATTGGGAAACTATTGCAGTAGTAACAATATGCAGCTGCAGACTACGTGGATTGTTGTAAAAACCCTTTATTAGACTTTATTAATAACATTTATATGGCAGACTTCATAGCTTATTAGAAAGTGAGACACTGATGAGAATTAGCTAATCAATAACAACACTAACATAAAATATTACCACATAGAGAAGAGCATATTTCATGTTCATGTTATATGGTCATGAACAGATCTACAGAGCAAGGCTATAATCACCAGTTTAACATAGGGAATGGTGGAACATTTTTATGACATGCTGTGCCATAACATTTTATGACAATGTATTCTATAAGAATTTTTTTATGACAAACTATTCTGCGATATCTTTTTACAACATACTATAGTATGGCATTTTAATGGCATTTTTATGACATACTGTATTATGACTTTTATTTTACAACTTTTTATGACATACTATACTGTAACATTTTTTAGGATTTATTTCTATGGCATATCATATGATGACATTTTATAATGACTTTATACGACATACTTACCTATACTAAAACCTATGGCACCTATACTGTGCCATAAAATTTTATGACATACTATACTATGACATTTTTCTGTTTTTATGACATACTATACTATGACATTTTTAAAAACTTTTTATGACATACTATACTATGACATTTTTAAAAAACTTTTTATGACATACTATACTATGACATTTTTCTGTTTTTTTATGACATACTATACTATGACATTTTTAAAAAACTTTTTATGACATACTATACTAGGACATTTTTCTGTTTTTTTTTATGACATACTATACTATGATATTTTTAAAAAACTTTTTATGACATACTATACTAGGACATTTTTCTGTTTTTTTTATGACATACTATACTATGATATTTTTCTGTTTTTTATGACATACTATACTAGGACATTTTTCTGTTTTTTTTATGACATACTATACTATGATATTTTTCTGTTTTTTATGACATACTATACTATGACATTTTTAAAAACTTTTATGACATACTATACTAGGACATTTTTCTGTTTTTTTTTATGACATACTATACTATGATATTTTTCTGTTTTTTATGACATACTATACTATGACATTTTTAAAAAACTTTTATGACATACTATACTAGGACATTTTTCTGTTTTTTATGACATACCATACTATGACATTTTTTAAAAAACTTTTATGACAAACAGTCTTTAATAACATTTTAATTACACGTGATACTTTTACATTTTTATGACCTTTTATTAGGTACAATGACATTTTTCATTACATACTTTGACTTGTTAGAGTTTGTGCACACTATTGATCTCCATCAGTAGCTGGTTTGCACAGTGTCACCTGTTTCCCATTTCTTTATTCATGCTTAACTCTGTCTTTCTATAACAGATACATTTGCGAGTAAAGTGGCTGCCATCCAGGACCAATACGCTGATGCCTCCATCGGCAACGTGACGGGCAGCAACGCAGTCAATGTGTTTCTGGGCATCGGGGTGGCGTGGACCATCGCCTCCGTTTACTGGCATACCAAAGGCAAGGTGTTCAAGGTGAACCCGGGCTCCCTGGCCTTTTCCGTCACCATCTTCACTGTCATGGCGCTGGTGTGTGTGTTGGTGCTGCTCTACCGCCGGCGTCCCAGCGTGTCAGGCGGAGAGCTCGGGGGCCCACGGACACCCAAGCTCCTCACGTTCTTCATGTTCCTCTCCCTCTGGTTCGTCTACATCCTGTTGTCCTCCTTAGAGGCTTACTGCCATGTGCCTGGTTTCTGAGACAGAGGGAAACACACAGACACGGCTCTTCTCCTTGTTTTTACAGTCTAGAATGTGTTTTCTCTGTTTTTGTCTATTTTCACAAAGGTTTATAACTATTTGTATCATTAGTTATTATTGATATCGCACAATATTTGATTGACTTTGAATCTTTGGACTTTGGAACTTTGCTACCACCCACTATGCTGTGAAGTATAGCTTAAGCCACTGAAATTTAACTTCTCCTCAACTTTTCTTCCTTTTTTTTTAAATACTATGTTCCACTGGACATTTATCTTATCATTAATATCAGCATAAATCGCATCAAATGTTCTGTCACTTGAAATGTGAAGCTTCTGGCAACATATCTTCTCTCTGTGTGGAATTATTTGAGTTCTTAAGTGTTAAGAAAGCACAAGATCAAAGCATTGTTTTGGAGGGTGATATAAAATGGAAAAATTAAAGATTGTGCATGGGACGACATTATACTTGACATTTACATGAAAGGAAAGACATTACTGAGGCTGAGGTGACATATTTGTGTGTTGATATTTATTACTCAATCTATACATTAATTATTCATTGTATATCATGTAAAAGATGAACATTGTGCGTGGGAGTTTTGTGAAAGAGTAGGTGTGTTTATTTTTATGCACGTTATCAGAATAAGAGTTTCTTGGTAATCTATTTTAAAGTACTGTATGTAATATTTTGACATGGCTGTTGATGTGTTGACGTGTTCTGTACATGTGAATCACAGCTGTAACATAATCTTTTCACTGCCTGATCCCCCTTTCCCACGACGCTTCCTCAATCAGTATCATGTTTGACATAGCCAGGGTTGAAATGCCTTTTTTTGTTTTTGTTTTGATAACATAAGCCAATCTTGGAGCACATTAGGATTTTTGCGTGTGTGGTGTATGTGTGCGTGTGCGTGTGCGTACTTCTCCTTTCCAGCACAATTTGGTGAAAGGTGTGGCACTATTTCGTTACTGACTCCACAAAGAGTAGGTGACAGAGAACAAATAAAAAAGAACATGTGGTCCGACTACGGACACAAGAAGGGTACCAGTTTTCTTATATGTCACACTGACACTGTGAGCATTTTTCAACATCACTTTTAGAAAAAAAGCACAGCAGAGAGAGCAAAGGGTCACTTTCCACATGAGTGTACGAAGAGTTATTAGGTCCTAATCATAGCACAATCACCGAACAGGTCATCTGTGATGAAAAATGTGCTAAAAGAGAAGACATGTACAGTACTTCCTGAGAGTGTCTCCTTGTGTCGCACAGCAGTTGATATTGAAGTTTGTTTTTTAATTTAACCTAGAATCTGTAGAGCCATATTTATTGTAACAGTATTACAGTAGAGGTATTTATATGATCAATTTTAGTTTTATTGATATGCACGTTTAATGTACAAAAAGTGGAAATAAATGTTGCTCATTTATGATGCTGTAAGATGCCTTGTCTTAATTGCACATTTCACTGAACACTCACAGCTTTTCAACATTATGTCCAAAGCACATGGTTAGAATATTTCACAGATGTTACCTTATTTAGATATAGAATTTATCCGAGTATGAACTATTTTATTAAAGTGAGGTATCACAAAGTGAGCTGGATGGCTGTCTGGGGAAGTGAACAAACACCTTAACATTCATAACAGACAAAACAGGATTTTCAGATAACATAAAGCCACCCAGCGCAACAACTATACAAACTGCAGTCTTAAAAAATTAACACTCACTGTTGACATTGGTGGAAGAAATACTCAGATGTTTTTTTTTTAAATAATGTCAAAATACATTGTAAAGATTCTGCATCCATAGTCATGCATTTGTTAAAGTTCTAATTCAGGTGTGGGGTGGCATTCATTCATTTTTCTGTCACCGCTCCTGTGTAGCAGAATTTAAGTATGAAGTATAATATAAATATGAATACTGAATGAGCTCTGTGAGGTGATTTTAGGATTAGGTTTCATCATGCTGATGGTTGTTTGGTTGGATCCTCAACAGCAGCAACAATGTACAGAAAATAATGTGAAAGAGAGAAAACTATGAAATATGGAAATTATATTTCATCACCTTCCCCACTGTAGAGATAATTGTGCCTTTTTTATTGCAAACATTAAGATGTACTAATTGCTAACACATTAACGTGGAAATTAACCCCCGCTGCGGCAGAAGATTATCAGGACTACTCGAGAGCACACTGTCACTTGGACTGTGAGATTACCTTGTGCTTTGCTCACTAATTCAAAAAGAATGTGATTTTTCATTTTGTGGATTCTTTGACAGCTGAAAACAGAGTTCCACACGCTGTCACCTCTGTTGCAGGGTTGGTATTAAAGGCCACTCCTGCTGCACATGATGAAGGTCTGACGGCTGAACACTGTTTTGGATAAAAATGCTGGGAGCAGATGAAGCTACCAAATGTCACGTTCTGTGGTTTTCATCAAACAAAAAAACAACATAAACTTCATAACAGTACATTGCTCTAATGCTGACATTTAGCCAGAACCAGATTATTTCTAATATAAATCTTCATAATAATTTCATTACAAAATTACGTTTTACCCATATTAAATAAATCAAACAAAAATGCTTATTCTCCAGTGAAAGACGTGTTTGTACCAGTCTGTCCAAATCTAATATCATTTAATAAATGCTGGCTGGACTAAGTTATTGTTCTGTTTACAAAAAGCTCTATATTTCATCAAGGCTTACAAATATTGGATTATTATTTGTCATCCACATTTCCCAGCTCTACCATTTTGCTATATTGAGCGGGAAATGAGCCATGGACTTAATATGCATTCGCATGCTGAGGCTGGATGGGTTTGCTCTTGCTGCCAAGGGCATGCTGGGATATGCTCCAGCCCCCTGAGAAGGATTAAGCGGGTAAAGACAGTGACTGATAAACAACTGGCAAAAAGTTATGTGATACTCTATTGATCATAAATTCTCTGTTTCAAGGCCCTAATGATGTTTTTAACACGGAATATGCCCAGTGTGACCTGACAATCCACCAGAGAAGTCTTAGGGAAATTTCTCCAAGGAGACATTTTGAGGAACTAAGCAGATAAACTAAAACTGTGGGGAAAAAAAACATAGATCAGGATTCTCCCATCG
The DNA here is from genome assembly GCA_026686955.1 of Epinephelus cyanopodus. Classification (NCBI taxonomy): domain Eukaryota; kingdom Metazoa; phylum Chordata; class Actinopteri; order Perciformes; family Serranidae; genus Epinephelus; species Epinephelus cyanopodus. Next base: position 21,394,187 of record CM048924.1, read on the forward strand.
TTGATGACTTAATTGCATTTCAGGAAGCAAACATGACTGATGGCTGCAGAAATAAGGTACTTTTTTTTTTTTTTTTCGGAAATTGTTTTGATGACATGCTGAAATATAACTGTTGATAGTGACATTTTGTCAATATATTACACTATGACAACTTTTATGACTTTTTTCATAACATATACTAGAGGAAATTAAGTGAGTGTTTTCATGAAATATTATACAATTAGTTATAATGTCATTTTTATGACTTCTTTAACGACATACTATACTATAACTTATTTCAACGATTTTGGACGAGATACTACACTATGATATTTTTTCATTATTTTGGACGACATACTATACTATGACTTTTTTTGATGGTTTTGGACGACATACTATACTATGACTTTTTTTCATGATTTTGGACGACATAATATACTATGACTTTTTTTTAATGATTTTGGACGACATGCTATACTATGACTTTTTTTCATGGTTTTGGACGACATGCTATACTATGACTTTTTTTTAATGATTTTGGACAACATACTATACTATGACTTTTTTTCATGGTTTTGGACGACATGCTATACTATGACTTTTTTTAAATGATTTTGGACAACATAATACTATGACTTTTTTTCATGGTTTTGGACGACATGCTATACTATGACTTTTTTTTAATGATTTTGGACAACATACTATACTATGACTTTTTTTCATGGTTTTGGACGACATGCTATACTATGACTTTTTTTCATTATTTTGGACGACATACTATACTATGACTTTTTTTCATGGTTTTGGACGACATGCTATACTATGACTTTTTTTCATTATGTTGGACGACATACTATACTATGACTTTTTTTCATTATTTTGGACGACATACTATACTATGACTTTTTTTCATGGTTTTGGACGACATATATATGACTTTTTTTCATTATTTTGGACGACATACTATACTATGACTTTTTTTCATGATTTTGGACGACATGCTATACTATGACTTTTTTTCATGATTTTGGACGACATACTATACTATGACTTTTTTTCATTATTTGGACGATACTATACTATGACTTTTTTTCATGATTTTGGACGACATACTATACTATGACTTTTTTTCATTATGTTGGACGACATACTATACTATGACTTTTTTTCATGGTTTTGGACGACATGCTATACTATGACTTTTTTTCACGATTTTGGACGACATACTATACTATGACTTTTTTTCATTATGTTGGACGACATACTATACTATGACTTTTTTTCATGGTTTTGGACGACATGCTATACTATGACTTTTTTTCATTATTTTGGACGACATACTATACTATGACTTTTTTTCATTATTTTGGACGACATACTATACTATGACTTTTTTTCATGGTTTTGGACGACATGCTATACTATGACTTTTTTTCATTATGTTGGACGACATACTATACTATGACTTTTTTTCATTATGTTGGACGACATACTATACTATGACTTTTTTTCATTATGTTGGACGACATACTATACTATGACTTTTTTCATTATTTTGGACGACATACTATACTATGACTTTTTTTCATGGTTTTGGACGACATACTATACTATGACTTTTTTTCATTATTTTGGACGACATACTATACTATGACTTTTTTTCATGATTTTGGACGACATGCTATACTGACTTTTTTTCATTATTTTGGACGACATACTATACTATGACTTTTTTTCATTATTTTGGACGACATACTATACTATGACTTTTTTTCATGATTTTGGACGACATACTATACTATGACTTTTTTTCATTATGTTGGACGACATACTATACTATGACTTTTTTTCATGGTTTTGGACGACATGCTATACTATGACTTTTTTTCACGATTTTGGACGACATACTATACTATGACTTTTTTCATTATTTTGGACGACATACTATACTATGACTTTTTTTCATGGTTTTGGACGACATGCTATACTATGACTTTTTTTCATGATTTTGGACGACATATACTATGACTTTTTTAATGGTTTTGGACAACATGCTATACTATGACTTTTTTTAAATGATTTGGACAACATACTATACTATGACTTTTTTTCATGGTTTTGGACGACATGCTATACTATGACTTTTTTTAAATGATTTTGGACAACATGCTATACTATGACTTTTTTTAAATGATTTTGGACAACATACTATACTATGACTTTTTTTCATGGTTTTGGACGACATGCTATACTATGACTTTTTTTAAATGATTTTGGACAACATGCTATACTATGACTTTTTTTAAATGATTTTGGACAACATACAATACTATGACTTTTTTTCATTATTTTGGACGACATGCTATACTATGACTTTTTTTCATTATTTTGGACGACATACTATACTATGACTTTTTCCGTTAATTTGGACGACATACTATACTATGACTTTTTTTCATGATTTTGGACGACATACTATACTATGTCTTGTTTTTCATTAATTTGGACGACATACTATACTATGACTTTTTTTTCATTAATTTGAACGACATACTATACTATGACTTTTTTTCATGATTTTGGACGACATACTATACTATGACTTTTTTTTCATTAATTTGAACGACATACTATACTATGACTTTTTTTCATGATTTTGGACGACATACTATACTATGACCTTTTTTGATGGTTTTGGACGACATGCTATACTATGACTTTTTTTCATTATTTTGGACAACATACTATACTATGACTTTTTTTCATGATTTTGGACGACATGCTATACTATGACTTTTTTCATTATTTTGGACAACATACTATACTATGACTTTTTTTCATGATTTTGGACGACATGCTACTATGACTTTTTTTCATTATTTTGGACAACATACTATACTATGACTTTTTTTCATGGTTTTGGACGACATACTATACTATGACTTTTTTTCATGATTTTGGACGACATACTATACTATGACTTTTTTTCATTATTTTGGATGACATACTATACTATGACTTTTTTTCATGGTTTTGGACGACATACTATACTATGACTTTTTTTCATGATTTTGGACGACATACTATACTATGACTTTTTTTCATTATTTTGGATGACATGCTATACTATGACCTTTTTTGATGGTTTTGGACGACATACTATACTATGACTTTTTTTCATGATTTTGGACGACACATACTATACTATGACTTTTTTTCATTATTTTGGACGACATGCTATACTTGACTTTTTTTAATGATTTTAGACAACATGCTATACTATGACTTTTTTTAAATGATTTTGGACAACATACTATACTATGACTTTTTTTCATGGTTTTGGACGACATGCTATACTATGACTTTTTTTTAATGATTTTGGACAACATACTATACTATGACTTTTTTTCATGGTTTTGGACGACATACTATACTATGACTTTTTTTCATTTATTTTGGATGACATGCTATACTATGACCTTTTTTGATGGTTTTGGACGACATACTATACTATGACTTTTTTTCATGATTTTGGACGACATACTATACTATGACTTTTTTTCATTATTTTGGACGACATGCTATACTATGACTTTTTTTTAATGATTTTAGACAACATGCTATACTATGACTTTTTTTAAATGATTTTGGACAACATGCTATACTATGACTTTTTTTCATGGTTTTGGACGACATGCTATACTATGACTTTTTTTTAATGATTTTGGACAACATACTATACTATGACTTTTTTTCATGGTTTTGGACGACATACTATACTATGACTTTTTTTCATGATTTTGGACGACATGCTATACTATGACTTTTTTTTAATGATTTTGGACAACATACTATACTATGACTTTTTTTCATGGTTTTGGACGACATACAATACTATGACTTTTTTTCATGATTTTGGACGACATGCTATACTATGACTTTTTTTCATTATTTTGGACGACATACTATACTATGACTTTTTTTCATGGTTTTGGACGACATACTATACTATGACTTTTTTTCATTATTTTGGACGACATGCTATACTATGACTTTTTTTCATTATTTTGGACGACATCCTATACTATGACTTTTTTTCATGGTTTTGGACGACATGCTATACTATGACTTTTTTTCATGATTTTAGACAACATGCTATACTATGACTTTTTTTAAATGATTTTGGACATACTATACTATGACTTTTTTTCATGGTTTTGGACGACATGCTATACTATGACTTTTTTTTAATGATTTTGGACAACATACTATACTATGACTTTTTTTCATGGTTTTGGACGACATACTATACTATGACTTTTTTTCATTATTTTGGACGACATGCTATACTATGACTTTTTTTCATGGTTTTGGACGACATACTATACTATGACTTTTTTTCATTATTTTGGACGACATGCTATACTATGACTTTTTTTCATGGTTTTGGACGACATACTATACTATGACTTTTTTCATGGTTTTGGACGACATGCTATACTATGACTTTTTTTCATGATTTTGGACGACATACTATACTATGACTTTTTTTTAATGATTTTAGACGACATACTACACTATGACTTTTTTTCATGGTTTTGGACGACATACTATACTATGACTTTTTTTCATGGTTTTGGACGACATGCTATACTATGACTTTTTTTCATGATTTTGGACGACATACTATACTATGACTTTTTTTCATGATTTTGGACGACATACTATACTATGACTTTTTTTCACGATTTTGGATGACATACTATACTATGACTTTTTTTCATTATTTTGGACGACATGCTATACTATGACTTTTTCCGTTAATTTGGACAACATACTATACTATGACTTTTTTTCATGATTTTGGACGACATACTATACTATGACTTTTTTTTCCTATTGTGGACGACATACTACTATGACTTTTTTTTCATTATTGTGGACGACATACTATACTGTGACTTTTTTTCATGATTTTTGACGACATGCTATACTATGACTGTTTTTCATGGTTTTGGACGACATACTATACTATGACTTTTTTTCATGGTTTTGGACGACATACTATACTATGACTTTTTTTTCATTATTGTGGACAACATACTATACTGTGACTTTTTTTTCATGATTTTTGATGACATGCTATACTATGACTTTTTTTTCAAAATTTTTGACAAGATACAATACTATGAAGTTTTTTAAATGATTTTGGACGACATACTATACTATGACTTTTTTTCATGGTTTTGGACGACATACTATACTATGACTTTTTTTCAAGATTTTGGACGACATACTATACTATGACTTTTTTTTCATGGTTTTGGACGACATACTATACTATGACTTTTATTCATGTTTTTGGACGACATACTATACTATGACTTTTTTTTAATGATTTTGGACGACATGCTATACTATGACTTTTTTCACGATTTTGGACGACATACTATACTATGACTTTTTTTCATGATTTTGGACGACATACTATACTATGACTTTTTTCACGATTTTGGACGACATGCTATACTATGACTTTTTTTCATTATTTTGGACGACATACTATACTATGACTTTTTTTCATGGTTTTGGACGACATACTATACTATGACTTTTTTTCATGATTTTGGACGACATGCTATACTATGACTGTTTTTCATGATTTTGGACGACATACTATACTATGACTTTTTTTCATTATTTTGGATGACATGCTATACTATGACCTTTTTTTAATGATTTTGGACAACGTACTATACTATGACTTTTTTTTAACGATTTTGGACGACATGCTATACTATGACTTTTTTTCATGATTTTGGACGACATGCTATACTATGACTTTTTTTTAATGATTTTGGACGACATACTATACTATGACTTTTTTTCATGGTTTTGGACGACATACTATACTATGACTTTTTTTCATGGTTTTGGACGACATACTATACTATGACTTTTTTCATGATTTTGGACGACATACTATACTATGACTTTTTCCGTTAATTTGGACGACATACTATACTATGACTTTTTTCATGATTTTGGACGACATACTATACTATGACTTTTTTCACGATTTTGGACGACATGCTATACTATGACTTTTTTTCATTATTTTGGACGACATACTATACTATGACTTTTTTTCATGGTTTTGGACGACATACTATACTATGACTTTTTTTCATGATTTTGGACGACATACTATACTATGACTTTTTTTTCCTTATTGTGGACGACATACTATACTATGACTTTTTTTTCATTATTGTGGACGACATACTATACTGTGACTTTTTTTCATGATTTTTGACGACATGCTATACTATGACTGTTTTTCATTATTTTGGACGACATACTATACTATGACTTTTTTTCATTATTTTGGACGACATACTATACTATGACTTTTTTTCATGATTTTGGACGACATACTATACTATGACTTTTTTTCATTATGTTGGACGACATACTATACTATGACTTTTTTTCATGGTTTTGGACGACATGCTATACTATGACTTTTTTTCACGATTTTGGACGACATACTATACTATGACTTTTTTTTCATTATGTTGGACGACATACTATACTATGACTTTTTTTCATGGTTTTGGACGACATGCTATACTATGACTTTTTTTCATTATTTTGGACGACATACTATACTATGACTTTTTTTCATTATTTTGGACGACATACTATACTATGACTTTTTTCATGGTTTTGGACGACATGCTATACTATGACTTTTTTTCATTATGTTGGACGACATACTATACTATGACTTTTTTTCATTATGTTGGACGACATACTATACTATGACTTTTTTTCATTATGTTGGACGACATACTATACTATGACTTTTTTTCATGGTTTTGGACGACATACTATACTATGACTTTTTTTCATTATTTTGGACGACATACTATACTATGACTTTTTTTCATTATTTTGGACGACATACTATACTATGACTTTTTTTCATGGTTTTGGACGACATGCTATACTATGACTTTTTTTCATTATGTTGGACGACATACTATACTATGACTTTTTTTCATGGTTTTGGACGACATACTATACTATGACTTTTTTTCATTATTTTGGACGACATACTATACTATGACTTTTTTTCATTATTTTGGACGACATACTATACTATGACTTTTTTTCATGGTTTTGGACGACATGCTATACTATGACTTTTTTTCATTATGTTGGACGACATACTATACTATGACTTTTTTTCATTATGTTGGACGACATACTATACTATGACTTTTTTTCATTATGTTGGACGACATACTATACTATGACTTTTTTTCATGGTTTTGGACGACATACTATACTATGACTTTTTTTCATTATTTTGGACGACATACTATACTATGACTTTTTTTCATTATTTTGGACGACATACTATACTATGACTTTTTTTCATGGTTTTGGACGACATACTATACTATGACTTTTTTTCATTATTTTGGACGACATACTATACTATGACTTTTTTTCATGATTTTGGACGACATGCTATACTATGACTTTTTTTCATGATTTTGGACGACATACTATACTATGACTTTTTTTCATTATTTTGGACGACATACTATACTATGACTTTTTTTCATGATTTTGGACGACATACTATACTATGACTTTTTTTCATTATGTTGGACGACATACTATACTATGACTTTTTTTCATGGTTTTGGACGACATGCTATACTATGACTTTTTTTCACGATTTTGGACGACATACTATACTATGACTTTTTTTCATTATGTTGGACGACATACTATACTATGACTTTTTTTCATGGTTTTGGACGACATGCTATACTATGACTTTTTTTCATGATTTTGGACGACATACTATACTATGACTTTTTTTAATGGTTTTGGACAACATGCTATACTATGACTTTTTTTAAATGATTTTGGACAACATACTATACTATGACTTTTTTTCATGGTTTTGGACGACATGCTATACTATGACTTTTTTTAAATGATTTTGGACAACATGCTATACTATGACTTTTTTTAAATGATTTTGGACAACATACTATACTATGACTTTTTTTCATGGTTTTGGACGACATGCTATACTATGACTTTTTTTAAATGATTTTGGACAACATGCTATACTATGACTTTTTTTAATGATTTTGGACAACATACAATACTATGACTTTTTTTCATTATTTTGGACGACATGCTATACTATGACTTTTTTTCATTATTTTGGACGACATACTATACTATGACTTTTTCCGTTAATTTGGACGACATACTATACTATGACTTTTTTTCATGATTTTGGACGACATACTATACTATGTCTTGTTTTTCATTAATTTGGACGACATACTATACTATGACTTTTTTTCATTAATTTGAACGACATACTATACTATGACTTTTTTTCATGATTTTGGACGACATACTATACTATGACTTTTTTTTCATTAATTTGAACGACATACTATACTATGACTTTTTTTCATGATTTTGGACGACATACTATACTATGACCTTTTTTGATGGTTTTGGACGACATGCTATACTATGACTTTTTTCATTATTTTGGACAACATACTATACTATGACTTTTTTTCATGATTTTGGACGACATGCTATACTATGACTTTTTTTCATTATTTTGGACAACATACTATACTATGACTTTTTTTCATGATTTTGGACGACATGCTATACTATGACTTTTTTTCATTATTTTGGACAACATACTATACTATGACTTTTTTTCATGGTTTTGGACGACATACTATACTATGACTTTTTTTCATGATTTTGGACGACATACTATACTATGACTTTTTTTCATTATTTTGGATGACATACTATACTATGACTTTTTTTCATGGTTTTGGACGACATACTATACTATGACTTTTTTTCATGATTTTGGACGACATACTATACTATGACTTTTTTTCATTATTTTGGATGACATGCTATACTATGACCTTTTTTGATGGTTTTGGACGACATACTATACTATGACTTTTTTTCATGATTTTGGACGACATACTATACTATGACTTTTTTTCATTATTTTGGACGACATGCTATACTATGACTTTTTTTTAATGATTTTAGACAACATGCTATACTATGACTTTTTTTAAATGATTTTGGACAACATACTATACTATGACTTTTTTTCATGGTTTTGGACGACATGCTATACTATGACTTTTTTTTAATGATTTTGGACAACATACTATACTATGACTTTTTTTCATGGTTTTGGACGACATACTATACTATGACTTTTTTTCATTATTTTGGATGACATGCTATACTATGACCTTTTTTGATGGTTTTGGACGACATACTATACTATGACTTTTTTTCATGATTTTGGACGACATACTATACTATGACTTTTTTTCATTATTTTGGACGACATGCTATACTATGACTTTTTTTTAATGATTTTAGACAACATGCTATACTATGACTTTTTTTAAATGATTTTGGACAACATACTATACTATGACTTTTTTCATGGTTTTGGACGACATGCTATACTATGACTTTTTTTTAATGATTTTGGACAACATACTATACTATGACTTTTTTTCATGGTTTTGGACGACATACTATACTATGACTTTTTTTCATGATTTTGGACGACATGCTATACTATGACTTTTTTTTAATGATTTTGGACAACATACTATACTATGACTTTTTTTCATGGTTTTGGACGACATACAATACTATGACTTTTTTTCATGATTTTGGACGACATGCTATACTATGACTTTTTTTCATTATTTTGGACGACATACTATACTATGACTTTTTTTCATGGTTTTGGACGACATACTATACTATGACTTTTTTTCATTATTTTGGACGACATGCTATACTATGACTTTTTTTCATTATTTTGGACGACATCCTATACTATGACTTTTTTTCATGGTTTTGGACGACATGCTATACTATGACTTTTTTTCATGATTTTAGACAACATGCTATACTATGACTTTTTTTAAATGATTTTGGACAACATACTATACTATGACTTTTTTTCATGGTTTTGGACGACATGCTATACTATGACTTTTTTTTAATGATTTTGGACAACATACTATACTATGACTTTTTTTCATGGTTTTGGACGATACTATACTATGACTTTTTTCATTATTTTGGACGACATGCTATACTATGACTTTTTTTCATGGTTTTGGACGACATACTATACTATGACTTTTTTTCATTATTTTGGACGACATGCTATACTATGACTTTTTTTCATGGTTTTGGACGACATACTATACTATGACTTTTTTTCATGGTTTTGGACGACATGCTATACTATGACTTTTTTTTAATGATTTTAGACGACATACTACACTATGACTTTTTTTCATGGTTTTGGACGACATACTATACTATGACTTTTTTTCATGGTTTTGGACGACATGCTATACTATGACTTTTTTTCATGATTTTGGACGACATACTATACTATGACTTTTTTTCATGATTTTGGACGACATACTATACTATGACTTTTTTTCACGATTTTGGACGACATACTATACTATGACTTTTTTTCATTATTTTGGACGACATGCTATACTATGACTTTTTCCGTTAATTTGGACAACATACTATACTATGACTTTTTTTCATGATTTTGGACGACATACTATACTATGACTTTTTTTTCCTTATTGTGGACGACATACTATACTATGACTTTTTTTTCATTATTGTGGACGACATACTATACTGTGACTTTTTTTCATGATTTTTGACGACATGCTATACTATGACTTTTTTTTCATTATTGTGGACGACATACTATACTGTGACTGTTTTTCATGGTTTTGGACGACATACTATACTATGACTTTTTTTCATGGTTTTGGACGACATACTATACTATGACTTTTTTTTCATTATTGTGGACAACATACTATACTGTGACTTTTTTTTCATGATTTTTGATGACATGCTATACTATGACTTTTTTTTCAAAATTTTTGACAAGATACAATACTATGAAGTTTTTTAAATGATGTTGGACGACATACTATACTATGACTTTTTTTCATGGTTTTGGACGACATACTATACTATGACTTTTTTTCAAGATTTTGGACGACATACTATACTATGATTTTTTTTCATGGTTTTGGACGACATACTATACTATGACTTTTATTCATGTTTTTGGACGACATACTATACTATGACTTTTTTTTAATGATTTTGGACGACATGCTATACTATGACTTTTTTCACGATTTTGGACGACATACTATACTATGACTTTTTTTCATGATTTTGGACGACATACTATACTATGACTTTTTTCACGATTTTGGACGACATGCTATACTATGACTTTTTTTCATTATTTTGGACGACATACTATACTATGACTTTTTTTCATGGTTTTGGACGACATACTATACTATGACTTTTTTTCATGATTTTGGACGACATGCTATACTATGACTTTTTTTCATTATTTTGGATGACATGCTATACTATGACCTTTTTTGATGGTTTTGGACGACATGCTATACTATGACTTTTTTTCATGATTTTGGACGACATACTATACTATGACTTTTTTTCACGATTTTGGACGACATACTATACTATGACTTTTTTTCATTATTTTGGACGACATGCTATACTATGACTTTTTCCGCTAATTTGGACAACATACTATACTATGACTTTTTTTCATGATTTTGGACGACATACTATACTATGACCTTTTTTGACGGTTTTGGACGACATACAATACTATGACTTTTTTCACGATTTTGGACGACATGCTATACTATGACTTTTTTTCATGATTTTGGACGACATGCTATACTATGACTTTTTTTCATTGTTTTGGACGACATACTATACTATGACTTTTTTTCATGGTTTTGGACGACATACTATACTATGACTTTTTTTCATGATTTTGGACGACATGCTATACTATGACTTTTTTTTAATGATTTTGGACAACGTACTATACTATGACTTTTTTTTAACGATTTTGGACGACATGCTATACTATGACTTTTTTTCATGATTTTGGACGACATGCTATACTATGACTTTTTTTTAATGATTTTGGACGACATACTATACTATGACTTTTTTTCATGGTTTTGGACGACATACTATACTATGACTTTTTTTCATGGTTTTGGACGACATACTATACTATGACTTTTTTTCATGATTTTGGACGACATACTATACTATGACTTTTTCCGTTAATTTGGACGACATACTATACTATGACTTTTTTTCATGATTTTGGACGACATACTATACTATGACTTTTTTCACGATTTTGGACGACATGCTATACTATGACTTTTTTTCATTATTTTGGACGACATACTATACTATGACTTTTTTTCATGGTTTTGGACGACATACTATACTATGACTTTTTTTCATGATTTTGGACGACATACTATACTATGACTTTTTTTTCCTTATTGTGGACGACATACTATACTATGACTTTTTTTTCATTATTGTGGACGACATACTATACTGTGACTTTTTTTCATGATTTTTGACGACATGCTATACTATGACTGTTTTTCATGGTTTTGGACGACATACTATACTATGACTTTTTTTCATGGTTTTGGACGACATACTATACTATGACTTTTTTTTCATTATTGTGGACAACATACTATACTGTGACTTTTTTTTCATGATTTTTGATGACATGCTATACTATGACTTTTTTTTCAAAATTTTTGACAAGATACAATACTATGAATTTTTTTAAATGATTTTGGACGACATACTATACTATGACTTTTTTTTCATGGTTTTGGACGACATACTATACTATGACTTTTTTTCAAGATTTTGGACGACATACTATACTATGACTTTTTTTTTTCATGGTTTTGGACGACATACTATACTATGACTTTTATTCATGTTTTTGGACGACATACTATACTATGACTTTTTTTTAATGATTTTGGACGACATGCTATACTATGACTTTTTTTCATGGTTTTGGATGACATGTTATACTATGACTTTTTTTCATGATTTTGGACGACATACTATACTGTGACTTTTTTTTCATGATTTTTGACGACATGCTATACTATGACTGTTTTTCATGATTTTGGACGACATACTATACTATGACTTTTTTTCATTATTTTGGATGACATGCTATACTATGACCTTTTTTGATGGTTTTGGACGACATGCTATACTATGACTTTTTTTCATGATTTTGGACGACATACTATACTATGACTTTTTTTCATTATTTTGGATGACATGCTATACTATGACCTTTTTTGATGGTTTTGGACGACATACAATACTATGACTTTTTTTCATGGTTTTGGACGACATACTATACTATGACTTTTTTTCATTATTTTGGACGACATACTATACTATGACCTTTTTTGATGGTTTTGGACGACATACTATACTATGACTTTTTTTCATGATTTTGGACGACATACTATACTATGACTTTTTTCACGATTTTGGACGACATACTATACTATGACTTTTTTTCATTATTTTGGACGACATACTATACTATGACTTTTTTTCATGGTTTTGGACGACATACTATACTATGACTTTCTTTCATTATTTTGGACGACATACTATACTATGACTTTTTTTTCCTTATTGTGGACGACATACTATACTATGACTTTTTTTCCTTATTGTGGACGACATACTATACTGTGACTTTTTTTTCATGATTTTTGACGACATGCTATACTATGACTGTTTTTCATGGTTTTGGACGACATACTATACTATGACTTTTTTTCATGGTTTTGGACGACATACAATACTATGACTTTTATTCATGATTTTGGACGACATACTATACTATGACTTTTTTTTCATGGTTTTGGACGACATACTATACTATGACTTTTTTTCAAGATTTTGGACGACATACTATACTATGACTTTTTTTTCATGATTTTGGACGACATACTATACTATGACTTTTTTTTCAAGATTTTGGACGACATACTATACTATGACTTTTATTCATGTTTTTGGACGACATACTATACTATGACTTTTTTTCAAGAATTTAGACAAGATACAATACTATGAATTTTTTTTCATTATTTTGGACGACATACTATGACTTTTTTTCATGATTTTGGACGACATACTATACTATGACTTTTTTCCAAGATTTTGGACGAGATACAATACTACGACACTTTGTCATGATTTTGGACGACATGCTATACTATGACATTTTATCATGATTTTGGACAACATACTATACTATGACTTTTTTCCAAGATTTTGGACAAGATACAATACTATGACTTTTTTTCATGGTTTTGGACGACATACTATACTATGACTTTTTTCCAAGATTTTGGACGAGATATAATACTACGACACTTTGTCATGATTTTGGACGACATACAATACTATGACTTTTTTCCAAGATTTTGGACAAGATACAATACCATGACATCTTGTCATGATTTCGGACGACATACTATATGATGACTTTTTTTCATGATTTTGGACGACATATTATACTATGAGTTTTTTTCATGATTTGGGACGACATGCTATACTATGAATTTTTTTCATGATGTTGGACGACATACTATACTATGACTTTTTTTATACTGTCCTGTGACATAATTTTTATAACATACTATACTATGACGTGGTGTGAGTTTTTTAATGACACACTTTATTATACCATTTTTTATATCTTGTTTTTATGACATACTTTACTATTTTACTCTTTATTCTTTTATGAATTTGTTTTTACATAATATACGATAACATATCTGTGACATAGTATGCTTTACATTTGTATGACATGCTTAACTCTTATCTTTTTTATCATGATATTTTTTTTTTACTTTTGTGCGACTTACAATACTACTGCTTGTTATGGCTACTCTTGTGTTCCAAAAAAAGTGATGGTCAAAAACATTAGAGCAGTGCGTGAGGAGGAGGTCTAAGACTCACTAAATAAAAAGCACTCGCGGAGGGATAGTTTCAATCAAAAGTATAACGATTTATTTACAGAAACAAAAACGATCTCATCTCCGGGTTGACTTCAAACAGATAAACAAAATAAACTGTAATTTAGCGGTCAAAAAACTAATATCACTCCTCACTCCTTCCACAGACAAAAGAAAATCACTTCCAGCACCAGCTGTCCTCACTCCCAAATCACGGAGGAGGGTCGCCTGACAAGGAGGAGGGCCCTGACTGTGGCTACAGAAAAACAATAATAATAAAATAGTGTAAATAATATTATTTTACCATAATCAATCAGAAGCAATCAAAAAGAATAATATTATCTAAATAGGCTCCAACATCCCGGCCCCTAATTGTTGGCTTTAGCAAAACAATTACGCAAATAAAATTCAAAGGAGCCCATAGAATAATTACGTAATGGAAATTAATTATACTTCTTCAAATTCAAAGTTCATTTAGTTACTTAATGATGACTTTCTGTCCTATCAAAGTTCATAATCATGTCAAAGTTCATAATCATGTCAAAGTATTTGAAACAGTCCATAGTGAAGGCTGGAAGATCACGGACTCCTCCGTTCATCCTGCTGCCTCCATTAGAAGACAGAGCTTGTCTATCGGTCGTTGAATCAAACTGGTTTTGGT
This sequence comes from Epinephelus cyanopodus, assembly GCA_026686955.1. NCBI lineage: Eukaryota > Metazoa > Chordata > Actinopteri > Perciformes > Serranidae > Epinephelus > Epinephelus cyanopodus. The sequence continues at coordinate 21,409,868 of CM048924.1, forward strand.
TTTGACCAAAACACTTCTCACGAAGCCCTTGTCATCTGGAAATGTCTTCATGACAAGGCCCATCATCATGAGTTCCTTGGTGCTGTGTTGTCAACGATGACGACCAGATCCCCAGGACTCAAGTTCCTTCTTATGCTGTTCCACTTGCTTCTTCCTGCATGAGCGGAAGATATCTTTTGTCCAACGTCTCCAGAAGAGATCTGCAAGATATTGTGTCTGTCTCCATCTCTTTCTGGAATATTGATCATGTTTTTCAAAAACTCCTGGTGGCATTGTTGTTTTCGCCTTCAGCTGAAGCAAATGGTTTGGGGTTAGCGGTTCCAAATCATTGGGGTCACTTGACACTGTAGTTATTGGTCGGTTATTTAGGATGCTTCTACTTCACACAGCGCTGTTGATAGAGTTTCATCGTCCAGTGTTTGTTGTTTTAGAACAGATGTGAGGATCTTTTTGACTAGTTTAATCAGTCTCTCCCAGACTCCGCCGTAGTGGGCTCCAAAAGGAGGGTTAAAAAATCCATTTTATTCCTTCTGTCAGAAAGGTGTTTTGAATTTTCTGATGATTAGCTCTTTCAGAGCTTCTTGCAGTTCCCTTTGGGCCCCGATGAAATTTGTCCCACAGTCAGTCCTGATACTTACAACTGATCCTCTTCTGCAGATGAATCTGCGTATAGCGTTTATGCATGAGTCTGTGGTGAGGAAATTTGCCATCTCCAGGTGGATAGCTCGACTCACCAGGCAGGTGAAGATGACCCCCCAACGTTTCACTTGAGCTCGTCCCCTCTTCACTTCAATGGGACCAAAGTAGTCAATGCCAACGTGACTAAAAGGTGGTAAGTCTGGATACAATCGATCCGCAGGAAGATCTGCCATTTTCTGTTCTCCAGGTCGTGCCTGCATGCGTCTGCAAAATACACAGTTTCTGATGATTTTCCTCGCTAAGGAGTTTGCATGAGGGAGCCAAAACCTTTGCCTTAGCCTGGAAAGCATATGACTTCTTCCTGAGTGTCCAACTTGATGATGGATATGTTGTAGGATGAGGTGAGATGTGTGAGACCCTTTAGGGAGAATAATTGGGTTTTTCCGGTGCACTGGCATTGCACTTTTGTTTATTCTACTCCTACTCTCAGGATGCCATTATCAAGAATCGGATCCAGCTTGTGGATGGTGCTTCTTGAACTGAGGGTTTTGCCATTTTCCAGGTGAGTGAATTCATGGCTGAAGTAGCGTCTTTGTTCAAAGCAAATGATAGCTCTCTCTGCCTCTTGCATATCCTCCACTGATAGGTTTTGTGTTCCATGCTTGTCTTTTACTTTTTTCTTCGTCTTTGAAGACACATGTGTCGATTCTTTCTTAGCTGACTTAGCAGTCGAAGTATTCTTTTCACCTTTAATATCCAGGCACAGATTTCTGAAGTCGGTTCCATGATGAGTGATACTTGATTAATGTGCATATGGATGTTGATTTTCAATCCTCACACTGTTGACTGTGATCTCCTTTTCCACACTGTTAACTGTAACGACCTTTCTCACCTCTGGGTCATTTGCTGATATCTCTCCTAGATCTTGTGTGACCTTTGGCCATGTCCTTCTCTCTCTGCTCAGGTATTCAGGACCTTTCAGCCATCTTGATCTTAAGAAGGATTCCACATGCAACCCTTGGGAGGCGCTGTCGGCTGGATTTTCTTTTGAACTTATGTATCTCCACTGGCTTGTGTGGGAGAGATCCTGGATCACTGCAACTCTGTTGGATACAAATGTATGAAATCTCTTGGTTTGATTGTGAATGTATTTCAATACAGACGTACTATCTGTCCAGAAAGTTGAATCTGTGAGTGGTAAGTGCAGCTCCTTCCTCAGCATCCGATCCACTTTTACAGCCAGTGTCGCTGCAGTGAGTTCAAGCCTGGGATGGTGATCTGCTTGAGAGGTGAGACTCTGGCTTTCTTCAAATATGAAGGAGGTATGAATTATGCCTTGGTGATTTGTTAGTCTAAGGTAGCTTACTGTACCATAACCTGACTCACTTGCATCGCAGAAGTGATGCAGCTCAGCAGTCTCCACTGGTCAAAGTTGTCAGGCTTTATACATCTTGCTACTTGAAACTCCCGTAATTGGTTTAAAACTCCTCCATCCATCTATGCCAGGGCCTTGCAAATTCCTGTGGAATAACTTGATCCATCCATATCTGGATTTTGCAGAGTTCTTGGAGTAGTTGTTTGGCTTCAGGATGAAAGGTGAGAGAAAACCTAGTGGGTCATAAACTGAACTTACTGTTGAGAGTATCCCTCTTCTGGTTGCAGGCCGGCTGTTTACAGTTACTTTAAAGCTGAAGGTGTCACTGTGCATGTTCCAGTGGATTCCAAGTGCCGGTTCAACTGTGATTTGTTCTTTCAGCTTTTCTTTATCGAGGTCCAGTTCCTTGACTGCTTTTGCTCTGTGATGCACAGGAATGCTTGCCAACACCTCACAGTTATTGCTGACCCATTTTGTCAGGGTGAAGCCCTCCTTGACTGCAGGCTTCAGTGAGATCTTTGACGAGCTTTATGGCTTGGTCAGCTGTTGCCACAGATCGGAGGCAATCATCCACATAAAAGTTAGTTTTGATTGTTTTCATAACTTCATCAGAGTAATGCTTCTGGTTGTCATCAGCAGTTTGACGCAGGGCAAAATTAGCAATGCTCGGGGATGATACAGCGCCAAAGAGGTGAACTTTCATCCTGTAAACACCAAGTGGTTTGCTGATTCACCCCTGGCCACCACAAAAACCTCAGGAAGTCTCTGTCCTTTTCATCAACATGTACTTGATAAAACATCGCCTCAATGTCTGCCATAACTGCTATTGTTCTTGGCGAAATCTCAATAGCACTCCAATGAGGGTGTTTGTTAAGTCTGGACCTTGGAGGAGCTCCTTGTTCAGAGATTTTCCCTGAAATGAGGATGTACAGTCAAACACCACCCTCAGTTTTGAGTTTTCGTTTGTGGTAGACACCGTGATGTGGGATGTACCACACCCGTCCATCCTCTCTGTGAAGCTGCTGAGGTGGAACCTTTTCTGCATAACCTTTTTTGAGAATGTCCTCCAAAAGAGGTGTATTCTTCAGCATACATCTTATTCTTCTTGAATTTTCTCATAAGGTGCAGTGTGCGTTCCTTTACCGTGTGATAGTTATCAGGCATGACCTTGGCTTTATCCCGGAAGGGCAGTGGTAGATGATAGTGGCCATCTTAAGAAATGCTGAGCTGGAAGCAATCTCCATAAACGTTTATCCTCAACTGACATCTCATTTTTCTCATCGTACATGTTCTCAGAGAAATCCTGGTTATATTGTCTGATGAGTAGATCCTTCAACTCAACAACAGAGATTCTGTTACTTGACACAGCAATGGGCCAGCATATTCTGCAGCACTATCAACACTGAGTGGTCCAGTTACCACCCATCCCAGTAAGGTCTGGACTGCATATGGTCCGTTTTTATGACTGTTTATTATGTTCCACGGCTCCATTGCTCGAGGAACATCAGTTCCAATGAGGAGTTCAATGTCTGCCTCAATTTCCTTTAACTGGATACCATTGAGATAGGGCCATCTCTTCAAATCAGCTGAGTGATTATGTTTTCTTTTGAGACAGGGATTTTGCTTTGTGTGTAAACTTTCGGCAGGTCCAGATATGTGCAGCCCTCCAAGTTCCCCACCTCCAGTCCTCTGACCTCATAGGTCTCTGCAGGCTTCTCCTGTCCCATTGTTCTCAAAAGTATCTCTGTTTTTGCGTCCTTTTACATTTAGCTGGTTCATTAGTTTTTCTGTGCAAAACGTTGCCGTGCTGCCGGGATCGAGGAAAGCATAGGTCTGAATGTACCTGCTCCATTTGCCGCCTTAACTCTGACTGGAAGAATCGCAAGTGCGCAGTCTCTCCCGGCCCCAGTTGCATCACCTGCTGAAACAAGAGCGCTGCTTATAGGGGTTTCTTCTGTCTCAGCAGTGGCCTTTGTTTGATTTTCCTGTTTGGGGCCTCTTGCATTATAAATATGGAGTACAGTAGGATGTTTCATTTGACACACTTGACACATTAATCTTCTCTTACAATTTTTGCTTATATGACCTTTTAGTAGGCAACCAAAGCAATGTCCATGGCTTCTAAGAATTCAACCTTGTTGTCATGTGACTGTGTTTTGAATCGTGAGCAGTCAATCAGAGCATGTTTCCCATGGCAGAATCCACAGGAAGGGACGATAGGACTGGGTGTGGTTTGAGGAGGTGTTTGTGGAACAGCTGATTGCTTTACAGTGCATCCTGCTTTCTCTGTATTCACTGCTACTGAAGTAGCGAAGCTGCTGTTTTTGCCTCTTATTGGTTTTAGTTCATGTTTGCCCATTGGGATAGATCTTTTCGTTGTGATTTGGTCTTGAATGTCACCAAACAATGGATCCAAAAGCATCTTAGCATGTTTTTCCACAAAATCCACAAAGTGCTGGAATCTGACTCTCCTGTCAGTTCTCTGTTGTGTCTCATAAGCTGTGTTCGCCATCTTTCTCGGAGCTTGTAGGGTAGCTTGGATGCTATTAGCCTTAGGTTTGATGGGATCTCAAGTTCCTGTAAATACTGTAAATCTTGCATTACATTACAGCATCCTCTCAAATACATTGCATATGCATGCAGCATTTTCCCATCCTCAGCTTTAATCGCTGTCCAGTTCAAGGCTTTCTCCAGTAAGCTCCAGAATCTTTATTTCATTCCCAAAGTGCTCTTTTAAAAGGCGTCTTGCTTCACCATAGCCCCTGCCTCCATCCATGTGCAAACAGCTACGAACCAAATCTCTAGGCAAACCAGAGGTAAACTGCTCGAGATAGTAGAGTCTATCCTGATTATTTTAGTTTTGTCTTCAATCAAGTGTTCAAATGCATGGATAAAAGACTGATATGCCAATGGGTTACCATCAAACACAGAAATCTCTCTCACAGGTAATTTAGACAGGTTTGCTGTGAGACAATCAGTTCTGCTATGTCCTTTTGTCTTCGAATAACCACATCCAAGTTATCATGGGCAGCATTAACACCTCTGTCTGAGTAATCTTGTGCAGTATGGGTTATGGTGTGATTATGATTTGCAGTTCCAGTTTTGCATGTTTGAGTTACATTCTTTATTTGAGGTTTATTTTCTGGTATGTGTCTCATAGGGGGAGGTCTTGGGAAACTCATAGGGGGAGGTCTGGGAAGACTTAAGACGGTTTGGTGAAGTGGAGTTTTGGGTATGGCACCAAATTGCATGAATTCCGCATTGCTCTCCATTGTTTCTGGTTCATCATGGTGAGAGCCATAATACTCATTCATGCCATCACCCAGTGGCTCCTGCTCCACCTCATCACTTTGAAGGATTTTTATTTTAGCAGCCGATGCTGCGAGGTCTGCATCCAACTCCATTTGCTCCATCTTTGATTTCAGTTTGTTTCCTCCAGTTGCAAAGTGAGCTTTTCTTTCAGTGCAGCAGCTCGTGCCATTGCAGCAGCCTGATCCGCCTTTGCCCTTTTTAACTCTGAGGAGACTGAGGAAATGGAAGACGAAGACTTTGATTTGCGTGACACATTTGATATGCTGTCCAGTGGTCCAACTCTTGACTGTGCAATTTCTCTTTTCCATAAATCAACCTCTCTTGCGAAATATTCAGGTTCATCATTCTGGGTTCATACCAGTCATAATAATCAGTTTCCTTTTCATCCACCGACAAGAGTTCTTGCACAGATTTATGAGTATTTACAAATTCATCCACAGCTCCTTTAAACGCTTCAAATGTGTCATTGACTTTATCAACATTTCCAACATCAGTCATCAAAGCCTTTATTTCATTTATTTTCCTCGTACACGCTCCCAATCTGCCTCTGCGCGAAGCAATTAAGCGCGATATCAACTCCTCAGACACAGTTGCGGTCTCAGCTGCTGTCTCCGCTGCTGTCCCAGCTGCGGACTCAGTTGTGATCTCAGGTGTATCAGACATCATCACAAATCTCTTTAATTTCCGTTTAGTTTATCCTTAAACATCCTTCCAACATCCCCGTATTATTGCAGTCCACATCCACAGTACACAACTTTGCATCCACATTGTTCAATTGTTTCTTTGTAGCGCAACGGCGCATTCATTCATAAAGCCGATCAGCTGATTTTACTCACGGCTTCCTCTTCTGTCGGCGGGGGGTCGCTTGGATCCGCCGTTTCTCCGCCACCGACTCTCACTCTCCGATCTCCTTGGAGTCTTCAGTGAAGTTTTTTGACTTGTTATGGCTACTCTTGTGTTCCAAAAAAAGTGATGGTCAAAAACATTAGAGCAGTGCGTGAGGAGGAGGTCTAAGACTCACTAAATAAAAAGCACTCGCGGAGGGATAGTTTCAATCAAAAGTATAACGATTTATTTACAGAAACAAAACGATCTCATCTCCGGGTTGACTTCAAACAGATAAACAAAATAAAACTGTAATTTAGCGGTCAAAAAACTATATCACTCCTCACTCCTTCCACAGACAAAAGAAAATCACTTCCAGCACCAGCTGTCCTCACTCCCAAATCACGGGAGGAGGGTCGCCTGACAAGGAGGAGGGCCCTGACTGTGGCTACAGAAAAACAATAATAAATAAATAGTGTAAATAATTATTATTTTACCATAATCAATCAGAAGCAATCAAAAAGAATAATATTATCTAAATAGGCTCCAACACTGCTAGTACCACAAACTTTTATATCATACTGACGAGACCAAAACGTTGCAGCAGCATTAAAATCATTATTTTTTAAAGTAAGACACTGTCTAGGAGCCCTTTCTACACATCATATTCTTCTTTTCTCCTCTCCTCCGCACCTGTTTTAAGATAGATATGCAAAGTATTCCATTTTGTTTTGAATGTAATTTCTTTTGAAATTTTAGATTACATCCTATGCTATGAAGTTAGCATGACACACTATGACGATTTTTAAAACAAAATTTTTAATCACAGGTGAAATAAAATTACACAAATCACAACATTACATGACAATCTGGTCTCACAACGAGAAAGAAAACAAAAATAAAACTAAAACAAACAAAACAAAACAAAAGTTAGACTTACACAGACTAAAGTGGATCAGAACAATAATTCAAATGATTGAGTCAATAGTACTAGTAAAAATAAATGAATAAATGAATTAAGTATATAACAGCGAGAGCATTATTACAATTCTATGCACTTACACTTTTCACTAGAGCAAATTTTCTCCCATTCTCCCATCCCATTTTACTGCAATGTATCTTTCAAGAAACTTAAATTCAAATTTTTTCTTCATTCAGCTTAAAATGAAAATATTTCACCCAACAGAATAATTGTATTTATCATCAGGGGACTGTTTTCATCCAGTCATTTTTTTTTCTAACATTCTAATATGACTTATTTCACATCATTCTAACGACCTACTATACTGTGACATTTGACATCATTTTTATTTACCTACTATATTATGTATATATTATGTGATTTTTAAGGACTTGCTATGACCACTATGACTTTTTTTTATTACAACTTTCATTGTGTACCACACTTTGACCTTCTTTATGTCATATTTCACAACATACCACTTTTTATGTTGAGTTTTATAACATACTATGACTTAGTTATGACATTACTTGCTGGCTGTAGCTTATGCAACCATCAATAGTGCCATCTCACTCTCCTAAATAAGCAAATAAGTGTATTTACTAAAACCGTTCCTTCAGGGTTCGGGATGGTCTCAGTGTCAAAGTGTCAAAGACATTTGTCTACACCATCCTTGCTTTCAAAGTGACATTCATCATTTCTATTCACTTTACCTTCTTTGGCACAGATTACACTTAAAAATCCTTAAAACAAGTTCTCTTGTGTTACTTCAATAGGCTTACAGGAGGTGTCACTTATACCTCGTGGGACCGGATGAATGAACTGAACTTTGGCCACAGATCGTGAGCTTACTTCTAAAACAGATATAAAGACGTTCGAGAAACGTATTGAAATTCATCACTGTCCTTCCATTCCTGCTGTTCTGAAATGAAGGAGAACCATTCAATTATGAACCACTCACAGTGAAATCTCTGTTGTATAACACGCGTCAGGGTAAGATTAAATTCTTGAGGGGATGTCAAATCATTTTAGTAATAGAATATGGATTATAAAGACAGATTACATATATTATGTATACCTTGTGTAATCATGAGGTAATTTCCACTACCTTACAGGCATCATTGCAGTGTTTAATTGTGACACATTAGGAGGTTTACAGATGGAGCTATACAATGCAGGTGTCAAATGTGATAATTTACATTATCGGATTTACACATCATTGCATTACCAAGTGCAGCAGGTGCAATCCTATCACATCCACTGGGACGTGAAATGCTGTTAATTTGGGAATCTGAAAGACTTTTCTTTGCATGTTACAGTCACAGCTGCGAATGGGCCTGAACTGAGGCTGGTAGGCGAAGTGTCTGTTGGCAGTGGGAGACAAGTGGATCAATGTGTCAAGACGTAGTAGTATTTGTAGCACTAAAAGGACAAGCTGTGATTTTCCATGCTGAGGCTCTGTGTCAGATAGTTATAGTAGAAATACACATCTTAGATGTAGCAACAATAGGGGAGAACAGGTAAAGTTTTACCACTACTCAGTCGTAATTCCTCTAATCCTGAGCAATCTCGGGTGATCAGAGGTGTCGATGCAGCTTGAGTGACCCTCAGTCAGGGATTTTTTCCAAGGCTGCAAGTCAGCAAAGGCCGCCAAAGTGCCAGCTGGTTGGCATACTGTTTGTGCCAAATTGCTGTTTGGCAACAGTTAGTGATGTCTTTGTCAAACTGAAACAGCATCTGGGGATCTTTTATAGAGCTTTTAAACCCTCAAAAGGTCTTTGAAGGCCACAAGAGTTAGATGTACACTCAAATACGTGAAAAATAAACCCAGGTGCAGCGCCTGAATGGGTGGAAAGGTGGATAAACAAACAAACAAACAAACACCACTGCCAAGAGCAAAAAGGCTATTATATACGGATAGGACAGTAAACTTGCTTCGGATAAGTGGCCGCTAAAATTCCTTTAAAAGTCTGAGTAAAGCAAAATCAGTCATTTCTTTTTTAACACATTACACATGTTAGAAAATACTTGTTGAAAACACGTGAAAAGACTGCAGTTCAATCAGGAGAGAAAGAAGAATAGAATATGAGTGTCCAGATTAACGGATGATTTGTGCTGATCATGCGCTTGGACACTAGAGGGAGATATTTTGTGATCGAGGGACATGTGAGCAGCAGCAGGATAAATCCCCCCCATGGAGTCCACACACTGATGGTGGTGGTGGTGGCTGATGACTCTGAGGCTGCTGACTGCTGAGGCGGATGAGGCTGATGAATCCATAAAGATTAGGTGGTGACATGGAAAGCGAGGGTGCGCACGACAGCAGCAAGAAAGACCTGTGGCAGAGAAAGAACCATATTCAAAATAAGGAGCAGTAAGATGATAGGCTGACAGAGAAGGTGTTTTGCTGTGATATTGGTTGATTGTGAGTCTGCTGATGAATCAATTGACCTACCCAGACGATGACACCTACAGATAGTGAGTGTGCATGTATGCAAGGCAGGGTGGGAAAGAAATGTTGGAGCCTAAGAATTAAATGTATCATCTTCCTGACTGAACTTTCACAAGAGCTTCATGTCTGAATTGTAGAGTTAGACCATTAAAATGTTGTTCACCGTTTCTGCGTCCAAGTTTTTTTGTTGGGGGTCATGTATATTACTATGCTACCGGGTTAGCTGCTAAGGAGAGTCCGCAGCTGTGCAGCAGCTCTTTCTTCAGCTCTGAGGGAATGTGTGCTTTGCACTACTGGGTTAGCTCCTAACAAGAGTTCATTGCCTTGCAGCAGCCTGGCAGTGGCTTGATCTTCAGTTCAGCTCCTTCAGCAAACACGCCCCCTGCCTCTCAAAGGAGAGAATACTGCTCATTTTTTCATGATGCTGAGATCTGATTTTATGAACTTGGAGACTTCAATTGTTCTGTGATGTGACAGACTCATTACACATATCAATTTTTGCTTTACCTGTATTTCAAAGCAGCTACAAGGAACTTTAATTTTGTGCGATTTTGCCGGCCCCTGTGGACAAAAGCCGTATTGCTTAAATGAGCACCATCGCCCCCTTGTAATAAAAATCTCGATCTGGCTAGATTTTGTTGTGGAGGCGAGAAAAGAAAAGATGCAACTTATTTTTAAAACTATTTTACAGATGTTTGCAGGATGCATAGTAAAGAGGGAATGTATCTATTTGTGGCTACATAAGATTAATAACTGTAATATGACGATGTCAACTTCGTTCATACACCTTGTTAACTTGTGTTTT